>OZ024827.1:59230180-59930180 GCA_964016985.1 Anodontia alba | reverse complement strand
TGTTAGTACATAACTGATGCATTTCAAAATGTTTGTGTTGAGGTTTTACGGCCCAGTCAACCCAATCGGGTCATGTCGAGCGCGGTCAGTTTACCTAACCACACGTTTACTGGGCAGGCTTAGTCCTCTAAGCGGTTAACCAGTATTGTGCACATTCTTTCTCCAGAAACTGACAACTGCCCTTCTTGAATCAGCGGAAGGGAGAGAATGACCGTAGAAAATATTTCATGATCAATCTCCACGAAAGAATGTTGCCGACCTCGGCGGGGGTTGAACCCGCGACCTCCTGGTCTCCAGTCGGACGGCGCATCCAACTGAGCCACCGAGGCCGGCACATTTCAAAATGACTAGAGCATGCGTTGAGTGTCATTTTCAGTCGTTGGTTAGTTAAAACTTATTCTGAGGGACAAAGGTCAATGCACCGGTCATTTGTAGTCTAGGGGAATGTTTTAAAGCCCTGCTAAACGCCCTGCACTGCGGGGACACATTATGGTAAAATCGTTACTTAAAGCCCCGTCACACCGGGGCCAGTTTTTGTTTCCTGGAACAGTCTGCTCTCTGTTGCAAAAAATCAACCTGCCTCATTTTCATGGTAGAAGGTCTGGTTTACTCGATACAGCTAAATTCACAGGTAAAATATCATTGATAGTATGGGCCAGGTTATTAGAAAGCTACAGTTTGAGGTTGATGTGGCTCTAATTTATGTATGCAAAACGTTTTGGCGGGAACATCTACGGCACTGTCAGGACTCATCGGAGTTAAATCACGACACTTAAGCCCCGTTATTGCACCACTATCCCCGATCCCATAGTGGCCGGAGTTTCAAATGACTGGTGCATAAGAGGTTGCGTATGTATACCTATTAATATCGTGGAAATGTTTAAGGATCAGGATGTTCCGTATTTACATAGGCGTGTCAACATTCTGGCGTCAATACCTATCTCAGCAGGATTGTATTTTAAGGCCGTATGTAGGTTATTTGAAGCTTGTATGTAGGTTATTTGAAGACAAGCTCTGGTCAGAAATATCTTGGGACGGTCAAACAACACAGTACTGTTGTTTTCATGAATTCAGGTTCGCAAATGACTGTTCAATTTAAATATATAAATATCGCAAGGGTCCATTCAAATCAATATAAAGTTACCATCAAAGCGAAGAAAAATGAAGGACATACAAATTAAGAGTTACATGTATTGGTCACATTATATATATTTGTACACGTCTTTATCAAACAATATGCTGAAAACAGTGACGGATTTAGAGGGGTTCAACCTCCCCCCACGCCCCCCGTTGGAGTCCATAGTATTTCATTTTTATGGGGAATTTTGAGAAAATGCTGACAAAATGGTCACATCGAATCCCCCCCATCACCTCAGCAAAGTTGAACACCCTTTTTAAAATTCCTGGATCCGCCCCTGTGAACTGTTGGAACAGTGACAGAAGATGTCACAAAAAACACAAAAGTGTAATTTAGATTTTTCTTGGACATTTCTTCACTGTTCTGTAAAGTAGGGGAGCAAAATGGAGATACAGGTTCTGATCAATGGACGTGTTTACATCGATAATATTAATAAAATCAATGCAAGTATCATGAATGTAATGTCATATATATATACAGTCCTACGAGGCAACTTATGCAAACAAAAGAAAACTTAAAACGTACATGCTCATGATTGCTGTGTTAACATATATGGCATACCACGTGATTATTTTGAAGAGCAAGATAGTGATCATCCACTGTACAACTGTACAATATTGCAAGTGCCGTACAATCGCAATTTTCTGTTCACTTCCGATCCCCGACCCTGGTAACTAACTAGCTATATAAAGCTAACGTTACACTTCTTTTATACTGTCGGACTTTAAACAGAATTCGGATTCAGATGTTTCCTGTGACACACAAGCTTTTAGTGATCCATTTGAAGGTGTCCTCTAAAATACGCATGTTTATGAGTCAAAACTGAACATTTAATTTATGTGCAATGTCTTTTTTGAAACTTTCACGCAGAAGATACACTCAGACTACATGAGCAGTGTAGATATAGATAAAACTAGCTTTATATCGAAATGTACAACCCACGTCAAAGGCGCAAAGTGTGATATAAAACTAGACAGCCATTTTAAAACTGTCGAACTCAGTGGAATAGGCTTTAAGAAATGGAGAGAGGAGCGTTTTCCTAAAATCGCGCAAGCTTTATTCAAAAGGTTAATGGATGAGCTAGACAGTCAAACAGAGAACTCGAGTCGAAGTGAAGCTATACAGGAGGAGCAGAGTGATTATTCTTTACAGCAAGAAAATCTTATTGACGGAACAACAACATGTTTGAAAAATGACGTCGACGTCGACGCGCCAATACACGACGTCGCACCGGCAGAAGTCGCGCCAAGCGGTTCCGACGAGCGCATGAACGTCAAACAGAATGGAGCGTCGCAGAATTCGTCTGATCCCGAAAGCAAGATGATCTCCGGTTCCGACCAGCAAGGAAGTTACCCTGTTGTTCCGCCAGAGTTTATAGCTGGAAACATAAACCGTTCTTATTTTCAGAGCGCAAACTCAGTGGCGAATTCTTCAGAAATCGACAAAGATTGTAGGCAAGAAATAAACGATGATCGGTTACAAACATCGACTGTAAATCACGGAGTTTTTCCGGGTCATGACCAGGTTCGGCGCAGTATGACTATGCCAGTCTTTACCTCCACGCCCATTATCCAACGACAGGATGGTATTACTGCGGATAAAAATGCATGCAACCGAGAGGATATCAACTCAATCATAAACAGAATAGATCAGCTTGACAGCGGTATTAGAACTATAAAAAAGGACATATTACAGCAGATGGAATGGAAAATGAACGAGTTAAAAGCATCACTGGTAAGTATCTTAGAAACTTTGGGTCAAAACATGTCGTGTGGAAATGCCGTCAATTCTTCAAACACAGTTGAAAATGGATTTCAGCATTCTTCAGAAGTCTCTCAAGTCACACTAAACTCGTGCTTTATTGACGAAGGGTACGGGGACCAGTCGAAAACCAGTAATCAAGGGTCAACGTCTGAAACACATCTGAAAACGGTGGTTACAGGTGAAAATAGGCCATTACAGATAGGATCAACAGCGGCGACAACCCAACAGAAAGTTCCAGCATCGACGCAACAAACTGTTCCAGTTACAGCCCAACTCAACGTTTCAGCGACGATACGTCAGAATGTTCCAGTACCAACCTTGCAAAATGTTCAAGCGACAACAGTCCCTCAGAATGTTCCAGTTCCAGTTCGTATAACGAAACGTAATCAACCGAGCAAACGCCTGCCGATGAGAAATAATTTTGATACCGCACCTCGAAGGAGTAACGGAAATTTGTCTTTCGCCAAACCCAAAAGAACATTGCTTATTGGCGATTCTATCCTAAAAGGAGTCAACACTAAAGGCCTGACAAGTGATGTGAAAATCTGTGAAAGAGGTGGAGCGACTGTAAATGACTTATGGGACGAATTATCAGTTTATGATTTGAAGTCGTTTGCGCAGGTTATAATCTATATAAGAGGAAATGACTGCTCAAATAGAATGGATACACATGCATTTGAAGAAAAGTACGATCAATTGATTAGCTTGATAAAAAGTACTAACAAGGACTGCATAATATACCTAAGTAAAATAGCACCCCGCGGCGACGTAGATGTAACAGTCTTCAACACTTCGATTACGCGAATCGTGGCTCACTGGGCGAGACATCAAGTAAAATGCATACATGATTCCCATGATCTGTTCTTCGGACGAAACGGCCTTCCATCAAATCGCTACTATTCTCATGATGGGGTTCATCTGTCACATTCTGGCAACAAAAGACTCTCTAAATCGGCACGTGAACATTGTAAAAGACTTCAATCAATGTATATTCCGAGCAACTAAATTTCAACAGTATGCTAATAGACCGGGAACCAGCGGTATCAGCTACCCTGATAGACAATATCATCACAATGACAGGGAACTGGGCAATAACGGGCGAAGAAGACACAGCCGCGTTTGCTATGGTTGTTACCTTCCTGGGCATATTGCGTCTGAGTGTTGGTATGAACAATAGGATAGTGGCACAATAGCCCACAGTGAACAAAATGATAAGATTTTAAATCAGTTATATGACTATAACCAGTTTAGTGTTTTTGGGCATGCATGTTTAAATTGCAATTTGTTTCAATGTTCTTGTCCTGATAGTGTGCTGGAGTCAGAATCAAACTTTAATCAACAGATATCAATTGAAGCTTTAGATATGAACTGTAACCACTGCACCAGTGTCGAATATGTACCAGTCAGTCATAAAAGGACAAAATCTTCATCTAATCAACACTTTATAGGTTCTATGTCGCATAGCAGCTCCAGCGGATCTACCTTGGAACAGCCTGATCTTTTAAATAACGAACATGAGCATTCCCTTTCATTTGATTTAGCTAATAAGGGCATAAATATAGGCCATTTAAATATACAAGGTATTTGTGGTGATAAATTAAGCAAGTTCTCGGAATTAAAGGTATTATTAACATCTCCAGCTAATAGTAATTTACATATATTTGGATTAAGTGAAACTAAGTTAAAGGATCATAAATCCACGGACGTTTTTAAAATAAACGGATTTCAAACGCCTTTTAGAAAGGATAATTATTCTAATGGCGGTGGAGGTTTAATTGTTTATGTAAGAAATGGTATTAACGCCAGACGAAGGGAAGATTTAGAAACTAACAACATATCGTTTCTTTGGTTAGAAATATCTCCCCAAAACAGTAAATCATTTTTAGTGGGAAACATATACAGACCACCGGATTCGAAAGTAGAATATATCGATAGATTTGAGGATTTTATGGATATTGTAATTAACGAGGATAAGGAATTTGTTTTGTTAGGCGACCTAAATAAAAATTTATTAAATGAGGAAATTGATAGAGACTGGGGCAATTTTATAATGTCTTTAGGGCTTACTCAGCTAGTAAGTGAGCCTACAAGAGTAACGAAAGATTCAACTACGCTTATAGACCACATATATACTAACAATGAAGAAAATATCCAACATGTAAGTGTGAAACAAATTTGCTTAAGTGACCATTTTGCAGTTTTCTGTAGTCGCAAGGCTCATTCAGAGATAGGCAAAACTAAACACCAAACTATCACTTACAGGTCATTCAAAACTTTTGATGAATCAAGATTTCTCACTGACCTGAGTCTAGTCCCATGGGAAATAATTCAAGCATTTGATAATATAGATGATATAGTCTCGGTTTGGAACACCCTATTTTTAGAAATTCTAAATAAACATGCCCCAATAAAAAGACACAGAGTTAAAAAGCAATACCAACCAGACTGGTTAACTTCAGAAATATTAGATTGTATGAAAGAACGTGATAAATACAAACTAAATGGAAACATTGAAACATACAAAATCATACGCAATAAAGTATCCAGTTTGATTGAACAAGCTAAAAAGAGGACATATCAAACGAAAATAGAGGAAGGGAAAGATGATCCAAAAACAATCTGGAAACTATTTAAGGAACTTGGTGCAAATGGAAAGGGAAGTAACAGCGAGCTTAATATTAATATTAAAAAAGATGATAAATTCGTACAAAAAGAATCTGAATTGACAGAATTGTTTAACTCGTATTTTGTCAATATAGCAACTAATCTTAAAGAACCAATTATTCCATCGGACTTCGAAACACTCAGAAAATTCGTCACGTCTAAGGTTCCCACAAACACCAAGTTTAATATTTCACTTACTAATGAAACTTTTGTACGGAAATTTTTAACAAACCTGAATGTAAATAAATCAACTGGATTAGACAATATAGGCCCAAAAATCCTTAAATTAGCTGCTAACGTTTTAACGCCAAGCCTTACGTTTATAGTTAACAAAAGCATATTATCCGGCGAATTCCCTAGTTATTGGAAAGAAGCAAAAGTTAAACCTCTTTTTAAATCAGGTGCCAAAGATGACATTAATAATTACCGACCTATCTCTATTCTCCCAACTGTGTCTAAACTCATCGAAAAATGGGTTGACAGTCAATTTTCGGTATATTTGAATAATTTTAATTTGCTTCACAAATCTCAAAGTGGGTTTAGACCTAAGCACTCCACGGAAACTGCACTTATCCATATGATCCATTCATGGTTAAGAGCTGTAAATGTTGGATAATTTATAGGCTGTGTATTAGTTGATTTTCGCAAAGCGTTTGATCTGGTAGATCATAACATTCTTCTGAAGAAACTAGAATGCTACAAGTGCAGCGAAGCCTGTCTTAAATGGTTTGAATCTTATTTAACAAACAGAATACAGGGAGTTTCCTTGGGTAATAATCTGTCTGAGCCTGCAAATGTGACATGTGGCGTTCCACAAGGTTCTATTTTAGGTCCTTTATTATTTTTAGTTTTCATAAATGATCTTCCATTATTTCTTCAAAGTTCCTCTGTTGTTGATTTATATGCGGATGATACAACTTTTTATGACTTCCAAAATGATATTAACCAACTTAAAAACAACCTACAGTCTTCGCTAGAATCACTGCACAAGTGGTGCAAACAAAATGGTATGGTTCTAAATGCTGACAAGACTAAAGTTTTGCTAATAACAAGCAAACAGAAGCGAAATTGCTTACAAAATCCATCTTTAGCTCTACGTTATAATGACATCAATATTAAAATGACAACTTGTGATAAGATTCTGGGTATACAAGTAGATGAAAATCTTATTTGGAATAGCCAGTGTCAGCAAGTATATAAAAAAAGTATCCTCATATTTATGGCTGTTTAGCAAAATAAGATCATTTTTATCCATTGAACATAGATTGTTATTCTACAAAGCTTATATTAAACCTCATTTTGAGTATTGTAGTGTAATATGGAGTAACACATCAAGTAGTAACATAAACAAATTCAATACATTTCAACGACGCGCATGTAAATTAATACTGGCACAGGAATATAATGGTCTGCAAGAATCTTTAAACGTCTTGATATTTTGTCTTTTGATCAAATTGTTTTCCTAAATAAAGTAAAAATTATGTATAAAGTGTATAACAATCTAGCGCCCACTTATTTGCAAGAACTTTTCCAAATGAGAGATGTTAACCATGACAACACTGCATCGAACTTACGATCAGTCTAGAAGAATTATATATTACCACAGGCTAAATGCAACTTATTCAAGGGTAGTCTTTCATTCTCTGGCGTAATTGTCTGGAACAGTATTCCTGTTAATATAAAGAACTCACAGTCGTTAGATGTTTTTGTAAAAAGGTGTACTTAATTAAACATTAATATATATATTTTCTACTATATTTGCAATTTAACATTATATATACCTCCACCGCCATTATTAAATAATTAAATATTGATATTGCACGTCTCTCTCTCTCTCTCTCTCTCTCTCTCTCTCTCTCTCTTATCGCTGTTTTGTTGCCATGAATTCATTTCAATTGTTATTGATTCATTTCTCCAATAAGTTTTATCTTTGTTAATATACATATATGTTTGTTAATCTTCACACCTCAATTTGATGTATTTTTTATATATTATGCCCATGCATATTTGTTTACGCTTGTACTGTTTGTGTATTTGTTGCTAAAGAGGGCCCCAAGGAAGATTGGCTACCAGCCAATTGGGTTACCCTCTCAAAATAAAGAATTTACTTACTTACTTACTTACTAGAATAAGTCTTATATGTCTTATGAAATGCCGATATGTCCCATTCCAATTCATCTACCTACCTATCTGTGTTGGGTATTTCGCAATCAAAATATATGACAAAACCTCCTATGCATAGCTATGACACTCCCACTCCGGAAGTGCAAACAGAAAAGAAAATCGGGAAAGAAAAGAGGCTCTGAAGGAGAAATGAGTCTTAAGTGCTTTACAATCCTTCAAAGAAACAAGAAACAATAAATTATATAAAAATAAAATATTTTCCATTTTGTTCTCAGTGTTTGTTTATGTCTTTTGCAGTTTGATGAACTCTTGACAAATGACAAACCTATAGATGCAACTGCAATACTAAAAAAATAACAGAGTTTATTTATTTTCTGTGGAATTGTTAGTCACTACGTAGTTATTACACCCTACCGTCGCTAACACACACACACACACACACACACACACACACACACACACACACACACACACACACACACACCAAAAGATCCGACGTTGTACACTTATTGGCGCAAATTGATCTTCATTTGACAGTATACGCAGTCATATACTAACCGGCCAATTTATTTTACTATGTAAGGGGCGCAACTATCACTGTAGTGTTAGGGGTTAAAATCAGTGATGGTCAGGCGATATATGTTATCTTCATTTTTACATTATTCAAGACAAATAACGGGAAGGTTAGATCAGAAATCATTCCACTGTACCCCTGTGATGATGCAAGACACACGACCTGCAGGACACAGGTTTGTTCCACCGCATTTTCTTTATTTCTTTTAATCGCGGAGTTCAAACAGCATGCCTACTGTTCTTTCGACATCTCTCGGAAAGACGTTTTTTGCTTGGCGTTTTCTCTTAAATGAAAATATTTTGTTCTGATAGATCATATCTTATCAGAAACCATTTGTCTTTTCTGTTTCTGTGTTTTGTTCTCAAATATGTACCCTAAAATTAAATTTATCGCCAAAAATTGGTCTGACCTATGCAATTTCTATAGTAAGGTGTTTCAGTTTTGGAATTTTTGTCTAAGAAAATATTGTTTACTTTTCTTTGCTGAATTTAAATATTTGATATTTCACAACAGGATTGTGAAAATTTCAGAAAAAATCATCTCGAAAACACGCCTATATAATTTTGACCCCATTGAACCCCACTTTTATATATTAAAATTGGGGTATACAGGAGTATACATTATTTTTCTTATTTCTACTCAAAAACATAGATTATGGGTACTCGTTAGAACTGCCTTGCTGAGGTGGTTCTCACGAGTACCTACAATGTATGCTTTGAGTAGAAATGTGAAAATATCAGAATTTTTTATCTGAAAATTTTCCTTTTAGGGTTGTAAACTTCTCAATATACTTGCACAGGCGTGTTTTCGTAATGTGAACAAGCAGAACTTGTTGAAAATCTGCCTCCAAGTTACCTACCCTACAAATTTCTGCATAATTTGCATTCATTTTTACTATGGGAAAAGGTGAAAATATTTGATTTTTTAAAAACCATTGACTAGAATAAAACTTTTTGTGCACAGGTAGTTACGACAAATGGTTTTGCATTAAATCATGACAAAAGTTTGCAAATTTACTTCTTCTGTGTAAAGCATCAAGCAAAAAACGACTTTCTGAAAGATGTTGATAGCACAGTAGTAGTAGTAAATTGACGATGCTACATGTACATGTAGTTCCAAACTTGTTTCATATTTACTTGTATTTACATGTATTTGTTATCTTAATTCTTAAATAATATGATCTTAATATAAAGATCTTTTTCATGTCAATGACATGATGACCAATTATGATCGAGTCGTAAATAACCCTTTCCGCGTTTATATCAAGTTCCTTTTCAACTGGCCTTACGTCACAGTGACTTACATAAGTGTTTGGCTTCTAACAGAAATATAAACCTCAAATTAAAATTTTGGGACAATTTGCCACAACCCAGAATTTCTCCCTCTTTATTTTTCGTTCAGTCTGCATCTTTGTACTCAGTCTGAATTGTGATGCACGTGAAAACCGCATGAGTTTATACATGTAAAGGGCCTATGATCTACCGTATTTACCTTACGTATTCGGACATCATAACTCATTTCAATATTTGTCTTGTAATTTGAACAAATCACTTTTCCTACCCGTTGATGTATATAAAAACTGATAGGTAGGCCTAAGTGGCAAATAGTGTAGACACTGATTAGACGCCGCCTTTTGGCAAGTATCGTTTTCCCTGAGGTATCCATGATATGAGTCTACACCACCAGAGGAACATACTTAATTTGGCATAAAACGAATTTGGTTTCTGGAGCAATACTATTAAAGGTAACAAATGCCATATTCTTTTTATAATTATGTGTTCAACATACAGTTGAGAAATAATCATTGCATTTGGTCGTTTCTGAATGCGCCGAGATTGCCATTCAAGAAAGCTGATGCTTATGAATTTCTTTGTTTCGGTTTGTATATCCATGATACGTTTTTCTGTTCATGTACTGGGAAAGTTTTTATATAAACCATGTAAACTGTACTCAGAATGACAGACATGCACTCTTCGTTAACCCTTGGCATGCTGAATAAATTGGGATGCCATGCCCACTTCCAGTTTTCAGCCATCAGATTATTTGATCCAGATTGTTAACATAAATTCACATACTTAATGACAAACAGTGCAGATCCAGATCAGTTGGCTTCTTCAGAAGCCAACTTATCTGGCTCTAGACTGTTTGTAAAGGCAGGGTTTATCCGGGTTCAGCAGGGCTAGAGTTAATTGTCAAATTTGTATAACTTTAAATAAAGGCAGTGCAAGGATGTTATTTCGATGTAAAATATCTAAACAGTGGATGTTTATAGCATCCCGCACAACGACCGTCTGGTAAATATATAGCTTCGGTTTGGATACGGTGCAAAGGACCGGCCTCGGTGGCTCAGATGGATGCGCGTCTGACTGGTGATCAGGAGGTTGTGGGTTCGAACCCCTCCAGGTCGGCAACATCCTTTCGTGGAGATTGATCATAAAATATTTTCTGTGGTCATTCTCTCCCTTCCGCTGATTCAAGAAGGGCATTTGTAAGTTTCTGGCGAAAGAATGAGCACAATGCTGCTTAACTGCTTAGAGGACTAAGCCTGCCCAGTAAAAATGTGTTAAGTAAATTGACCGCGCTGGACATGCCCCCAGTGGGTTGACTGGGCCATAAAACCAACACAAACAATACGGTGCAAAGGAACTTTTCAGCCTTGCAGAAAAAAACAAACAATTTTTTTCGTAATAAGCCGTCTCATCAGGATCTACACTGTTTGCCATTCTGTTTTGCTTGTTGACTGAGACCCCTATTTTGAACAATGGTTCTGACCAGATTCAACGATAGAAGAGCTCATTTAAAAACGTAGGGATGAAAGGGATCAACGAGCTAGCAGTGTGATTGACTTTTTTCCTTTTGGTATATATTCATATCTTTGATAAAGCAGGTGTACTTTTCTACTAGCTGGGCAGATTAAGTCGATATTCAGGTAAAATCATGCATTTAGTGAAACAAGCATGAATTTTTGCATGGATGCCAATATGGGTATACTGTTTATAAAAAACCTGTTGGCCACTGAAAAAAATCAAAATGGCGACCATTTTCCAAGATGGCCGCCATTGCTATCCTTTTAACGGCACTTTTCAATGTAAATGAAGACTAATTATGATTTAAGTTGCAAATTTCTTGCAAAGGAGTTACTATGATTATGGCAAATGGTTATTTTAATGTTTTTCAAAATGTTTTCAATGTTTGAGCCGCTATCCACAACAGAATTTAACATGGCCGCCATTTTCTACGCGTGCTTTCCTTTAAAATTGATAGTATACTGTTTTTGATGGGTAAAAATGGAAATATTTTTTAATTGAATCCGTGAAGTATTTTTATCATGTGAAATCTTGCTGGGGTGGGGGGCGGGGGGGGGGGGGGTGGAAAGGGTCTATTGCAATGAAGCTGCTTCTACTTTTGAAACAAATGCACTTTAAAGATAAAAGTTATCTTCCATGATATCCACCGCTTCTCAGCTCAAAATCTCTAGTAACATAGGTCGCTAGAAATGAGATTAATATTTTCATGAATTTTCTAACCAGAAGCTGTAGTTTTGTATGAATTTTCTATTAAATTCTGTAAATTCAAAGAAAAGAGTGATTGTCAGTGCACAACCAGGGCACACTGGTGACATCGCTGCTGTGTAACTCAGCATGGGGTCCAGTATTGGCTGAAGAGAATCCAATAATATGAATAGCTTAGGAATTCATAGCGTCCCAAATGCTATCTAATGAGCCCCACACACGTAGACTGCTAATACATATAGTATTCTGTGTTGTAGTAGTTAGATAGCTGCACCTGAATTGACAGGTTGTGCCAGCACGGGAGAGCCGAGCCAAGGGTAACGGGGCTGTAGTTACCCGGATGGTGTACAGATCGCACGGGACTTAAATGGTACTGGATTAACGATCGGGCTAGGTGTAGAGTATGTTTTTATTTGAACCTAGTCGAATCCCATACTTGAATGTACATATTCTGCGGTCAAAGGTAGTAAAAGTATAGTCCCTCGGCCTTTAACCAGTAGCGTTAACAATGTCTAGTATGAGTTTATCAACCAATCCTAAGACTGATTGGAGCAAATGCTGTCTTTGTCAGTCTGAAAAAAGGGTGAAGGTTTAAAATCTCCATCCCCAGGCAGTAAAGAAAAAGATGGTTATTCAAAGTTAGGGACAAATATCTTCCTTTTTCAAACCATCAACCAGCTGCCTATAATACTGGATCCTAGCCGATTAGATGAGGGTGGTGGTATTGAAGCAACTCTTAGAAGTAACAATGCTAAATACCACGAGAGTTGCCGACTGATGTTTAGTAACTCTAAACTTGAGCGGGCTAGGAAACGAGCGGCTAGTGCTGAGGGTACTTCAGACGAAAGTCGATCAAAAGTACGACGAGCAAGCGTTCAACCTCAGCAGTGTTTTTTGTGTGATGAAGATGTAGCTTCAGCACCAGACAAAAGAGAAGGCATGACAATGACATTAAATGACAGGTTAAAAGAATGTGCCAGAAATCTCAATGATGGAAAACTCATTGCGAGACTGAGTGGTGGAGATATTGTGGCTCAAGAGTTTAAATATCATTTGTCATGTCTGACAGTGCTTTACAATAAAGAAAGAGCCCATCTTTCAGCAATCAAGAAGCAAAGCAAGGGACAGTCAAGAGAAAATGAAATTTTCCCACTTGTATTTTCAGAGCTTCTTGCATACATTGTTGAAACCAAAATATGTATGATTGTATGATCGAACATGGTGTTGATATTCAGTCACAATTAAGATTTGGTGCTTCAAAGACTGAACTGGCCATGGCACAACTCTTGCAGTACAATTGCTATGCTAGATACCTTGAAGGGGCAAAAACTTTCAGACATTCAAAAGAACGCGAGACCCCGTTTCCTGTGTTTATGGGCATGTCTATCTATGCCAAGACCCGTAAGAAAGTTCTCATAGACTTGCTTCATGACCATGGTCTTACCATCCCGTATGACAGAGTACTAGAAATCTCTGCTCAATTAGGAGACGCAGCTGTAGGAAAATACATAGAAGAAGGAGTGGTTTGTCCCTCTATTTTAAGAAAGACTTTTCACTACAGCAGCTATGGACAACATTGACCATAACCCAACAGCTACTACAGCCACCATTTCTTTTCATGGGACAAGTATGTCCCTCTTTCAGTACCCCACGCAAGCTAATGAAGGTGAAAAACGAAAGCCATTTCAAATTAGAGATCTCAGTGTGAAAAAAGTTCCGGAACTTCCCGAAACATTTACAAACATCCGCCCAACTGCGTTTACAAGCAAAAATCCTTCGCCTCCGAGGGTGGAACATCCCACAAACATTAAAACCCATCAGGCTTGTCTTAAACTTGCAGATGAAATTGAATGGCTTGATAAGGTTAGTGGTACAGAACAACTGGATGTAAATCTAAGCATTACATGGCCTGCACATCACGCATCAAAACAAAGGGGCGTAGCATTCGACGAAAGCATAACTTCGCTTTTACCCCTGTTGCGTGAATCAGCACACTCGGTGGCTACAATACGCCATGTAATGGATAGAGTGAAAGACACAGTTGCGTATCTAAACCCGGACCAGACTCCAGTTATCGCCGCTGATCAGCCAATCTATACAATAGCGAAACAGATACAGTGGCAGTGGCCCAATCAATATGGAGAAGACAAGTATGTGATTATGTTTGGCGGACTTCACATAGAAATGGCTGCTTTCAAGTCCATTGGAACACTCCTTCAGTCCAGTGGTTGGACGGGGGCTCTCGTAGAAGCTGATTTAGCAACCTCTGTAACTGCTGAATCCTATCTACATGCATCTAGTGTTGCTAGAACACGACAGATGCACCAGGTTACAGCCTGCAGTCTCTACAAACGTTTGAAAGAGGCTTATTCTTATTACTGCAATAACGATGATGGAGTCCAACAAGCTGCACTTAGTTTTGAATGGTGGTGTGAAAAGCGCAAAGAGGACAGTCCTCAGTTTGCGTTTTGGTATTTGGTATTATCAATGGAACTGACAATCTTATCACTTGTCCGAGCATTCAGAGAAGCCAGTTTTGTTCTGTATTGCCAAGCATTGTCAGCACTTATACCGTATTTCTTTGCCAACAACAATACTAATTATGCACTTTGGCTTCCTATTCACTTGAGAGACATGTTGACATTAGAGCAGCGACACCCTGTTCTGCATCATGAATTCATGTCAGGCAAATTTGTTGTCTTCAAGTCCAAGCGACCATTTTCTGCTATGGCAATTGACCAAGCTCATGAGCATGCAAACGCCATAATCAAATCTGATGATGGAGCAATTAGCATAACAGACGATGCGTCAGCTTTACGGAGATGGATGGTAGCTGGGCCTGAGGTGTGTCGCCTTGTTGCAGAGTATGAATCACTGGCAGATGCTAAAGATGCAAATGAAAGGGCAAGGCATCATAACCAGACAGAGCACGCTCAAAGAGCTTTCTTTGAAAAGGTACTCAAGTTGTACTCTACTATGAAAGAAATGGGAAATCCCTTCCAGGAAGAGACAAAGGACTTATTGACCCTTGACACAAAAGCAATTGCCACGTCAGCTGCTGCCGAAATGGTCATCTCTCACCATCAGAATGGCAGAATTAGATTCAAAGAATTCATGAAAGGCTTGGAAAGCGAAGACATGTCATCATTTTATGAACCAATCAAGCGGAACAAGCTTGATTTCTTTAATCAAAAGCCAGAACCTGTATCTGGAGATTTGAAACAGAAGGTCTTAAGGGATGACTGTCGCCTTTTCTCAAAGCTCTTCATATCCTGTCAGTCAAGAGAGTGTGATTTGCTAGAATTCTTCAAGCACGAGAATCAATCTTTCCCGGCGGCACTGAGTGATGGCGGAAAACTGCATAGTTGTCAGAAGTCACAACTTGCATCTATCCTTGAGAGAGAGATCACATGCCCAGACAATAAACCCAACGCTACTGCCATTGTTATTGATGGTTCGGCACTGGTAAACTCACTACCACCTCGAGCACAAAGGAAATTTGGAGAGTATGCAACGCTAGATGTACTACTAAAAGTACAATCGTTCTGTTCTACTTTTAACAGGACTGATATTGTGTTCGATGTCTACCTGGCTACAAGTCTGAAAGCGGAGACACGAACCAAACGGGGCCAAGGAGGTAGACGAAGGGTGACTGAGACAGGGAAGATTCCCCCAAACTGGCATAGCTTTCTCAGAGATGATGACAACAAGACTGAGCTCTTCAACTTTTTAGTAGACAAGATTGTAGAAAATTGCACAGAAAATACTGTTTTAGTCACCCAGAAAGAGGATGTTCTGTGCAATCTTCAATTCAACGTTGAAGGACTCATGCCTTGCAATCATGAAGAAGCTGATATTCGAATCTTTCTGCATGTCAGACATGCTGTGGCAGGGGGACACAAACAAGTAATAATAAAAGCAAATGACACGGATGTTTTAGTCATAGCTGTAAGTATGTTTCCGATGCTTTGTGAACTTGGTATCAAAAAGCTTTGGATTTCATTTGGTCAGGGAGCTAACCATAGGTGGATTCCAGTACATGATGTTTGTCGAGAAATTGGCTTGGAAAAATCCAAAGGCATTCCCTTCTTTCACGCTTTCACAGGCTGTGATGTCGCATCAGCTTCTCGTGGAAAAGGAAAAAAAGCTGCTTGGCAAACATGGAATGTTTACCCTGAAGCATCTCCAGTGTTCACAAAGCTTAGTATGCATCCTCCCGTTATTGATGACGAAGAACAAAAAGTTCTGGAAAAGTTTGTCATCACCATGTTTGACAGATCTAGTCATGCCACAGACATTGATGCTGTCAGGCTCGATATGTTTGCCAGGAAACAAAGGTCATATGACACAATACCTCCAACTCGAGCAGCTCTGTTTCAACATACTAAGTGTGCTGCATACCAGGCAGGCTGTATTTGGAGTCAGTCGACACTACGTCAAATGGAGCTTGAAAGTCCTAGTCAATGGGGTTGGCAGCAGCAAGATAACTCTTGGCAAATATTATGGACAACCTTACCACCAATTGCTGAAAGCTGTCAACAGCTAACAAAGTGTGGCTGCCAGACTGAATGCCGTGGAAGATGTAAGTGTTATAAATTCACCCTTCCATGCACGGAACTGTGCAATTGCAAATGTGAAGATAAACATCAATAAATATGCTCAGCATAAAAAATGAACCAGCAAGCATATATGTGTCTCAGCAAGACCTACAGTAAAGCCAGTTGGTAACAAACAGCAGACGTTTTCTTCTCACATTTGGCACAAATATAACCAAGAATAAAAAATACAAGCAAAATATGTGCAAATTTAGATTCCTTGACTTCATAAACATACAGTTTGACACAAAAAACATACAAATTGGTCAATTCTGTGAAGTTTTAGGTAGTAAACTGTGATTGCAAGTCTTAAACGGCGGCCATTTTGAAAATGGCCGCCATTCAAAATGGCCGCCATTTTGTCCGCCATTTTGAATTTTCGCGTGGCCAACGAGCTTTTATATAAAAGTTGGCCATTGTAAACATACATGCCAAGTTTCATGCTTGTTTCACTAAGTGCATGATTTTGTCACTAAGCTGTCCAGCTATACCAACATGGTAGTATTATACTGAATAAGAGTTCTATTTTCAGACAACGACGGTTAGATCACCTGCGGCTGATGAACTTCACTATGACTGTTGACGAAAGTAAAGTGCAAGCACTGGTACACACCAACGGCTTGGCTTATACTGACTTTGATTCGAGAAGTAAGTGATGTCTAGGAAAACCAGTACTTAAAATACACTAATAGTGAGGGCTCAGACCAGCTTGCATGCCGCGAAGTCCGTCTGTATTTTCACTTTTCGCCGTGTACCAGTATATTCTAAATTGTTTGATAGGCCATGCTGCGTGGTCCTTTAGGCAGACCACATTACACATGCATGTTCGCACAGTCTGTACGCATACGTAACAGTTACACATGTGTTTGAATTCCATATATCGAACTTTACACGTGTGTGAACAATACGAAATCTTCACATCTTATAAAATTGCAAGGAAAAGACGATACAGTTGGAGCGTGTGTTTCGATACAGAATAGATATCATATGTGTAAAAAAGTGGTAGGATTCTTTCCCTCCTTAAAATTTACACTATGACCCTGGGCAAACTGTAAGGAGACAGCTCTGACGCCGAGTAACTCAGTCTCCACCGTGATTGATAAACATGTGCAAAAGTCGAGCAATTGTCATTTCTGTATACAGTTGACTTTCGTTATCTCGACCTCGCTTATCTCGAATAACTACTTATCTCGAGATGAAAATTTGCTCCCTGCTTTAACATGAAAATCTAATAACAGATAAAAAAAATTGTGGAAAAGAGGAATTTTCCACAATAGTTTTAACCCTTGTCCTGCTGAACCCGGATATACCATGCCTTTGCAAACAGTGTAGATCCAGATCAGTTGGCTTCTGAAGAAGCCAACTGATCTGGATCTGCACTGTTTGCCATTACGTATTTGAATTTATAGAAACAATCCGGATCAAGTAATCTGATTGGCTGAAAATTAGAAGGGGGCGTGGCATCTTAATTTATTCAGCAGGACAAGGGTTAATATATCTCTAACTTCAGGAGTCAGATTACATATACATTTGTTAAATGTGATTGTTCGATTTAATTTTTCCTCAATTCTGCAAATCTGATATGTCGAGGTACGGATATCTCGCAGTATTTCAGAGTCCATTGGAATTCGAGATAACGAGAGTCGACTGTAATTTAAAAGACATATCTGAGAAATCGGTGTAGGACACTACGAGACTGCTTCTAGGTTCAGTTTTAGTCTACACTGTTTATCTTTCAGCAACCATATTAATACGCATTACCGAACCTTTTAAGTGCCATTCATAACTGCAGCAGATGACAGTTAGATTTTTTTGTGTATTTCGGAGAGAGTAAGGCTTGACATTTCATGTGAATCGTCTGTATAGAAGACGATTCACATGAATTGCCAAGGCTTATTTCAGGAAAAAAATGATAAAAACAACAACATATTTTACAGTGGCTCAGTGGTAGAGCGTCCGCTTGGTCGGGAGGTTGCGGGTTCGATCCCCCACCGGGTCATACCAAAGACTTTAAAAATGGTACTAGCTGCTCTTTCGCTTGGCGCTCAGCATTAAGAAAGTAGAGCTAGAACTGGTCAGCTCAGAGTCAGTATAATGTGACTGGGTGGAATATCATGTCAAAGTGTCTGGGGCGTGATATTTCAGTGAGGCAGCACTCTAAAAGTGAGCATTGAGCTCCCTGTCACACCCAGACACCGTCGCGATATGACTGAAAGATTGTTGAAAGCGACGTTAAGCCCAAATCAAAGAAACATTTTACCGTGTCCTCTGCCACAATTTTGCTTAGCGCTTTAAGGGTTAACCATTTCAGCCCATCAGACCAAACCAGATACCCATGAAAATAATGTAGATCCTGGTGAGACGACATGATGAGCCGTCTCATCAGGGTCCACACTGATTGCCATTCTGATTTGATATTTGACTGACACCATTGTTTGCAATAATAGACATGTCCGAATTTAGTGATGGAAAAGTCCATTGCATAAACTCAGGGTGGAAAAGATTAATGTGATAACTGTGATATATTCGAACAGCAACAGCAGACATATGTCTGTAGCTACTTCAGCACTGTACATGTAACCAATGGTGCTGTAAATAATATTGACAGTAGTGACCCAGATCTAACTGTCCACTTATGTTGGCTGACCCTAAGGCATGAGTTGTCTTACAAGGCCTTCTTCGAAAGCAAAGAAATATTTTCTTGTGACATATAACATTCATTCATTCATTCATTCATTCATTTAAGTATAATTTATTTGATGCACAGCACCGGAAACGGGGTCTACTCTTAAAATAAAGAACTGGCTTGCAAGAGTAGACCCTTTTAGAGCAGACCTTATTTCAGAAGGGAGCAAAAGAAAATTGACAAGAGTTGTCTCCTTTGAAACTACCAGTTCTGCTTAAAAAGCCATATTGTACACAGCATCCTATGAACCCGACGGCGTATTCTAGGCAAAACATGCAATACTGAAACCGATTTAAGAACTGATTATGTTTTATAGACTTGCTTATTTATAATAAAATCAAATACGGCAAGTAAAGTGCCAAATGTTAGTAAGATAGAGCTTGTAGATTGAGTCGTAAAGATGATAATTAGGCGATCGTGATCATGATCGTTTTTGGAAAGGGTAATTGATAAGGGGGAGGCATCTCTGTTGAAATTGTCTTGGTCCCCGCTTCCGAAAAGTGGTCTGTTCTAAAAGGAAATAATTTGCTCCCCTTGACAGCAAATTACTTCTTTTTAGACCTTTTCAGAAGGAGCCTGGTGTAAAAACAAGAAAGAAAAAAAAACCGCAAAGTTACAAACTTTGCACACACACACACCCCGTCCCCTCTTGTATAAAATGGTGGAAAAATCTACCAAGTTTATCCATTCACCTTAACATTTAACCCTTAAAGCGCCAAGCAAAATTTGTAGCAGACGACATTCATTTTTTTTATTTTTCAGAGAAAACAAGTCTTGACATTTCATGTGAATCGTCTGCCAAGCAGACGATTCACATGAGTTGTCAAGACTTGTTTTCTCTGAAAAAAAAAATAAAAATTGTCGTCTGCTGCAGATGTGATTGGCCTTTTAAGGGTTAAAGGTTCAAGTGCTACAATGAAATAGTCTTTGGCGAGAGCTCTAGATCTGGCACCACTAACAAACTGACCGTGCTGTGCTGCAATGGCAAGTTTATGTTTAGAATAGATAAACCACTAGTAAGGAACGCGAAATATGACAAATTGTCTTTCTTTGAAGGAGGATCAGTGTAGCATTAACTTTAAACATGCTGAATAAATATGTCAACAAACACATGTAAAATTATTAATTTTATTTTCGTTTGGAGATACTGTGCGTGAAATGTCGTGGAATATCAAGCCCTGCTTAAGCACAATAATAATAATAATAATAATAATAATAATAATAATAATAATAATAATAATGACCATAGTAATGTAAATTTGCATGAAATGTCAAAGTTTGCTTTCTGTGAAAAATAAAAAAAATGTTTCAAAATGTCATCTGCTGATTTTTTTTATCCAGCATGCTGAGCGTTAAACTACTGAAACGGAAGAGAGGGAATATCACGCAACAACGAGGGTTGCAAAACTTTCAATATCAGGACATTTCTTTTCATTATAAATACACAAACATTCCACCGCACCCCAACCCACATGTGAGCATTACTAGTACATTTAGCATTTATCTTTCCAGATGGAAAACCGAAAGCATGGCATCTTATGAAGTTCCTTGAGTCCGTCAGATTTTTCGCTCATCACTGGCCGTTAGACGATAACGACCGAGTATTCCGAGATTATGCGCAGCTAACAGATGACCGGCTAACTTTTCTAGTGACATCTCGTCTGGATATCGAACCTGCAATGTACAACTCAAAGATTCCAAAATCTCCGCTAGACGTCTTGGTTCAAGGAGGATTTATAGGCAACTCCTCTCTTAACTCCATAACATCTGTAGTGACAAGTGGGGGCCAGGAATTGATGAGTAATATTAATCAGGTTGTCAGTATTGACAGGAAGACACGTCGCCCATTACCTCTTCCTGATTGGTGGAAAGAAAAATACGCTGTGTCAGCGAAACCGTATCAGTCCTTGAAATTTGCAAAAATAGATAAACCGGAAAACATTCCGTTTTATGACTATAAAGTGGCTAGAAGTGATTTAGATGGCAATAATCATGCCAACTGGAGCGTGTACGTAAAATTCTCCTTAGATGCCATGTATCACTTTTCAAAGACAGGTTTTCTGGCATCATTTTCAGATTTTGATAGCTTCTGTATAAGTCGTATGGAATTGATGTACTCAGGAGAGAGTTTTGATGATGATGTATTGAAAGTGTATTCGTGGGAAGATGAATCCGCTCCCACTACAGCTGTTGTTCATATTTATAAAGGTGATAACTTCTTGTTTCAGGGAAAGTTCCAGTTTTTCAGAGACGACAAAGTTTAACCCATTTATGTCGAGTGGATTCTTCTATCTTAACTCCTTGAACCGGTCCATTTCCAGTAAAAGGGGTGTCTGATTAGTGTTTATTATTACATGTACCATATTTTAATGAAATTCCTGTTCTTAATGCAAACAGTGCAGACTCTGATCAGACGCCACAGAAAATGCGGCGTCTGATCTGGATCTGCATTGTTTGCCAATGTCCCTTTTATGGGACGCTTGGCACAAATGGGTTAACTCATGCATAAACTGTTAGAGTCAGTAAAGTTACCTAAGAAATAGATTCATGCTGGTAGTGATTTGTTGCTTAATAGATCACTGGCGAAGGTCAGTCATAAAAGTGGATAAATCACGAGCGCGAGTGAGCTACATGTATCCACTTGCGACTGACGGACAGACTGTGATCTATTTAGCTACAAAATACGCACCGGCGCGAATTTATTTCGATTTTATTAACGAACCTACTATATGAGAAGATATAAAGCATTGATTGTTACCCAACCTTCAAATGAGGTTAAAATGCATTTTTGACTATCTAATGCGTTTTCGGCCGTGACAAAAGCCAAAGAGATTGAACCGGTTCTCAGAGAACTATCACCCGGGCTCATATTTTGGACTATCTCCCGGCCACGTGTTGGATAGTAAAGCATCTCTATCATACCTTTCTGGGCGACAATCAAAGCTATCAGCCCTCGGTGCTGTTGATCACCTGATGGCCTGTAAAAATGTCATGAAAAATCAAGACGACGACTAGCGAAGCCAGCCAGATTGAACCAGTTCTCAGAGAACTATCTCCCGGGCTCATTTTTTTGACTATCTTCCGGTCACGTGAGTTGGATAATAAAACATCTATATCATACCTTTCTGGGCGACAATCAAAACTGTAGCCCTCGGTGCTGTAGATCACCTGATGACCTGTAACAAAGTCATGCAGACGTCACGAAAAATCAAGATGACGACTTACGACCCCGAATAGCGTCACGCTTTTACGCACATCGATTAGTCGCTCAGTCGATCACTAGATTTAACCATTTCCAATATAGGCGCATAGTGTTAGAAGTAAGCCCAGCGGGTACATGACGTTTATACAACGTCACATTAACGTCGATGCAACGTCATGACGTTTATTGTTGAAGAGGGGTGTACTCTAAAAGGAAAAGGGAAGAATTTGTTCGCCTTAGGAGCGAATTCTTTCCGTTTTGAGTAGACTCCTTTTCCAAGGGCGCTCGATGTGCAAGAAAGCAAACAGGAAGTCACTGAAGTTGTCTCCTTTGTACAAAATGACGGAAAATCTACCAATTGTATACAACCTCCTGAAGTTAATGAATAGGATTATCTTATTGCCAGTCAGTCGAAAATAACTTTGAAAGGGAACGCAATATAAGTTGTAAATATATCTTGGAGTAAAGTGCTTAACAAGCCATTTATTTTGATGCAAGACTTTTTAAAATCGGCCTAGAGATAAGGAAATTAAGGAAGTTATGGTGGTTTGAATATACTTAAAATGGTTGTCATGGATGCCGCCATATTATAGGCTTTGTGACGTCACAGAGCCCAAATTAAATATGCAAAACCAAATTATAAAGGGTTTTTAAGAATAATTTTGCTGCAGATTGTTCATGATCTTTTAATCTAGTGACATGCAATCATTTCCCCCAAAATAAACCAACTTTATGAGCATAACTACCTTTATGAAACGAATTTTAATTTTTTATGAAACCTCATCAAATATTCAAACTGGCGGCGCCCATACCACCAATGTTAAAATATTCAATTGTCTATAACTTACTTAATTTTTCACCGATTTTGATCAAATTTGTGTCAAAATTCATTGTTTGTAAAGTTCTTTACTTTAAAGTACAATACCTTTGAAGGTTGCGTTCCCCTTTAAGCGTATGCTAACAGAAAAAAGGCACAGATAAGCCTGTGCACTCAGCCATTAGACCAAGGTCTAGGTCGTGTGTAATATAGTCTTCAAGATTGCGTGGTTCTGTGTTATCTTGACCTGACTCCATGACTTTCTACAATTTCAGAGGAGGCAACTTTGTCAGAATTATTTTGTCTGCCTTCTTAAAAAGTTTTTCTCCTAATGGAAAAAAGTTACTTCCCTTGGAAGCAATTTTTTTTTTTCCTTTTAAAGTGTACACATTTTCAAAGGGCACTCTATGCATAGGACAACAAAAAGGAAGCCACAAAATTGTCTCCATTGTGAAAGAGGTGGAAAATCAACCATTGCAAGAGTATCCAGTCCCGTCAAGAATATTCAGAAGATACACAGGCTATTTAGTATAATTACATTTTTAAAACATACTGTAGTTATCCTAATTATTGGGACACCTGATCTCAATATCCTAGTTGTCCTAAAGTTTGAACAAGTTTATTTTATTACCTGTTGAGGTGTCTAAAAGACTGCTGAATGAGAGGCAAACAATGTAGACCCTGATCAGACGCCGCATCCTACGTCTGATCTGGGTTTACACTGTTTATCCAGGCATGTCTGTCCCAATACATTGGGTTCTTACGGTGTAGTATTTTAGCACTGGAAAGAGTAACTGGAGAGAAATGAACGCCGAAAGCGTTAAATATGGAACCTTTTCTGGCTAGCTCCTGGAGTTGATGTTTGTCATGGAACATGTCTCCTTTGCATGAACTGTCATATCTATTTTCTGTCTTTAGAGACATGAAAATTCAGACCCTATTTTCTGGATAAAAAAGAAAAACATATTTCAGAAGGTCGCCTTCTGAATATTCTACCCAGCATGCTAAGCGTTAAAGACAATGCGAAAGCTCCAACCTCCAGCAATAAAAAAAAAAATCTAATGTGTAATGCAAGAAACAGATTGTTATGTAATATACAAACAACCAAGTCCCACCTCAGCCTGAGCATCCATACAGTCTGGTCGGGACTTTCTATGTTCGTTAGTACATATATTTTCTGTAGTAACGTATGATAAGCGCACAACAAAGACACGATTGCGGATCTGGACCTTCGTTCCTAGCATATCAGCCGGAACGTTAGAAAACGTACCTTTGCTCATGTGCACCCAGCGAAGATTTAGATCAGCATGCGAATTCGCAAAGTCTGATCCGAATCTTCACTGGGCGCATTTTGGATACCCAAGGATGCAAAATTTCTCCATGCGGACAACGAAGACTGTTATCGGACTGTGCGGTTGCACAGGCTGATTTTTTGTCGGGCGCACGTCAACAAGTACGTTTCTCTCATTAAGGCTCATATGATATTAAGACCTTCAGTTTGCGTTGCGCATCAAGTATGTTGATAGGCCGATACGTTTGTTAAAGGTTTATACCTGAGGTGTTCTATCAAAATTCAAACAAACATTCATTTGTTCCAAATTGATTTTCCAGCGAGTGTTGCTTTGGTGATATATCATCCATGGTATTATTCTGATACTCAACTTTTCTAGAATGTATGCTTTTTCATCGAAATCCTGAAGGTTATGTAAACTCAGTGTTAAACAAATGAGCCAGCGCATAACAAAACCTTCAATACGACCTTTATTGCCTGCAAAGACTCAGATCAGCCTGTACAATCCACCCAGTATGGCAAGCCTTCTCCTTTATCCCTCTTTGGATAGCCTGGAGGCTGAAAAAGGCACATGCGATCAGCGAAGGCAGCAGGCTGATCTGTCCTCCCTGGTCGTACACTTCGTATTGTAGGTTTTGTCGTGCGCTGGCTTGTAGGTTTTGTCGTGGGGATTTGTTAATCACGATACACAAAATAGGAATATACAATAAGGTTTATAGAGCTTTTTACGTTATAATCAGTATTTACATGACGCGGATAATGTGATTATCTCCCTTGGCCTAACATGGCTATGTGGTCTACTTGGTGAACAACTTATTCGGACGATAATTTCTTCACCAATACTCTGATATTCAGTTATCAGTAATATTTTATATCAAACTTGGAGCATCTGCATTTCTTTTGGAGATGCCGTAATTATCCTAAGTATAAGGACAGACAGGACTGAGCAAACAGCAAAGACACATACATACACTAGGAAACTCGAACCCTAAAGAACTATAGGTGAGATCAGATGTCCTTGGAAAGTAAGCATTCCCTGCCTTACTAGTAATCCCCTTCCATGTTTTTCCAGCTACCGACTAAAATTGCACCTCAGATAATAATACGGCTTTTAAACGATGTGACGCCACAGTAACGTATGAAATATTCAACAGGGTACGAGCCTTGAAACGCAGAACTTTTCAATGATTAGCCCATATCACAGGATTTCTGTTTACATTTGAAGGGAAGCAAAAGTAACCGGCACAGCAGACGTACGGACATAACTGCACTTCTACACAGCCTAATCCGTTCTTTGGTGTTGGGTATGGCCGAAAGTTCGCCGCCAAGCAAACAATAACTTGTCCTGTAACTCTGGAACAGGGGTTACTTTGTATACAGTAAATTGATACGCTAACACACCTTTTTGACATGTATTCTACCTCCAAATAAGGCGCTTTTTTGCAGCGCAAGATTTATTTTTCCATAAAAAAACATATGAGTCAGCGCATGACAAAACCAACAAAATTTGGCGCGCCCAGCGAAGACTCACATCAGACTGGGTCTGATCAGAGTCTTCGCTGTGCGCTCAGTAGGTAGCTAAGAACCCAAGCTTTCTTCATGCTGACAGTGAAGACTCTGATCAGACTGGGCGGATGCTGGGCGCACATGCCATTTTGTTGGTTTCGTCATGCGCTGGCTCGTGTTCTCATCATGAAAACATGCCTATATAATTTTGACCCCCTTAAACCCCACTTTTATATAGTTTAACTGGGGTTTACAGGGGTATACATTATTTTTCTTATTTCTGCTCAAAATCGAGGCGGTTCTAACGAGTACCCACAATCTATGTTTTGAGCAGAAATATGTAAAAAATATCAGATTTTTTATCTGAAAACTTGCTGTTTTTTGGTGATGAAATTTTCTATATATTTGAATAGGCGTGTTTTCGTAATGTGCATAGTCATTGGAAGCGCCTCTGCGATATAAACATATTTTGTTGATACGCATAAGAGGCGAGGCGCTTCTAATGAGTACCCACAATATATGCTTTAATGGAGATATCATTGACTGAGTAAAACACAATTCAGTGTAATGGTCTGGACTGCATCCTCTTTCTTTACACTATTGCGCGATAGTGGTGTTTTATATACACGTGTATTCCGTTTGATGTTCGTATGTCCATCTGTCTTTTGTTCGTATGTACGTACATCCGAAAATTCTTGTTTCATATGTCGTGATTCAAGTATTTCACTAAAACGTTATATGTGCATTTCGGTTTAGTGTGTGATTAAATAGAGAATATTTACTCTTGTGGTGAATATGTTCATCGAGTGTAATGAAAACATCAGCACGAGTGAAAATTTGAATGTTTTTGTTACACGAGATGAAAATATTTTTGGTATTCACTGAAAAAGAGTAAATTTTCTTTTTATTTTATTGTTTACACGCCAATGCGCGCTTCTGACATCATAAATTGCGTCGCCAAACTAAACATGGTGTCGATGTTCATTCCTTAACATATGAAGCGCTGGAGAGACAAAAACAAAAGGTTTCATCAAATCAAAGTAATCCTGTAACCATAATGTTCCTTTCATTGCGAAATGAAATTAAGAAAATGAATACCAACACTTGATAGTTTTGTTCAGAAACAGAGAAGTTAGAGGAGTTCAAAAAATTGAAGTGGGATCGGCATCTTTTAGGGAAACAATGAAGACAACCGAAGTAATCCGAAACGAAGAGTGAAAATAACAAGACTATGTTATTTTTCATATATGAAAATATCATATCCTTTCACATGTGAAAATATCGTGTTTTTTTTTTTTTTTTTTTTTTTTTTTTATTTATTTCGGATATACAGTGATTTCACTTCTTGCAATAAAATAAATAGAGGATATTTACTCTTTTGCTGTGAATACCATAAATATTTTCATCAAGTGTAATGAAAACAATAGATTTTCACGAGTGCGAAACATTTGAATGTTCTCATCGCACAAGATGAAAATGTTTATGGTATTCACTGAAAAAGAGTAAATGTTCTTTTTATTTATTGTTTACACGCTAATTCGCGCTTCTGACGTCATAAATAACGTCACCAAACAAAACATTAACGTCATGGCGTCGACGTTCAGTGCTTAACATTCGAAGCGCTAGAGAGAAAAAGAATAGATCAATAAATAAAAATTTGGCAAATTAAAATAATCTTGTTACCAAAATGTTTCTTACATTCTAACTAAGAAAATACATACCAACAACTTGATAGTTTTGCTCAGAAACAGAGAAGTTAGTGGAGTTCTAAAAAGCGAAGTGGGATCGGCATCTGTTACATGTAGACAACCGAAGTAATCCGAAACGAGCAGTGAAAATAACATCGACTATTTATTTTTCCCTAGTGAAAATATCAAATTCTTTCACTTGTGAAAATATCATCTCTATTCACTTCGGATATACATTGATTTCGCTGCTAAGTATAAAATAAAATGGAGTTATTTTAAAAAGTACCAAGGGAGGTATTTTAGCAATGGTTTCTATACCATAGCCGGAGTCTTTCTACCGAACATCATCGGAAGGGTTATTTGTTAATAAACGAGCGTTCAGTTTTGGAATCGATTCTGACACGATTTATCTCTCCTAATAAATCTTCGCGATAACTTCAGTTTCCTACATCTTTAATAAATGACAAACAATGACTTACTAGCAACTACACAGTTAGTAGTATAGGGTGCCAACCTATACTACTACAGTTTCAATTCGAATTCGGCATTACTTTATCAGTTCTGACATGAATCACGATCCTTAATAAGCAGTAATATTTGTTTCCATACATAATGTCTTTTAACCAAATGAAGCAAAATTCATTTGGTAACTTCGAAATGACATTTACTCCTTAATTCTGATTTGAGTTACCGTCCGTGATAAATGAGCTGGGACACAGCATTTCCTAAAAGATTGTTTGTGCGCCAAACGAAGACTCCGTTCAGCTTGCACATTGGCGTATTCTGATTAGTCTTCGCATGGAACTATGTAGACAGTCAAAGGTACAAAAAAAAAACAAAAAAAAACGATACAAAGCGTTTTCACCAGGCTTTCAGCCCTGCAGACCAAAATAGTGTAATGAGCCGTCTAATCAGGATCTACACTTTGCCATTTGGTTTTAATTTTTGACTGATACCCCTATTTGCAACAATGGACATGTCCAAATTCAGTGGTGGAAAAGTCTATTTCATAAACTCAGGGTAGAAAGGGTTAAATAATGCTCATGTGGTAAGTTGCAGGAAGCGGTGACTAAACATAGATTCGGTACGAAAAGGAAAACTACTCGATTCTGTCATAATATTATCCTTTTTAGATATTTCTGTATATTAACCCTGATCAGAGGAAGCGTTCTTTGGCGTCTGATCTGGGTTTATTCTGTTTGCCAAGGTCCCTAGGCATAAATGGGGTCTCAAGTTGGACAACAGGCATAATTGGGTCTTAAATGTGACGGCAGGCAAATAATGCGGTCTCAACTGTGACGGCAGGCATAAATGGGGTCTCCAATGTGACGACAGGCATAGATAGGGTCTTAAATGTGACGACAGGAATAAATGGGATCTCAAATTCATGGATAGCCGATGCTCGAATACGTGTTCGCTGTCAGCTATAATGCAGGCGTTCTTTCTGTCTTTCTTTCTTTTTTTCTTTCTTTCTTTCTAGCTCGCAGCAGAGGGTTTCAGTTTATTTCCAGATTCGGGTACCGTATAGCAAACTTTCTCAACTAGAAGTCGTCATTCTAACAACAATTTACATTTTATTCAACATCTTTCTTTCGACCTAGTCGGCCTCTGTGGCTCACTGGTTCGACTGGTGATCAGGAGGTGCGGGTTCGATCCCCGTCGGGTCCGGCAACATTCTTTCGGGGAGATTGATCATGAAATGTTTTCTACGATTATTATCTCCCTTCCACTGATCCAAGAAGGGCATTTGTCAGTTTCTGGCGAATTAAATGTACACAAGCACTGGTTAAACGCTTAGAGGACTAAGCCTGCCCAGGTAAAGTGTGGTTAGGTAAGCTTACCGGCTGGACATGACCTTTACAGTGTTGACCGGGCCGTTAAACTCCAAACCAACCAAATTTTCGACCATTCGGATTTAAGTAAGAACACCTGTTCTGTTTATTAAAATGCAAGTAGTTCAAAGGACAGCATGTGTGTGAAATATCGTGTGTTTATGTATTTACCCTAAGTATTTGAACAGACACATCTGAGGATGTAGACACAGATAAGATGCGGCGTCTGTCAGGGTCCAGTTTTTAAATACATTAACATGTTTAAAATGGACTTGTTGAAGATTTAGGCTAGTAATGTTAAGGGCCTATGGTGTCCGAACATTAAGGTTAAAAACGGTCAGCTGGTATGTTTTGGGCTAAAACTCTTCTTTCTCTGGAACGTTCAAACGTTTTTGTATAATGCCATTCTTTGGTGTATTGCACACTATACGATCGTTTCAAAATATTGTTAAATCCTGCGCTACACATATTGACTTAAGTCATGTTAATACGATTATAATCAGAGATTAAGAGTAACCGTAATAAGGTTAATGATTCAAAGGTAACCACCTCAGCTGAAATATAATGGAAACTAAAGTTGGTTCGCTTTACGTGATTTGTAAGTTTATTTTTATTGTTTTATGTAATGTAAAATGTACATGTTCACACCTATATTATTACTAATAAGACAGTTCCCATAGGTTATTGCTATTGTTTGGATTTTCACGTTTAAATATCAGTGTACACAATATGAGTCTTTCCCGATTAAAATAACAGACAAACCATTACGGAAACATGCCTATTCAAATATAACGAAAATTTTACCACCAAATAAAGAAAAGTTTCAGATAAAAATTTCTGATATTTTTTCATATTTCTGCTCAAAACATAGATTGTGGGTATTCGTCAGAACCGCCTCGATGAGGCGGTTCTGAAGAGTACCCACAATCTATGTTTTTGAGCAGAAATAAGAAAAAATAATGTGTACCCCTGTAAACTCTAGTTTTACTATATTAAGTTGGTCAAAATTATAAAGGCGTGTTTTAGTGATGAAACGACCATTTAGAAGACAAGTGACCAGCGTAAACACAGATCAGCCAGTCTTATAATTGCCTTCACTTGTCACTAACATACATGTAATACGACCCTGGTCAAACATACGGATGCGCAGGCATGCGTAGGTCTACGCTGGTTTGTACGTCGTGATCAGTTTCTATGTGGTGGGGCTATTACTTCTTTCCATTTCTGTGTTCTAAAATTTAGCCTCCGTGGCTTTGTAGGTGTCTTAGCCCGGCTGTGTATGTGCATTATATACTCTAGAGTACCGTTTCAGTCACTGTCATATCCGTATTTGTATATAAGTGAGGTTAGTGAAGGGATACACTCACGCAAAACTTGGCAGGAAAACTATGTGATTATTCTCAGGAGTACACCTTCCACAGGCGGAAAAAAGAAGCGATGAAGAACAATGACAAAAGAAAAAAAGCACAACAACAACAAGAACAAAAACAAAAACAAAAAAAAAAAAAAGACATGAAAAAAAACGTACGCAAGAACATTGAAGAACTGCAACAGAAGAACTAACTTGGAACAGTCAGCAGAGAAAAAAAAAACTACAGGGGAGGGCGGGGATGGTAAAACCACTTTTATTCACCTTTACTTTTGATGCAGATCCAAAATACAACTAGACTTTTGGTCCGCAACAAGGTCTTCTTCATCATCAGTGAAACAATTAAACACAATTACAGACACTATGATGAAACACAGCAAATAACTCAATGGCGATCTGAAGCCAGGACAGAACACAACAAAACCACAAACAGGACCACGAAGAGAAAAGTCACCGCGAACAGGAACGTCTAACATTGAAAAACGGAAGAGAAATTCTAACAGTGATAAAATATTTAGCGATTTCCCATTGCTATATTTTCTTATTTCGGTTTAAAAAAATAAATGATAAAAAAGTCACATTCTTATTGCCACCCCATCCCTCCCCCCCCCCCCCCCCCCCACCACACACACACACACCACCATCAAAGTAAATATGTATACATCAGAGTTGTATTTCTTGAAAAGGTATCCGTTTCACCGTGCTCATCCTACTATTTGATAACAAATACTCGTTTGATCACTACGTTGTGTGCCTCAGATGTATTTATGGAATGGCAAACAGTGTAGATCGTCATGTTTGGATCTGCTCGTCTGTCCTAATATTTAGGAAAAATGCACTATGTCACTGTCGATGAAGACCACATGACTACTCAATTATCATTCTTTCGCATAGATTGATCATGAAATCTTTTCTACGGCCACCCTCTCCCTTCCGCTGATTCAAGAAGGACAGTTGTCAGTTTCTGGCGAAAGGGTGTGCACAAGTACTGGTTAACTGCTTAGAGGACTAAGCCTGCCCAGTAAAAGTGTGGGTAGGTAAACTGACCGCGCTCGACATCACCTTCATAGTGTTGAATGGACCGTAAAATCTCCAACTCAAAACTGAAATATATATCTTAAATACTGAACAGACAGGTATCGCAAACAGACCCAGATCAGACAGAACAGAACATGATATCTGATCGGGCATTGCATTGATTGCCACACATTTAGAGGTTTTTGGACACATCTACAGGTACTAAAATGAACCTTCAAATTTTAGGACAAGTGTCGTAAGGAGTATTAGCATTTGTCATGCTGCAATACGAAAACATGCCTATTGAAATATACTGAAAATTTTACCACCAAAAATGAAAATTTTCAGATACAATAAATCTGATATTTTTTCTTATTTCTGCTCAAAACATAGAGTGTCGGTACTCGTTAGAACCGCCTCGACGAAGCGGTTTTAACGAGTACCCACAATCTATGTTTTTGAGCATAAATAAGAAAAATGATGTAAACCCCGGTTTTACTATATAAAAGTGGGGTTTAAGGGGGTCAATATTGTATAGGCATGTTTTCTTGATGGAATAAATTGCCACGCCCACCTCCAGTTGTCAGCCACTTGTCATGCTGAATAAATTAAGATGTCATCGCCACTTCCAATTTTCAGCCAATCAGATTACTTGATCTAGATTGTTATATAAATTAAATTAACTTATCTAATGCAAACAGTGCAGATCCAGATCAGTTGGCTTCTTCAGAAGCTAACTGATCTGGATCTACACTGTTTGAAAATGCAGGACATATCCCGGTTCAGCAGGACTAGGGTTAAGGTAGAAAGACAATTTAACATATCTCTGAATACCAGATCTGCACTCCAGGCATAGGCATCTAGGTCGAGGATGAGTCGCAACAAGACACTGTTCAGCCACGATGAGGAGGGTTTCAGTATGGTGGCCGCCATTGAAATAGGGACATCCTACTCTGGGTTTGCTTATGCAACAAGAAGAGATGGAAAGTCCATCGCTCAGCATATTGTAATGAATCCTGTTTGGCTTTCGCCAGACAAGTCATTGACGACTCTGAGGTAAGTATTGATAGGAAACAGAGTATTAAATGTCACAGGACATTGGTCCCGGTCCTTGGGCTTCGTGACCGCTCACTGCGGTATTATTATTATTATTATTATTATTATTATTATTTTCTCGCGTTTTCTCCTGTTTCACGTTTTGTTTAACCCATTGTAGTCTGGAGACTCCTAAAAGGGTATTTGGCAAATAGTGCAGACCCAGATCAGACGCCACAGAACGCGGCGTCAGATCAGGGTCTTCACTGTTTGCAAATAGTGCAATCATTTTTATCTGGGAATATCTAAATCACATAGCCTGACATACCTAAAATGAATATTAGAATCTTCCAATATATAGTGTGGGGAGTTCGTTCAGTCTACAATGGGTGAATGTCTTGTTGTTGTGTTTGGTGGGTTTTGCCTGACATTGAAAATACCTCTTTGGGGAAAAGGAAGTTCGTTGACTTGGTTTTTGTGTGTACTATCCGTCATAGTTTGTTAACTCTTTTTGTTGGTGTCATTGACAGACTATCAGTGATTCTGGCACTTGCAGGACGTCTTTCTTACTATTTTTCTTACGAACATAAATCTCCAAAAACAGCTAAAAAGTTACTATTCATTTATGTGCTCTTGTACAAATCTATTAAAGATGCGCAACGCACGAAAAGGGCTATTATTCAATTTGCGGACAATACAGGCCCTGATCAGCTTGGGCATAAGCGCAGTATGATTAGGGCCTTCATTGTCCGCTTACAGAATCAGTGGACACGGTGGTATATGTCGACGAACAGAAAATGCCCAGATGAGACTGTACAGATGCGCAAGCTGATCTGGTCCTACGTTGTCCGCAAAATAAAGCCTTTTTCGTGCGTTGCGCATCATTTAATTATAACTCAGCTGGAATTTTCCTGCCAGATTTAATCAGAAATGTTAATCAAAATGCAAGATTTAAAACAATTCAGCAACAACCCGAGAGAGGCTATATGTGGACACGGGCAATGTCAGCACCTGAGCTTAAAATTAAAATGTTTATTGGGGAAAATGTGTGGGTTGCGCCATAAAATGGTATCAGAGTTGTTTGAGAGTAGTAAATATCTAGAACAGCCGGGAAAGCCGAGCAGTCAAACAATGGCATTTGCTATACAGCGAACACATTCTAAAGTATCCAATGATGCTGTCAGCGAACAGCGAAGACCTTGGTCAAACTGTGCAGTCTGATCTGGACCTTCGCTGGCCGCATTTGTTCCGAATGTACCTTTTCTCATGACGTGGCTGTCGTATTGATTATATGGGTAAAGTAATAGCAGTCTGTGCATTTATTCATTTTCGTGTTACATTACAAAAATATACCTATTCAAATTTACTGAAAATTTTACCACCAAAAAATGAAAATTTTCAGATAAAAAAATTCTGATATTTTTCATATTTCTGCTCACAACATAGATTGTGGGTACCCGTTAGAACCGCCTCGGCGAAGCGGTTCTAACGAGTACCCACAATCTATATTTTAAGCAGAAATATGAAAAATAATGTATACCCCTGTAAACCCAAGTTTTACTATATAAAAGTAGGGTTTAAGCGGGTCAAAATTATATAGGCATATTTTCATGCAATGTTGTAAACCACCTATTTTTGGGAACACAGTCTACAATACCCTTTGAGCCTGTAAGCGGGTAACGAAGGCTTTGATGTAAGGTACATGTTCCATGCGCAGACTGATCTGCAGTCTAATTTATGATTTGTGTGGACGTGTATTTCAGGTTCTTATGCAAAACATGTTCTCAATGAAAATTGAGCCACTTGTTGACAAAAGAAAAATACATGAATATAATTTTATTTCTTCATACTTTCCTGGTAACAGAAGTCATCCAACTATTTACGTGGCACTTTTTGACGTTGTAACCTTGCCATTTTATTATTTTCGAATATCCACACCCAAGCCTAAAGCTGATGACATTGTACGTAAACAGTGGCCGTGTTCAATACTTGGAAAGAGTTGATTAGTATAGTAATACAAAAACAAACTTAGATTAATATACATTATTTTCTAAATGTAGATACAGCAGATAGTATGTGTAAATTACGACTGTGAACAGGACTATAGGCCTTTGTTGATCGGTTATATTCCATATGGCTTCTGTTCCCACAATTCAACTCATTAACGTCTATCATAATTTTATTTCAAGAACCCCAACCTGCTTACTGTTGAACGAGAAGAAAGACTTCGAGTCATTCGGGTATGAAGCGGAGAAGCAGTACCTATCTCTGGTGAAAGAAAGCAAACAGAACAGGTTCTACTATTTCAGACGCTTCAAGACCAAGTTGTTCGCCAATAATGTAAGCCGTCACTACAGTGTAGCTAGCAAACATTTCCCTGATTGAACGCCCTCGCAGCCTGGCCAGGACCATCACTGGACAGACCACAGCATGAGAAAACTGTCTTCGGGCAATGCAAACTCCATATCATTACAAATACACGCCTATTTAAATATATAGAAAATTTCACCTCCAAAAACTGAAAGTTTTCAGATAGAAAACTCAGATATTTTTCATATTTCTGATCAAAATATAGATTGTGGCTACTCGTTAGAACCGCCTCGACGAGGCGGTTCTAACGAGTACCCACAATCTATGTTTTTGAGCAGAAATAAGAAAAATAATGTATACACATGTACCCCTGTAAACCCTAGTTTTACTATAAAGGCAACCCTCTATATACCGACACTCGATAAAACGACAAAATTCGTTATAATAACAATTTCATTGTCACAAAACCGTCGCTAACGAGGTAATAATTAGTCACAAATCTTGCAAAAATATTGTATTTAATACTTTAAAGAAACATATGTTTTGGATACATGTATTTGTTAGAATTGCCTCAGCGATGCGAATTTAACAAATATCCAAAAACATATGTTCTGTGAGAAAAAAGGAACAAAACAATACCAATTCTTTACATAACATTATGTCCGTTAAGGATTCTTTACAACAGCAAATTCATTATAACGGTAACATCTTTGGGAACAAATTTTATCTTTGTAACGAGGGTTCACTGTATAAAAGTGGGGTTGAAGGGAGTCAAAATTATATAGGCGTGTTTTCGTGATGTGCTTAAGGGGAATTAATACACAACTAGAGGACAGGTCAATTGTTTTGCTCCCTTATTTCAAGGGTACACTGTAATAAGAAAGAATTCGGAGCCAATGTTGTCCTTTCACTGTCACGCCCTTTCAGAAGGGTCTTAGTGCACATTAAAGCAAACAGGAAGTCGCAAAGCTCTCCTCCTCGCCGGAAATTGACGAGAATTTTACAGAATGTATCCACTCCCCTGAAGTCAGACTCCATACCAACACAGATGGACCAGGGCAGGTGCAGATCAAAATACATTTTGCGTCAGATAGATTTTAACTCTGTTCTTACATTTTGAAGGTCAGACAAAGCCATTTAGTAGTTAAGGGTATTCTAAAAAATTGGTAGTTTCCATGTGTTTCAGCCGCACAAAAGTGCAGTTCCTGAGCATATACCGCGTTCTGCGGCTACCGATCGGAGTCTACACTGTCTTCTAAAATCAACTTTGTGGGACATTATTCATAAATATAGGGATCAAACATGGTTTTTCATACATTAACATTCGGCAGGTCCCGTGGGAGGTGTTGAAAACCGAGGCCGAAGGCTGCGGTTTTCAACACCTCCCAAGGGACCTGGCGAATGTTAATGCATTGAAAAACCATGTTTGATCGCTATTATTGCATAAAAACTGAAAACATTTGCTACATTTCGCATTATTTCTTGCTTTATTTTGTTACGCCTTTTCACCGATGTCTCGCGAACGTAATTTCCACAGACTATGCACGTTCTAGGGCCGGGCAGTACACATCTCGTAACGGCAGCGAATCTGTGGCCCCCGGTACGATCATATTGACAGTTGCGTATCCGTGCATTAACAGCGCGTGAATTGCCTTGTTAATACACAGCTTTTCGCCGGTTAATGCACGGCTGTTAATAACGTGCGACACTGCTTTTTATGCAATAATGGTTTTTAAAAGCGATATTACGATGCAGAAATTGGTTTTAAACGCGATCATATGTATAATATGCATAAATGGGTTTTAAGGTGATAATAATCATAATAATATGCATAACTATATTAAAAGCGATAATACACATGTGAATAAATGAATAAATGATATGTACAAAGGTTTAAAGTGATAATACTCGTAATATATGCACAAACGTCTTTTAAAGGTGATACCTGACCAATCTGGAATTAAGCGACCGTACTGGACATGTGCTCGATTTACATTAGGCATATGCATTTCGGATGGTTTTGTTATATTACGCGACACACATGTTACTCTTGTGTTGATGAACAGCTAAGACACAGCCTGAACTCCACGGACATAAAAGGTTGCATAAAACTGTTATGGCCTTCTTTGTTTTATCACATATATATTTTAAATTCTTTTTGTTAATTTTGGTAGATCCTTTCTTCGGACGCAAAGCGTCAGCATTTTTTTTTCGCACCTCCTTGTAGCAGGGTGCGAATAGGAGTTCGAATTTCCATACGTTCGTCCGACCGTCTGTCTGTCAAAAATTTATGTCGAGTCTAGCAATTAAGTGGATTTCTGTTAAACAAACCTTGCAAAGTAATTGTCCTCGATATACTCGTCAAGCACGCACAATGAATGAAGCCATTGACCTAAATTTTTAGCTTGTGTGACTTTTTCGTTATTTTACGTCCAGTCTAGCATTATTTACGCCCTGTCTAGCATTTGAATGCATTTCTCTGATAGCTGCTAGTGTCAAACCTTGCAAAGTAATTGTCCTCGACATACTCTTCAAGCACTCAGTATGACCCGGTGTGTTTGACCAATATTTCACTCTCGAGTGATTTTGTCATAATTTTAGTCGGGTCTAACATCATAAAGTGCGTTTCTCTGTAGCTTTGATAGTAAAACCTTGCATAGTTATTGTTCTAGACATCGCCTTGAAGCATGCACTATGACCTAATGCCATTGACCTAGATTTCGCGCTCCAGTGGCTTTGTAATGATTTTACGTTGAGTATAGCATTTAAGTGCGTTTCTCTGAAACGATGATAGCTGCAAGTGTCAAACCTTGCACAGTAATTGCCCTCGACATACTTTTCAAGCAAGCACTATGACCCTGTGCCCTTGACCTAGATATCGCGCTCGAGTGACTTTGTCATGATTTTACGTCAAAACTAGCATTAAAGTGCCATTCTCTGCAACAGTGATAGCTGCGAGTGTCAGACCTTGCATAATTGTCCTCTACATCACTTTCAAGCATGCACTATGATCCAGTGCAGTTGACATAGATTTCGCATCCCAGTGGCTTTGTCATGATTTTATGTCGAGTCAAACATCAAAGTGCGTTTCTCTGAAGCTGTGATAGCTGCGAGTGTCAAAAATATATAGTAATTGTCATTGACATACTCTTCAAGCACCCACCATGGCCCGGTGCCCTTTATCTAGAGTACAAGCTCGAGTGACTTTGTCATTATTTTAGTCGAGTATAGTGATACAGTTTGTTTCTGTGAAGCGGTGAAAGCTGCGAGTGTCAAACCTTGCATAGTAATTGTCCTCGACATACGCTTGAAGGACGCACTAATGGTGCCCTTGACCTAGATTTCGCGCTTGAATGATTTTTGTCATGATTTTACATTGAATCTATCATTAAAGCGTGTTTCTGTGAAGCAATGATTACTGCGAGTGTCAATCCTTGCATAGTAATTGTCCTCGACATAATCTTCAAGCACGCAATATGACCCGTTGTCTTTGACCCAGATTTCGCACAACAGTGGCTTTGTCATGATTTTAAGTCGAGTCAGTGCTTTTCTCTGAAGTTGTGATAGCTGCGAGCGTCAAACCTTGTATAGTAATTGTCATAGGCATACTCTTCAAGCACCCACTATGACTCGGTGCCCTTGACCTAGATTAAGCTCGAGTGACTTTGTCATTATTTCCCGTCGAGTCTAGCATTGAAGTGTGTTTCTGTGAAGCGGTGATAGCTAGTAATTGTCTTCTACATACTTTTTAAGCACACACTATGAGAAAGTGCCCTTGACCTAGATTACGCGCTTGTGTGATTTGTCATGATTTTACGTCGAATCAGCATTAAAGCATTTTTCTGTGAAGAGGTGATAGCTGCGAATGTAAATCCTTGCATATATACTCTTTAAGAACGCACTATGGCCCGGTGCCATTGACCTAGATTTTGCGTTCCTGTGACTTTGTCATGATTTCACGCCAAGTCTATTTAAAGTGCATTTCTCTGAAGCGATGATAGCTGCAAGTGTCAAACCTTGCATAGTATTCGTCTTCGACATACTTTTTTATGCACGCACTATGATCCTCTGCCCTAACCTAGATTTCGCGCTCCAGTGACTTTGCCCGATGCAGGTAAGGTGTTGGCTTCTTGTTATTAACTTTAGCATTCTTGGTAAAATTTCAGCAGATGAAATATTGCAATAGTTTTTTTATTATTATTTCCGGTGTTATGAGCCAGGCGTTACGAGAAAGAAATGAAACTGAAACCAGCAACAAGCTTTAAATTATTAACAATATTTAATCACAAAAAAATAAGACAAGATTCAAAACAAAAGAATGTAAGTAAACAGTACCTTTCAAGTTTATGTCACAAAGTCCCTCTGAAATAATCCACGAGAATTTATAAAAAAATCCTTTGAATAACAGTTTCTGATCCCACAATTTAAACTTCCTGAATTCAGAATTTAAGTCCAGATTAATTAAAATATTAAAGTAATCCAGTATAGAATAATTTCCAGTGAAAGTACACAAAGATGCCCATATGAAAATCTTTTCTCCTTATATAATATCAAAGAACGTTCTAGAAAAAGAATTTACTACAGGCATCTCTTATTTTCTAGTTGCAGTCAAGAAACTTCTAAATTTTCTATGACATGCCAAAAATAACTCAATCTAGAATCAAGAACATAAGCATGATGCTATTGTAAACGTGTTGTTCTAGAAAGTTATTTTTGGAAAAATTGCAAATAAAGCTATTTATGGAAACATAGTAAAATGATGCTTAAAATAACTGAACACCCTGTATATAACACTTCCCCTCTTCAAGGAAAAGAAAGATTTATCTAATAAAGCTTTCTTTTGCCATAAAATTATCATAAAATAAAATACTGATAAAGGCAATTATTATCTTATATACAGCAAGTTACAGGAAACCACAGATCAAGACATCATGCTCTAGACAAGGCATCAGGAATAATATTATCTTTTCCTTTGATATGCCTGATGTCAAGATTGTATTCCTGTAACAACAGGCTCCATCTGAGCAACCTCTGATTCTTGTTTTTCATCTTATGGATGAAAGTCAGTGGATTGTGATCGCTGAAAACAACAATAGGTGAGGATGAAGAAGTTAGATAAACTTCAAAATGTAGAAGAACAAGAATGAGTGACAAACATTCTTTCTCTACTGTAGAATAATTCTTTTGATGTTTGTTAAACTTTTTGAAAAAGTAACAAACAGGATGTTCCACACCATTGTCATCCTCTTGCAGCAATACACCACCCGCTCCAACATCACTCGCATTTACTGCTAGCTTAAATTCTTTATTAAAATTTGGTGCCAAGAGAACTGGCTCACTTCTCAGGATGGCTTTCAGTTTATCCAAGGCATTCTGACAATCACTGGTCCACTTAAACCTCATTCGTTTACTAAGTAAATTAGTCAGTGGCTCAGCAATGACAGAAAAATTATTACAGAATTTTCTGAAAAAAAAAACAACAAAAAAACAAAAAAAAAAAAAAAAAAAAAAAAAAAAAAAAAACAACAACAAAAAAAAAAACGGCCATACCAAGAAACATAATCAATTGTCTTTTGCATGTGGGCACCGGAAAATCTGAAATAGCGTCAACTTTAGCTTCTATAGGTTTAACCTGACCATGACCCACAACATGTCCTAGAAATGTTAAAGCTGCATGACAGAATTCACTTTTAGCAAAGTTTATTTCTAATTTTTTCATTCTTAAATTATATTGTCTCTCTCTTTCTTTTTCTTCTGAATCAAATTTCAATTTTTCCCTTTCTATCTGCATTTGTCTTTCTTGTTCAATTTTAAATTTTTCTTGCTCTAATCTTAATTTTTCAAGTTCACAAAAGCTATTTATGGAAACATAGTAAACATGATACTTAAAATAATTGAACACCCTGTATATAACATGAGAAAATAGGTTTTGAAATTTCATGCAAATTGTCTCCACGGAAAATACGAAAAATATCAATTTGTCGTCTGCTCAATTAAACCAGAGAAATGTAAAGGTTACATGCCAGTGGCAACATATATGACTTGAACAATAATAAGTGTCTCTAGCCCCCGTTTATATGCATTAAGTTTACCCCTAGGGGTAAATATACCCCTAGGGTAAATATTTGCCCCACCTTGTTAAATACCCCTATGGGTAAACGGTTGCGTTTATATGTGTTTTAGGAAGAAGGCGCAAATAATTTTCTTTTTATTTAAAAACCTTTCTATCTATAATAGCAGCATTGTTTCTATAACCTTAACCACTCTCTGAGAATGTTTAGCAGATGACAAATTGATGATATTTTTCTTAGTTTCCCAGAGATCTGGATTTGACATTTCATGCAAATTGTCTCCATTGGAGACAATCTGCATAAGATATCAAATACTGTATCCTGTGAAAAATAACAAGAAAAAAAAAAAAAAATCAAAATGTCGTCTGATGAAAATTTTACCCAGGTGCTTAGTGTTAATCTGCATTATCAAAAATGAATTATATGAAAAAGCTTCAGAGGCAATTTGCTGCAATAAGAAGGGAAAGAAAGTTTTGTTGAAAGAAAAAGTATTATTTGGTGGTCAGTAATATAATAATCCCTACTTTACTTCTGTAAACAAAGTAATTATGCCACCATACTGTACATGTACTGATGCGGGTGGTTAGGTGAGGCGAAGGTGTCCTGTAGCTTTTGTCCACCCTCCACCCCCCGCCCCCCACCCCACACACACACCTTCATCTTCTCTAATATTTCTTCTATCTCTTTTCTCCCTTTCTCAAGAAGACGACACAAAATGACCCACAAGGGCTGACGTGTCGTTAAACCCCAATACAAGCAATGTACATGCTGTGCACAGGTGCATATGTATGTTCATCAGCCTGCAGGCTGACCCCATTATTATTTGAGGCGCTCCGAATAGAAACTGACCTTATGACATATGCGAACAAGGTGGTACACCCAAGTCATCTTGTGCATCTGCTGGGTCTGTGAAAACAATGTAGACCCTGATTATGACCAGATGTGCAGGCCCCTCTGCGTGTATGCAGGTCACATATGTAAATATGTAATAAAGTTAGTTTCTTTTTGGAGTGACATGTTTACATTTTTCTACTCATCAGCTATGTGCTCTAGATGTGAAACAAGCATTAATCAACAGAACTAAATGGTAATAATCAAGAAAAAAAGAAAACAATAACACATAAAAAATTAATTATTTCATATCGCTTTTTATAATTCAGGTCAGACTGTATGAAAATGTTGAATTTTAATTGGCATAGGACCTGAAACGGGGACTAACAGGGAACTCAATTCTGGTGACAAGCCCATAGATCTGCACAGTCTGGTCAGGGTATTTGCTACTTACAGATGGGACTCTACATATAAAGATAAACTAATTCACAGGACATTGGTAATGACTGTCCATTATCATTGCAATCCACTTGCAGTGCTAGTGGCTGTACTCAAGTGATTGTCACATACTGACCTGTTGAAATGCCGTGTATGAGTACCTGCGACCATGATCAGACTGTGCAGAGGTTGTTGAACAGATATACAGTCTGATCTGGTACCATTTTTTTTATATCTGACATTTCTGTAGCCTGTAATTTTTGCTTAGTCATTAACCTTTACCACTCTCTGGCTCTCTGGGCTAAATTAACAGATGCCAAATTGGTAGTAGTTCCCTTTTTTCCGTTTTTCCAGAAATAAGAAATGACACCATTTTCATGAAATGTCAAAGCCTATTTTCTGGTAATAATAAGAAAATATTTCAAGTTGTTATCTGCTAAAAAATTTACCCTCCACGAAAAGCGTTAAGAAATGGGAATTAGTTTTAGTCATTCAAATTGGTTAAAAATACCTACTGTGAAAACTTTCCTGATGTTATTATTTAATTTTTGATCAGCACAAGAGTGTGTTACTTGATCAGCACCATAGTATTAAAATATAAATCATATTTGCCTTGAATAAGTATTCCTAACTGCTAGCATAATATTATTCTTGTCAAGTAACTCTAACTGCTGACCACAACTTGCAAATATAAATTGGTACAAGTATATCTGCAGACATCAAGTCAATAATCAAATAAAATTTATGCAAAATAAACATTGTATGCATGTATTTTGCGGCATTCCAAACATATTTTCAAAATTTACCCCTATGGGTAAATTAAACCGTGTGTTTACATGACGAAATTTACCCCTAGGGGTAAAATACCCCTAGGGGCAAATATATATTTGCCCCTACCCTTGAGCAGGGGTATTTTACCCACGTGGGTAAATTTTGCCCCTAGGGGCAAATGCGTTTACATGACAAGTTTACCCCTAGGGGTATACTTGCCCCTAGGGGTAAATTTGCACCTAGGTGCAAACTTATGCATATAAAAGGGCATCTGGCATGAATGAACCAGCGCATGACAAAACCTATAGCATGGCATGTGCACCAAGCGCCCAGCGAAGACTCAGATCAGCCTGGTCATCCGTCTTTGCTGTGCTCTCTGTGGGTAGGCAAAGGCCCAAGCTTTCTTCATGCGAACGGCGAACACTCTGATCAGACTGGGCGGATGGCCAGGCTGATCTGAGCTTTCGCTGGGCGCACATGCCATTTTTGTAGGTATTATCGTGCGCCGGCTCATTTGTGTATCAAAATAGCATGATCTCAGAGTATAGGAGATACTTGCTGGAACTTCTTTACTAAGGTAGTTATATAGTATATACCGCATTGTCTAGATGTCATATGTAACTGATTGTGTTGATGGTATTTTTGTCGTTGACCTTTTGTATGAATAAAGTTTATTCCTGTCTTTCATACATTGTAGGACGTGTTAAGAATTACTCATACTTTCTTATCGCATTGTTGTATTTGACAAACAAAACAAAACAAAACAAAACTATTTGACAAACAAAACAAAACAACCCAAAAAAAAAAAAAAAAATAGAAAAGAAAAAAAACGAGCACATATGCACATATTTTTATTTGCCGGCCTCGGTGGCTCAGTTGGATGCGCTGTCCGACTGGAGACTAGGAGGTCGCGGGTTGAACCCACGCCGAGGTCGGCAACATTCTTTCGTGGAGATTGATCATGAAATATTTTCTACGGTCATTCTCCCACTTAAGGGCAGTTGCCAGTTTCTGGCGAAAGAAATGTGCACAATACTGGTTAACCGCTTAGAGGATTAAGCCTACCCAGTAAACGTGTGGTTAGGTGAAACTGACCGCGCTCGACATGACCCCATTGGGTTGACTGGACCGTAAAACCTCAACACAACCATATTTTTATCTTAACATGTCATATAACCAGCTAATATAAACAGCAGGTTTGTGCGCCCGCCAGCCCAAACTTTTGGAGTGTTAGCACTGCCGTCAGTGGCTTTTGACTTGAACTGTTTGCAGGGATGCCATATATCAAGGCGAGAAACCTACGTCATAAAGGCGGGAAACCTACGTCATACAAAAGAGTGAAAAAGACTATAGATTTTTGCATAAAGGGCCTGTTAAAATCGGTTAGTCATTATTATTATTATTATCGTTGTTTTGATGAAAAAAAGAATAAGCTCACAAATAAGTTCCAAAGATGAAAGTACTGATATTTGCAGATTTGATGTACTATCGTATTGTCATCATTAAGAACACAGGCACAATAGTTTGATAATCTTAAAAGTAATTGTACGGGTGTGTTCTAAACAATGACGACACGGTTTAGCATCAAGTTTGCCAATATAAATGCCTTGTTACTTTCTACATTCTCTGAGCCTATTCTGTTTATTGTCAGAACAAAGAAATAGAAAACGATTGCAACTTACCAATTTGAACGGGCATTTTGGCAAAAATCTAATACAGTCAATTTCACTGTTTTGTAGAACGTAGGTTTCTGCCAGTTGTGTATACTTGTTTTGTTATATTAATTTACTAATGTTTTGGTAAATTTTACGGACCATGAGCAGACGCCACGCACTGTTCTAGGTCCACATTGTTTACCAAAGTCAATATAATTTGCGACGCCAGGGGACTTGATACACTTTGTAGAGTTTCTCCCATAGTTTACAAGGGGGGCGCCTAATAAGATTTCCTGTTTGCTTTTCTGCACACCAAGCTCCTTCTAAAAGTGGCCTACTCTAAAAGGAAAGAATTTGCTCTACTTTGGAACAAATTCTTGCCTTTTAGAGTAGACACTTTTTTTTTGAAAAGAGGCAAGGCAGGTTCGAGAGGGTTGCCTTAACTAAAAGTGTATCCATTCCTTAACTCCATTCGATCTTGAAATCTTGTGCGAAAGCCTGAGGTAAAACATAATTATTACTGTTTTTAAGGACCTGAAAGGGAGTACTCTTATAACGGACGAATCAGGGAAACAGTTTTCAGCACTGAAAGTGTTCTCCTATACCATACGATACTTGAAAAGCCAGGTGTTGAACGACGTCTGTCTGCGTGGTCATGATGTGGAATCAGACGACATTAGATGGGTACTTACTGTGCCAGCGACTTGGACCGACTTAGCAAAACAGTTCATGAGGAAAGCGGCTGAACAGGTTGCTATACCGTGTAAACCCTTCATACATTGTATTTTGATACCTTATTTCCTGATAGTTATGTGATGATAGTAAGTCCAGAGTAGGAACCCTGTAGCATGCTAAGGCACTGGTAGAGTTTCATAACGTGGATGTACACAATATCTTTAAAGGCTGATCCCTGACCTTCTTACTCTTTGTTGTCTTTGTGTCCTTAGTTTGCAATAAATTCTACTGCGGACTTGACAATAAAGTATAATGGGAGAAAATTTTGTGTAAATAGGCAGTTTGCTCTATGGGCTACATATTTTAATGATGTCAAGGGAGATAATTGTTACCATTTAAATAGTAACTATTATCTAAAGGCTTTTCTACTATATATATTTTTATAATAAGCGTGTATATTTATTTCATAATAAGTGTACAGTTTCTTCAGCATAAATTATTTTCTCGAAACATTGAGTGTAAGAACACTTATTCATATTAATTTTATGGAGAATATAAATACCAAAACAGCAGTAGATAGGAAAGAAAGTTTGGCAGAAAACGGAGCTTCTATGACTTGTCATATCAAAAGAAGCTCAGGTATCAACTTTTCAGCTAATCGTACAGTGAATATAAAGAGAGTGCCTCAACAAAAGTCGAATAATCTCTATGGTAAAATTACTTTTAAACTACCGATGTCCCGATATAACAAACTCATTTTTTTTCTTATTTATTTATACTGAAATTATATGTACTTGGGTTTTTATACGCCTAACTGTTTGATATAGTACATGTACGACAGTCCACAGTGAAGTCAGTGACCCATACATATAGGTCAACCGGACAATTTCTATCTGTAATACTGCTATACAGAAGAAGGATACCACAGAATGAAGTTATAGTATCACAAGCTAAACATCTCAGAAACTCCCATCTGAAAATACATATAGATACTGCAGTATTCGAACATCTTATGTGCTAATCATACTTGTACTAAAATTTGAACGTGTCTAATTTTACCCTCTGTTGATATGTCTAAATACTGCTGGATGAGTGGCGAACTGTTAGACTCTCATCAGACGCCGCGTTCTTTAGCATCAAATCTTGGTCAACATACATTTTGCTTAGATCTATCCGAATCCTTAGGGAAAATACAGTATGGCAAGTGCACAGCAACATTTGCTGTTGTTTTTTTGCTCACAAATTGACATATTATAGGTGTAAACTGGCTTCTCAGTTGGCATTCCTCTTATCTAGGGCTACATAGGACATAATATTTCCATGGTGATATATACTTGGTGATTAGATACTATGCGCAACGCATGAAGAATGCCCCTATGCATTTTGCGGACAACGCTAGTTTAGATCAGCATGTGCATCCGTGCAGTCTAATCTGGGCATTTGCTGTTCGTCGACATGTACTACAGTATCCACTGATTCTGTAAGCGGACATCGAAGGCCCAATCAGTGTTGTCCGCACATTGCACAGGGGCCATGTTCGTGCGTTGCGCACCAATTATGATATATTTATTCATTATCAACGATTCATAAAAATAACAGAACAAACTTAAATCAGCCTTGAAATAAAGAAATAATAATAATAAAATAATGTATTACCCCTGCACACCCTATTTCACTATATATTACTTGAGAAGGTGGGGCAACAGTACACAAATTTGTTAACACATTGTTGTGTGTGCGGGTCCGGCCCATTCAGTTTGCGTCACAATGTACACGAGCTTGTGTATGACAGAAGTTATTCAAACATTGGAGTTACTTGTAAGTCCTGACGAATTATGCTTTGTAGACTAGAGGCAGTCTGTGATCTATTTTGTAAATCAGATTCAGTTTGTATTATAATCAACATACATGTATACTTGATTAGTACTTGCACTGGTATCATTTTTTTTTTAAATTTTATTGCAGGCTGGCATTGCCAGAGATCAACTAAAACTGGCCCTGGAACCAGAAGCCGCGTCCATCTTTTGTCAAAATATCCCATCCAACATGGTCTCTGAAAAACTACCTTTTCTAAAATCTGGTGTCAAATATGCCGTGGCGGACTTAGGTGGTACGTAGAATGAAATATCCCCGAAATCAAGAATGACAAAAGCTGCAAAGAAAAATAATATGTTTTCTTTTTCTAATTTAAATATTATTTTCCGAAAAAAAGTGGTCTTGATAATTCATGTGAATCATTTCAAATGCAACGTCAAACCATGCTGTAAGGAAAAAATATTTTGTTGTACCGTACGTTATTATTGACATGTACCATCCTTAGGTGAATAGGTACAATTCCAAGGGTGATTACTCTGTCTAGAATGCAGTAGCCTCTTTTTCAATGAGACTAGTTTATTTCAGAAAACACACACACACACACACACACACACACACACACACACACACACACACACACACACACACACACACACACACAAGAAAAAACAACAACAACAAAAAAAAAAAAAAAAAAAAACGCTCTACAGAGAGGTGCCCCCCTCTCTCTCGCTTCTGTTCTTCTGGAGTGGTCTTGATTTTATTACAAAAACACACCTATTCAAATATATAGAAAATTTAACCTCCAAAAACTAACAAATTTCAGATAAAAACACTCCAATATTTTCATATTTCTGCTCAAAACATAAAATGTTGGTACCCGTTAGAAGCGCCTCGGCTAGGCGGTTCTATCGGGTACCCACAATCTATGCTTTTGAGCACAAAAGAAAAAAAATAACAACAAAAAAACAAGACAAAATATTTAGACGTAAACGTCTAAGTACCGGCGCAAATTTTGTTCATGTTTACTTAGAAATATGGGACACGGGTATACTTAAGTTTAATAAATTTTCAATGTAATAGATGGAAAAGAACAACAATGCTTTATGTATGCGTTTATTAAGCTTTATGAATTTTCTTGATCAAGCAATATGCGAATCCTAGTCATATTGGGATCTCCACGAGATTTAGTTTGTACATTAGTATTCAAAGAAAAAAAAAAAAAAAAAAAAAAAAAAGAAAGAAAAACATGCGAAAACAAGTTACCAGATCTTATCTAGAAGCTTATTTTAGCATGCGTCAGGTATGAATATGTTTGAACTTTTTAAGCATGGACCATAGGTCATAGTCAAACTTACCAAAGATGGACTGCAGGTCATATTCAAACTTACCAAACTGCGCTCTGCGCTAATCGAACACAATAACAATCTCGTCTGTCGCAGTTTTGAGGCTGCTAGAGAGGCAGTTTCGTCTGCAAACTTGTCCACCATAACATAATTGTTGCAAATCATTCAGGAGCATTTATACTAAGCATTCTTGGAAAAAAATTTCAGCAGGCGATATACTAAAATATTTTTCTGGAAATATAAATCTATTATCAGTTTGTTGTGTCTGCTGGATTAGCCAAGTGAGTACTAAAGTTTATTGGCGTGGGCCAAGCAGAAGGCCAAAGTAGTCATACCAAAATTTTAACCCCTGCCAAAGCATTTACGGAAATACCGGAGCAAAAGTGCAAAGTACCACATCCAACTATGCTAAAAAAAAAGACCCGTGAAAATAAAATAAAAAAATAATATATGTATATTTGGCTTTGAACATAACATAATAGGTTTAACAAACTTTGAAGGATGATCGATGTTAATCGTACGAAACTGTTTGACTGGGAATTTAAGCCCTGATGAGCTTCTTTTTTACTGTAAATTAGAACGCCGTAACATTGACGGAAAACACGATTGTTTACGGAGATAGCCGATCTAGAAAGCCGACAGTAGAACGGAAAAGTACGAGTATTTGTGTATCTGAAATGTCAACCTTGATGTTTGAAACCCCATTGCATTGCCTCAAATCTTTTGATAACTTTCGGGATTAGACCCATTTTCACACATGCTTAAATAAGGCTTGTCTTTTACCATTACTATTCTCTAGAAATATGCAGCAGACGACAAACTGGTGAAATTTTCTTATTTTGTTTTCAAGAAAATAGGCATTATCAAAGCTAAGGAAAAAAAAAGCACATTATTTCAAATTGTCGTCTACTGAAATTTTTACCCCGAGTGCCAAACATTGATTCAATATATTGTTGGATAGCCTGTGATCTGGACACATGAATAGTTCTCAACCATAGATAAGAAGATAATTTTAGTGATTATTTTTGTCATTTTTGTTGCAAAACATATGTTGCTGGTTCTCATTAGAATGGCCTCAAGCATTCTAATGAGAGACCACCAAATGTTTTCCTGCAAACTCCCTCTCCCCACTAAAACTAAGTTTTAAAAAGGTTAACCATCTCTATATAAGAAGGGTGAAGTGGGGTGTTATCAAATTACTTTTCTTACCTCTTTTTGATTAAAAGTTGAATATTATCCAGGGCTATGGTAATGATAACTGATTGAAAGGCCCCCCCAGCGCTTTGATTATACCCCCGCAAACTGTGTTTGTGGTGGGGTATACTGTTTTCACGTTGACCGTCCAACCATGTGTCCGTCCACGACACTTTGGTTTTTTACCTAAAATCTTGAAAACGCAGCGATGGATGTTCATCAATTTCTGCAGACACATTGATATCAATAAGATGTACCTACATAAGAGAAAGGAAGGGCTAGGGGCCAATTCTCTTGGAGTTATTGCCCTTTTTAAAATTTCTTTATGCAGAAAACAATTTGTGTGCACACTATCTCTTTAACTAATGTCTGGAATTTGACCAAACTAGCACAGATACATCATCAGCATTGGGGAAAGAAGTGATTAGATTTTGGTGACCTTGACCTTATTTCCAAAGTCACTAAATTATAAATACTCAAAAAGTGACCCATGTGTGCACTCTGTCTCATGAATCAATAGATGGAATTTGACCAAACTAGCACAGAAACATCTTTGGGATTAGGGAAAGAAGTGGTTAGATTTTAGTGACCTTTATCTCGTTTTCAAGGTCACATCGGCACTTTGAAATTCAAATTTTGATAGACAAAAGCTTGTGTGCACACTATATTTTGAACCAATGGCTGGGATTTTAACAAACTAGCACAGATACATCGTTAGGACATGGGAAAAAAAGTGATTAGATTTTTGTGACCTTAACCTCATTTTTAAGGTCACTGCTTTATAAAGACTCAAAACATGTGCACCCTATCTCATTAATCAATAGATGGAGTTTGTTCAAACTAGTACAGATACTTTATTGGGATGGGGCAAAGAAGTGACAAGCTTTTTTGTGACCTGGACCTTATTTTCAACGTTACACTGACACTTTGAAACTAAAATTTAATAGAAAAAAGCCTATGTGCACACTATGTCTTGAACCAATGGCTGGAATTTGACCAAACTAGCACAAATACAGCAGTTGGAAGGGGGAAAGAAGTGATTAGATTTTACTGACTTTTACCTGATTTTCAAGGTCACTACATTATAAAGACTCTAAAAATGAGCCTTGTGTGCCACCTATTTTGTGAGTCAGTTGATGGAATTTGACCAAACTTGCACAGCTTTATCAATGAGGTATGCTTCAGCTACAAAAAAGCAAGCTATTCATATACCAAACACGGAACCAATAGGGCCATTCATATACTTTCATAGCTGAAAATAGGGGGCTATTTTAGGTCACACTGCCGTATTACATTTTATATAGCGAGTTACCCCTATGAGGTGCGGAGGGTATCTACTAAACATTGCTTATTGACACTTTTTTTCATTTTTCTTTAATCATGACTCATTTTTAGGAGGAATAACTGATGTTGTACTGCATGAGAAAAGAAAAGACGGATTGAGAGAAATCAGCAGAGGAACGGGCTCCAAGCTCGGGGGCGGGGCTGTGGATAATATCTTTGTACAATTCCTAAATAAACTGTTCGGAGAAGCTATCATATCGGAATTTGTCACCAAGTACAAGAAAGACTTCCTGCTGATGATGAGAGAATTTGAACAGTTGAAGAAACTGGTTACACCGTTTGCTAAAAGTTATATTGATGTGAAGATTCCTGCCTGTATTGAAGTCCTTTGTCAGAAACAGCAATATAATGACACGGTGGAGAATCTCATATTTCGATCTGTCTACAAAGGGCGGGTGAAACTGACAAACCACAAACTACGAATAGACGCAGTTGTATGTAATGAATTCTTCAGGGCTATCACAGTAGAGATGTCAAAAGTTATCAGTCATTGTTTAACTGCTGTTAGCACTGCTAAAGATGTTTCTATCTTAGTTCTTGTCGGCGCGTTTTCTGAGTCGCCTGTCGTTCAAGATATTTTGCACCAAGAACTTATTGGAAAGACAAAAATAAAACAGATAATAGTTCCCCCAGAAGCAGATATTGCTGTTCTAAAGGGTGCCGTAATCTTCGGTAATGATCCCGCAAACGTTTTATGCCGCGTAAATAAATATACTCTCGGACTCAGAATAGCTCGACTTTACAACCCAGAACTTCACCCGCCTAAGAAGAGAGTTGCTCTGAGCGGAGTGGAATATGTGCTCGACATATTCTCCCCATTCCTGACTATTGGTACCAGAATTCCAGTTGGATTTATATCTCATCAAGCACTTACCAGTACCGAGGCTTTGCAGAAAAAGATAGAAATAGATGTGTACTTCTCCAACGAGCTAAGCCATAATTTTACCAATGATGAAGGCTGTGCTAGATTAGGACAGTTATTTTATACGATACCATCCCCTTCTGAAGAAGCCAGGACCATCTATGTGGACTTTATTCTCGGAGACACTGAGTTATTTCTGCAAGTTATTGACAAGAAAACTATGACTGTAACAAAATATCCTTTTCCAGCCATTCCAGAGAAGTAGACTTCAGCCATTGCATGAAAAAAGATTCACTAAAACACACAAGACCAGCAAAGGCCTTACCTGTGCATTGTCCGCGCTGACTGATCAGTACATAGACTTTTTGTGGATTGTGCATTCCAGTGATTCTTCAAGCGGACAACGAATGATCAGACTGCGCGGATGTACAGGCTGGCTTGGCTCGAGTGGAACGTCCCTTGCAGCCTTAGACTATGACTAGTCTTGATTTAAATGCAACAGTTCATTGTTGGCCCGGATTATTAACCCTTAAAGCGCCATGAAAACCTGCATCTGAAAATGTCGTCTGTTTATGTCGTCTGCTGAATATTCTTGCAAACTTTTCAATTCTATTTTTGCATACAGGCAAACAGTGTGGAACCAGATCAGACTGCTCCTAAAGGAGCAGTCTGATCTGGGTCCACACTGTTTGCAGAAGTGACTTTTAAAGTAACCAGCAGAAGACAAAGCAGACGACAATTGTTGTGATTGAGAAAAAAGATTCTTCGGACTTTCCGTCGAATTAAATTTCAGTGCGCATGTCCTGTCTCTAAGTGATGCTACATGTCTACCTCTTTGGCTGAAGTTTTCCTTTGACCTACCGCTTATGAGTGCGAGCAGCATAGGTTCTGGCGAGACTGCGCGGATGCACAGGCTCTCATGAACCTTTGCTGTTCGCATATACAATATCGGCTCTTTTCCCTTGGCGAGGCTCAACTGTTAAAATATGTCAAATTTGTCACCAAGTTTAATTTAATTTTTTTTTGTTCTGGATTGGAAACACACGAGAATACACCCAAGGAATGCCAAAACCACAAAGAATAAACTTGCCGAGGTAGATAGAAGAAGAGACGGGGAACAATCAATAAGAAACGAACGCCAGAAATGCAGCTACTGACGCACAAACGAATGGGAACTGCAATAGAGGAACCGCCTTGGAACAGTCAGTAGAATTACTACACGGGGGCTTAAACCAAGTTTACTCGCACGCGACTTCTCGTCTTTTATTCTGATTCAACTCCAAATCTGAATAGTGTCCACTACCATATCTCATCAGTGAAACATCACAGTGAAACACACAAAATCAGAAATAACAGAATAAATAGGCAAAGCGGCCAATGGCGATCGGGAGGCAGGACACAAGAAACCCAGGACCAGGATCACAACTGGCAAAAATAAGTATTTTACATCAGTATTTGAATTGGCTGGATAAGTATCTCAACTAGCTGTCAATGTTGAGCTGCTTAAGATACGAGTATCCTGTGTTTGACATCTGAAGGCAGACTGTCATTGTATGTCTTCTAACCCTCATGCCAATAAGTCCTTTCTGTAGGAAACAGAAATCAACATCAGTATTTTTTTTAGTTTTACAGTCAAATCTCAATCGCTCGAACATCTTTGGGACCATGGAAACTTGTGCTGGAAATGGGTAGTTCGAGCAATTAAGGGTCAGTCATGGTGCCAGGGCAGGAAGCAAATGGCTATAATTTAGGGAAGTTTTTTTCAATCTTCTATACAATAATGGTTTGCTGTGTGTACTCATTAGACTCGCCTCGATTAGGCGATTCTAACGAGTACACAACAAACATTTCTAAATAAAATAAGAAAATTTACCTTAAATATTCATATATATTTGCTTCCTTGGGGCTATCAAGAGAAATTTCTAAGGACTCAAAAACAGTTCTAATTAGCCATGGTAAACGAGCCATCTGTGTTCGAGTCATTGACGTTTAACCGTTTGTATTTGATCTGACAGTGAGGTGATAATCTTTTCAGTGTCCATGGTAGTCTTATTGTTGCACTTGGTGACTAGTAGTGTGTTCATGATCGTACATTTGAACCACAACGTGAGAAAACATTCATTTGTGCTAAACGAATACTCAAATCTGCCTGCGCGTCCTCGCAGTCTGATTAGAGTCTTTGTTGTCCGTATGAAGACATTTTGCATCCTTAGGTTTCCAAAATGCGTTAGTGAATATTCTGATCAGACTGTGCGAATGCGCAGGTTGATCGGAATATTTGCTAGGCGCATGTGTCCGAAGGTACTTTGTTGCTCATTTATAATTGATCAGGTTATATTTAAAGGTATAATTAAGTAAAAGTTGCACAAGTAAAAATTGACAATGATATATCGGTCAGAGAGAAGGGATTTAATACCAAGCTATTTTAATGAAAGAAATGACTGTGTTTGAAGAAATGCCTAAGATTTTAGTTCTTATGTTAGTATATTACTTCTACGTAGCAGTATTATCGTAAATAAAGGTCTTACGTATATTTTAGATTTGTGTTTAGAAGGAGTGTTACAAGCGAGGCTTGTTTAACGACAGGTGAAGTCTGACGTTGGAATATTTTAAACTTCAAGCATTTAGAATGTGGAATGCGCCTTGAAGGGAATTGGATATACTTGGTAGATTTTCCGCTATTTTTTGGAACAGGCTGACTTTTGTGACTTTTTATTTGATTTATCGCACATTTAATCCCTGCTGAAAAAGGATATTTTCTAAAACAAAATTCGCTCTAAAAGGGAGCAAATCTTTTTCTTTACAGAAGGGAGGCAAAATAAATTATGAAGGAATAGCCTCCCCAGCAAGTGTACCGAGTCACCATAAAACGACAAATACTAAATTCTTGCAACCAGAAGTTGGTCCAGTTGCCCAAAGCATCCCTAGTCAAACATGGTCGTTAAATAAACATTGATAGAAGTGATTGTAAATACACTGATATTATCAGATGAAAACGTGTGCATGTAGAGTTTGCAATGGAAAGGTGTTCACATGTTTTTCATGAAATACAGGCGTACTTAAAATTTTGTTTATGTGCAATACAACATTTCAAAGTTTGCTTTAAGAGACTTTATTCCAATTGCTAAAATCATTTGTATTAGAAAGCACCCTTGCAAAACTAATAAGGAGATATGTGTACTCCATAGATTAGATTAATCGTATTTATTGAGTGTTAAACAAAGGGATTGGACAGAAGGTATAACAACATTACATAGTCCTCTCCCTGTAGCATGAAATACATTCATTTATAATAATAATAATAATAATAATAATAATAATAATAATAATAATAATAATGTCTTTATTTTACGAGGATGAGATATTTAGCAAACACTGTACTAATCTAACATATGGTCCTCTTTAAAAAACTTCTAACAATATATACATATTATACACATCTACATTGTAAAATCGGCCGACAAGTTCGCCGGGTCGACGCCAGAGCAGAGCTGATGTATCTTGGTAGTATGTAGTCATCCCTCACAAGGTGCCCAACACCGTACATTACTTTATAACAGACCGGTATTCGGCCATAGGCGACAGAATGACCGAGCGAGGGGGCACAAAAGTTCCCTATTGAATTCAATGTTATCCTAACAATACATAAAAAAATACAAGCGCCTTGATAAACCTTTGTCTACACAAAAGAGCGAACATCATAACATCATGTCTGCTGTCAATTTTTATAACCTTTCACATTTTTTCCCCCATTCAAAACACCAACAAACGAATGTTTTAAACTATCAGCTCGAATACATGGACCGACTGGCAAGCTGTACGGACAGTCCACACTCGCATGTCATAATGTCAGTCCATGTACTACGAGCTAATTGAGTATGCCATTATTATTATCGTTATTATTATTATTATTGCAGTTATTTCCAAGTCGATTTTGAAAGAAAGTTTTTAACTATTAGTCTGAAGACATGGACAGACTGGCAAGCGATACGGCCTATCCACACCTGCATGCCGTTATGTCTGTCTATGTGCCACACGCCAAAAGTATGCCATAATTATTATTAATGACGTTGTTATATTTTGTATGTTTTTTATGTCACCAAATCGCTAATGAAATAATGTTTCAGACTATTAGCTCGGTCACATGGACTGACTGGCAAGTGATACGGACTATCCACACCTGCATGCCATTATGTCAGTCCATGTATCATATGCTAATAGAATGTCTAAATAGAATACGCGTGTGCTTCTTTATGCTGTTATAAATATGATTTCTTGAAATTATTAAATAACAATTGACGTATTTAGCTGTAAGCTGACACACCCGGATGTTGTCACAATTCTTTAAAGAATTACATTGGTCGCAAACATGCCTGTCTTTTACGAAATGTAATTCTATGACTTATTACGTAAACTGGAAATGTATCCCAGACTTGACCAGTCTGTTCAGCGTTGGAATATTTATTGCTGCAGTAACATTCCTCCACCTCCGCGAAAGATACTGCATGCTAAGAATAGTAATAAACCTCAAAACGGCAAAAAATATGTACATGTGTTTTGCAAGTATAATAAGATACATTTTCAGATGTTTTGAAGGTATGATTTAAGTGAAATTTTGAAGCTGTTAAGATTTGGTAGTGTTCGCAGATTTACAGGTAAGTTATTCCATTGCTTAGCGCCATCAACTGTAAATGATTTTTCAAAATAGAAAGTTCTAGAATATGGCACTCGGAGAAGTTCATTATCAACAGAACGTAAATGTCTGGAGTAAGTTTCGAATGTTTTAGAAAACTGACTACTTATATATTCAGATGCAAGATCATTAAGTGCCTTGTACATCATTACACATGTATGGTATTGAATTCACTTTGTAAATGGTAACCCGTTTAAGTCTCGAAACATTATGTTCGATGGTGTAGTGTAATCGACAGTAAGAATTATCCTAGCTGCTCGTTTCTGAAGTTTAACTAATCTGTTTATATTTAAATTTGAACAGTGACCCGAAATCAAACAGCCATAATCCAATACAGAAAAATATAAGAATTGTAGTATTGTTTTAGACCTGATTTATTAAAATATTTGGATAGTAGTTTAAGCAGAGTTGTTCGTCTAGTAACATTTAGGCAAACTGCATCTATTTGTTTGTCCCATGTAAGATTTCGATCGATAATTATTCCAAGCAACTTTTGATGGTTGACTTCCTTTATAATTTCTTATTCTAAATATACATGAACTGTTTCTATACGTGAAAGATTTTGACTAGCGCCCAGAGTCACTAATGTAGTTTTATGAGCATTTATTAACATATTGTTACTGGTGCACCATCTCTTAAAACCATTTGCTCCCAGCTGGAGACTTTTTTCGATTTTCACTCGGTCTTTATCTGCCACGTGCATAGTATTATCATCCATCATCCACGTATATATCAACATTTACACCCTCTGTGAATAATGGTTGGTCGTTTATGAAAATAAGAAATAACACAGGGCCTAATACAGATCCCTGCGACACGCCCGATCTGATTAATTGAATAGAAGAACTTATTTCTTTGTCAACTATACATTGTTTTCTTCCTGAAAGGTACGACTTGATCCAGGCTAATGATGTTTGGCTAAATTTATAAATCGATAGTTTTTTTCATCAGCAATTCATGATCAACTATGTCAAAAGCCTTTCTTAAGTCAAAGAAGATGGCGCCAACAATATCACCTTTATCGATATGTTTTAACCACCTATTAATCAAGATAATAAGAGCAGTATTGCATGAATGTTTTCTGCGAAAACCTGACTGAGACTGATGGAGTAATTTATACTTATTAAGGTAGGAAAATAAATGTTTTGTAATGTGTTTTTCTATTATTTTTGATACAACAGGGAGAATGGAAACGAGCCTGTAATTTGGAGGATCGCTTTTTAGCCCGTTTTTATGGATAGGAAACAATTTTGCTACCTTCAGTGTATCTGGAAATTGACCATTTTTGTATACTTATATTTTATTAGTTTTAACAAATTTTGGCCCATAATTTCTGCTGATGTTTTGAGAATTTTGGAAGTCATTCGTCTAGTCCAGTTGCTTTTGTTATGTCTAGTGATTGTACGTTAGAAATCACGTCATTTTGTTTCATGAAAGGTATTCTAAACTCAACTTCAGACGGAAGTAACATTTCAATATATGTTTTTAGCTTTTCGAAATCTTCCTTGTGTTTGTTATTATGATCATTATTTTGAGCAGCTTTTAATCTGTCACCGATATTGGAGAAATATGTGTTTAGTTTTTCTACGATGTCAAGAGGGTTATCAAAATAAGTATCATCTATGGTAAGTTCTTTTGGTAGCTTAGAATCAGTTGTTTGGCCGCTAAGACTTTTAATGTGTTTCTATATATATGCATTATCTTTGTTCTCTGCTATTGCATTTGAGAAAAACTGTTTTTAGACTTTCGTATTAGGCGCGTTGTGTGATTTCTCCAGTACTTATATTGCTTCCAATCTTTATTCTTATGGTGCATATCTCTGTTTCTAATTGCATGCTTTATTTCATCGTTAAGCCATTCAGGTTGTCTCTCATGTTTTACACGTCTCGATTTCACTGGGACATGTTTATCGAAAAGTGACATAAATGAGGAATGCCAGAGGGCAAAGTTCATATTTGTGTTATTTGCGGAGAAGCTCAGGCTAGACATTGTCTCTGATAATTCTGACAGAAAAGAATCTTCACTGTAATTTTTATAGCATCTATATTTAATAGTTTTATGATGCAATCGTTTAACTTGATTTTTAGTCTTTGTGCGAGTAAAACAGACCGGATAGTGATCACTAATTGCTATGCAGGGAACCGATACATCGACAGCATGTTCTGGTTTTGAGGCATATATATGGTCGATTAGTGTTTCAGAATGGGCTGTGATTCTTGTTGGTTCTCTAATAATTTGAGATAGGTCATGGTTCAATGGTATGTTTCCATGTAGAATTACTTATGTGGCCATCTTTTATATCAATATTAATATCCCCCATAACATATAGCTCTTCATTATTAGCACCGGCTTTCTCGAGCTGTTTTGAAAATAATTCGAACCATACAGTTTTAGAAGAAGGGGGTCTATATACTGAGCAAACAAGAAAAGAACTACTGTTTTTTATTTTGATTTCAACCCAAATAGATTCTATGTCTTCTGTATCAAGGTCAGCTCGGCGGATATAATCTATGTGGTTAGCAACATAGATGAGTATGCCTCCTTCTTTATCTGTTGGCATTGCATTGCAGTTCTGTCTATCTTTTCTTTCAAATCTGTAGCCATCAATATTTAAGATTGAGTCGTCTGTCCTGTTATTTAAAAAAAGTTTCACAAAATCCAAAAATGTCTACATAGTTTGACCCAGTCAATACTATTTTAATATCGTCAAGTTTTGGCTTTAAGTGTCTAATGTTTAAATTTCCTATGTGGAAACCAAGGCGCTGATAGTTTAAGTTGTTCTTTAATTCAGGTTTGATCGGACCACTATTCCGTGCATGCAACGTTTCTGTCGAGTCAGTTTCTTGATTATTATTAGTAGCATGCAACGATTCTGTCGAGTCAGTTTCTTGATTGTTATTAGTAGTCACGTCTGTGTTATTGCAGTGTGCATCTCTTACACAGCTTATCAAGTTTGTACTGTTACTTTCAGTGGATTCTGTATTAAACCTTGTTTTAGTATTGAAATTTATGCAATCAGGGCTGCAGATAGTTTGATTGCATACATTACAGAAACTATTCAGTAAGCTATATTTGGAATTTCTTTTATAATGTTGGTTAGTACGAACCCTAGACGATGCGTATACCCAAATAGGTCTACGTCTACTACCTATGTGGCTTTTTCACGTCTACTACTTGTGTGAGTTGTGGGAACAAAGGTTCTTACATTGTGACGAGTTGTATTGGTATACCGTTCTGATACTGCATTATTTGGCTTTGGCAAAATAGGGCATTTACGGTGTATGTTTTGAATAAGGGCTCGTATTCTCGCAAATTTTAGATTTATTTTATCTGCATGAAAAAACTCTAAGGGAAATTCTCCGGATGCCAGTATAAATGAGTCATGGTTACCAATAAACTCAATGTTCACACTTTTGCATAATGTCTTTAGGATGTCATTAATGGGTTTCATATTTTTCCTTTCCCTAGGTAAAAGTCCAGAGACAAAGACTTTACTATTTTGTTTAATGATGTCATCAAGCAATTGTTTGTATTTGTTTCTGAAAGAATTTTGACTTATGTTAGCATCGACATCATGACCCCCAACGTGAATTACAATCTGTTTATAATGTGCTAAATCCATTTTAGATAGTTTGTCTTTAAGAATGTCAATTTTGGCATTTTTGAAATGTTTGACTCTGACATTTTCATCTAAAAACTTCGTCTCTACATGCTTAAGAATGCAAGAACCTGTGATAAAGGTTAGCCGAGTTGTAAAAGTTGGTCTTGTATCAACTTTTGTTTTAGTTGATTTATTTGTATTTTGAAAATGGCCAGTTGTTTTGTCTGATTGTGATTGGTTTGGTTCCTTTTCTGGGCTGCTAAAGACTTAGACTCATTTTTTTTTTTTTTTTTTTATATAAAATATGACTGTAGTTAACGTCACCTTTCTGATTTGTGTCACCTCTGTACATGACTTAAAATACATAAATGCATACATACATAGTACTATGCTTGGCAGTTAAAAAAAATAATGTAAATATAGCATACATCTGTTTATTTTATCAACTTAATTACATGCTTCCACATATGCATTTGTATTGAGTAGCTCACAGTCAAAACACATATACAATATGAAACAGGCAAGTTATCGTTATGGTCTTTCTCGAATGACTTCGTTTATATTTTTCGGCGATAGCCAGTATGTGTTTTGGTCTTGCCTTAACTTCCTCGGTATTCCATCAGACAATAAAACACATCCGGGACAATGACATAAATAAAACACGATTTCATTGGACAAACAACACGTCAAATTCAAATCGTTATTTGCTGTTTACATAATATTCGCTGTTTATTTCAAGTCTTGTTCAACATGGCAGTACTACAGTCAGGGGTAATTATTTCCCCGTTTGTATAAATAGTGCAGCTTTTTATTTTACTTCCTGTTCTACATGGCAGCACTACTCTCTGGCCTTGAAAAACTCAAAATGGATAGCTGTACAGTGTGATGAACTTCTGTTTGCTCTATTAAATTTGTATTTGAATTTAATTAGTTGTAATCTTTGTTTTATTGTGACGTCATCAAAATATGTGCACAAGCGCATTCGCCATTTTGCTACCGAAGCGAAAACAATACAAAGTGAAAGAGTCGATAAATTCAAGGGAACCATGCTCATTTGCTAGTAAATGGGTTTTCCAAATCTCCTGGTGCACAACAAGGTATCAGCTTTTACAAACAAAAAATGTCCATAAGAAGAGCTTATTAGATACCCCTCACACACAAAACAAAACGTATAGGACGGACAGACGGACGGACACGAAAACAGTATTTGCCCACACAAACATAGTTTGCAGGTATAAAATTGATGTGTAATAATTCCAGTCTAGATCTGGTTAACATCAGTGCATATACAAACTTGGTCAAAGTCCATCAAATTGTTCCCAAGATATTGAGCAGAAACAAATTTGACAATAAACGTGAAGGACAATAACTGTGCTGTATACTGTGAAAAGCTGATGCGTAACAATCCTAAGCTAGATGTAATCAACGTAAATGCATCTGCAAAACTTGGTCATATTCTATCTATTCATTCTCAAGATATTTTGTAGAGACGAAATTCTGACGATAATCGAGGACTATAACTGATGTAAATTTGTGAAAACTGACACGTAACCAATCCCAATCTATCTGGTCAAGGTCAATGCATATGCAACATCTGATTAAAGTCCATTGATTTGTTCACAAGATATGGGGCGGAAACGAAATTTTGACAATAATAAAGGCCATAACTGTGTTGTAAGTTTGCAAAAATAGATGCATAACAATCCCGACCTAGATCTGGTTAAGGTCAATGCAGGTGCAAAATTTAATCAAATTCCATTGCTTTCTTCACAAAATATTCACGGAAACGAAATTCCGACGTTAACAAAGGGCCATAACTGTGTTGTAAATTTGCGAAAATAGACGCGTAACAATCCCAACCTAGCTCTGGTTAAGGTCAATGCATATGCAAAATTTGATTAAAATGTATCGATTGGTTCTTAAGATTTTGAGCGAAAACAAACTTCTGACATTAACCAAGGGTCCGAACAGTGTTTTAAACTTGCGAAAATGGACGCGTAACAATTCCAACATAGATCTGGTTAAGGTCAATGCCTATGCGAAATTTGATCGAATCCAATCGATTTATTTACAAGATAATGAGCGGAAACGAAATTCCTACGATAACTAAGGATAATAAATGTGCTGTAAAGCTGCAAAAATGGACGTATAACAGATATGGTTCATGTCAATGCATATGCAAAAATTGATAAAATTCCATCAATCAATTTACAAGATATTGAGCAAAAACGAATTCTGACGTTACCCTAGGACCACAAATGTGTTGTTGATTTGCGTGAGTAGACGCGTACTCATCCCAACCTAGCTCGTGTTAAGGTCAATGCATATACATAATTTGATCAAATTACATCGATTTGTTCACAAGATATTGAGCGGAAACGAAATTAAATTCTGACGTTGACCAAAGGCATGACTTTATTATAAACTTTCGAAAATGGATGCGACACAATCATAGTAGGTCTGGTTAAGGTCAATGCATATGCTAAATTTGGTTAAATTCCGTGGATTTGTTTACAAGATAAAGAGCGGAAACAATATTTTGATAATAACTAAGGGCAATAATTGTATTGTAAAACTGCGAAAATGGACGCGTAACAATCTGAATCTAGATTTGGTTAAGATCAGTGCAAAGTTTTCACAGGACGCTGGATGTTTATACTATAGACTTCGGCTGCAAGTAAGATAGCCCACGAGAGAGAATTTGAGGCAGTCCATGCCACAGTGTTTTAGGAAGGACTTTGGAAAAAGATTGTAGTAACCATGGATTGTTTCGAATTATTTACAGGAAATCCTCTGATAAACACCTAACAGATACATCAAGAGTTCTTAATAACCTTTTGCCTGGTGATATTGTTATGGTCGACCGAGTTTTTAACACTAAAGACAATGTTCGGTTTTACCATGCGGAACTAGCAATTCCAATAACATCCCCTTGATGTTGAGAAGACATCCCCTTGATGTTGAGAAGACACGTCGGACAGCGTCTGTCCGAATTCATGTGGAACATGTTATTGTGTTTTCGAAAATATAAGATTTTTGAGGGCATACCTATAAAATCTATTGAACTAAAATCGGGGGACAGTATCCCTTCTATTGAAAAGATAGTAAAAATCTGTTGTTGTTAGCTCATGTCAGCACGGGTTGCTCAAGGTTAGCTATAGTGATCGGTCATATCCGCCGTGCGTCATCCATCGTGCGGCGTCAACAATTTGCTTTAAGAGACTATTCGTCCTACACACCTCAGCCAATTTACTCGAAACTTGATAGGAAGTATCGGGGTGACTTGCAGATCGAAAATAACTAAATCTCAGTGGGTTCATAGCAAATTCAAAATGGCCACCACGGCGGCCACCTTGAAAATCGATTTTGAACTTTCTCTCATGAACGGAAAGGCAATTTGATTGGAAACATGCTATCGGGGCACTTTGTAAATTAAAAATGGCTATAATCGTTCCAAACGGAAATCCAAGATGGCCGTCACTACCGCCATCTTGAAAATATTGAACTTCTCTTGTTCTGAAAGGCCACTGAATTGAAACTTAGTAAGAAGTACCAGGGTGACTTGCCCATCAAAACTAGCTAAAGATCGTCCCAAATGGAAATCCAAGACGGTCGTCATCTTAAAAATTTATTTGGGACTTCTTCTGCTAAAGGGAACGGCCAATTGACGCGAAGCTTAATATGAAGTATCGGGATGAACTGTAGATCAAAAATAGCTAAAATCGTTCCGATCAAAATCCAACATCTAAGGTCGCCATAGCCGCCTTATTGAGAACCAAAAGGCCAAATAACTCGAAACTTCAGCTTATCATAGCAAAAATGCATCCTAAAAGCGTGTGTAAAGTTTCAAAAGGATCGGCCTGAAAATGTAGGAGGAGTTGCGCGTACAAGGTACATACTCCCTATACATTTCTGTAGTATTAGGGCTCGAAAAAAGTCTAAGTTAAAAATGTAAAAACTGTAATAAAAATAATTTCAGGATTCTGAAAAAACAATATGCATATCTTCAGACCATCTTAAAAGCGCCTGTCAAGTTTGAGAAGGATTGGCCTAAAACTGTAGGAGGAGTTGCGGGCAGAAGGTACATACTCCCTAAACATTTCTGTAGTATTAGGGCTCGAAAAAAGTCTAAGTTAAAAATGAAAAAAATGTAATAAAAGATAATTTCAGGATTCTGAAAAAACAATATGCATATCTTCAGACCATCCTAAAAGCGCCTGTAAAGTTTGAAAAGGATTGGCCTAAAACTGTAGGAGGAGTTGCGGGCAGAAGGTACATACTACCTCTACATTTCTGTAGTATTAGAGCTCGGAAAAAGTCTGTTAAAAATGCAAAAAATGTAAAAAAAAAAAATAATTTCAGGATTCTAAAAATACAATATGCATATCTTCAGACCATCCTAAAAGCGCCTGTAAAGTTTGAAAAGGATTGGCTTAAAACTGTAGGAGGAGTTGCGGGCAGAAGGTACATACTCCCTATACATATCTGTAGAAGTAAGGCTCGAAAAAAGTCTAAGTTAAAAATGAAACAAATGTGATAAATGATAATTTCAGGATTCTGAAAAAACAATAAGCATATTTTCAGACCATCCTAAAAGCGCCTGTAAAGTTTGAAAAGGATTGGCCTAAAACTGTAGGAGGAGTTGCGGGTAGAAGAATGGTGGGGGCACTGACGTACGGACGGACGGACGGACTGACGGACGGACACTCGAAATTTCAGAGGGTATAACATAATACCCCGCTACTTTTTTGGTGGCGGGGCATAATGACTTTCTGCTGATGATGATAGAAATGCGAACAATTATTGGCATTTTCACCTTTATTGGCAGAAAAAAACAACACAACATACATGCATAATTGAGCAGATCCTGAAAGTTTTATAACCATGAGGCCATATCTTATAAAACTTGTTTCGTTCTCAAACCATCTGAGTATTTTCTTGCTAATAAATGCTTAATTACTTAAATACCCATAGTGCCACCCTATACTACTGGTGTTTCATATTTGATAGACAAAAACAAATAATGCTCAGATGAGAAGAGCATGGATAAAGTTTTCTTACCTTGGGACACAGAATTATGACCGTGCCCCGATGAATTTCACCAGTTTTGTCCTTAATGTATAGTCTATTTGGACAAAATACATAAATGTATTTAATTGCCCAAACTATTAGAACACAATATGTCAGAAAAAAGCCTGAGCAAACTTTCAGCAAAGTGAGTTGACCCAGATCAGTGTTCTGAAGGATATATTTGAACGGGACTTCCTCTATTTACCGTGAAGTATTTTTGATTTTTGGTGCGTACTGTTTTTTTTTTTTTTTTTTTTTTTTTTTGTAAACAAAAACTGTATATGAACTATTATACAAGCAACGTTGAAACATACTAAAATTGTCTGAATATTTATACTAAATATGGTCCTAAGGGTCTTTCTTTAAACACTCCAACCAAAAGTGCACTTAGTGCATGTCGACACCGACAATATGACTGATTTTGAGATTTTTAAACAGGAAGTACATCACAATCTCTTTATAGCACTAATCTTGGGATACATGGGGAAATCTGTGTACGCTAACCGATCGTGTAATATACATACGAAAATGTATAGATTATAAAAAACAATGATTTTAATGGTCCTTTTTCTATATTATCTATACATTTTTTGAATCCGTCTTCCAATTGTATTATATCCAAAATCGTGTTATAATGAATTGTGTTATACCAAGATTGTGGTGTACAATTTTCCCCAGATTTACCACAAATTACCTTTTCTTACTACTGAGCATATCATGATGTGGTCCTTTTAACCCATAAATGCCTGTTGAAGAATGAATACCATTACTTCTTTACAGCACCACTATTGGGATCTAAAGAAGAATATGTTAACTAAACAACGTGTGATAACCACACCAAAAATATAGATGATATAGAAAAATACAATTTATTGTCCTTTATGTATAATGTATACATTTTTGGAACCGGTCTTCCAATCGTGTTATATCTAAAATTGTGTTAGAACGAGATTGTAGTGTACCTTTTTCCCAGATTTGACATTAACTAAATGTTTTTACTTACTAATGAGCATATTATGTCATGGTTACTTTAACCCATCAATGCTTGATGATTATAAGTGGACTGACACACTTGACAAAAATCTCTTTCTTAAGAAATATTTTTAGCAGAGCAGATTTGGTTTAGATTAAATATCATTCTGGGTAAGCACTGGTTGGTATAGGTAATTTTGTATTGGGTACTGAGCGTTAATGAATTAATCAATATCTCAACTGCATAAATATATACAATACTACAGTCTTGACAAAAAAAAAAAAAAAAAAAAGAAAAAAACTCAAATCGTAGAATCCCTTGCAAATCCATTTTTCTTTTGGGACAAATTTCAATTTTAAATATTCTGTATGATACCATTGTTTTCACAAAGAATCATGCTACGAGAAGCATCGTCTTTACCACTAACACAGTACTTTACAGTCAGAGATGAAATTAAGCCCCTGTCACAAACATCAGTACCTGAATTTATAGGACAACCTTCCATTTAATGTACACCGAATAACTTTAAATATATTTCATGTTTGTGTTACTTCTCTATAAATAGAGGGCGGCACAAGGATTATGCTAGTGAGAAAAAAACGTCAAAAAGATTGCCTTTGGAAACAAAGAACACATTCCGGATCAGGAAATGGGAGTCTAGGTTTTATTGAGACTCTTCATAAGCAGTAATGAAGTTTGCAACACTGCTTACGCCCTCTAGCGTATACATGAACAGAACTTCATTTTCAAATATACCACAATGAGCCCAGTGATCCCAAAGGAAACGGAATATAATCTGCACTATGGTAAAGTACGGGGAGACGTTCTACCGCCGCCATACGGCACTAATACCAGCTGCAGTGTAGTAAAATAAACGGCAAAAGATTGGAAACAAAGAATACACTACGGATCAGAAAATGGGACTTTTGGTTTTATTGAGACTCTTCATAAGCAGTAATGAAGTTTGCAACACAGCTTACGCCCTCTAACGTATATATGAGCAGAACTCCAACTCAACACAGTACTGCATCAACGAGGAGAGCAAAGGCCTATACCAGCATGCAGATAAGCTCTGACAGGCCAAGGTCATTGCGAACAGCAACATGTCTTAGCATGTCCAAAATTTGTGTAAGTATGTAGCAATGATTCCAATCAGTCGGTGCCCCGCTGCCATCACATAATAAAATAGAACATTCAAATGCGTTTTCCTACACGAAGCGGAGAGCGGGGTTAATTTTTACAACATTTCTTAATGTCAGGGCATATCTTACCCTGAGGTCTGAAATTTTAACATATGCAATGAGCACTTAAAGTCAATGAAATGAATACTGCTGCGTTAGTCCAGAAGACGGTATTGAATTCTGTTGCTTGTTTCATCATTGAAATTCCATTTTAATGCGAAAATGCAACCTTTGCTTCGTAAATCTCAGTCCTTAATGTTAAGGGCGACCGCAGTTAAATAACAATTGTGAAACTGGGCTCTGCTCGTTCACCGCACCCGGCAAGGGAAAAGATCCTCACGGTATGGCAAACCTGTCTGATGACATTTACGTTACATTAAAACCTGTTAAATGATGAGTCGCCAAATTTTAGGCATATGTATACGCGTAAGTTTGATGATTTATTTTCTGCAGCTGATGCAAGGGCCGAGTGACAGCCATTAAAGTCTCTCGGTTTTTATTTTCCTGGAGATCTATAAGATTCTGGTATTTTAGGAAATCGAGTGCCGCCTAAGTTGGTGCAGCCCAGTATGTAGCGTTTGTGGACCAGCAAATTACATTGCTGACATGTAAAGAGTCTCTATAGACTCCGATTTTCATATGTCCTTTGTTTCCAAGGGCAAACTTCATAATGCTTTGTTTGACTTCCATGCTGGATAAGCGCTCTTATAAAATTAAGTGGGGTTACCCAACCTCCTGGCTAGAGATAGGGGTATGATAAGGAAGTGGGGTTTTGAGGCTTTCCGCTGACAACATGTGGTTTTTGTTCTTTTCATCGAATTCTTGCTCTGCAACATGCTGTGGTGGTCAGCTGCCTGGTCATTAACTTGTAATCAGATACCTCTCCTTTCTGCCGCGACATCACAGTGGATATTTTAATCTTTCTTTTTTCACATTTAAAGTCAATTTGAATGTAGAAAAGAGGGGAAAAAGTTAATAAACTTTCGTTTTTCAATTGTCGAAATTGGTCAAGAAATAAAATTTTGCACAGTTCGTGTAGGTAATAAAAGATGCAGTATTGGTTTCCTTGCTGCAGGAGCTAATTAGTTGTGTTACATAAGATATGCATAATGATAAGATAAGAAAACATGGTTTACAGTTTTAAGAGGCTAGTCCATCATGACTGCAGCTGGTGTTTAGTGCCGTATGATAGTCGTACAATTTACGAGCACTTCATCATACTGCAGATTTTTTTCTTGGGATCTTTGAGTCCTCTCGGGTGTTAGAAAGAGGGTGCATATGCGGCCCTGCAAATTACATTGCTCTCATAGGAGAAGCATCAATAAAGGCCGAGACTCAGATATGTGTTATTTTATATATTCTTTATTTCAAAAGGCACCCTTTATAGATATGTTTATATGAAAATAAATACAGAGATACTCGGGAAAGGCCACTGTCAGAAAACGCAGCCCTTCACAGACAGCAGGGCAGGGCTAAATGACATAAAACATCGCGGAAACCGCACTTTATAGAAAACAGAATGAAAACTATTATACTGCACCACAAATGCCGTATTGTATGGCCAACGGCCTAGCTGAGTTACGGGATGGGGAGGAAGCTTAAACGCTAAGCCTCAAACGACTCCATGTAGATCAATCCCTGAACATACCTTACACAGGATCTTTCGAAAAACCGCTGATAGAAATAGGAGACTATCAAAGGATATAACTGTAAAACATCAAGAGATATTATCGGTTTGTTTCCAAACTATAGTGTGCAATCTTGAAATGAAGAAAAGTCCCACTTGCATGCAGTGCGACACTTGTTAATGACTAGGATTGATAGCCAGCTCATTAATATATATTAGCTGTGTTGACTAATAATTAGAATGTTGTTGTTGAGGACAACGCAGGCCTAAACAGAAAAGGTAAGAGAAAAGTCCAGGGAGTGCCACAATCACAAACCGCAGCCCTTCCCAGACCCCAAGAGGAAGAGGAAACCGACAAATCTAAACAAGCACAAACCGAACAAACGCACGAAAAGCACCAAGATTAGCTCTCTCTTCCCCAAGCGAGGTAATCGCAATACTAAAAGGACTGAAAAACACAAGAACAAAATGACACACGGAAAGACATGCAACAAATCACCTCGTAGAATAAACCACAAAGTAACAACGAGTAAGACTAACACCGGGACCACCGCCGTAGAACGGTCGGTAGAGCAAACCACCGGGGGTTTAAAGCACTTTTACAGCTAGCCAACTTCACCCTGGGTCCCGATACTACTCTTAATCACAACAATTAAAACAGAGAGCAAAATGGGTAGCTGTTGATGGTGACCAAAATGCTAGCATTACAACTAGTAAAACAGAAAGCAAAGTGGGCAGCTTTTGAAGACGGTGATCACAATGCTAGCATCACAACACATACAGAAAAACAAACAAACAAAAAGAGCTATAACGAGTAAGAACAACACCAGCACCACCGCCTTAGAATGGTCAGTAGAAAAAAAACTACCGGGTGGGGGGGGGGGGGGTGTTTAAAGCACTTTTACAGCTTTCTTTCCAATGACTAAATTGTATACAGATGATGGGAGGTAGAGGAAAATAAGTCTACTGATGAGAACGTTAGTTAAATATTACTTCTTATGGTGTTTCGTCTCAATATTCTGAAACGCAGCTTTGACTCAGACCAATAGTCTCAATTTAGACTAACTATGATTTTGACCAAACGTAGCCTTCTTTCTTATTTATGCCATATCCTTAGGACCTGCTAGGACAATATAAATATGTTATACTCATGAAGAAGATCCCGCTGTTTTCTGTGTAAAGGATATAAAACGCGGGGTACATTATACACGGAGATATTCCCGTAATGGCCAGAAAGACGGACTGCTGAAATATAAATGTAAACTGATACACTTAAAACGAATATTTCAAAGAAAACAGCATGGCGGGAGTTTTGATTGTTAACCAATGAGAAAATGTACCCATTACAAGATAATGCATGTTTTTGAGGACGGTTTTGTAATAGCATTGTCACTGTCTTTCCTTTTATTTTTTCTACTTCGTCTATCAGTACTTGAATTATCCCTGAGTGTAAATAAGTGGTTGTCACTGTTTTGTTTTTCCTCGTCGTTAGAACTTAATCTGTCAGAAGTATACACATCTGTAGCAGAGGCTGATATTGGATTTACCTTTCCATCTTTTTCCTGAACATTTAGTTTTGTTGGTTTTATGTTTATGTTCGTGGAAATCTTCAAAATATCTTTACCACTATCTTTGTGATAAGTACCACTATCCCTGTTACTACTCCTAGCTTTACGAATGCCGGCTTGAGTGTTGTTACTTCTATTGTCCGTAGCATTATTCAAGTTATCAGAATTTCTTTTACTGTTATCAAACCTGTCAGTGTTACAATCTTTAGCCTTAGTATCTGCTACAGTTTTGCTGTCTGGTTTGTCTTTTCGAATTTTACCGTCTCTGTTAACGCCTTTATCTTTAACACTTGATGTCTTAACTGCTGAAGTTATATTAGAATTTATTCCACTTTTTTGTGGCGCTTTCAACGATGATGTATTTTTGCTGTCTTTACGGTTGCTCTGTGCGTTGACTTCTGGGACAAACTGTCTTAATTTGTCCATAAGTTCATCATACTTCTCACCAGTCCATGACGTTTGAATGTCATCTTGGTAGCAGCTGATGTACAATAACTCTGTAAATACCATGCTCATCGCACCATCTGGAGGCCATTTCATCTGTTCAAGGAGAAGTGGAATTATTGGTTTCTTAAGAGCATCGGCCAGACTAACCTCTCGTCTACAATTAGCTGACAATGCATATTTCTGTGTAACACACGAGACAACAGCTTTACATCCCCTCATGCCCTTGTCAATTTTATCATACAGCGAGTCTCCACCGCCCATCTGATATATGTCCATCCAAACTGTATATCCCATGGAGGTCAGCCGCTTATACAGCGCCTTTATCTGTGGCTGCTTGCCCCATTGGTAGGAAAGGAACACAAGAGGCGATTCATATGATTTAACCATCTGAAATCCAATAAACTAGTGTTAAGCCTTATGATTACTTATCATGTGTCTGGTGAGAAAAAACAAGGTCAGGCGGGAAGTACCAATATTGCGATATAATTCTTATAGCATTGTTGCTATATCTGAGGCACTATGCAGCTATTACATTACTTATGAAAATAAAGCACTGCCGTATAATACACCGCTCAAGGACGTTAATAACGTTGCATTTTCATTATCTTCATGAACAGAATAAACAACATTCCGGAGTAGGGATCCTTTGCGAGTACAGGACACATCAAATTTAGAAAAAAACAACATTGGTTTTATCAAGTTTTTTTTCATGAAAAGATACTACTACATGCAACATTCCTCGCCAGAGTTTTGAGCGGAGTTGTATTTTCACATATAATGGATTAGCCCAGTAGTCCAAAAGGGCCAGAAACCAGAGAATTCAATACTATCAGCACATTATCGATTCTATATTGAATCAAACCAAGTATAGAACATGTTATTTTCAATATTTTGTATTCTTTAGTATTTCAAATAAGTTCTTTTGACAGATTATTTGGTGATCGTAGAAAGTATCGTTGATTGGTCGTAATGTTGATCTAAATCGTCTCCCGTATTAATTTACAGAACTGTTAGACTGTTTTTCAATATTCTTTATGAAGCGACCAAATCACATGAATCCATTTATTTTCTTTTGTTCAAATTTGTATACCAAATAATCTCTTTTTCAGAATAATTTAAATAAGTATTGGTTTTATTATTCGTGTATTAAATAAAAAATAACTGATGAAGCTTTACAGTATGAAAATATTTTCAATATGAAGATCCATACTAATCTTCAATAGAAGATCTGGTCTTACTAATTATATAATGATTTTGTACTGTTTACAGTGCTTGCAGTAAAAACAAACACATTTGGAAATTTTCTACTGAGCTTGTAAACCAAATTCAACATGCATTTATACTGAACAAAATAATTAATGGGTCACCAGCTTAGTTTTCATTTGATTGACATTCAAATGCGACCGTCAGTTGTTAACATTATTCTGTGGGCAATACTGCTATTTGCAAACTGATTTCAGTATGCTCAATATGTTAGCAATATGCTTAGCTACCAAAATCTCAATGGCGCGAACATTGTCAGCCTAGAAGATTCTGAGAAAACCGGGAATTTCTAAAAAATGACTTTTCACCCCAAAATGATGGTTTGTTTTTTTCAAAATATCTGAAATGCTCCATTTTAGTCAAAACAATGAATTACCCAAAACACAATCTTGCAAATCCTTCTTTCTTAGGAGTAAAAGACACGTAGATATGGCCAGAAAAAGAGGTAAACCCTTTAAAAGGCTAAAACTGCCTCGATGACTCCCCATAGACCGTAAATAATCAATAGAGGGTAGCTGTAGGAGAATGTGAGTACCTGATTGCAATGAAAGCTTTCTCTGATTTATTTATAGTTTGAAGTCAAGACATTACTTATATGTTCAAATGTCAATTTTCCCTTTTTGGTTAAAAAATAGCATTTTATTACGAATTTTAAAATGAAAAAATTTCAAAATTTGTTGTTGGAGACACTCCTTTTCGCATTCCACTTTCAGAAACAATCAACAATATCTGAATATCTTCTGTGGTTTTGCCCATAGTCAATGTTTGCACGTATGAAAAATTGTACTAAGTGAGACTTAATTAGTGCTTTCCGTACATTTGTTCGGTTTGTGCTTGTTTGGATTTGTCGGTTTCCTCTTCCTCTTGGGGTCTGGGTAGGGCTGTGGTTTGTGATTTTAACACTCCCTGGACCTTTCTTTTTTTTTTTTTTAAATACTTTGTTAAGTATATTTCCTCGGATATAGAAATGCTTTGTTTCACAGTACAACATTTTGGATAATATTTTCAAAGTATTTTCCTTTAAAACTACTTAAAGTAATGTATGAAAGTGATGATTGTATTTGCCAGCATATTGTAATCTACCTGATAAGTATTCTGTTTTGTTTTTTGAGTAGCTGTCGGCTTCTGCCTCTTTTTACTTTTATCAATTACAATCTCTTCCACCATTGGCAACCACCAGTTAGCATACTCTGTAAAATGAAAAGACTACAATAACTATGTCAAATACAAAAAAGTATTGCAAACCCCGACTCTTGCACTATTACTGAACTTATTCACTTATTGGCTCTGGCGACTTTCTGGCTTATCTGGATATTTCAGAGCGTCCATTTTGTCAAGATGCTAAACTTCTTTAGGCAGGGATACCGTTATCTATATAACGTTTTTTGATTTTAAGTTTTACCGCGGTCATTCTGAATTAGTCTTATTATAACTTTGGTTTGAAAACACATCAATAAGAAGTCTGACGAACCTCGAGTTTCATAGTGACTTAGTCTATAGATTAAAAAAAAAGATAATTGGCTAAACTGATTTTCCGACTAGTTAAAAAAAGATTGCTACTCGCTACAAAATATATTACAACATGGACATTCTGCGGAAAACTGCATACATATTGCTAGCCGAATTATGGAAGATAACTTTGCTTCCGTCTTTAGTTGCACGGCAATGAGTCAGTGCCTGTTTATAATGCATGAATAATCCTATTCAATTTATGAAAGGTGCATAAGAGAATATATAATACACTTTCAGGAGGGAGGTAATTCTTTCGATCTGGTTTATCTCTCACTTCTGAAAAGCAGTCTACTGTAAAAGAAAAATAATTTCCCTTCTTGGAAGCACATTCTTTCATTTTAGACCAGACTACATTTTAGAAGGGATTTGGTATGTAGGAAAGCAAACAGGAAATAACAAAATTTGTCTCCTTTGTGGAAGATTTACCAGGTTTATCCATTCCTCTTTAGAAGATCTGATGCGGACACTGATTTTAGACCTAGAGTCATAACTCTAGAAGTATTGTATTATGGACTGATGTTTTTTTTATTACTTGTGACATATTGTTCTCCTAAGATTAAAACATATGGACACAAGTCAGTGAAATCATAGACAGACAAAGACTGTGTACCAAAAACGAAGACTATTGTATGCTACGGCCCGTTCCGTTTCATGCTACATACCGTCATTCTAAGATTTACAGCCCAACAAACTTTCATATATCTCTTTTAATTGGCTTAAGATACATTCGGCGCGGGTATAAATCGGAAGGATGAGCAAATGGAAGAACGGAAGGTAAGACGGATTGATGCTTGACCTTAATAACACCCGGGTATATTTCTTGACGTGGACATAAAATGCTAATTCACAGGAATTAAAGAAATATCCGACAAAATGTGACAACAGCAGTCGAAATCATATTGCAGTCGCAATTATAAAATCAGTCTTTTTCATGGCACAGCAAACATTCCTTGATATTAATCTAAGTGTATGTGTGTTTTTGTGGTGCTTGCTTCTGTGAATTAGATTGATCTAAAGGTTTAACGAGTTAACAATTTGTTTAATTCTGTATGAAAATTTACTATTTAAAAAAAAAAGTAAGAGAAAAGTCCAGGACGTGCCACAATCACAAGCCGCAGCCCTTCCCAGACCCCAAGAGGAAGCGACAAATCCAAACAAGCACAAACCGAACAAACGTACAAAAAGCACTAAGATTAGCTCTCTCTTCCCCAAGCGAGGTAATCGCAATACTGAAAGGACTGAAAAACACAAGAACAAAATGACACACGGAACGACATACAACAGGTCGCCTCGTAAAATAAACCACAAAGCAAGAGAGAGTAAGAATAACACCGGGACCACCGCCTTAGAACGGTCAGTAGAGCAAACCACCGGGGGGTATAAAGCACTTTTACAGCTAGCTAACTTCACCCAAGGTCCCGATGCTACTCTTAATACAGAAACACATAAAAATTCGGTTCGCATAAAGGCTCCCAACTCAGTCAATGTATCAAAGCGAAAACATAAAAATCAAATTAATCATTATAATAAACAAAGACGAGTACTCATGGCTAATTCTACTGTATGCCAGAGTAGATGAAACCAATAGTTGAACCACGGCGGACCAAGCCAAAGACATATCGTCAAGCCCCGACCCACTGGTTAACGTTTTACGAAGAGACCGTCATTGAGTGAGGCCCGAACCGCCGTCGTGCAATTAAAGAGTGAAGCATAGCCATCAACAATGATTGGGTTGACAACTAGGCATGCAGTCTGCCGCATAATATCCAGGCTAAAGCCAATTCTTTTATAACGGTTAATAAGTTTTCTGAATTGCTCCTAAAAGTTAGATTTACCTACATTTTTTCTAAATCTGTACACTAAGTCACCGTAAAAATCTGATTCCGATATACCTTGTTGCAGAAGTGTTTTCAGACTGACGCTAGTTTTAAGACAGGTCTTAGAATATCATGTCGCAATATTGTACAGGTTTATATTAATTTATAGCAAGTTGGCAGCAGGATAATGTTACATGTGGCCAATATGTTTCACAATAATTCTCATTCTCACGGACTCTCACTATTGTTGTTTAGATCCCACTATGAGAACATTCATGTTTGTCTTTCTCGAAAAGCTAAGGTTTAGTACGTCTGTTAGTACATTTTGCTCATGATGGCCATTATAGGCAACTTGCGATTATCAACAAACAGTAATGACGAACAGCGAAAACTCAGACAAGCCTGTGGTTTAGTAGATCACAGATTAGGTCAAAGATGGCTCACATACAGAACAGCCTGATGCTTCGCTTTTCGAATATAGGAGCAATGAATTTTTCATAAACGTATATATTTGTTATCAAAATGACTTAGACTAAAAGTCTAAAGCAACGGCTTACCGTTTTTAATCATCTTTTGATCAGGAACAGCGAAGAAGTTTAATTGCATAAGTAGTTCCTGAAACTTTGGTATTGGCCAGTACCGCTTGTCGTTAATTTCCTCTCCGTCTCTTTGGAAGAAGCGGATGAATAAATATTCACTGAAAATAGGTCCCATTGACCCTTTCGGTGGCCAGTCCATCTTATCCATTAGTAATGGTATAATTGGTTTCTTCAGGTTGACAGACAAGTTTACCTGGAAAATCAAAAGGATAGTATACTCATGGTAGGAGTTCACACTCTAAAGCGTAATGGAAATTACCCAATTTTGTGATGCAATATACCTGTATCTACCAGTCTTGCATACATCGCATTTTATTTCAGTTATTATAATTATGTATGATTCGCGCTAATTCATTTGTACCGCACGCCTGTATTTCTGAGTGTAGTAATTTATTATTTTGTAAAAAAAAATGCACAGGCATATTTTATCTTTCCTGATTTGTTACCTGCTATATCAAAACTTAATGACCCCTAGAACCCATTCCGGACAATCAAAATTCGAAACATTATATGAGGGATACTGATGAGACCTAAATAGCCTAAACTAACTAGTCGGATCCAGAAAACTATAACTATTTTTATCCCTGTGTGAGCGTCCATTGCTCACATGGGTCATTTGTTTTGAAAGCTATTCATAATAATGCCCGCTTTGAAGAAAAGATGAAATATTAATCAACAGCTCACCTCTCTGTTACAGTTAGGTGACTGAGCATATTTCTCCGTCACACAGCATATTACAACCTTGGCGCCTCTTATACCATTATCTATCTTTGCAAACAGTTTGTCACCTCCACCCATCTGGCCAATGTCAAGCCAGCATTGGTATCCGGCCATGTTAAGATGCTGTTTCAAAAGTTTCACCTCATTTTGTATACCCCATTGATAACTTATAAACACTGGAGGTGGACTTGGATACTCGAAGTCCTCGTCTTCTACTACTCCTTCTGTAAGACAATTAAGCAAGCCTTCATCGATTTATCGCCTTTATTACAACTATCTATTATAGGAGACACAATATAAAAGATGCAAATATTTGTGGTCAGCAAAGTATCAGATCTGCATGTGCATCTCATTTCCTTTCATGATGCATAAATACTGTAAGATGCACCATCGGTCTATAAACAAACAAGGTCCCCGCGCCTGGACAGAAAAACCAGAAGCGTAGATAGGCAACTGAAATGAACTTACGTTTGTTCATATCCGCTAGGGAAAACATTTGCTCATACGTTATCATGGCATACATACATACGTACATACATACATACATACATACAAACATACATATGTGCATACATGCAAAATACATAACGATCAAACAGATCTAACAGACTGAATTATAACATGCACCAGGAGGCACTGACTGTGCAAATAGCTATATCACCTGCAAACTTGTTCCATTAAAATTTACCACTTTCGCATAGTCATAGCCAGTCATCCTATGCACATATTCTGATAAATTAAAAATGACTTTTCGGTCAGACCATACATACATACATACATACATACATACATACATACATACATACATACGGGATTAAATGTTTAAATTTAAATGAAGTACTCAGTAATAAGCGCAATCACAAAGCGCAGCCTTCCCGTGATATCGGGAAAAGAAGAGATGAGGAACAATTATTGACAAAACATATTAAAGATACTTCATTCAAGGTGAAGGTCAGTTAGTACAGCGCCAAATCATAGACATTAATTTGCAGTTTCTTATACTGCTCAATGCCTCATAATACCCACCGGCTGCTTTCATAGCATTTTCGACAATAACAACTCCATCTCTTCTGTCCATCTCTTGCAGTGCAGTCAAAACACCATATGAAGCTTCACTGGTTTTGTGGGTAGCGTACCATTCACTAAGTAATGCCATACAAGGATCATGTTGGGTTGCCCAGCTTCGTATATCATCATTACTGTATCCAAGACGGCTGGCCAGAAGTCTCCAATCATTATCTGCTTTAGGATTCATGAGTTTAGTGAGATCTCGAGACCATTTTGGGGCATTCGACATCGTCTGAATGAAATATGACCAACAAGGTGATCACTATGTTAGAATGGATCCACTAAACACAATAATAAACCAACGAACAGAATAAAATAGGAAAAAAAAACAACCTGCAAGAATAGCCACAAGGCCACACAAAGAACAACCAACACCACAGCTACCCCCTTAAAACGGTCTGCAATAACTCCCCCGCCCCCCCGCCACAAAACAACTACTGAGCGAGGCGACGGGGGGTATAAATCGATTTTACTGGTACCAAACCTGAGATACACGCAATATGATTGGTTCGCACAAACAGAAAATTTGACAACAGCAGTTAAAAGAGTAAATGTTCCATTTTCATTATTTATTCATTGCCACTTACGAAAACTCCCAGGTTACACTTTAAAAATACATAAAACATGTAAAGGTAGACATGCACGGTTTTATACCAGGCTCTACGACATGACAAACTTCGCAATATTATGCCCAGTATTCTTATCCAATCTTTCAAAATTTATTTAAACCAGATAAATGAAAATAAACATATGTTCAATATTTGAAAATACATGTTTTATCTGATAAATGGGGACAAATTGAAGAATAGTTAGCATTTTATTCTGTTATTCAAGATTAACAAACTCTATGATGGTGCCTTCACAAGCCTATCATTATAGGGTTGATAAATGATTATATTTTTTTTTTGTAATTGCCCTCTGCCATGCTATACTACATTTTGTTAAATTAAATAAATAAATGAATCACAACATTGATTTTGTCACAATAAGAACGCACACGAGCATAAATAGCTATATTAAAACTTGACAAATTTGTCGTATTAATCTAAAATAAGGCCAAACACGGATCAAATTTCTTAGGCTTAATTAAGAAATGGTAAGAAGCAATTCACGTGAATGTGTCGCATAACATTACCAACAAATAGCATACATATTTCCTCTTCATATAAAATTTGATGACAGTTAGTTAAATAGAACGGTTAGTCTCGTGTGGATTGTTGAAGTTTTTATGTTATAATGCGCTTATGCAATTCTTGAACCAATTCAGAAGCTGCATAAATGACACTTCATCCGTACCTTATTATCAATTTCCTCGACTTTGACTTTGGTTTCTCCTAAATCTTCTACAACCTCCATAACATTTTCTTCGACTCTTTCCAATCCTTCTTCTAGATCTCTAATATCCCTATCATGTTCAACAACGGTGTCTCCAATTGCAATGACTGTACTAATGGTGGCATCAACTTTGGTGTCGAGAACAGCCATTCCTTTCTGCTGTTGTTGTACGTCCTCAGCAATGACTTCAACACTGTAACAGAGTGAATGCTCCTTTACGTAAAATGGAGACCTAGACCGTTCCAGGCAACAATGCTTCAATTCAGTCTAGGTAGATCAGGTCATTGTACTTATGACAGGTTTTTCTCTTAGAAAAAAAGTGGCAAACAAATTTATGCTCAACTGATAATTCAACCAGATGTTTTATGGCTACTGCCCTCAACTCTCGTACACTAATGAGTCTGCTCACAACTGGTGGTATTACCAGATTTACCTGGGGTACTACTTTTCCCTGATAAAACTGGTTACCTGCACTGTAATATACAATCTTAAAATCTCTATTTTTTTAACACAGGAGACCATTTAAGCTGTGTAATTTGATTAATTTTTTATACAGATGTAGATTTTGGAATCGGTTTTGAGCTACTTCATTGTGTTTTATATTAAAGAATTTTGTGTGTGGGTTTCTAATTAACTGTCTTATTAGTATAACTTAACTACTTGCATAACAGAGCATCATTTTATTGGTATCTGGGCAGATTTTTATGGTCTCAGTCATCAGAAACATATGGAAATGCAATACCCCACTAACCCGACTTTTATATAGTAATAGTCGGGAAGGTGGGGGTAAAATTCTCTAAGAGAAAAACACGGCATGTATACTCAAAATATGACAATGGAACAGTAAACGTCGCACACTTATACCTTTTAATTAACTGAGAAACCGTTCGGTGAAAATGGGACGTTTTAGTCAGTATAACTCTTCTGCTTTCTTCATTTCTAGTTAGCTATTAGCATTCATTATCCTCTGCGGCAGTAGGGTGTTTAATTATATGGCAATGAACTGATCATGCAAGATATTTACTTTATCTACATACACGTTATTACATTTTGAACAGGCAAAGACATAGTAAGTGTCCGCTCATATAATTCAACTATCGGATGATCTATGGCTTTTGTCTGTTTTGGCAAACAGTATTATATTTTACAAAACTACAGTGTATCAGCTACATAGCAAATAACTGTTTTATACTACGCTGAAAAGTCTGTGTAATGTGTATATCCCCTGTTCCTCCGTTCCTCCATAATTTTGTGAAATCTAATCTATGCAAGGGCATACTTTTGTAGGCAAATATTTAAAACTGTCGTTTGTTTGCTAATGCTCTGTTAATGATGTACTGCCTACATGTATGTCTTAATACAGCTAATAATTAACTGTTCTTCATGTCCTCTGTATTATATACTGAAATGTTATGGTTTCAGAGCGCTTGATAAGAGGGCTGTTTAGATAAATAATTCTCTTATCTCTGCATGAAAACATATTTTGTATATACACTTTAGTAGCATCTGCGCTTCTCATAAGTACCACAATATATGTTTTCTAGAAGAAATAAGAAACATTCAATTTATTACAGTTGAAATGATGCTCAAACTACAGCCATTAATATAGAAGTGAACTTTACACAAACATGTGTTTACAGAATGCCTCCGCGAACGATAATTCTAAGTAACGTTTAAACTATAGAAACAACAAAGTGTATTTGTGTTTACAAAAAAATTGGTTTTGTCTCCAATTTCCTTACCATGAAATATTGTTTTATTTGTATCAGGTTAAGTACATTTGTAACTATGTTAATAATGTAAGAAGCTTTTCGATATGTCTAGGTCAAAGTGTTCATAGACTAAAGTAATTGTCGAGAAATTACAAGTTTAAGATATACTGAAAGCAAGACCTTTAAAAATATAGCGGAAAACAACAGAAAATAACGTGCACATTGGGTTTAACTGAATGTTGTCATGAGCTATTAAGGAAAACAATGAAACGTCCTTACGCTCACCAGCATCGCTTTAAAATATCAGACCTTATAATGAAAGGACAGGCACAACTCCTAAGGAATGACCCTTGCCCTCAATTATTAACATTCATCCTCAGGTCTGAATCGGTTCAATGCTAGAGCGTTTCTAGAACCTTACCTTACTTCTCAATAGCCGGGCTTACCAAAGGTCTTTTCATGGTTGTCGTGTGCTCAGACGCTTAGTTCGAGGTCGCTTGACCTTTTTTCATAATGGTAACAGTATTGGGAATTCAAATTCTTTACCTTTCTGTGTTATCCCCTGACGTTTTGAAGAATCCCAACCCGGACCAAGCAGATTTGAAAAAAAAAAAAAAAAAAAAAAAAACTCGAACTGTATCAAGAGGGTTAGACGGGCGGGTTAGACGCCTCATTTACCAGATTTACATCCCAAACAATTTTGTAATGATTCATGGATGAGAAAGAAGACCTCCACACCGACGAATGAATATGTTTTTACATTATGGAAGCTGATTATCAGTCCCCACCCAGTAATTCATTACTGACCGTTCCAAAGCGGTACGATTATTGTGGTACTTACTGTTAATTGTTATGTAATGTTTCACTTTCTAATGCTTTTCTTTTAACAATTTTGTAAGTTGATTACATATTGGGTGTAATTTGAGTAACAGAGTTCCCACTTTTTTGCTAACTCTGCTTGCCATCTGTTGAGTTTGTGACTGCTTTATTGTATTTGTCTGTCTTTCTCTTTGGTGTTGGGGGCTTGATGTGGATCTTATTGTATCAGCTCTTGAGTTCTCTAGTTTACTTTGCTGTTGATCGTGCCAAGGCAGTATTTATTGTACAGTTGTTCTATGTTCGGTCTGTCGATGAAGTGATATTTTGGGCTGTGGTTTTTAATTGCGTTCAACACTTATGCTGTGCCTTGGACGCTGTGTTCTGTAATTGTGATCGTTTCTGTATATATCAATATTTATAGTTACCATAGTTATATTTTACGTTTTGTCAAAGTATATCAGAGCTCCAAAATCGATCATTTAATTTGCGCGCTTACGCCCAAATACTTCACAGAAGTTTCTCCTATTTGACCTGAGAGACAACACCAGCTTCATAGAGCTAAATAACTGAACTTACCATCTACGTAAGAATTAATTTAATGTTTTAAAATATTTCTAAAGCTCTAAAATAGATAAGTAGTTTCTTAGATGTTTAGATAATCAGTTAGAAAATGACGATTAGTTTGAATGTTTGCCCTTGATCTAGGTCATGAGATATAAACTTAAATTTTATTAAGTAAAACAAAATAATCAGCTGTGAATTACTCTAAAATAGCACGTTGTTTTTCCCCGAGAAATGTGCCGCAGTGCAAATTATATTATTTGTATATTATACAAACCTTTTTCCTTCCAAGATCAGGATTATGTCATGAATTGCATTTTTCAAGCTTGGCAACTGTGTCATTGTCTCCGTTTGTTTCAGTTTTCGCCTATACTTCTGCATATAATTTACATGATTTCTCACTAAGATGCTAAGAGCTCTAACGGCAAACTGGGAAACGTTAGATTCAGAATCGACATGTTTAATCAAGTAATCCACAGCAGCATGTCCAGAATCCTGGAACAAATACAAAATTGCCTTACAATGTAATATATGCTTGGATTCCTTAACATTGTGTTCGAAGTATGAATATTGCATTAACTACAGACAATGTTTACTTGGTGTTCTAACAAAAACAAAACATGAATGGTGACCAAATCGCCCGTTTAACCTATTATGTTTGCCATCGTCTCTGTGTTAAAAGATTCTTTTATGTCAAAGACCACACGATGTTTTATTATTCCTGTTTAATTTACAATGTGCGTGTACCATTTCTGTATTATGTATTCTAAACAATGAGGCGAATAAATTCTACGATAGTTCTAATCAGTTATATGACGCAGCTCTCCAAACTGGAGATTATACTCAACATGCTCTTCGCCCTCACATCGATTCTGAAATTAATCACAAACGTTATTTTATCAAAATGTCTTCATAAATAAGGGATGGATTTTATTAATTTGCCTAGTATCTGACGGGATTTACGGTTTTTTCATCCATTCCAACTTATTTCCAAAATACTGAAACACCCATAAGTTGCTATGAGTATAACAAACCTGTTCACTCTATCATTTTTGATTTTAATAAACTTGTTTTAGATATCGATATTCATACAAATACTCCCGAGACCTGAGATTGTAAAGACTCAATGTATTGCTATCTAGCAGCAGGTCATATAATCACTGGGAATTGTAAACTATTTCCTGATTCTAGAATCAGAAATATAATTACTAAAGGACCGCAACACCGATTGCCTTCTAGTACTGATTCCAATAAATGTAGGGAAGAAACTGCTGCTGCCTTGAATGAATTCGGTAAGCGATAATGTAAGCGGGAGTATGTTCTACATGCATCCACTGAGCATTTTGAGAATAGTTAATAAACGTATTTCTCTCTATTGTCAAAATATTAATTTATTACCTCCTAAACCAAAGACGTCTTTACGTCACCTTATACTAGTTATTCAAAAATTTCATAGGAAGTATGTTTTGGCTCCGGCAGACAAGGCAGCAAAAATGTCGTCGTTGTTTAAAGGCTCCATTATGTTAATATTCTTAAGCAAGAATTTATGTGGTACAAAAGCCTATGAACTACAAGGCTTGAATGAAGAGAGTTCTGTGGTTAATGATCATACCTATCATTCAGCTACCGAGTTTGCTGTAAGTGTTAAAGAAGGCCAAGATAAGCTTCAATCGTTATATGGTTGCCTTCACAAAAGACCATACAAAGCATGGTGGTATTGCAAATTCAAGCTCTTATACCATTACTGAAGTTTCTAAATTGTTGACATCCTGTCTTACTGCCATCAAAAAGCATGTGATTAAATATTGCAACAAGACCTATAAAAGATCAGGTAAGAATCTGCTTTGAATGAAGTTTTGTATAAACTAAAAAAAAAAAAAAAAAAAAAAAAAAAAAGATATTATCGTGCGTCAAATCTGTCTACGTATGAATTTTCCACGCTTTACGCTACACTACCTCATAATCTTATAAAAGAAAAACATAATGATTTAATTGAATAAGCATTTCATAGGGAAGGTTCCCTCTATCTTGCATGTAACGGAGGAAATGTTTTTTCACTTCCCAAAATCATACAAATTATACCTTATGGTCAAGTCAGAAAGTGTGTGAAGCTCTTACTTTTCTACTTGACAATATTTATATAAGATTTAGTACTAAGCTATCTAGACAAATTGTGATGAATACACCGCTTGTGGCTGAGTTGTTCTTGTTCAGTATAAAAGAGACTTCATGATACCTCTTTCTGAAGAAATGCAATCTAAAGTTATTCAAACCTTTAGCTCGACGTCTAGATACCTGGATGATTAATTAAACATTCACAATAAGTACTTCGATGGTTTAATTAGTCAATTCATATCTTCAGAGCTTCAGTTGAATAAAGCAAATTCCTCTGAAACTAAAGTCCCGTTTTAAGATTTGCATTTGTCTTTTTAGAGGGATTAATTTCTCGCAAAATTTATTAAAAAAGAAATATGATTTTGATTTTGAGATTGTAAACTTTCCTTACTTGGATGGGGATGTTACACGTCGAGCATCCTGCGGTGTTTATATCTCGCAACTAATTCACTAGAGCGTCTAGTTCGCTACTGAATAGTCATGTTAATGACGTCAACACTCGAAAAAATATTAACTGCTAAACTTCTAAATCAGAATTATCGGTACAATAAACTCCGTAAAGCCTTTTTCTAATTTTATAGACATCATTTCGATTTAGTTTCAAATTTAAAGTTGGAGTTAATCTCTTATGTAATAAGGCCTACCGGAACCTGAATTTTAGGGTGGCTTAATTTATAAATTCAGAAAACATATACTTGCAATGATTTTAGCACGCAGTTTCGTAAAATCATTAGTCGATATATAAATATTGGGTATAACATAAATGTAATATGACAGATTGCATGCAAAGTAGTTAACGCAATCACGGTTAATAACTTTGCTTCCCTCTTCGGTTGCACACCGGCAGGTCGGGCCTCAGACTCTAGACGGCTCCGGCCTAAAGACTTTTGTCGGTTAGTGCCTGGTAATCTGGCTATGATTGGTCCACCTCCAATTGTTGGTTTTCGTTTGCTTCAGCATTTCAGTTATTTCTTGCTGTCGAGCCCTCATCGTTGTTTCATCTCTGTATTCGTTTGATTTTCATGTTCTCGAAGAAGTTCACTGATGAGTTAGGAACCCTTCACGCGGACTGAACTAATGTCTTGAGTATACCACGCAGAACCACGTAAAATCGAAAATCGATTTAAGCCCCCACCCCACAGTAATATTTTACTAACTGTTCCGAGGCTGTGCTTCCGCTGAGGTTTACTATTTCTGTCATTGTATGTATTTGCATGCATGTCCTGGTTAAATGATTATTTTGGATAGCCGTTTGGCCAATTTTTGGGAAAGAAACTGTTCAGTTCGCTTTCTGCTCGCAGTGTTTTGATTGTTGTGCCGTTGCTTTAAGTACATTCTTTTTTCCCTTTTGTGTCTTGGACGGAAGGTGTTAGGTCACTGTATCGATTCCTGATCATTACCTCCCTTTTTTTTATTTTAAGTGTTATAAAGTAAAGAAACGTACACATATTATCTGGAATGTTTTAGACGCTAACATTGAAATGTGTATTTAAACACTGGGTTAAAACATGAAAAATGAAACACAGCTGATACGCAAAAGAACAATTCAGTCATTGCATCTGAAGCTTGATGTAACTTTACCGAAATCAATAGATTTTTTCAATTTTTATAAGAGAAATCCATTCTTCATATCGTCAAATCAAATACAAATTTTATCAAACGGAAGAATAATTTGCATTTGCAATTCTTTCCGATTCAAATTGAACGGTTAAATGTTTAAATACAAATGTAAATAATTAGGTGTTATTACTACTGAAATCATACTACAGATAATAAATAACATACACATAGTTCGGAGTTGTTAAGTGTTCGTTTGGGAAGAAATGAAAAGTAAACTATTACAACACAAATGAAGCAATGAAATACCACATCAGCACATCAACGCTTAGCTTGTCTCAAGCATGTATGAGAACGGACAGAAACCAAGAATTGATTTTCTGCTCAATCCTATATAATCACCATAAATACACATACCTTATTGACAGCTCCTACACCTGCAATAATCATGCCCCTCATGTCCATGGAGTCAGGAGAAAATATTTCATCGTCAAGAAGCGGTGGCAAGAAATCCACCAAACATGATGGGTTCTTCTCAGCTATGGCATTTAAAATGACGAGTATAGATTGTTTATACACCATTTCGGTTATCGTGTACAGGTTAAAGAGTCCGGATATCTGATCTTTTGTAAATACCTGTGAAAAAAGAAAGCGGACTATGCTAAAATCAATTATTTAAAACTGCATTTCAACTAACGACTAATTGACCTTTTTCGTCCTTACAACTCTAGAAATTTTGCACTTTCTGGTCAAAATAAGTAGACGAAAAATATATAATGTGCTTCTACCTTTCCTGAAGAGCCTCTGCAGAATTGTATGGTAAACTGCCAAAACACATGAACAAAATCATACCGATTCAAACTCAACACTTTGTTCTGCAAGTCTGCAAAGTGCCATCTTGTCATGTAAATCGAAAGGGAAAGATAACTTTGTTGATGTTATTTAACATTATGGTATTTTGGAATTATGGAACTCTTATTCATTCAAAGCTGCTAGTGGGTGACGAATGCTGCATGTTTCAGTATCACTTATGAGCCAACCCAATCAAACCGCGTCTGCTATTTTCTATTTTTGATTTGTCCTGTTAATCCAAAGGAATCCTACTTCGGGACATTTTGTAAAGAAAAATATGCGCTTCTAGCCTCTGAGGATAAAACGTTATTCGTTTTGGTCATGTATCAAAATGTTTCTGATGCTCTTACATTTTTCTAGATAATATTTGTATTAGATTTTGACTGCATTGTAGTTTGTGTTTAATGCCATGTGGTAGCCTTAAAAAGTCTCCCGATACTTCATCAACATTGCACTGCAGCTTGTGTTTAATGCTATGTGATAGCCTTAAAAAGTCTCCCGATACTTCATCAACATTGCACTGCAGCTTGTGTTTAATGCCATGTGATAGCCTTAAAAAGTCTCCCGATACGTCATCAACATTGCACTGCAGCTTGTGTTTAATGCCATGTGGTAGCCTTAAAAGTCTCCCGATACGTCATCAACATTGCACTGCAGCTTGTGTTTAATGCCATGTGGTAGCCTTAAAAAGTTTCCCGATACTTCATCAACATTGAAAAATGCTCTTATGTCATATTTTGGCAACAATGGCCTAAATAAGCCTGTTTATTTTCGCACAATGACCAAATGCACAAACTGGTCAGGGCCTTCATCACACACTTACAGAATCAATGGACAATATTGATTACATCTATATTGTCCATTGATTCTAATCATATAATCTACTCGTATGTTACTTAACTAAATAAGGTACTAAGTATACTCAGTCTGTGAATACTCGAACAGACATGGTGATTAGAATCCTTTCAACATCATTTGGTCAGACGTTGTTTGGCTGGCGTTTTACTCAAAACGTAGACCTAAACTGGCCTGATTGACCATATCATACTACGTAGAATCAGATTGCTTTTTAGCTCACCTCAGCTATGCTCAGGATGTGCTATTGTGATCACTTTTCGTCCGTTGTCCGTCCGTGCGTCCGTCCGTCCTTCCGTTAACATTTTCAAACGACTTCTCCTCTGAAGTCGCTGAGCCAATTTTGCTCAAATTTCATATGAAGCCTCCTTAACGAAGGATTGCTAAAATGGTCGCGGTCCGTTGACCAAGATGGCCGCCATGCCCATATATGGTAAAAACTTTTAAAAATCTTCCTTTCCAGAACCGAGGATGCCTTGGGGCTGAATCTTTGCACGAATCATCGGGGACGGGAGGTCTACAAAGTTGCTAAAAAAATTGTCGTACGTTGACGTTTGATCTTTTTACGGTAAAGTCAAGTTCGCTTCCCTATGCATTTGTATGAGCCACAGACATTTGAATGGGAAAATTGTTGAGAATTTCAAACGACTTCTCCGTTGAAGCCTCTGAGCCAAGTTTGCTCAAATTTCATATGGAGCCACCTTATGGTAGGGGAACAAAAGATTGCTAAAATTGTTGCGGTCCATTGACCAAGATGGCCGCCGTGCCCGTATATGGTAAAAACCTTTAAAAATGTTCTTCTCCAGAATCGAGAATGCCTTGGGGCTGAATCTTTGCACAAATCATCAGAGACGAGAGGTCTACCAAAGTTGCTAAAAGAATTGTCGTACGTTGACATTTGAAATTTTTACGGCAAGGTCAAGTTTGCATCCCTATGCATTTGTATGAGCCCCATACATTTGAATAGGAAAATTGTTGAGAATTTCAAAGGACCTCCTCTGAAGCCACTGAGCCAAATTTGCTCAAATTTCATACTGAGCCTTCTTAGGTCGGAAGAACGAAAGATTGCTAAAATGGTCGCAGTTCATTTACCAAGATGGCCGCCATGCCCATACATGTATATGGTAAAACCCTTTAAAAATCTTCTTCTCCAGAACCGAGGATGCCTTGGGACTGAATCTGTGCACAAATCATCGGGGACAGGAGATCTACCAAAAGTTGCTAAAAAGATTGTCGTACGTTGACATTTGACCTTTTTACGGCAAGGTAAAGTTTGCTTCCCTATGCATTTGTATGAGCCCCATAACATTTGTATGGGAAAATTGTTTAGAATTTCAGACGACTTCTCCTCTGAAGCCACTGAGCCAAATTTGCTCAAATTTTTAGCTCAGCTTAGCACGAAGTGCTGTTTGTGAACTATTGTGGTCAGTCAATATCCGTCGTCCGTCGTGCGTCGTGCGGCGTCAACAATTGTTTTAAAAGCCTACTCCTCCTACGCCCCTGGGCCAATTGACTCAATACTTGGTAGGAAGCATCATGGTGACTTGTAGATCAAAAATAGCTAAAATCGTCCCAATCGAAAATCCAAGATGGCTGCCATCTTGAAAATCTATTTTTCGCTTCTTCTCCTGAACCGAAAGGCCAGCTGACTTCAAACTTGCTAGGAAGCATCAGGGTGACTTGTAGATAAAAAATAGCTAAAATCGTGCCGATTGGAAATCCAAGATGGCCGCCATGGCAGCCATCTTGAAAATCATTTTCGCTTCTACTCCTAAAGCAAAAGCCAATTGACTCCAAACTTGGTAGGAAGCATTGGGGTGACTTATAGATCAAAACTAGCTAAAATTGTGCCGATCGGAAATCCAAGATGGCCGCTATGGCAGCCATCTTGAAAATCTATTTTTCGCTTCTACTCCTGAACCGAAAGGCCAATTGACTCAGAACTTGGTAGGAAGCATTGGGGTGACTTGTAAATCAAAAATAGCTAAAATCGTGCCGCCATGGTAGCCATCTTGAGAATCTTTTTTTCGCTTCTTTCTCCTAAACCCAAAAGTCAATTGACTCGAAACTTAGTAGGAAGCATTGGGGTGACTTGTAGATCAAAAATGGCTAAAAACGTTCCGACTGGAAATCCAGGATGGCCGCCATGGCTTGCACCTTGAAAATCTATATTTCGCTTCTTCTCCTGCACCGAAAGGCCAGTTGACTCGAAACTTGGTAGGAGGCATTGGGGGTGACTTGTAGTTCAAAACTAGCTAAAATCGTGCCGACTATGGCGGCCATCTTGAAAATCTATTTTGCGCTTCTTCTCCTAAACCCAAATGCCAATTGACTCCAAACTTGGTTGGAAGCATCGGGGTTGTAGATCAAAAATATCTAAAATTGTTTCGATCGGAAATCCAAGATGGCTGCCATGGCCGCCATCTTGAAAATCAATTTTTCACTTCATTTTCTGACCCGAAAGGCCAATTGACTCCAAACTTGGTAGGAAGTATCAGGGTGACTTGTAGATCAAAAATAGCTAAAATCGTGCTGATCGGAAATCCAAGATAGCCGCCGTGGTGGCCATCTTGAAAATCTTTTTTTTCGCTTCTTCTAAACCCAAAAGCCAACTGACTTGAAACTTGGTAGGAAGCATCAGGGTGACTTATAGATCAAAAAATGGCTAAAATCGTTTCGATTGGAAATCCAAGATGGCCAACATGGCGGCCATCTTGAAAATCTATTTTTCACTTCTTCTCCTGGACCGAAAGGCTTATTGATTTTAAACTAGGTAGGGAGCATGAGGGTGACCTGTAGATCAAAAATAGCTAAATTCGTCCCTATCAGAAATCTATGATGGCCGCCATGACAGCCATCTTGAAAATCTATTTTTCGCTTCTTCTCCTGAACTGAAAGGTCATTTGACTCAAAACTTGGTAGGAAGTATTGGGGTGACTTTTAAATCTAAAATAGCTTAAATTGTTTGGACCGGAAATCCAAGATGGCCACCATGGCGGCCATCTTGAAACTCTTTTTTTCGCTTATTTTCCTGAACCAAAGGGCCAGTTGATTTGAAAATTGGTAGGAAGCATCGGGATGACTTGTAGATATAAAAATAACTAAATTTGTTCCACTCGGAAATCCAAGATGATGGCCATCTTGAAAATCTAATTTGTCCTTCTTCTTCTGAACGGAAGGGCCAATTGACTCGAAGCTTGGTTGGAAGCATCGGGGTGACATGTAGATAAAAATAGCTCAAATTGTTGCGATAGGAAATCCCTAATTGCAGCCATAGCGTCCATCTTGAAAGTCTGTTTTGAACTTTTTCTCCTGAACCGAAAGGGCAATTGACTCAAAGTTCATTGGAAGTATCGAGGTGACTTGTAGATCAACAGTAGCTAAAATCATTCTGATTGGAAATCTTAGATGGATGCCATCTTGTTTATGTTTATAATATTTCCCTGCCACTGAGCTGTTTACATGTATAAAATCATGATTCTTCAGAAACCACTTAGCCATTTGCCACCAAATTTTACATTGATCCTACTGTTGAAATGTGATTGAGAGTGTTCAAAAGATCACGCTCCATTGACTGTCATGCCATATAGATTCGTCTTCAAAATTAAGAACTGCTTAAATGATAATCTTTTCATTAGTTGCAATGACAGGATTGGAAAAATGTTGCATAACATCTGCATATCTGCAGTGGCTATGTCGTACAGGTGAGCGGCCCGTGGGCCTCTTGTTTTTGTTTCTGTCCTCTCTTATCCCATATTTACCTGAAAGTAAAATTTATGGCAACTAATCTGACCTATGCAACTCTATAGTAAAGTTACTTTTTTATCTTTTATATATGAAAATATATTTTGCTATTCTCCACGGATTTTTCATTACTGAGATTTTATAACAAAACATCTGAAGTTTAAGAAACTGTGAACGGATGAAACATGTTGAAATAGGTTATTAAAGGAATGAAAATCTGATTCCAATATACCTACTCAAATGCATTTTGCGAAATTTGCAGCCATTTTACTACGGAAAAAAAGAAATTATTTGATTTTTTTAAAACCAATGATTGGAATATGATAATAGGTCTTGTACTTACTCGTGAAACAATGTACTAAGTCTGAGTAAAGCATCGTGTAAAACTAAAATAATGCGATTAACAAAACAACATTCTGAAAAATGTAGAAAACATATAGGCAGTATTTTAGAGATAAAATTGACGAGTAGTGAAATACGAAATAGCTTCGCAAGCAGTAAAACAAATGATTTTAAGGAGATTCTATAATATTTTGAGAATTTTAAATAAGTTACCACACGTGGCTGCAAGTATTAGCAATGTAGTGTCTGGCCATAAACTGACATCCTGTGTTATATTGCGCTGGCGTAGTTAACAAGGATAGTCAAGCATGTCAATGGGAGTGAAAAAATAGATTTAGTGCACTCATCCTCTGTATCTTCCCTCTAATCACAATTAAATATCTAGTGGCATTTATGCGATACAGGCACTGAGAGAAAACTTATCAAATACTTGGGGTGTTAAAAACAAACAAAACATATTTAAATTTTTTTTTTCAAATTTGCAACGTTGTTTGGCTGGCGTTTTACTCAAAACATAGAAGATGAAAAACGGTTTCCGGAAATCTTAAAACTATACAGTATTAAGACGCCTTGGTAACGTTACATCTGCACGAGCAGGACAGAAATAAGCTAAAGGGAAGATTCTTTGCAAACACAAACTAAAACAAAGTATAGAAAATAGCAGATTGTGTTGACTGTATCTGGAGCGATGAGAACTGCAAGATACCGCACGCCTCTATAACAGCGCCCTTAGCGGAACTCTATTTTTCCTGAAATCTAAATATGTTAGTCATAAAAGACTAAATATTAAAAAATATGAGATCTATATCTAGGAACAGGTGATGTTTTATGGCCTACAAGCAAGCATTTAACGCCAGCTGCTACAGTTACAAAATAAACTAAAAGGCAAAGTCAGTTTCTGTTTGAATGTGCCTGTGTGAGCTAGGAACATTTCCTAGCATTCTATTATATCTGTTGGTGAACCATTTGCTACTTTGGTGAGATTTTATTTCGAGTATAGATGATTACTTCTTAAAATGTCGTTCATTATTGTACAGTGGCGATAGCGTTTTTTTATTGTCCGTTTACGCATTTGGGGTGCGTTTTGAAATCGCTGCATGATCTTTGCGTTTTGACAACGTTTCTAGCGTTTCATATCGTTTCGGCCAATCACATTATAGAGCAAAGCGTTTCACGCTGAATTTGCACATGCGCACTAAAGAGATACGAACGTTTATCGAAACGCTTTTCACCGTTTCGGCCAATCATCTGGCCTTATCGAAAAGCTGTTTTCCGTTTCGGCCAATCATTTGACCGTTTGGCACTGTTTGTATGTATAGACCAATCGAATCATAAATACCTGTTGGTCCGGACCGTATTAAACCATGTTTTTACACCTAAAAGAATATGTATCTATGTATTAAAATTGTATTTATTTTATTATATGTTCTTTCTTTTCTTTTTGTTTTTGTTTTTGATAAAACAATTATAATTAAGATAATTTGGTATTTTCGAAAGAATTAATATGATTAATTATTATACTTTGTCAACCTTTTTATTTTTACACAACAACTATGACCATCAACGTCTTTTGACGATTAAATGTTTTAGCTCTTAGTACTCGGTATATCATATTTAGCAGATGACGTTTTGATTGTTTTTCTATTTTTCGCTGAAAACAGATTTTGGCATTTCATACAAATTGTCTCCAAAGGATTTGACATTCCATGCAAATTGTCTCCACTGGAGACAATTTGCATGAAATGTCAAAACCTGTTTTATGGGAAAAAATAATAAAAAATGCCATCAATTTGTCATCTGCTGAATTACCGCAGAGAGTGATAAAGGTTCAAATGATCCCGAATTCAACCAAGTATTATTAAGTTTACAATAATCGGAACTTTGTTGCACTTTCAATATCAAATTGCCTTTACCAAGAAAATATTTATTTATTTTATTTTTATATTTCATTTATTTTATTTTTATTTTGGAAAAAAAGGTCATATGTAGAAATGCCAGAGTCTACCTGGTAAAAATGCCATGGGAAATAATGCCATAGGTAAAAATGCCAGAGATAAAACTTATTATACAAGTCATCACGAAAACATACCTATATAATTTTCACCCCCTTAAACCTCACTTTTATTTAGTAAAACTGGGGATTGCAGGAGTATAAGTTATTTTTCATTTTTCTGCTCAAAACATGGATTGTGGGTACTCGTTAGAACCGCCACACAGAGGCGGTTCTAACGAGTACCCACAATCTATGTTTTGAACAGAAATATGAAAAATATTAGAGTTTTTCATCTGAAAATTTTCAATTTTTGGGGGAAAAAATTCTCAGTATATTTGAATAGGCGTGTTTTCGTAATGTTAGTTCTTTATTTGTCTCTCATGAAACACAATTTGAAAGCATCATGGGAAAAGGTGAATAGATGCCACAAGAGTACAATGTATGACCAAATAAACTCCCCCACACTATATATTGGAAGAGTCTAATTCAATGTTAGGCATGTCAGGCTGTATGATTTAGATACTCCTAGAGAAAAATGGCTGAACTTTGCAAACAATGGCTACCCTGATCAGATGCCGCATTCTGCAGTGTCTGATCTGGATCTGCACTGTTTTCCAATAGGGTCTCCAGATTAAAGTGAGTTAAACTCTTTTCACATCAAAAACAATATCATCTGCTGATATCTAAATATAGCAGGTTAAATGTTAACCTTTACCACTCTCTAGGCTTATTCAGCAGACAAAAAAGTGATAACATTTTTTTCTTTTTTCTAGAAAACAGGATTTGACATTTCATGCCAATTGTCCCTATTGAAGACAATTTGCATGAAATGTTAAAACCTGTCTTTTGGGGAAAATAAGAAAAAAATGTCATCAATTTGTCATCTGCTGAATTAAACCAGAGAATGATCAAGGTTTTAAAATGTTAATAAATAACCCATACCATAAAATGAACGAATGGCATGTGAGAAAATGAACTTAAGGTCCTTCTTACACATGCTCAGTAAAGACTGGGATCAAGCTGTCCTTTCACAGTCTAAACAATCTTCTCTGGGCACTCTGTTGATAGACAACGACCTCAACTTCAAGTGTAGACTGGCCAGATTGTACAGATTTTCTGCCTGGTCTTTGTCTTTGTTGGGCACGTCATAAAGTGTATGGGCTGTGCGATGCGAAAACATGTCTTCCAGCATTGGGGCCAGCAAAGTCCTAGGTCAGCATGCACAACCATGCAGTCTAATCAGGACCTTATCTGTCTGTTAACAAACCATTGGCTACTACGGAATGTATGAATGGAGAGTAAACGCCCAGTTGATACTTTGGGCTTGCACAGGATGATCTGAATCTGCGTACAATGTATTCTGTACATTTCTGAAGACACTTTTTCCTTCTGAAAAATATTCAGATTCCATACGAAACTTTTATTTTTGCCTTATGAAAGTATATATCTATGGCATTTTTTTCTATTGCATTATTACCTATGGATTTTTTTTCCGGGTAGCCTCTGATATTTTTACCTCTGGCATGTTTTCTCCTGCATCTTTACCTACAATTAACCCCTGTTAAAATGAATTTGGCAGTGGCTTTAGTTAAAGCCCTGTACTCGTTTGACCAAATCACTTGGACCTTGGACTGCAGGTCCAAGTGATTTTCAGCTGGACCAAATGGGCTGTATTCCTTGGACCAATTCCAGTTGGACCAGGTCAAAAATACCTGTTGGATCATATTAAAACCACATTTTTTTTACTTTTGCTAAAACAATTTCTACTCAGATAATTTTCTATTACCAAAAGAATTATTATATTTTGTGAAGCCCAATATTTTCACACTACAATCAACTTGTTTTGACAATTAAATGTTTTAAGGCATAGTACTCTGTATCAAATTTTCAGCAGATGACATTTTGAAGTATTTTTCTTATGTTACCCTGAAAACAGGTATCGGCATTTCATACATGTTATCTCCATAGGATTTGACTTTCCATGCAAATTGTCTAATTGTCTTCAGTAGAGATAAGTTGATTGAAATGTCAAAATCTATTTAATGGGAAAAATAAGAAAAAAAGTCATGTAATCTGCTGAGTAAGCCCAGAGAGTGGTGAAGGTTCAGTTGGACAACGAATCGTTGACATAATCCATCCTGTTGGTGATATGTGTAGACCCAGATCAGACTGCGCGGAAATGCCGGTTCACCTTGGTCTAAGCTGTCTCAAATACCATAAGGTCGTTTCTAACTATTCGAAGGGGCTCATATATATATATATATATATATATATATATATATATATATATATATATATATATATATATATATATATATATATATATATATATATATATATATATGTATGTATATATATATATTCAACCAATGTCGTCCAAACCAGATCAGCTTGCGCAGCGTGATAACGATCAAAGATTTTCGTTCTACACCAATCTGAACTACGTCGAACCTGTGAATTGCCATTATTGTTTTGAGTAATATTTCTTTCCCTTTTTTTATGAAATGTGCACTGTCGTTTAGAAAAATGGTGCTGGAACAGATGATCTGCTTTACTAAAATTTATTGCTAGAATCATGTGTCATCAATAGTTGTCCTTTCATTAGATACTTATCCAGTGAAAACGTTCCTCTGAGCATAGGTGTTACTCAGATCAGAGTGAGTGGGTCAGTCTTGTGCATAATGGTGTCCACTCAGTTCACTGATCAGGTCATTAGTATAAAATACGGTAATACATGAATCGCACAGTATCCAACTAATACACAGACTAATCAGATTTGTAAAATATGAATAAGTTCATTTTTACTTGTTTGGACCATTATCTTTCAAATACGATGCACTGTGCACATCATGACAATTATGTGGTCAGTCGGCAAATATCTTGCTGGAGGGCTTTCATGAAAGTGTATATTCGCACTAAGTAAACATTTTTGGCATGATTTGGCAAAGCTATTAACCTTTAGAACGCTATAGTTAACTATATTTTAAAATTAGAAGACGATGTGCTGGATTAACAGATCCATCACATGCAAACAAAAATTGTACGGACGAGCAGCAATGACCCAGATCAGAATGCGAGGGTGCTCATTCTAATCTAGAATTTTGCATATTGCAAGCTATACTGAAATATTAGAAGACGATGCACTGGAGTAACAGCAGATCCTTTCGAATAAAAACATGTACAGACGAACTGCAACGAATCAGATCAAAATGCACAGATGAACATACTAATCTAGAATGTTGTATTTATAGCACACTATATTTAACCCATTGTAGTCTGGATACCCCTAACATGGTAACTGGCAAACAGTGGAGACCCAGATCAGATACCGCAGAACGTGGCGTCTGATCAGAGTCTCCGCTGTTTGCAATTAGTTAAACCATATGTTTCTCTAAATAACATTGTCTGGAACAGGCTAAAATCGAAATTAGACTCTTCCCGTATATAGTGTGGGTGAGTCTACAATAGGTTAACTATAAGAAGATGATGTGCCACCAGCATATATGTCCAGAAAGGTGGCAAATCGTATCGAATAAGACACTGTACAGATGAGCAACAACAAACCAGATCAGAGTGCGCGGATGTCCTATATTTATCACATATTTTATTTGTTCCTTTTTTTTTATTGGTAAAATTACTTTGTATCTACATGTATTCGATAGTTTAAAATGAAAATGACTTTGTATCAAAGACGAAACATTACGAAAACACGCCTATTCAAATATATTGAAAATTTTACAACCAAAAAAGGAAAATTTCCAGATATAAAAAATCTGATAGTTTTCATATTCCTGCTCTAAACATAGATTGTGGGTACTCGTTACAACCGCCTTGGTGAGGCAGTTCTAACGAGTACCCACACTCTATGCTTTTAAGCAAACATAAGAAAAATAATCTATACCCCTGTAAACCCTAGTTTTACTATATAAAAGTGGGGTTTAAGGGGGTCAAAAATATATAAGAATGTTTTCGTGATGAGGATGAAATTGAAAATATTTTTTAATTGTTCAAAATTAACTTAGCAGTTTTTTAAGTAAGGTTTCTTTGATATATATTTTTTACATTATGTCTGGTGTTGTCTTTATTTCAAATATACAAGCAATGTAGCCTTTTAAGGCATTATCAGTTAATGCATGATGTGTTTTTTTTTCTCATCCAATCAGAAGAAAGCCAAAAAAGATTTGGAAGTGCACCTGCATGTCATAAAACTTTCAATAAACAAAATATGGAATGATCATTTCCTGTATCTCACCCCCTCCATAAGCAACACACAGGCTAATATTATGTAACATTTGAAAGACCAAAAGATTAAATTTAGAACAAAAGGGGATGGTATAAAAGAAAAAAAAATATGTAAATAAATAAAATTGGAAAACATCATGATATCATACACATTCATTGCACAGTACTTAAGATTCAGGTAGCATAGAGTATTTGATGATAATTGATATGTGTCTTCATTTTTCCACTAAAATAATTTTGTTGTGGATGTTTGTTAGAAAAATAATTTTGTTGTGGATATTTGTTAGAATTACCTCACAGAGGCAATTTTAATGAGTACCAACCATATATTTTCTGGAGGAGAAACTTAAAAATACAAAATATGATCATAATCATTAATCGGTCAATTATAAAGTTTCTCAAATGAACCCCACTTATTTATTTATTTATTTATTTATTTTTAAAGTAAATAAGAACACCTTACAAATTGAATCCGAATTCTACTGATGGAGCACTATATAATAAGTCTGATAGGAAATCAAAGAAAAAAATGATTGTATCCAAAAATGTGAATATTTATTTTCTGCAATTGCGCAAACTGAATTTTCTGAAACACAGTTATTTCTACAAACTAGTCTGAATGTTTAGTGAAGATTCAGTTCAACCTGCGCATCTGCACACTCTATTCAGTCTTCACCACACACTCTATAAGATATACAGCTTCTTCGTCCAGAGAGCACAAACTGATCAGGCTGCAGGATGCGCAGGCTGATCCACATATTCACTGAGAATACATTCTTTTTTGCAGAAATTAATGTGGTTCTGCCTAAAACTGTTAAATTCCTTTTCCGTTGTATATTGCATTTTTAAGACACAACATGATTTTCAGCAGTACTTAATCAATACTAGGGTGGTCAGGTGGTGCGAAGGTGTCGTGTATCTTACATGTACGTCACTGATACTGGTGTACAGCTGGTCAAGGCCTGCTATCCTTGTAGCAGGTAAGGGTAGAAGGGGAATGTTTTTATTTCTTCTGTTTCTTCACTTTCATTCCTGTTTCTTTTTATTCCCTGTTCCTCTCTTTCATCTCTTCTACTATCTCTTCTATCTCTTTTCTCCCTTTTTTCTGGGAGACAACACAAAATGACCCACAAGGATTGACGTGTCGTTAAACCCCAACACAATCGAAATTCAATAATCAATAATCAATCATTCTTTACTGGAAGTAGAAGGGCATTATCATTACACATTGAACTGCTTGGAATGAAAGAAGAATACAGATGGTTTGCTTATTTAACATTTCAAATCCTATTTTTCGGGAAAAATAAGAAAAACACTTATTAATTTGTTGTCTGCTGAAACTGCCCATAGCGTGGTAAATGATAATTCTTAAATGTCTGTGCGAAAAAAAGTGCTCCAAAATTATGCTTTTCCTGAACAATGGATTTATTTATTATATCCTTTTCAGTGATTATCTTTTAGTTTGACGAAGCTACTAAAATAGTGCTACTGGAAATTTATGCAGATAAAAACCAGATAAAGAGGGCATTTGATGATAAACTAGCATATTAAGGCATAAGTATCTGTATTTCTTCATAAAACATGTTGTGGGTATTCATTTGAACTGCCTTGGAGAGGTGATTCTAATGAAAATAGCCAGCTATATTTATTGAATAATAATAATAATAAAAAAACCCATCAAATTATCACCAAATTACCCACCTTATCTGTTACTATGTCTTGATCATAAACTTTGCTGATATCAATTTCCCCTTATCAGGCCCCTGTCGATAAGGGTGGCCAAAGTCACCAAGGATTTCTTACTTTTATCTGATTATGGTCATTAGGGCGTTATGCAATCCAAACTGTGTCTTTAATAGCTAATTGCCACCATCTAACATCCTAAATCATCGCGGAAGGAAAATAAAACGAAATACATGTATTTACTCTAGATTTTTTCCTACCGCTACTTAGCCGCACTCTTGAAAGGGGAAATCCCGTATACGCTGATATAGTGAAATGTTGCATATGCAAAACCTTGACTTGAAAAATATATTAAGTAATTATTATTATTATTATTACAAATATTATATTACATTCATTGATGAGAGTCTAATCCTTGCATTCAATATAATTCAATATCGAAATATTTATGTATTCAGTGTTTGTCTCAGGTAAGAAAATAGTGTGAAACAAACAACTATTACCTGACTGCACCGGCAAGCATCGAATTCGCGCGCGACTCCTGATCACAAGTCAGAAGCGCATCCGACTGAGCTACAGAGTGCGGCCACATTTTCTGTCTGCCAAACACACATTTCTTGTTTATTACAGAAGACACCCGCCACCCTAAAATTATTTCACTATTATTTTTATTAATTTTATAATTATTATTATTAAGTGAAACTGGAAAAAAAAAAAAAAAAAAAATAATAATAAAAAAAAAAAAAATAAAATAAACCAGATGTAAAATAAATTGAGTCCGCGGGATTTTGATTGGCTAACTATGCGAACGATAAAACGTTTGAAACCAGACACGGTTTCCATGACAGCGTTTTCCGAACGCTAATGTGATTGGTTAATATTCGAAACGCTTGAAACGTTTCAGAAACGATGATCTGATTGGCCAAAAAAACAAACGATCGTTTAAGCGTGGTCCAAACGCTCCGTTTCCTGATCGTTAACAAGCGTCTTGCATGCGTTTCCGTGGACATGAAAAACGCTGTCACCACTGTAGTAGACGGCATTCTAAATTAGTTTGGTTTCATTTTGTCAGAGATAATAAGGTTTAAATATCATGATAATAATCTGCCCAGCAGACGGTTCTCATGCCATTCAGCATTATTGTACTTGTATATTTTAAATGATTATAATTTAGAATGACCTCTGCTACCGCTGTGACTGTCACTTAAGGCTAAAGCATGTATATGCAATGCTAATATTGGTTAGAAGCCTAATCTCCAAGTACATGTTTAGAGACGAAGGGTTACAAAATAATGTGTCACCTCAGCATGCAGTTTGGAAACCGCTCGAAATACATTGACAAATTCTCCACACGTCTGTGTTTTCACATCCATCAGACAACCAAACATATCACGCAGCCTGTCATGAACTGCTTTCGGGTTATGAGGATATATCTGTGTCACTAGAGCTGAAATAAAGAAACATGTCACAGATTCACAACATTGTTTTCTTCCAGCTGTCGACATAACATGATTGAGGCACAGATGCACAGTCTGATCCGGTCTTTACCCTTTCCCAAATGCGTTAAGACTCCTTTCTTTGAGTAATCAAACCAAGATAAACATTGCCCATAGAATCATTAAAGTGTATTCGGATTAGTGACAAGTGAGATTTTAATGAGACTCCACTGATGCTGGTTGCATATATCTAAGACAATTTCTATTTGGAGAAACTCAAATGTGCCGCAAAAAATTCACTCGCGAAGAGAAAAGACATATTCTGATACACAAAGAAAAATGTTTTCACATAAATTCAAATATGCTCCTCAAAAGTGCTTAGCACCAGCCCCATTAAAATTACACAGGGATCAACTTTGAAACTAATAGGCACTTAACTCTATGAGATTGTAAATTCAGTTTTCAGAGGGAGACCATTTTGAACAAAACATATTTTTGATAAAAGAAGACAACTTTTGACGAAGAATTACAAAGTTCTGAAACTACGAAGAAATCATATTTACACTAGACTACAAATTTTCAAATGTCAAATCAGTTGTTTCTTTGTGTGGCCTTTTTGGCTGTTCACTGCGGAGCTTTTTACATATTTTCCTGTTTGTTGTCTTGTTGTTGTGTTTATGTGGATCTTGTCTAGCATTATGATCACTTTGTTAGGAAAAAGGGATTTTCTTTGTTCTGTGGCTTGTGTTGCCTTCCTTTTAGTGTCTTTGCTAGTTCGATTCCCGATCCCGGTACAACCATTTTTTTTACGCTAATTTCTTTTTATTTATATCATTTTCTACAGTTTACTCTACTTTGTTTCTCGAATAATCACTCCGATGCAGTAGAGCAATTAGAAATCTAAATATAATAATAATAATAATAATAATAATAATAATAATAATAATAATAATAATAATAATTATAATAATAATAGAAACAATAATAATAGTTATGATAATATTTATAATAATAATAATGATAAAATGGCAGCCGACCGTAGGCTAATAAAAGTGGAAAGAACTACTGAGGGTTAATCATATCGCCAAGTTCTGAGACAAATGGAAATAATATACTGATGTCTTTTTTGATCGTCTATGAAATAATGGTATGTTGAATGTACTAATTAGAATCGTCTCGACGAGGTGATTCTAATTAGTACACACATCAGACAAGTTCGTAATAGGAAAAAAATCCTAAAATATCCCTGACGATTGTTTTTTGAGCTGTCAGAAAAATTTCCTGGGGGCTCAAAATCAAGTTCGAATGAGCCTTGATTTCTCTGAATGACCCGTCGGATAGGGCATATATTTGGTACGAAAGCCGGGTAGGGACATTTCTTATTTCTAACTTCTTACTTGTAGCTTCTAATTTCTAACTTCTAACTTCTTACTTCTAACTTCTAACTTCTTACTTCTAACATCGAACTTCCATGTTGTATGTATGTATCTATGTATGTATGCGTGCGTGCGTGCGTGCATGTGTGTGTATGTGTGTGCGGGTAGGGACATCATTTCCGACAAAACCAAGTACATGCACAGCGAAGACTCAGACAAGCTTGTAAATCTGAGTAGTCTGATCAGTCTACATTTGCGCTATATGGGTAATGAACACAATACGTCTTTAAGTTATTAGTGAACTCTCATCAGATTGGACAGACTGATCCGAGTAATTGCTATGCATATATTTTATTATTATTATTTTTTTTTTCATTTATTTATTTATTTTTTTTGGAAATGATATGCCCCGATAGTTATTGCAATTGATAAACATTGTAATTTTTAATGGGCCTTGCCATGAGATAACCTACACATTGCAAATTTGAATAACTAAGGGACAGATCATGCTGCACATCCGCGCAGTCTGATCAGTGTCATATTGTTTTGTATATGTATGTATGTATGTATGTATGTATGTGCATGTGTGCGTGTGTGTGTGCTTGCGTATGTGTGTGTGCGGGTAGGGACACTTCTTTTTTCTAACTTCTAACTTCTAACTTTTTACTTCTAACTTCTTACTTCTAACTTCTAACTTCTAACTTCTTACTTCTAACTTCTTACTTCTAACTTCCATGATGTATGTATGTATGTATGTATGTACGTACGTACGTACCCATGTATGTATGTATGTATGTATGTATGTATGTATGTACGTACGTATGTACGTATGTATGTATGTATTTATGTATGTATGTATGTAGGGTTGTATTTATGTATGTATGTATGTATGTATGTATGTATGCAAGTGGGTGTGTGTGTGTGTGTGTGTGTGTGTGTGAGAGAGAGAGAGAGAGAGAGGGAGTGCGGTAGGGACATCATTTCAGACAAAACCAAATATATGCACAGCGAAGACTCAGACAAGCTTGTAAATCTTGAGTAGTCTGATCAGTCTACATTTGCACTATATGGGTAATGGACACAATACGTCTTTAAGTTATTAGTGAACTCTCATCAGATTGGACAGACTGATCCGAGTAATTGCTATGCATATATTTTGTTATTATTATTATTGTTATTATTATTATTATTATTATTATTATTAGCATTGTTATTATTATTATTTTTTTTTTTGGAAACGATATGCCTCGATAGTTGTTGCAATTTAAAAACATAGTAATTTTTAATGGGCCTTGCCGCGAGAGAACCTACATATTGCATATTTGAATAACTAAGGCACAGATCATGCTGCGCATTCGCGCAGTCTGATCAGTGTCATATTGTATGTATGTATGTATTTATGTATGAATGTATGTGTGTGCATATGTGCGCGTGTGTGTGTGCTTGCGAATGTGTGTGTGCGGGTTGGAACATTTCTTATTTCTAACTTCTAACTGCTTACTTCTAACTTCTAAGTTCTTACTTCTAACTTCTTACTTCGAACTTCTAACTTCTTACTTCTAACTTATAACTTCTTACTTCTAACTTCTAATTTCTTACTTCTAACTTCTAACTTCCATCTTGTATGTATGTATGTATGTATGTATGTACGTACAACGTTCGTATGTATGTATGTATGTATGTACGTATGCACGTATGTATGTATGCATTTATGTATGTATGTATGTATGTAGGGTTGTATTTATGTATGTATGTATGCATGTGTGTGTATGTACGTCTGTGTATGTGTGTGTGTGTGTGTGTATGAGACAGAGAGAGAGAGAGAGAGAGAGAGAGAGAGAGAGAGAGAGTGCGGTAGGGACATCATTTCAGACAAAACCAAGTATATGCACAGCGAACTTGTAAATCTGAGTAGTCTGATCAGTCTACATTGCGCTATATGGGTAATGGACACAATTCGTCTTTAAGTTATTAGTGACCTCTCATCAGATTGGACAGACTGATCCGAGTAATTGCTATGCATATATTTTGTTATTATTATTATTGTTATTATTATTATTATTAGCATTATTATTATTATTTCTTTTTGAAATGATATGCCCCAATAGTTGTTGCAATTTAAAAACAAAGTAATTTTTAATGGGCCTCGCCGTAAGAGAACCTACATATTGCATATTTGAATAACTAAGGCACAGATCATGCTGCGCATTCGCGCAGTCTGATCAGTGTCATATTGTATGTATGTATGTATGTATGTTTGTATGTATGTATGTATGTATGTATGTATGTGTATGCATACGTGCGCGTGTGTGTTTGCTTGCGAATGTGTGTGTGCGGGTAGGGACATTTCTTATTTCTAACTTCTAACTTCTTACTTCTAACTTCTTACTTCTAACTTCTTTCTTCTAACTTCTTACTTCTAACTTATAACTTCTTACTTCTAACTTCTAACATCTTACTTCTAACTTCTAACTTCCATGTTGTATGTATGTATGTATGTACGTACGTACGTATGTATGTACGTACGTACGTACGTACGTATGTATGTATGTATGCATGTATGTATGTACGTATGTACGTATGTATTTATGTATGTATGTATTTATGTATGTATGTATGTATGTAGGCTTGTATTTATGTAAGTATGTATGCATGTGTGTGTATGTATGTGTGTGTGTGTGTGTGTGTGTGTGTGTGTGTGTGTGTGTGTGTGTATGTGTGAGAGAGTGCAGTAGGGACATCATTTCAGACAAAACCAAGAACATGCACAGCGAAGACTCAGACAAGCTTGTAAATCTGAGTAGTCTGATCAGTCTACATTTGCGCTATATGGGTAATGGACACAATACGTCTTTAAGTTATAAGTGAACTCTCATCAGATTGGACAGACTAATCCGAGTAATTGCTATGCATATATTTTGTTATTGTTATTATTGTTATTATTATTATTATTATTATTAGCATTATTATTATTATTATTTTTGGAAATGATATGCCCCGATAGTTGTTGCAATTTAAAAACATAGTAATTTTTAATGGGCCTTGCCGTGAGAGAACCTACAAGTTGCATATTTGAATAACTAAGGCACAGATCATGCTGCGCATTCGCGCAGTCTGATCAGTATCATATTTTTTGTATGTATGTATGTATGTGTGTGCATATATGCGCGCGTGTGTGCGCTTGCGAACGTGTGTGGGTGGGTAGGGACATTTCATCTTTCTAACTTCTAACTACTATCTTCTTACTTCGAACTTCTAACTTCTTACTTCTAACTTCTAACTTCTTACTCCTAACTTCTAACTTCTTACTTCTAACTTCTCACTTCTTACTTCTAACTTCTTACATCTAACTTCTAACTTCTTACTTCTAACTTCCATGTTGTATGTACGTATGTATGAACGTACGTACTTACGTACTTATGTATGTACGTACGTATGCACGTACGTACGTACGTATGTATGTATGTATGTATGTATGTATGTAGGTTTGTATTTATGTGTGTATGTGTGTGTGTGTGTGTGTGTGTGTTTGTGTGTGTGTGAGAGAGACAGAGAGAGAGGGTGTGGTAGGGACATCATTTCTGACAAAACCAAGTACATGCACATCCACGCATTCTGAACAGTGTCATTTGTTTGGCGTGTATGTATGTATGTATGTGTGTGCATGTGTGCGTGTGTATGTGCATGCGTATGTGTGTGTGCGGGTAGGGACATTTCTTATTTCTAACTTCTAACTTCTTACTTCCAACTTCTAACTTCTTACTTCTAACTTCTAACTTCTTACGTCTAACTTCTAACTTCCATGTTGTATGTATGTATGTATGTATGTATGTAAATATGCAATATATAGGTTCTCTCACGGCAAGGCCCATTAAAAATTACTATGTTTTTAAATTGCAACAACTATCGGGGCATATCATTTCCAAAAAAAAAAAAATAAATAAAAATAAAATTAAATATAAAAAAAAAACAAGTAATAATAATAAAATATATGCATGGCAAGTACTCGGATCAGTCTGTCCATGCAATCTGATGAGAGGTCACTAATAACTTAAAGACGTATTGTGTTCATTACCCATATAGCGCAAATGTAGACCGATCAGAATACTCAGATTTACAAGCTTGTCTGAGTCTTCGCTGTGCATGTACTTGGTTTTGTCGGATATGATGTCCTTACCCGCACACATATACACACACATGCACGCACGCACGCATACATACATACATACATACATACATACATACATACATACATACAACATGGAAGTTAGAAGTTAGAAGTAAGAAGTTAGAAGTTAGAAATTAGAATTTAGAAGTTAGGAAATAAGAAATGTACCTACCCGGCTTTCGTAATTTGGTGCCCTAGCACACTCATCAAGTACACGGGATTCTCTGGATCAACAGGATACGGAAGCTTGGAAATATTATTTAGAATACTAAAGCTTGAAAACATTATTCAGGATACTAAATAGAAGGGAAGGCAATGATCAGGAATCGATACATCAGGAATCCCATCAGAGACATCAAAGGGAAAGAAACACAAACACGAAATAACAAGACCTTAATGGAAACATCACTTGCAGAAAGCCATACGGACAGTTACTTTCCCACAAAGTGGTCAAATGGCTGTCCGAAACAAAAAGATGTAAGCAACACACACATTCAAATACGAACTATAAAAAAAAAAACAAAAAAAAAAAAAAACAAAAAAAAAAAAACATGACAGAAGAACGAAAATATTATTCAGGATACTAAAGCTTGGAACTTATATATATATATATCATTTTTCTACATTTTGCTTTACTTTGTTTCTCAAATAATCACTCCGATGCGGTAGAGCAATTAGAAATCTAAATACAAAAACAACAAGAGTAATAATAATAATAATAATAATAATAATAAAAATAATAATGATAAAACAATAATAATAATTATAATAACTACCAGACTACATAATCCGTGAATCGGTCTGTGACTCTGTGACTTCCCTGTTTCTTTTGGCAGCCACTGGTTCAAGTACTTCTTTTGGCAGCCACTGGTTCAAGTACTCACAAAACAAACGGTTACAAACAACTTACACAAAATTGATTCACATTTGTCGAAACGGAGGACCATGTCCATTATCTGTGGAAGAGTGTCCTTGAAGCTCACTGGTGATGACCACCCAACAAGGCTGATCATACTAGACGTATAAGTCCACATGTTCTCGTGGTTTTCTTGCAATGCGAGAGTGGCCAATTTAACGACATCTGTTATGGCTGGAGCGACGCATGTTAATGTGGAAGACTCTCGATGCTGCCAATAAGAAACAGATATTACGGGAAAACTGTCGCACATTCACTGATCCCTACTACTCTGAAATAGGGTTTAAGGGGGCTAGACACTTGTTAGAGTTTTGCCATCTTTTGCCAAGCTTGACAAAGTTTGCGACTACTATTAGCTGTATTGTACAGTATTCCTCTTACGAAAACAGGTCAACGTGAAAAGGGAAGAATTCGCTCCCCTTTTCAGAATGGTATGTTGGGGGTAGGGACCAATAATGACAGAGATGCCTCGCCTGAAGTGCATCGGTTCCCTAAACTAATATGTGGACAACAAAGGCCCGGACCCATGGTCTGAATAGAGTCGTCATTGTAAAGAAAACTGGATAGTGTACTATATAGTATCTACTGCCGAAAAGAGAATATCCTGATTAGTCTGCAAATATGCAAAAGTTGATCTCGACATTCTTTGTTCATCTATGCGCTAATGGGACCGGATACACTTGGTGGACATTTCCATATTTTTGTACAACTGGAGACAACTTTGTGACTTCCTGTTCATTTTCCTGCACACTAAGACGGTTCGTTTCTAGAAGGAAAGAATTTGATCCCCAACGGTAACTAATTCTTTCCTTTTAGAGCAGACTAATGTCATCTAAAAGGAATGTTACTTGAGAGAGATAGCAATGCATACACTCACACAAATAAAATTTACTGAAGTGTGGGTGTTTACGTTTGGCCAAATGTGCCTCTAATATAATTTCTAAAAATCTTGAATTGGCTCAGTACTCATTAACTAGAAAGTATAAACTACACAATAGTGTACGGGGTGATGTTTTTATGGCACTATTGTATTGAAGATATGTAGATTTTAAAGAAATGACCTTTGAAAACAATGTCCACACTCACACAAACTAGAATAGCTTGTGTTTTTTGGACCGGATTACCTACTTTCGGACAATTATATCTCATACATGTGCTGGCCTGTGGGGCTCAGTGGGATGCGCGCCCGACTGGTGATCATGAGGTTGCGGGTTTGACCCCCGCCGGGTCGGCAACATTCTTCCGTGGAGAGTGATGAAATATATTCTACGGTCATTCTCTCCCTTCTGCTAAATCAGTTGTCATTTTCCTTGGCTATCCAAAATACACACAGTGAAGGTTCTGATCAGACTGCAAGAATGCGCAGACTGATCTGAATCTTCGTTGGGCGCACATGTCCAATAGTGCGTTTTCTGACATTGCGGCTCAAGGATTTTATCGGAATTTCCCTGCTAAGGCAAAACATCAGTTCCTCAATCTATGCGACGGAGTAAAATACAACAGAATGCGACGCATCAAATATTGCGCATAAACTGCTTATAGTGACATTGCTCAAACATCCACGATAAAACTTTCAAATACAAATCTAAGCGCTTCTTGTACGTGAGAAATAGAAGTATTCATAATCAACATTTCAAAGGACACATAACGGTTATACAACCTCGCATTAACGTCGTTACAGTCATGGCGACGGTAATGCGATGTTGTATAAACGTTATGTGTCCGTCGGGATAGATAGTGCATCTTAAATAGTGTTTACCTAAATACATGTTTGGCAATATTCTTATTTCTCCATAAACATATCTGTTATGTTTTCATTAAACTCACTTTTCTGATGCGATTCTAATGATTACGCTAAAATGTGTTTATAGAAGGAAACCAATCTCTGGGGACTTCATTTATATAGAACCATGTGTCACTGGAATAAGCATGGTTATTTTAGTGTTTTGTAGCAAAACTCCCAATTCCAAATATATGCAGCTAGGCCCACGACCGTGTTTTGTCCCTTAATAATACAGAAAGACAAATTAACACTAGAAAAATGATAGACCGGGAGCATAAATTCAAAAGCAACACAATGACATACGAATAGTGAATAAAATTTATGTTGGTTGTCCTTGAAAACAGAGAATGCATACAAGAAAAGAAATTCGGAGTCCTGGTTTCTTTGAGACTCTTCGTATGACAATATTGTAGTACACAGAGCTGCATACGCACCCTTACCCCTAGCACTGGCTTACGCGGAATTAAATGTGATCAGAATCTGATTGGCGAACAGACCCAAGAAAACTGCACAAATGCGCACGATGGTCTTCTGACGCCTTTGTTTTTACGGCACATGGAACTTTTAAGAAAAAAATGGCATTTTAAAAATGTAAATACACAAAAATAAATAGAAAAGGAAGGCAATGACCAGGAATCGATACAATTACCTAACATTTTCCGTTCCAAGACACCAAAAGAAAAGAAGGACGCATTAAAAACAAAGCCCCCACAATCAAAACACTACAAAAAGAACGCTAAACGGACAATTTCTTTCCCCAAAAATGGCCAATCGGCTATCCAAAACATACATTTTACCAGGACATACATGCCTGTACATACAATGACAGATTTAGTAAACCACAGCAGAAGCACTGCCTTGGAACGGTCAGTAAAAATATTCTGGAGGGAAGTGGGGGATGGGGAGATGCGGGGGCTTAAATTGATTGTACATGGCCACAACCCTCACCCTTAGTTCTGCCGTGGTATACACAAGACATTTGTTCAGTCCGTGTAAAGGGTTCCTAACTCATTAGTGCAACATCTCCGAGAACATAAAAACCAAACGCATACAGAGGTGAAACAACAATGAAGACTCGACAGCAAGAAATAACTGAAATGATGAAGCAATAAACAAAAAATAAATAAATAAATAAATAAAAAAGTAAAAAGAAAAAAGAAGTCGGATCCCGGTGAGTCCGACCAGAGCCAGAGAATCAGGCATCATGAACCAATCGTCATTATCTCCACAACTGACTATATCAAAAGTAAACCATGGACGAAAACACTACAACATCGCTAAAGAAACAGTGTAGTTCTGGTCCAGATATCTCATTCACAATTCTCAATCAGAGTCTAAGATCTTCACAAAAACACGGAAAACGCAGACTTACCAGGTTCACATACTGTAACAATGTGCCAAAAAAGATGTTCCCATAAATAGTTGGTGTATGCAAGTCTTCGTCATTATCGTCTTTCACATAAAAATGTTCGTAGTTCAAGTCTCCTCCACAGCACAGTTTAAAAATGGAAATAAACAGCTTGTTTTCCGCCGACGGAACTTTCTTACCATCCCTATAGATAGAAAAACATATTACTTACGTACAAAGGCAAATAAAAGGCATATAACCTGCACTATGATGATGTACATTATCAAAATTGTTTAGCCTCCCTTCTGACAAAAGGCTTGCAAACTTCATTACTCCTTATGAAGAGTCTCAATAAAACCGAGACTCCCATTTTCTTATCTGTAGTGTGTTCTTTGTTTCCAAAGGCAATCTTTTTGACGTTTATTCTACTCTAAAATAATGGCTCCTCATGTCTCTAACGCATCAACACCCCAGCCTGCGCCGTTTTTTTTAGTTAAGCAAAACACCCAAAGTGAAACAATGCAGAAGTCTAGACAAGAGTGTAGATTTTCAAGATGGCGGTCATCTTGGATTTCCGATCAGAATGATTTTAGCTAATTTACAAGTCACCTCGAAACTTCCAACAGGTTTCGAGTCAGTTGGTCTTTTGGTTCAGGATAAAAAAAGTTCCAAATAGATTTTTCAACATGGTTGCTAGGGTGATCACTTAGAATTTCAGATCTGATTGATTGATTTTAGCTATTTTTGATCTACTAGGCACTCCGATGTATCCTACCAAGTTTAAAGTCAATCGGCTTTACATTCTTTTCTAAGAAGATAATACAGGGCTGCAACAACGCCTATGCAGTGAAACACACACACACACACACACACACACACACACACACACACACACACACACACACACACACACACACTATTGCTCCATTCTCTTTAATAACTGAACTGTAAATTAATTATTATATGGAGATGCAGTCTGCAAAACCCTTGATGGCAGATCATTATTATCTGTTCCATGTTCCATGCTCATCCAGTGTCCTGGTTCTTCCGGTAGTCGGCTGTGTTGCGTCGGTTGAAGGACTGACGGGGGTTTATGAAAAAGGGGATTACAAAAAAAATATAGGCAATTGCTAACAGAAGTAGACTGGAACCGCATATTAGTTTTTAAAAAAAGACTTGAATGATATAGTAAATGAATTTACAGACACAATCATAAAGGCAGATAAATCTTCCATTCCAAATAAAACTGTCCTCATTCGTCCAAATGGACCAAAATGGATCAATTCATCTATAAAAAGACATATTAGACAAAGGAAACGACTGTACAAAATAGCAAAAAGAATAAATAATGAACAAACCTGGATCACATTTAGGCAAAAACGCAATGCTGTAGTAGCCATAATACGCGAAGCTAAAAAACAACACACAGAAAAATTATCTGCAACACTAAAGGAAAATATAAATAATTCTAAAATATGGTACCAAATCTCAATCTAAACTCTGATAAACCATCCATTTCGTACCTAGAAACTGAAGACACTTTAGTCGAAACTGACGCAGATATTGCGGAAGTTCTTAATAAATATTTCGCTAAACAGTCCACTGTAAATGTCAAACATGCTGACCTACAAGAATTATAACACCTAATCACCCAACCTTAGAATCTATAAGGATTACAGAACAAGATGTAAAGGACGCTATATTACTTTTACAATGTAATAAAGCATCAGACCCTGACCAGGTCGGTCCAAAACTTATTAAAGAAGGAATGAACCAACTTTTGACTCCGTTAACTAATCTTTTTAATATCTCTTTTCGGCAAAAACAATTTCTTGTGCTATGGAAAGATGCAAATGTATTCAAGTATATGAGAAAGATAGCCCCTCGAAGCCAGAAAACTACCGCCTGATTTCTCTTTTAAGCTGTCTAAGAAAAATCATGGTGCGATGCATACACAAATATCTTTTTATCTATTTGAAACTAAACAACATAATATCAACTTATCAGTCTAGTTTTCAGAGTGGCGACTCTACTATAAATCACTCGGTCTATTTATACAATAAATTTCTAAAAGCTTTGGATGGAGGGAAAGAAATAAGGCTAGTATTTTGTGATATAAGCAAAGCATTTGACATGGTATGGCACAAGAGATTAATATTTAAACTTAAGTATATAGGTGTTTCTGGCGATATGCTACAATTCTTTACAAATTGCCTAAGCAACAGGAGACAATGCGTTTGTATAAGAGGCTGTATATCACTATGGTTGCCGGTGCTCCTCAGAGATCTATTCTAGGACCAGCTTTGTTTTTGATTTACAGAAACAAAATCATTAATTGCATAGAAAGTAACATCAGATTGTTTGCGGACGACACTAGCTTTTTCAAATAGTAGAATGCTCGATTACTGCTGCTCTTGAACTAAATCTCGACTTAAAGATCTTATACACTTGGGCAAAAAAGGTAAGAGAAAAGTCCAGGGAGTGGAGTACCACAATCACAAACCGCAGCCCTTCCCAGACCCCAAGAGGAAGAGGAAATCGACAAATCTAAAGAAGCACAAACCGAACAAACGCGCGAAAAGCACTAAGATTAGCTCTCTCTTCCCCAAGCGAGGTAATCGCAATACTAAAATGACTGAAAAACACAAGCACAAAATGACACACGGAAAGACATACAACAAATCGCCTCGTAGAATAAACCACAAAGCAACAAAGAGTAAGACTAACTCCGGGACCACCGCCTTAGAACGGTCGGAAGAGCAAACCACCGGGGGGTTTAAAGAACTTTTACACCTAACTAACTTCACCCTGGGTCCCGATGCTACTCTACAAGCCGTTGGTATGTTAAATTCAATCCTTTAAAATTCGAATCATTAATAAGTAAAAAGCTTACAAAACCACAACATCCTCCTTTAATTATGGGGAATACTATTATAAGTGAGGTAACTCAACATAAACATCCCGGACTCGTTTTCTCAAACGACGCGACATGGACAAACCATATTGCTGGGAGAGTAACGAAAGCATGGGAGAGAATTGGCTATTTAAGACGAAATAAATTTATTTTGGACAGATCCTCACTGGAACGAATGTATATATCATTTGTCCGTCCTCTTTTAGAATATGCTAATACAGTTTGGGATAATCGTATAACAGAAAATAAGCGCGTAGTAGAAAGTATACAGTTGGAGGCTGCTCGAATAGTTACAGGTGGAACAAAGCTTTGTCGTATTCAAAGATTATATGACGATACGAAACGGGAAACCTTACAAAAAACGTCTAACTAAACATAAACTCTGCCAGCTATATAAAAAGATTAATTGATTAACCCCAGCTTATCTTCAACAGCTTATACCAGAAAGAGTCCAACAATTATCAAGATATTCTCTTCGAAACTCACAAAATTTCTCTCTTCCAGTCTCACGTACTGTAACTTACTCTACTTCTTTTCTTCCATCTACTATAAGGGATTGGAAATCGCTCTCCACAGATCTGAAGAACGCGGCCTCCATTGCAAGCTTTAAAAAAACCTTAACACTCCTATCCTTACTCCACCAGTGCATTATGTAAAGGTACAGTTATTACGTGCTGGACAAATCTACCACAGAAGACTAAGACTTGAGAGCAGCTCCCTCAACCATCATTTACGATATGAAAAGAACATTATTGATAACCCATATTGTACGCGTGGCCAACTAGAATCATCCACCCATTTTTTCTTGCAGTGTAACAAGCACAATTTCCACAGACAGCGTTGCTTGACCGTTATACCGTACCAGCTGACCCTTTCACTCCTTCTACACGGGATCCCTGGGGAATCAGCGGCTGTAAACGACACGAATTTCAAGCAAGTCCAGCTCTATGTTATATCTACGAGACGATTTGTATTCATGAATAACGATGCCCAATAATTACATAAAAAATCGATCTACTATCATCACAAAAAGCTATGTAATCAGACTGGCCTATGAGCTGCATGCGTAAATCTTAATCGAGACCTTGAATCACCGGGCGGGGGTCAGGAATGGGAGGGCCATGGAAGCGACATCCGAACCTATGTATGTATATGTATGTGTGTATATAAGTAAATGTGCATATTTATGTATTGTATGTATATGTGTATATATATATATATATATATATATATATATATATATATATATATATATATATATATATATATATATATATATATATATATATATATATATATATATATATATATATATATATGTAAGTATACATATGTATATGTATATATGTGTATATGTGTTAGTATATGTATAGATGAATATAATCTACGTGTACTAGATTGAGGAAAGACGCTATGTTCTTGAAATAACAAAATGTTTAAGTGTTTGATATATTTCGATGTTGAAATATGTATGTAAATTTTGCTTGCGTATAAGGAAATGAACTCTATAAGCTTTAAAGCTTTCGTCCAGATCCTCTTCTAGAACCAGCGTTCGATTATGAATGTGTGTTTGTATTTTCATAAAAAAGAAGAAATAAATATTGTTTAAACCAAATCAATCGGCTTTCGCTTCAGAAGAAGAAGCGCAAAATAGACTTCAAAGATAGCGGCTATGCGGCTATCTTGGATTTCTGACCGCACCGATTTTAGCTACTTGTAATCTACAAGTCACCCCAATGCCTCCTACCAAGTGTCGAGTGATTTGGCCTTTCGGTTCAGAAGAAGTGAAAAATAGATTTTCAAGATTGCGGCCATCGCGGCCCTCTATGACTTTTAAGTTTTAAGTGAATTGTCTTTTCGGTTTATCAGAAGAAGAAGCGAAAATATATTTCAAGATGGCGGTCATGGCGGCCATTTTGGATTTCTGATCGGATCGATTTTAGCTATTCTTAATCTAAAATTTACTTCATACCAGGCTTCAAGTCAATAAGTCTTTCGGTTCAGGAGAAAAGGCTTAAATAGATTTTTAAGATGGCGGCAATGGCGGACATTTTGGACTTTGATAGGAATAATTTTCGCTAATTTTAGTCTACAAGTCACCTCAATGCTTTCTACCAGGTTTCAAGTGAATTGTCTTTTCAGTTCAGTAGAAGAAGCGAAAAGCAGCTTTGTAAGATGGCAGGCACGGTGGCCATCTTTGTTTTCCGATCGGTACGATTTTAGCTACAAGTTGCTCTGATGCTTCCTACCAAGTTTCAAGTTAATTGGCCTTTTGTCCAGGATTAAAAAAAAATCAAGATGGCCGCTGTTCCGATAGGAACAATTTGTCATTTTTATCTACAAGTCAACTGGATGCTTCCTACCAAGTTTCAAGACAGATGGCCTTTTGGTTCAGGAGAAGAAAGGAAAAAATATTTTTAAGATGGCCGCCAAAGCTGCCATCTTGGAATTCCGATCATTAGCTATTTTTAATCACCAAGGCACTTCGATGCTTCCTACTGAAATTAAAGTCGTTTGGCCTTTCGGTTCAGGAGGTGAGCAAAAAATACTTTTCCAAGATGGCCGCGATGGCGCCAGCTGGTATGTTCGATAGGAACTAGTTTTTGCTATTTTTGATCTACACATTACCTCGATGCTTCCTTTCAAGTTCCAGGTAGATTGGCCTGTCGGTTCAGGAGGAGAAGGGAAAAATAGATTTTCAAAATGGCGGCCAGGGCGGCCATGTTGGATTTCTGATCTAAAAGATTTTAGCTATCTGAGATCTACATGTCACCCAGATGTTTTCTACCAAGTTTCAAGTCAATTAGCCTTTCGGTTCAGGAGAAGAAGGGAAAAAAAGACTTTCGAGATGGCCGCCACGGCCATCTTGGATTTCCGATCGGAACGATTTTAGCTATTTTCGATCTACAAGTCACCCGATGCTTCCTACTAAATTTCAATCGTATTTTCGGTTCAGGAGAAGAAGCGAAAAATAGATTTTTAAGATGGTCCCCATGGCGGCCATGTTGGATTTCCGATCTAAACGATTTTAGCCTCATTGATCTACAAGTCAAACCAATGCCTCCTACCAAGTTTCAAATAAATTGGCCTTTCGGTTCAGGAGCAGAAGCTTAAATAGATTTTCAAGATGGCGGCCATGGCAACAATCTTGGATTTCCGATCTAAACGATTTTAGCTTTTTTAAGTTACAAGTCACCCAAATGCTTCTTACCGAGCAAGTCAATGGCCAAAGGGTGTAAGAGAAGTAGCCTTTTAAAGCAAACTGTTGACGCCGCATAACAGACCACGGACGACGGACGACGCACGACGGACATTGACCGATCACCATAGCTCACCTTGAGCACTTCGTGCTAAGGTGAACTTATGAGGGCACCAAACCCACTAAAAAAATAGAAATGTTTATTTATAAAACACTATGTCCCAACTACTCGTATATACTTCTCCCTATAAGAGGCAAAACTTGAAAGTGTGCATGACTGATATATAATTAATCCAAGTTTTTTTATCAGTCCAAATAAGCCTGTCAAATATAAAGCACTAGCTAAATACTTTCTTGGCTATCTTGTACATAAAGTAAAGTCTGACATAAAATTAGCCAAATACAAAAATACTTATTCAAATAGTTTCGAAGAATTCTAATAAAAAAAAAAATACCTGAAGTAGAAAATTACCAAGGACTGTGTGTCTGACTTAAGTCTTCAACGGGCGCACACGTCAGAAGGTACGTATTCTCATGTTTTGGCTCATTTAATGATCACCCCTTTTATACTGTTGGAATATAGCGTTTTTACTGTGAACTGGCTCCTTTCTTATGTTTCTCTTTCTTTAAAACCAGCTGATCTATTCGAAGGACTAGGTTTCGCGATCGTATCTTCATATTCATTTGTAACTGGGGAATTTACTTTTTATTATTCTGATAATAAAAAGTAAATATAAGACATTTTGTTTTGGTATATTTGCACCAAACCATACCTTGTAGCTACCAAATAATAAATACTGACAATGGTTAGTTTGTTCAAATTAAATACTGACAATGGTTAGTTTGTTCAAATAAACAACTATTATCAAACAGCATCGTAATATTTGTTGAATTATCCGGAGTTACATGTAGATACAGGACAATGATGAGTTTTAGGTGAAAGCAAACAAAGCCAAAAATGGGACTAGAGACAAGAAAACTACATCAGCAAAATTTTCAGTCCTCTGAGGAGACATTTCTGCTTTCAATTACTGCGTCATTATGCCATGTCAGGAAATATGTATGGTTTTTGCGTATTGGACGTTTTTGTGTAGTCGCATTAAAATCAAACAGTTTGAAAGTTATTTACCAACGAATCGGCCTATTTTATCAATCTTTACACAAAAATATTTCGTATTGACCGTTCTATTTATTTCGAAAAGTTTTTGTAGATCAAAAATAGCTAAAATCGTTTGATCCGAAATACTAAATGGCCGCCGTGGCGGCCTGCTTGAAAATCTATTTTTTGCTTCTTTCGATTTTAGCTTATTTTGATCTACAAGTCACCGCGATGCTTCGTCAATGAGCTTTTGGTTCAGGAGAAGAAGCAAAAAATAGATTTTAAAGATGGCCGCCACGGTAGCCATCTTTGATATCCAATCGGAATAAATTAGCTTTTTATAATTTATAAGTCACCCCGATGCTTCCTATCAAGTTTCAAGTCATCTGGCCTTTCGGTTCAGGAGAAGAAACGAAAAACTGGTTTTCAAGATAGACGCCATGGCGCCCATCTTGGATTTCTGATTGGAATGATTTTCACTATTTATGATCTACAAGTCACCCCAATGCTATCTTCCAAGTTTCAAGTCAATTGGCCCATTGGTTCAGGTGAAGTAAAAAATAGATTTTCAAGTTGACCGCCACGACGACAATATTGTTTTCGGATCAAACAATTTTACAAGTCACCCCGATGCTTCCAACCAAATTTCGAGTCGAATGGCTTTTTGGTTCAGGAGAAAAAAACGAAAAAAAAAATAGATTTTCAAGATGGCCGCTACGGCGGCCATCTTATATTACCGATCAGAACCATTTAAGCTTTCTTTTATCTGCAGGTCACCCTGATGCTTCCTGTCGAGTTACAAGTCAGTTGACCCTTCAGTTCATATAGATTTTAAAGACGGCCGCTATGGCGTCCATTTTGGATTTCCGATTGGGATGATTTTAACTATTTTTGACCTACAAGTCACCGCGATGCTTCGTACCAACTTTCAAGTCGATTGGCCTTTTGGTTCAGGAGAAAATAGTTTTCAAGCTGAAAAATAGTTTTGAAGTTGGAATTCGGAACGGAAGGATTTGAGCTATTTTTGATTTACAAGTTAGCCCGATGCTTCCTACCTAGTTTTAAGTCAACTGGCCTCTGGGTTCAGGAGAAGCGAAAACTAGATTTTCAGTTGGCCGCCAGGCAGCCATGTAGGATTTTAGATCGGAACGATTTTAGTTATTTTTGATCTAAAAGTCACCCTGATGCTTCCTACCAAGTTTCAAGTCAATGGGCTTTTCGTTTCAGAAGAAGATGCGAAAAATAAATTTTCAAGATGGCCGCCGCGGTGGCCTTCTTGGAATCCGGATCGAAACGATTTAAGCTATTTTGATCTACAAGCCACCCTGATGTTTCCTTCTAAGTTTCAAGTCCATTGGCCTTTTGGTTCAAGAGAAGAAGCGAAAATAGATTTTCAAGATGGCCGCCATGGCGGCCATCACTGATTCCCGATCGGAACTATTTTAGCTATTTGTGATCTACAAGTCGTCCCGATGCTTCCTACCAAATTTCGAGTCAATTGGCCTAGGGTGTTAGAGGCGTAGGCTTATAAAACAAATTGTTGACGCCGCACGTCGGACGACGCAGGACGGACGATGCACGACGCAGGACGGACGACGGACATAGACCGAACACATTAGCTCACATTAGCTATAAAGGGAAGGGGTGGGTAGTCCCTCTTTTGAGGTAGATACAGACGTGTATCCGGAGTAGAACCGGATTTCAGGCCCGGAAATATATATGTATTGGTATACTTTTTCGTCTTCTTGAGATTTTCAGTCTACAATGTATGTTTGACCAAATCTCTTTTACTAGAGTTAGGAAACTGATGTTATGAGGTCTCAAAATTATTGATATTTATTTATTCTTAATTTCCCCACTTCCGCTGATTAAAGAATGCCAGTTTTCATTTACGGGTGAAAGAATTAGCACTGAGTACTGAACAACTCTTGACAGGTGTGGTGTGACTTCAATCTGAACGAAGATTTGACTCGTGATCCGGAAATGCCAACATTCAGGCGCGCGCGTACAATAATTTCCAATCAACAAGGGTATATATCTTTTATGACAAATCATTTATTGAAGGACAAACAGATTTGACTTGTTTATAGCTGTGCGACGATGAGAATCTGCCTGTAGAATTCGTTCCGCCCCCCGTTTTAGCTGAAATGGTGAATTCTGAAAAATGTCGGTTTATGAGAAATATTTTCGTATGAAACCTTAAGAATGCTGAATTATTGAAACAAAGAGTGTTAAAAATCCAGATGGCTAAATAAAGACATATCTATGTCCATTTTCGTACATAGTCAATCAATAATGGCACATCTAAACAAAACACCAATTTCATTGTGGGACAACGGTTTACAAAACGAATTTTCACGAAACGTTTTGACACAGACAATCACTTTTGCTTCATTTTAAATGGAATTACGGTCATATCAAGACAAAATTAGGGAGATATTATTATTACCCGACATACGTTCAAAACTGCGAGCGATCACGTGTGTGTGCGACCGACTTATATCTAGCTGTGCACAATATAGATGTACACAATATATATATATATATATAACAGGTTCCTGTCTGGTAAATCCTAACTTGATACCTTGCATCATCAGGGCTGTCAACAACAATTTGATTACTTTTCCATTTCATGCCGGTTGCAGCTATGCAAGAAATGTGGAGGCGGCCTCATTTGTACTCCATTATGTTTATTGGTTAAAGGCGGGATGCGAGCCGTGTTGAAAAAAAACAACAAAAAACTGGAGTCCTTTTTCATATCTGGTCAGACGTCTAATATCAACAAATTTTAGATCATTTCGGGTGCGGCTAGTTAACCAAACGGCACTGTTCCTGAACAGGCATCCTAAGCGAATTACCAGTACTTTTTGCACATTCTTTTGTCAGTAACTAACAATTGCCCTTTTTATGACCTCTCCTTGGATATAAAGGATATAGGAGAATTATATATATATGCAATACATGTGATGCCCTATGGTCGTCCTTATAATTCAGTCCTAAATTGCACCAAAATTGTACAGATCTACGGGATACTTTTAGGCTGAAACGATCGATAGTGTGGAAAGATGATGTATTGTTTATGCGGTAATGATACGCTACCTGCGACACGACGTTGAATATATATATATATTGACGCTCTTATAATGTACGCGCGACAAAGGGTACAGTTGCAAAATTACAATTTCTGAAATAGTAGGCGGATGATTTATAAACTTTCTTTCATGAATCTGATTTCAATCAAAAATGTTTTGAGATAATCTTACAATCAGATGGTGTTTTCATGCTCGAATTCAAGCAATCTTGCCTTAGAGAAAAAAGTACTAATTGGAAATCTATTCAGATTCACTATTTTAACGATCAAATATTGAGCGAGCATTTTTTGCAAGATCCTTTCAGTATACATTAGACCTTATTTTGGCAAGCATTTTATCGTAAAGATTTTTTTCAATCGGTAAATGCACTCATTGATAATTGGCCAAAATATGCAGTTTTAAGATACACGTCAAAAAGATTGCCTTTGGAAACAAAGAACACACTATGGATTAGAAAATCGGAGTCTCGATTTTATTGAGACTTTTCATAAGCAGAAGTAAAGTTTGTACTATTCAGTATTCAATGACGTCCAAAACATTAAAACAATACCTTTTCATGACGTTGCAAACATCACAGATTTATTGTGACATATACAACTGAAAGCAGAAATGTTTTTTAGAAGATTGATATTTCACTTGTATAATTTTCTGGTCTCTAAACCCGTTGTTTGGATTTGTTTCCGTTCGCGTTAGGTAAAATATTAGTGAAATTTGGACAAAATGAGATAAGACATCAAGTTACCCATTATAAGAGTAAATAACACTCTCCATTATATTGCCAACTGCGTCACATTTATACTTGCTCCAAGGAATAGCCTTACTCTTGAGAATATGTTCACATTTTTGTAATGCCAACAATCTCAATGCCTCGTCTTTCTGTAACATAGATAATAATAATAATAATAATAATAACTAAAGTTTTCAGAGGATCTGACTATAGCCCCGCTGCAGCGCTACAGAAGGGAAATACCCACAGTGTCGAACAAATTTTAATTCATGCTTACCAGATAACATCACAGTATGATATGGTAACATGATGACATAAAAACTATTATGGGATTTAACTCCGTGATTTATGGGCCTTTGGCCCTGATTCCAGTAAACACCCTACATCAACCCACTCTCCATATGTGTACCAGGTTTCAAATTTGTTACCTTTACAGTTCTTTAGAAAAAAGTGCAACAAGGTTTTTCATTAATGGAAAATTGTAAAAACCTATCAAGGGGATATAACTCCAAGAGTTATAGGCCCTTGGCCCTGATTCTGGTATACACAATACAACAGCCCACTGGCCATGAGTGTACCAATTGTCAACATTATAGGTTTCATTATTCCTGACAAATATGTAATGAAAATTTTTCATTTATGGCATATTGCAAAACCTATCAAGGGGTGTACTCCAAGAGTTATAAGTCATTTGCCAAGATTCTGGTATACACAATACAACAGCCCACTGTCCATGCGTGTACCAAGTTTCAACTTTATAGCTTTCATAGCCGCTGACAAAACTGTAATGATTTTTTTTCATTTATGGCAAATTGTAAAACCTATGAAGGATTGTAACTAAGAGTTATAAACCCTTGGCCCTGATTCTGGTATACGTAAATACAACAGCTCACTGCCCATGTGTGAAACAAGTTTCAAATTTATATATTTTTTTAGGTCCAGAGAAATCTGTAATGAATTGTCATTTATTACAAATTGTAGAACCTGTTAAGGGATTTCACTAAAATTGTTATGGGCTCTTGGGCTCTTTTCTAGTATACACAATACATCAGCCCACCGTCCATGTATGCACCAGGTTTCAGCTTTGTAACGCTTACAGTTCTTGAGAAAAATGTTATGAAAATTTTTCATTAATGGCAAATTGTAAAACCTATGAAGGGATGTAGCTCTAAGAGATATAGGCTTTTGGTCCTGATTCTAATGCACACAATACATCAACCTATTGTCCATATGTGTACAAATGTTCAACTTTACAGCTCTGCAGTTTCTGTGAAATATATAACGGAATTTTTTTCATTGATGGTAAATTGTAGAAAGTATCAATGGATTTAACTCTAAAAGTTAAAGGTCCTTGGTCCTGATTTCGGTATACACAATAATCAACCGACTGTCCATGTGTGTACCAGATTTCAACTTTGTAACCTTTACAGTTCTTGCGAAAAGTGTGACGAAAACTTTCAATAATTGTAAGACCTATGAAGGAATACTCTCCAAGAGTTATCAGCCCTCGCCCCTGATTCCGGTATACACGATACATCAACCCATTGTCCATGTGTGTACCAAAGTTTCAACTTTACAGCTTTCATAATTACTAAGAAATCTGTAACAAAATGTTTTCATTGATGGAAAATTATAAAACATATCAAGGGATGTAATTCCAGGAGTTATGAGCTCTTGTACTTGATTCTGGTACACACGATACATTAACCCAATGGGTATGTGGTACCAAGTTTCAATTTCGTAAACTTTACAGTTCTTGAGAAAAGTGCGACGAAACTGATAACTGGACGGAAGGAAGGAAAGACGGAGGAATGAAGGAAGGACAAGGCAAATCCGGTAAAGCCCCACTTCTTCAAAGCGGGGCTATAATGAAATGATATATTCGAAAAATAATAGTAAACAAACGGTTCATGGATTATATATAAAATGTATTTCTATTAAAGTTTGCCTTTCTATGACGTTTTCTCTCTCTATTATATGACCACATCAACTCGAGATTTGTTCAACAAAGTCTTAAATAAGTATTAGATCTTTATGAATGCGATGTAAGAGCTTTTGCTACTTGATAAAGATTATAAAGCCGAATGCAGATTGCACGTACCAAGGACATTACGAAAGCATGCCTAATAAATATACGGAAAATTTTAGCATCAAAAAAATGAAAATTTTCAGATTAGTGCTTGGATACACGTTCAAGGAGGATAAGGCAGGCACAATAAGTTGACATAGTAGCCTCCTTCCTCCTCCTGGAACGTGTATCCAGTCCCCTAAAGAACTGCCAGTATAGTGGTGTATAGGAAATCCCAATAAATCTCGCAGCTCCACGAATACAAAGTGAATGTAAAATCTATTCTTCCATGAATTACACTTACGGAAAAGTCTAAATATCCTTTTTCTGTCACAGCGCATGCAATTTCTGTCTTAGAGGGAATGCAATTTTCACAGCATGTCAATAAAGTTGTCTGTAGCAGGGGTGTAGCTCTACTTCTCCTGTGAAAAAAGAAGTCACCATTAAGTACTGATAATGTGTCTATGTTTTCTCAGCTTAATGTATGACAGTAACAATACTAGAAAATGGCATTAAAACTCTAACCCATTTAAAGGCCATTTATGCCTAGCGCTGCATAACATGAACATTAATAGACAGTGAATACCCAGATCGGACGCCACAGAACACTGCGGCTGATTAGGGCTAAATATATGAAATATTTGTAAACCATGGTTATATAAAATGTAATCAGACACCCTTCTACTGGAAATGGATCTGTCCAAATAGTTGTGGTAGAGGTGTTCATTCGGCATCAATCGGCTAAATCTGAGTTTTAAGTCATACTAGTATAACAGATTGTCATTGTAAAGATGACATAATTTCTGGACGACTAACTATAATTTATAATGTCAATGCATTCCCTACATTACTTCACTGGCTACCACAACAATCTTTAATACGAATATGGAGTTCAAAAAGAACCATTAACGTTTTGTAGTAGCACATCAGCTTTAAAAGTCTGTTGTGTAAGTTCCCATGTATGTACGATTTGTATATGTAACACCCTCGCTTTAACGTTTTTTTTTCGTCATTTATGTCTAACATTCTGATATCTTGGAAAATCGAGTTCCGTTTAAGCCAGTGCTAGAGGGGAGGGGGTGGGGGCGTAGGTAGCCCTGCAAACTACACTGCTGCATATGTTGATTCTCAATGAAACCCAAACTCCGATTTTCTATATTTTATGTGTTCGGTGTTTCCAAGAGCAATCTTTATAAACTTAATTAAGCACCACTGTGTCTGGTGCAGGATTTATATGTTCAATCTATCTATATCTAAATGTACCATAATAAAAAATGACAATTAGCAGTATTTGCATGTCTAACTATGAAAATTCTAGCCATAAATTATTTTCTTAAGGGGACCGTTTAATGAGAAAAAAAGGTAAGAGAAAAGTCCAGGGAGTGCCACAATCACAAACCGCAGCCCTTCCCAGACCCCAAGAGGAAGAGGAAACCGACAAATCTAAACAAGCACAAACCAAACAAACGTACGAAAAACAATAAGATTAGCTCTTTCTTCCCCAAGCGAGGTAATCGCAATACTAAAAGGACTGAAAAACACAAGAACAAAATGACACACGGAAAGACATACAACAAATCGCCTCATAGAATAAACCACAAAGCAACAAAGAGTAAGACTAACTCCGGGACCACCGCCTTAGAACGGTCGGTAGAGCAAACCACCGGGGGGTTTAAAGCACTTTTAAAGCTAGCTAACTTCACCCGATGCTACTCTTAATACAGAAATACATAAAAATTCGGTTCGCATAAAGGCTCCCAGCTCAGTCAATGCATCAAAGCGAAAACATAAAAATCAAATTAATCACTATAATAAACAAAGACGAGTACTCATGGCTAATTCTACTGTATGCCAGAGTAAATAAAAACCAATAGTTGAACCACGGCGGGCCAAGCCAAAGACATATCGTCAAGCCCCAATCCACTGGTTAAAGTTTTACGAAGAGGCCCTCATTGAGTCTGAGGCCCGAACCGCCGTCGTGCAATTAAAGAGTGAAGCATAGCCATCAACAATGATTGGGTTGACAACTAGGCATGCAGTCTGCCGCATAATATCCAGGCTATAGCCAATTCTTTTATAACGGTTAATTAGTTTTCTAAATTGCCCCGAAAAGTTAGATTTACCTACATTTTTTTTTTAAATCTGTACACTAAGTCACCGTAAAATTCGGGTTCCGATATACTTTGTTGCAGAAGTGTTTTCAGACTGACGCTATATTTTTCTAACAAGGCACTGTGTCTGCGATAAAATTTCGAAAACGCCTTACGAAGTTTAAAATAACGATAGCCCTGCCTAAGAAGTTTGCCAGTAAGGGCTTTATTAAAGTAGTTAAAATCATTATCAGAGTCAGTGATGAGGTCTAATTTGTCCAAATTAGTTAGTCTGGACCAGGCAAAAAATGACACTTCCGATGTTTTCAAGTTTTGTGAGTGTAATCATTGCGCTCAAAGGTCGTTTCTTTTAGAAACCACTTGTCTTAACTACAACTGGTGTTAATGCCGTGTGGCGACTGCAAAATTTTCGAAAAATGTTTATATTAGTCATTAATGAGGCCTTATTGGCCGAACCTAGCTAGTCTGGTCCAGATAAAACATGTCATATCAGATTTTCTAAGTTTTGTGAGTGGGGCATTGCCCTTAAGGGTCATGCCTTTTAGAACACAGTAACTATAACAGTAGTAATACTCTTATTGCATTATCGCCAATCTAAAACTTTGAGTAATTTTAAAGCTGCTATGTGTACAAAATAACATTCACGAACCAGACAGTTGATATAAATTAATATTCATTGATATTCGTTACAAAAGAACCGGCCCACAGAATTCGAACAAACAAAAATGTAACATGAGCCCAAAAAAGTCGTGTTTTGTGCAAACATTACCTTCATATGATATATGTTCGGCGCATTACATGTACGGTATGCAACTTGTATACTATATTTTATTTTCTGAATAGCCAATGTAATCTTAAGTAGCAAATACTTTACAAAATACAGTAATACATATATTATGACATCATTAATACTGACTCTTGGGAGCGATATGTGATCCAAAACCTACAAGACTTTGGGCTGACTAAAGATCCCCTCCCGCACCTCTCGGCAAATTTTGTACACTACAAGTTTCTGAAAAAACATATAAGAAATAAAATGACATATGTAAGCCCTCTTGCATCTTTGTAAATGGTATTTCAATACCTTATTATAAATTGCAAAGTTTGCATGTAACAACCATATTACCAACGTTACCCTCAAACAATAAAAATACTTTGGTGTAAATACTAAAGTATCCATATTCTTACTTACTACCATTCTGTTGCTACCAATGCTTGTGGTTTTATAGAGACAGGTAGCTTGATATTCTGAACTGTCAATTACTTGTGATATAACTGTTACATACGTTACTAAAAGTCAATAACCTCATATATAAGTTTCCTGATACAACGTTTTGGACGACTAGTCAGTGACTAGAACTTTAATGTAATGCTGTTTTACAGTCGATAAACACTGTATGTCCTCATTTGTACATCAAGAAATGGAAACAAACCAACTTGACTAATCAAATGACATAAGACACGATATAAACTTTCAAACAGCCTATTCAATTCTGAAAAGAATCGTCATTTCAAACTTCTTAACATTTTATTTGCTTTGGTTGCACAATACAATATATTTCACTCTTATGATTAGTTTAATGCATTATAGGCTTTGAATAAATGCTTTATACATTTTGTTACGTTACATATGATATGACTGATACTTTATCTACATTGTATAAAAGGCTGTTGATGCCTTGTACATAAAAGTGAAGGGAAATCAACGCTAGAATTCTTTTAATAACAAGCATGGAAACTTATCTCTTAGATACCTTTATAGTTTGGTGACTTTAGTGAGAGAAAACCCTAATAACTAATATTAGAACTAATACAGAAATATCTCCTTTTCATACATACTTACATAATATGAGCTGTTCACTGCTTGTTATATGCATAAAGCTGATACTCTAAAACTTAAATCCACCTGGACTGCCAGAAATATTGCACACTTAATACTGTAACACACGTTACATGTCAGTTTTTGTACTGTGATACTGTGATAGACAGTGCTTGCAGGAGAAATCTATCAACAGCTTCATTAATGAAAATACTGTATACTTTCTTAATATAAACTCAAAAGCATGAATAAAGTGAAAAACAAACATTCTGAGGGCACAAATTATTCAAGGAGAACTATTTCATTATTTACGTTTACATAAAATGCAGTGGTAATCACGATGATACTAACATTACAGATATATCAACGATACACTGCAATTTCAAGTCGTCTCTAAGATACACCAAGTATGCAACATACACACTCTAAAGTTGTGTCTCTGAGCCTTATATAAATGGTGATAGTATAACATAACTAGTAGGATTGGTTGTGTATCTGAGCCAGAATTAGGTTAAGCTGCCAAGAAAATAAAATGAGATATAAAAACCTTCTTCGGTCCCTACCCATGATATACCATTTAGTACTAGATAATTTTGATGCCAAAATACGGTATTATATTACCGCCGTTCATTTCCACTACAATTTTAAACATGACAAGGACTCGGAGACTGATTTTCGTGATTTTGTGAGTTCTTTGTTTCCAAAGAATATCCTTTTTGACTTTTATTTTAGTACCAGCTGATGGTCAATGATTTTTTAAAGGTAAAAAGTTTAGTGCCAATACAAGATGACATTACCAGATATTATCATTTACCTAACATGTCTGGTAACCTATGTAACACAACTGTAACTGCTATTCTTAATCTGACTTCTTGCATATCTCCACTTAGACTGTTACAACTTTTATTGTACAGTATTTAGTATTTAATACAAACTTGGTCTTGATGCATATAGCAACTTTACTGTTATCAGTACTGAATGTGTATAATTGACAAACACTAGTGGCATTAAATCAGAATTCTTGGAAATGCTAGGAAACTCTTCCAAATGATACTAAACAGAGGCACTAAAAACTGATGCAGAATACCATACAGAAAACCCTCAAAACTCACAGTATGTAGATATTTTAGGTGTTACCTACGATACTATGAAGAGAATGATGTGGCAGAGACAGGTTTTAATGCGCCTATGCATCTCATATTACTAAGATATAATGTTATAATAAGAATTCACTTTATTTGTACAACGTCTAAGCTGCATTTGTTGTGATAATATGCAAAAATGATTTTTTTTTCAATATTACTTTTCACAGCGAGGTAACTTTGCTTGACACCCAATAACTGGTGAAGTGTAAAAGCTAAAGAAATAATGTTTGCATCTTTGTAAATGGTATTTCAATACCTTATTATAAATTGCAAAGTTAAGGTCATATTGGTAATGCACAATCTAAGAAAATGAACTTCTTGAACTGAAACACTCATTTCTAGATATTTAATATAGACATAAAGAAACAGGTACAGTAGAGAAATGTAACATGCGTAACGCCATATAAGGCCAAAAAAATTTTCAAATATCTCATTTTGTAGCTTGTGAACTTTTTGTAACTTCATATATTTAATTGGAACATATAATTGCTCTAATTCTCATAGGTTTATTAGTTTCCTACGGTATTATGGTTTTATAGGGGTAACGAATGTAACAGGCTATTACTAGGTAACATCCCAAATGCCAAATGGCTAACATGCTGCATAACACTTGCAAGATAATAGACTTTAAGAAAAACATGGTTTAGAAAATTCCCCCTAGGGGTGAGGTAAATCATAGCTGGCCAGCAACCTATATATATCTCTCAGCCGACGTTAGATTTTTGCATAGTGCATTTACAAAATATATCGAATTTAGAAAAAATGCTTTCACATATTAGAGGCAACAGCATTGAGAATTAGTAGACGATTCTGTTTAAGCATGAATTGGCATTGATTCTAAAAGCTAAAACACATGATGCAGCTAAAAAAGAAAATGTGTAAAAAAACTCATTCTACTCGGCAATAAATAGAATATCCTGCGACCAAGTGTTATACACAGATTTTCTGTACCTATCTTCATGCAAATGAATGTTCCCTCCTACTTGTCATCAAATGGAACACCGATGGTATAAACACAGTCGCACAGAAATATTTGAGTCACAAAGTGCGAAAACATACCTTCTGACGTGCGCCCAAATACGACTTAAAACAGCCTGCATATCCTTTTAGTCTGATCTGAGTCTTCGATGTCCGCATGAAGAAACTTCGTATCCTTGACTATCCAAAAATATGCCATAAAAAGAAACTAATCAGAAGGCACACATGTGCAGGTTGATTTGATTCTTCGCTGGGCGGACTTGTCCGAAGGTACGTTTTCTGACTTTGTGGCTCATAAATTCTTGGCAATAGGCAAGTAATTACGTGAACTCAGGAACTTATATAATCAGATCCACATCCAGTTCTCAACATCAAAGGGTGACAAATTAAAATGAACAGCCACAAAAAGAACAGATGGCAAGCTTAGTAGCAGTATATAAGAGTCTGAGGTTAACATACCAAAATCATATTTCGAAAAATCATGCAGTCGATAAACACAAAGGCAAAATTAGGAATGATCAGACAGACGGACATGGACTCAATATAAATTGGGTGTAATCAGGCATCAAAGGAAAGTAAGCATCACTTTGTAAGAACATTTCGCCCACCATGCCTATTAGCCTAAACAAAGTTTTAGAAAAAAAAACTGGAATAAATGTCTAAGGCGGTGGTCCCGGTGTTAGTCTTACTCCTTGTTGCTTTGTGGTTTATTCTACGAGGCGATTTGTTGTATGTCTTTCCGTGTGTCATTTTGTTCTTTCAGTCCTTTTAGTATTGCGATTACCTCGCTTTGGGAAGAGAGAGCTAATCTTAGTGCTTTTCGTACGTTTGTTCGGTTTGTGCTTGTTTAGATTTGTCGCTTTCCTCTTCCTCTTGGGGTCTGGGAAGGGCTGCGGTTTGTGATTGTGGCACTCCCTGGACTTTTCTCTTACTTTTTTTTAGAAAGTTTATTTGTGGCTTGGATGTGGCAAAAACATCAGATATCACTTTCAAAAAAGGTAAGAGAAAAGTCCAGGGAGTGCCACAATCACAAACCGGGACCACCGCCTTAGAACGGTCAGTGGAGTAAACCACCCGGGGGTTTAAAGCACTTTTACAGCTAGCTAACTTCACCCTGGGTCCCGATGCTACTCTTAATACAGAAATACATAAAAATTCGGTTCGCATAAAGGCTCCCAACTCAGTCAATGCATCAAAGCGAAAACATAAAAATCAAGTTAATCACTATAATAAACAAAGACGAGTACTCATGGCTAATTCTACTGTATGCCAGAGTAAATGAAAACTAATAGTTGAACCACGGCGGGCCAAGCCAAAAACATATCATCAAGCCCCAACTTACTGGTTAAAGTTTTACGAAGAGGCCGTCATTGAGTCTCGAATGAGTATTCTGAAATTTCTTCATTAAGAATACATACGATTAATCAACTGTTTAACCCCACAAAATAATCTAATAGCAATATTCTAGTTAAGTAGTTTTATTCTTTTTTGAAAAAAAGTATATTTGATATATACTATCACAGAATACTTATATTATCACCACAAAAGATCTGTCTACTTAGCCTGTGGCTACAGTATGGCCTTGTCTTATCTTACACATTACATAATAGACGCTATTGACCATCGGGGTTGGGCCTCATATAATGCTTACTTCAGCTGATTAAGAAGCGTCCTCATTAACCGGTTGTAATCGTTCATGACACGTTTGACATCTCCATCTCTGTCAACTTGCATCTTCTGGTGTGTTAACTCGCCCACTGTATCAATTAGTAGTTTTGCATCATCGATGTAATTCTGTGCAAATATGAGAATGATAAATGGGCAGTACCTGAGAAACAGGTGTCATCGTGGACATGCATAGAGGAGAATGCACAAGTTTAACATCTTCCTAAGAAGTTTTTTAGTTAGATCTAGAAGTCTTTTTCACTTTATAACACTGCAAACGGAACGGCACAGAAGTAGTCTCACCAGTAGTAAAAATGTTGATAAATGTAACAAATGTATATAGTCTCTTCTTGATAAAATGTTTTATCGATTCTCCGTAATCCATACTACTCAGTGTGGCAAGTGGACCTTAATGCAGAACGACTGTGTTACAAAAAATATAATCATATGTGTGTCTACTGTACGCAAACCATTCTAGTTAGTGTCGGCAAGTAAATTTAATACAGAAAATACTTACTTAAGGAAGTAATCTTCATTTATCGAACTTAATAAAGTTCAAACTTTATTCAAGAGTATTCCTACTTAATAAACATTTGCAAACGTTTGTAAAATGTGTATTTAAAGTGTTCTGTACTCGACGTGTTTAGAGTAGTGACTGGTAAATTCATCAAATAATATGTCTTTAAACTACACTTCTTTAAGATACGAAAACGACGAAGATTTTGCTTTTCTCATCTTAGCACCTTCCTCCAGTTTGACAAACTAGAATTTATTAAAAATTCCCGGCGCAGTTGTTCAAATCATCGTAACGATGTCGTTAAGATAACATTTGGCATTGTTACAATATTTTACACAAGTATTTTAAATAGACTAAAGGTTTTTTTGCTGAAATTAAAACGTGAGAGAGACGATTTTATGCTGTCACAGCTGCTTTTATTTCCCAATTTAATGAATAGTGTTGTCAAAAGTTTTGAACTTCAACATGTAATATCACGTTAATTTAACGATTTCATTAGGCTTACGATACGTCAACTGTTTATCGTTCCAAAGCAGTATTTCCGTTGCTGTTCCGCTTTCTTTGTTCGTTTTGTTTTCCTTAGAGTGCTGTTCCGTGACGTCATTTCGTGTCTATCCTTACGCGGTACATAGAGAGGACTCTGTTTCATTGATGTTGCCTTTCCACATATTTATATTATTTGAAGAACTGAGGACTGGACGTTTTCTATCAGATACAACTGCACTTGTCATGTTTTTTTTTTTATTTTTGAAGCCAGTAAGAAAGCTTAATCTGGGTACGTAACGTCCGCTTACACTTACCGAAAAACATATATGGATAGTATATGTATTTGCAAACAGTGTAGACCAATATCAGATACCAAATAATACGGTGTCTGTATTGTATCTAAACTGTTTGCCACTCCGTCAGTACTTTTAGACACATGTTGTCTAATGTGATTGTTCAAAGTTTAGGACTAGTATGGTAAGAATTTAAGGTGTCCGAATACATAGGGTAATTACAGTATGGATCGCCTTATATGTTCTGCTTATGATTTCGAGTTAAACCATTGGTAGTATTTACTTCTGACTGTTCTAAGGCGACGGTGCTAGTATTGTTCATATATTTTTGTTGACACACTGCGGGGCACTTTTTTGTGTTTGTTCCGTCTTATTGTTGAGTTGGTGAGTCCTGTTTAGTATTGTATCCAATGCCTAAACTCTCTGAAGTTAATACATATCAAGTTTTAAAGACGTAAAACAAAATCTGCCTTTATGCACACAAAATCTGCGTATGCCAAGAACAGATTCATGCTTTGCGTGGCAAGCCCAAGACACGCCGAGTTCTCATTTGATCGTGAAGATTAACGCTTATACCACTGTCCGCGTATAGTTACACTTTGGCAGCGGCTGAGACCTAGAGTAAGCCTACTTGAGTGCATCACATGATCTCCAGAAACAAGGATCATCCCTGTTCTTTGTTTTCAGACAGAAGAGCGACTGTGCCTGAACATACGGTTTTTCTCAAAAATCACAGAGTTTAACCCTTTCTGATTTTCCGTTTTTCTCGGTCTCAGATTGTATGGTGTGATAGATTTCTGTGCCAACCACGCAGGTAAATCAACTTATGAAATCATCTCGCAATCCTGCAATGCCCGCATTGAGAACGAAGCTCTCGAAGTTCTTTTTCTTATCTTAACTTAACACCAGTTTAGAAGTAGATTGGAGTACGCCAAGCAACAGAAAGCCACAAAGATTGTAAAAATGACAAAATATCCTCCAAGCTAATCAAGTCTCCTTATAGTTAACGTACCTTCCAGTCTAGGGAGTGTCCTTTTTCCTGACATTTTTCTAGGAGTTTTATTCCTCGATTCAGAAGTTTGATTCTACCAGACAGCAGAATGGAATGGAGTATTTTTATAATTTCTTTCGTAGCCTCTGGTGATCTGAAAAATACAGTAATATAACCTATACCCCGCATCATCTTCAGTAAAATAAATCACCAGCTAATAAACAATTAAGTTTTACGAAATTCAAATTTGCTGAAGGAGTATTTCGGTGTAATATATATTGTGATTAACATCCCGTTGTCTAAGTCAGACTTTTGTCTATAATGCAAAATGGGAAAGCTGTGCTTGGTGACTTTGGCATTGCCCGAATATCTGCACTTATATTTCAAGTCTAAACAAGAAAAAAAAAAGCATTATGGAAGGGGTTTCAAAAAGGTTAACCAAAAGGTAAACCTCGGACGACTCCCAACACCCGACGCCCGCTCGGCCACCCGACGCCCGCTCGGCCGCCCGTCCGCCCGCCGTCATGGATATCGCTATTTGAAAAGAGGGATTTTGAAAAAAAAAAAAAAAAAAAAAAAAAACGTCCAGAAAAGGTAAAAAGAAACATCCAGGGAATGCCACAATTACAAATCGCAGCCAATCCTTGACACTAAGATGAAGAGTAAAGCGACACAAACCAACAAGCGCCAAAGAATCAAACGCACAAAAAGCACACAGACAAGCTCTCTCTTTCCCGAGCGAGGTAATCGCAATGCTTAAAGGACTGAAAAATCACAATAACAAAATACAAGGACAGACTCAATATAAATTGCCTAATAGAATAAACCACAAAGCTTCACAGAGTATGAGCAACATCCGGAGCACCGCCTTAGAACTGTCAATACAGTCATAAGTCTAAGAGGAAGTCTCAAATGAACCAAGACTCCAACTTTCGTATTGTATGAATTTTTAAAGGCAAACCTTTATAGATTTAATTTTACAAACAAAAGTCTCTGAATATTTTGAAATACCTATACTTCTCAGTTTGAAAAATATCTTATTACAGTATTCTCGATAACATATACAAGGTCCTTTATAAATACCCAATTTGTATTACTGCATCTTTACACCTAGCCATACTTATGAGAGTCTAGATAGGGATTATCGATTAACAATTCATGTTTTAAGTTGTTTTAATGACACAAAATGTTTAGACAAATCACCAGGTATCTTTGTTGCAATTTTGGAATAAGCACTGCTAGGTCTATAGGTGGCCTAATATTTAGGATAATTACAGACCCTTAAATGTATTTTAACTTCAGATGCTTTAGACAGTTAACTACACGGCTCATTCGGACACGTCTGTCCGAATATTTAGGGTAAATGTGATAAGCAATGACTATAAACAAAATGTAAAGGTACTGAATTTCTTGAAATTGAAACTGACATAATAGCACATGCGATCAACAAAAAAATTCTTTGCATGCGCTCGTCACCCATTTGCAAAAAAGGTAAGAGAAAAGTCCAGGGAGTGCCACAATCAAAAACCGCAGCCCTTCCCAGACCCCAAGAGGAAGAGGAAACGAACAAATCTAAACAAGCACAAACGGAACAAACGTACGAAAAGCACTAAGATTAGCTCTCTCTTCCCTAAGCGAGTTAATCGCAATACTAAAAGGACTGAAAAACACAAGAACAAAATGACACACGGAAAGACACACAAACATTAACTACTCACCATATTTGTCCTAAACATTAAACAATAAAAATAGAAAAGATTGCCTTTGGAAACAAAGACGTTCATTTTGACTACATATTAATGCGTCTAAAAACTGCTGGATGAGTAGAAAACTGTGAAGCCCCTGATCAAACGCCTGATCTGAGTCTTCCCAGATTGCAATCTCTTAAGATCCAATTTCTCATGTTAGTGCTCATATGCTTGTATATAATATAAGGACCGAGATTACATACTGACTCTGTCAATACTGGTCGACTGAAGTCAAATCGCTATAGTGCAGTTCGTATTTTCTGGGCCTTTGTAACCGGGAGTTTAAAAAATCTACAAGAGGGTCACTGATGAGAGCTTATAGGAATTTTTAGTAATGTTTGTGAGTTCCGTGCTCTCAAAGGGTATTTCAAATATTTAAAATAGTTCATAATTCAGTACTTACACGGTTTTAGCTTTGAGGATATATTTGTCAATAGCATCTATAATCATTTCTTCTGCATCTGCTGAAAGCTCACCATGAAGAATAACTTTTGGCAGCGCAGCGGCACAACTGTTCGTTGTATCAGACGACTGACTCTGAATTTCAAAGAGAAATTTATAGAGCACAATGTCAGATAACGTAAATTCGGACGTATGCACCCAGTGAAGATTCAGGGAAGCCTGCGCATTTGCGCAGTCTGATAAAAATCTTAACCCGGCGTATTTTGAATAGCCACGGATGCACGTTTTCGTTACGCAGACAATGCACTCGGATCAGACTGCAAGGATGGGCACATTGATTTGAATCTTCATTGGGCGTACATGTCAGAAGGGTATGTTTTCTTACGCTGCGGCTCATATATCGAATATTTATAAGTCAAGTGCTAGTACTACAGAAAATGCCTTTACATTTATACCAGGGTAATGCCATGAGCATGATTTGCTCATAGTTTTTATTTGAATATATAACAAGAAAGGCATTTCTAATTTCTACTTAAATGGTAAATGGTAAAAAGAACCGACAGTAGTTAGTATGTATTTTTTATGTGTATACACAGTAATCGAATTTAGTTAATCTTTCTCTGTCTGTCTGTCTGTCTGTCTGTCTGTCTGTCTGTCTTTCTCTCTGTCTGTCTTTCTCTCTCTCTCTCTCTCTCTCTCTCTCTCTCTCTCTGTCTCTGTCTCTGCCTGTCCACGCATGTCTGCGTAACTAGGTCGAAAACAGAAATAAAATAAGAAGAGTACTACATGTAACAGTAATTCTATTCCTTTTAGGTTTGATTTTAGTACAGAATGTTCTTATTACATATCGTAATATTGTGACTTGCATGCACACGTGTATCCGTGTGTGTATACTCACTATTCGTTTGTACATTTCATCGATCATCTCAGTTTTCTCAACATCAATGATATGTTCTCCTTCATTCTTGACATCTGCTACAACAACTCTATCCTGTCTGTAAAACATAAACCTAAATTTTAACCTGCTGCTTTTGTATTGTAGCAGACAACATATTAATAATTTCCCTTTGATTTACTTTCCCCAGAAAGTAGTGTTTTGTAATTAAGATATATTGTTTCCTAAAAAGACATCTCATATCAAATGTCAAGCCGTATCTTCTGTACAGAAATATAAAACAATACCACATTTTGTCAATATGAAATGTCAAAGTCTGGAAAAAATAAGAAAACTATCAATTTGCCGTCTGCTGAATTACCCAGAAAGTGGTAAAAGTTAAATAGTACAAGTGAATTAGAACTGGACTGACAAAGGTGTTTCAACAGGATACGAAAAATGTATCCAGCAATGTTTTAGTGCAAACCGAGATAAGTACGTACCATCTGTACAATAAAGTAAATTCGATAACTCGGGTACTGATACAATCAGATCCCCTACAAACTGACATGAGTACGTACCATCTGTACATTGAACTCTGCAAACTGAGAGGAGAACATAAAACTTGTACAATAAATTGACATAAGTTCGTACCGTCTGTACAATAAGCTCTGCAAACTGAAATAAGTACGTACCATCTGTACAATACGAGGGTCATGCAAAAAGTTTTGTCACTGAGTTCGGATTACTTCAGTGCTACGTTTTATCAAACATATTTTTATTACAAACCTTCAAAGTATTCCCCTTATACTGGAACACATTTTTGTAACCTTTTCACCCAGTCGCGAAAAGCAGATAAATAGTCGTCTTCTGGTATCTGTTGGAGACACTGATAAATAGCGCTGCCAAGAGAACTTCTAGACTGTATACTTATTTCCAGAAAGCATTTTCTTAAGCCTTGGAAATAAAAAGAAGTCACAGGGACTCAGATCAGGTGAATAAGGTGGATGGTTTAAAACTTTCACCTTTTCAGAAGCCAAAAAAGACTTAACAACCTCACACTTATGAGAGGAGGCGTTGTCATGTAAAAGGTGGACTCCTGATCATCATTTGCTTGGTCGTTTCTTATTGTAAAATCTTTTCACTTTCTTCAGTACAGAATTCTTGTAGAATCGGTCAGTGACTGTATGACCAGACGACAAGGCACTTGAACGACTGGCCCACTTGAATTAAAGAAAATTGCGTACAACATCTTTTTCGAACTTATGGTTCTCTTGGCGATAAATGGGCGTTTTCGATCTTTTCGCTTCCACTGCTTATTATCCGCCCTTCGTTGTGGCTCAAACATGTGCACCCAGGTTTCATCACCTGTTAGCAAGTTAAAAATAACCCGACTATTACAGCCTTTGTATGTTTTCAAAAGTTCCAGGGCACATTTAAGGCGTTGTGTCTTTTGTTCCTCAGTGAGCAAATGAGATACTCACCTAGCGCAAACCTTTCTCAGGTTCAAATGCTTTTTCAGAATTGTTTGCACACTGCCTTCTGATATGCCAGTGCAACTAGCTATATCTTTGACAGACAATCGTACATCCTGTTCGACCAGAATCTTTACAGCAGCGATGTTAGCCTTGGTAACAGAGGTTTTAGGCCTTCCAGGACGGGTATAATCTTCAACAGAAAATTTCCCAATTTTAAAACCTTTAATCCACTTAAAAACCGTGCGCATTGAAATGGTCTGAGGTCCATATATACCACACAATTCATTAAATATCTGCTTTGAACTTATATTAAGCTTAATGCGACATTTAATATAGCTACGAATTTCAGTCTTCTGGTCCATGTTCCAATGTAACAAGAAAATTGGTCAGTGTATATGACTGCATCTATTTCAATTTGAAATTACTCAGTCAGTTGGAAAGCAATTTGCCCGAAATAAAAGGGTATCGTTAGCTATTCAACACACCATTCAAGTGCAGTGAAGCATTCTAAAATATACCTGGGGTAAAACTAAGGAAGCCTATTAGTGACAGAACTTTTTGCACGACCCCTCGTAAGCTCTGCAAACTGACATAAGTACGTACCATCTGTACAATAAACTCTGCAATCTAACATATGTATGAATCATCTGTACAATAAACTCTGCAAATTTATATATTAAGTACGTACCACCTGTACAGTAAACTCTGCAAATTGACATAAGTACGTATCATCTGTACAATAAGCACTGCAAATTAACATAAGTATATACATCTGTACAATAAGCTCTGCAAACTGACATAAGTACGTACCAGCTGTATAATAAGCTCTGCAAACTGACATAAGTACGTACCATCTGTACAAAAAGCTCTGCAAACTGACATAAGTACGTACCATCTGTACAATAAAGTCTGCTAATTGACATAAGTACGTACCATCTGTACAATAAGCTTTGCAAACTGTACAATAAGCTCTGCAAACTGACATAAGTATGTACCATCTGTACAATAAGCTCTGAAAATTGACATAAGTACATACCATCTGTACAATAAACTCTGCAAATTGACATAAGTACGTACCATCTGTACAATAAGCTCTGCAAACTTACACAAGTACGTACCATCTGTACAATAAACTCGCCATAGTAAGAATGTAGTACAAGATGTAGCAATAACGAAAAATACCGTATTTATACTAAATAGTCAGATATAAAGTTTTGACAATTAGTGTAGATCCAGAGCAGACACCAGATCGAGGCAAACACTGCTTGCCACATATCCAGCAGATTTGTGAAAAATCAACAGTAAGTAACATGAGCACGTTTAAAGTTTAGGACAATTATGGTCAGGAGATAGGGTATGCGAATACTAAGATTACTGAAATACATCATTTTCTAACTTGACAACTGAGCCGAGTCTCGCAAATGGCTTTAGCGCAATGCAAATTGTGACCGCAAATCAGATTGCATGCTGTGTTGATTGTTCACTTTGAACAAGACCAAAATAAGACATTAATCTTACTTTTATTGCATTTCGTTCTACATAAACATTAATCTATGTGCAGGATTGTCCAACATTTCGTGAGCACTGGACGCAGTAAATTGTTTTGCTGTATTGTTTTGTCAGTTACAGACTGACCAGTTTGGTTAGCCGGCATTCTAGCTCAGTCGGGCTCTTGCATAGTTTATAAGTATATACGTAAAACCGTTTTGGCATGTTGTACTTGTTAGGCGACTTATAATACAGTATCCATTCGGAAACCGAATTCCATATGCACGGAGGGAACATAACAAAGAGGTGCTCAATGAGTAATGTGTAAATAGAAAAGGCAAGTTTAAACCAGCCTATCGTCACATTCCGGGGCCCTGAGGCTTTGCTGTTCGCCATTATATTCTGCGATATCTAAGTACCATATAGGCTAGGCGGACGGTAAAAATACTTGAAGAATATTTACTGGTGGCCGCAGATATAGGCCTTTAACATTTATCACTCTCTGGGCGAATTCAACAGCTGACAAACTAATGATATTTTTCTTATTTCTATATTTTTTCAGAAAATAGGTTTGAGACTTTATACAAGGAGACAATTTGCTGGGGAAAAATAAGAAACTATTTCAAAATGTCGTCTGATCATTTTCTTTACCCAACATGCTAAGTGTTATTGTTTCAATATCCATACAGTTTCATTTTACTTATACTTTGTTTCGTGTTTGAAATAACTGTTTCGTACAAAATCTGCAATAAATTCAGCATATTGTTTTACAGACGAGGATGATTATATTTCAACTTCAGCATAATTAACGGGTCTAGATACACTTGGTAGTGGTTTCGCCAGTTTTTTTTTATCAAACAGACAATTCATGTGCCTTCCCGTTTGCTTCCTTGCACCCCAAGTCCCATCTGAAAAGGGGTCTACTCTTGGGAGCTAGTTCTTTTCTTTTAGCGTAGACCCCTTGTCAGAAGCGAGCAAAAATAGTTTATCCGGATTGTCTCCCTTGAAAGTGTATCAGTTTTACTTCCTGTACTGGACGGTAAGCTCATTACATTTAAACTGGGCTGGATACATTTTCCGGGAAGCAGTTCTTTCAAAATTGTTTTGCTCCCTTCTGAATGGAAATCTACTCTTAAAACAATTTGCTTTCCGTGGGAGCAAATTGTTACATTTTAGAGTAGACCCCTTTTCAGAAGGGACATGGTGTTAAGAAAAACAAACAGGGAATAGCTCTATTGTAAAAATGGCAGACAGTCTACCATGTGTATCCGGTGCACTTAAAATAAACATTATGGCAAACGTGTATGTTTAGACTATAATAGCGACCGAATTATTCAAAACATACATGTGACATACTGTAAAATTAGCCATGAGTACTCGTCTTTGTTTATTATAGTGATTAATTTGATTTTTATGTTTTCGCTTTGATGCATTGACTGAGTTGGGAGCCTTTATGCGAACCGAATTTTTGTGTATTTCTGTATTAAGAATAGCATCGGGACCCAGGGTGAAGTTAGCTAGCTGTAAAAGTGCTTTAAACCCCCCGGTGGTTTACTCCACTGACCGTTCTAAGGCGGTGGTCCCGGTGTTAGTCTTACTCTTTGTTGCTTTGTGGTTTATTCTAAGATGCGATTTGTTTAATGTCTTACCTTGTGTTATTTTGTTCTTCTGTTTTTCTGTCCTTTTAGCATTGCGAATGCCTCGCTTGGGGAAGTGAGAGCTAATCTTAGTGCTTTTCGTACATTTGTTGGATTTGCGCTTGTTTGGTTTTGTCTGTTTCCTCTTCCTCTTGGTGTCTGGAAAGGGCTGCGGTTTGTGATTGTGGCACTCCCTTGACTTTTCTCTTACCCTTTTTTGACTATGACAACTGTACATCTGGTTTAGTTATATATATCCTTTATTTCCTCCGTAATGGAGAGTATTAGAGTTTATTACTTTACATTGTACATAGCTAGAAACAATCTACATATATGTACTAGTTTTCTTAAATCTCCACAAAAACATATACAGTATACCTTCGCTTCTAATGAGTACCACAATATAAATGTTTTTGAGAAATAAGAAATAAGTATCAGTACTCTTCGGTTAAAATAGGCCTTATCTGGAGCTATGAAATAATACAAGACTATCTACTTATAAAAGAATCTTGAAATTTATTTGTAGGCAATGCCACCTTTTTTAAATTTGTTTTATTTTATTTTTTTTTTTGACTTGGGTTTTACGACCCTTTCAAGAGTATTTAACTTATATCGAGCCGATCGTTCCTCAAAGGTTGGCGATAACCGGAGAACCCAGGGAACAACAACCTGACCATCTGTACAATGGCACTTATATATTAATGGACCGTGATCTTTACGTCACTTTTTGGTTTAAACATATTTTATTTTTTCCAAATATTACATAACAGTATATATTGTAGCACATAAGAAATAGGATCAGAACGAAAGTATGCCTACTTATTTAGGTCTTCTCCTTAACAATTGCAGTTGTACAAATAGTGACGGAAAACTGTTTCATACTAATACCACTTCTAAGGCTGATAATATCAGTTTTAGAAGTCGCTTTAATATATCACAAGACCGTAAGGGATTTTAGTAAAGACAAATTGGGGGATAAAAGCACCGCATCACTGGCAAGTATCCAACAGAATCAACTCACTTTTTAATAGAGAGTTGCATGTACAGAACATTTTATTTAAATGGCTTCAACAGCTAAAAGCGTTTTGTGTCGCTTATATACTTTTGGACTTTTTCAAATATAAGAACATTTGTTGTGTATGGTAAAGCGACATCTCCAAATAGTAGAATATTACGTGATATTGTTTAATACTCTGATACAGCGTTAAGGAGTTCGTTTCTTTGTGCGGAGTAAAACGGACAACAAAGTAGATAATAATGTGAATTTTCTACCTCGCTGCAGCGGCAAACTGGAGATTCAGTTATAGTTTTTGAGTAGAGATCGCTGTTTAAGCTGCTACATTTTGTTCGGAGACGTGTATGCAAGATCTGTGTTTTCCTATTGCCTGTATAGAAATATTTTGGAACAGACGGTCTGTTGCGCTTTAAATAATTCTTGAAAGAAGTAACCAAACGGGAACGTTTTGCTTCATCGGACAAGTCGTTCCATTTCATTACAACAGAAGGAAGAAAAGAATGAAAATATAGATTAGTTCTAGCGTGAATAAATTGTAGGTTATCTGCATTTCGGAGGCTGTATTAGGATAGATTGTGTATTGACTGTGGTACTAAAGAAGAAAGATAAGACGGAGTTAAGTCATAATACATTTAATAGAACATGACGAGTTTATGATTTTTCCTTCTCTTTTCTAGTGTAATCCAGCCAGTTTCTTGGTACAGGACATTAAGAGATACGAGTTTGGTTGTTCAAGTGGCAATTCGTGCTGCTTCAGTTTGGATTTTCTCAATTTCGATTTGTGTGCAGTTGTCCCATATTATATCCCCGTATTCAAGTAAGGGCCTTATAAAAATTGTAAATATTATTTCTAGAGAATAATACGTCACTGTTTAAAAAGGGAATTTATGGACTGCAAGTTAAGGACATTGCAAACGAAATTTTACACAAATAATCATCCATTCTGGTGAAACTGTACACCATCAATACTTACGTCAGCTGCTTACGAATCTTCTTTTTGAAGTCTAAATATACACTATCCCCATCATCACTCCTGTCTGAATCTTCCTCATCCGAATGGTTTGTCTTTCTATTTCTTATGTCTTTTATTTTACGGTGTTTATTGTCTGCAGTGTCTAACAATTGTTTTGCCCCATCCATATGGTTCTGTGTAAATGTAAATTGGGAGAGTTCAGTTACTACTGTGGATTTGATGGATTTTAGAAAAGTTTTGGAGTACCGAATTTCAGCGGAGGTAAATTTATCAGAATGGTTTAATATTACTTCTGAAGAAGTGTCTTCTTTAACAGGGAAGACTTTGCTCTCCGTAGATACCTTTTCAGAAAACAATTGGTGTGCAGGAAAGCAAACATGAAACTCCACGTTGTCTCCCTTGTAAAAATTACCAACCGTATCCAATCCTCTTAAATGCTGAATCTATAATTAGATGACTGGATACATCTCTAAAGGAGCTCTGATTGCTGGAGTGGTCTACATTTCAAAAAAGAAAACATTATCTTAAACTTATCTCTCTCTCTCTCTCTACTGAATTTAATTTGATTTCGTATTGACAAATATATCAGGCAACTTACAACAAACGAGTGCATCACAAGTTACATCACTTCACGTTTACAATGTCTTTACATATGACGAATCTTCCATTTCTGTTTAACTACAGCTTTGCGGAAGTTATGTCAGTTTTATTAAAAATAACATAAAACAGAGATATCAGCCGACGTTTTAGTTTTCTAACCATAGTTATGTGTTTACTGAAAATCAACTTGACGTGGTACTGAAGCTAATATGTATATGTCAAATTAATGAATTTTACTCTATTCTCATTGAGGAATATTAAAGGCTAAGGCCCTCCCGGTGAATTTCAACTATCTCTACCTAGGGTTAAAGTCAATTGTGCGCCCGTAAACGCGCTTGTGTGTGTGTGTGTGTGTGTGTGTGTGTGTGTGTGTGTGTGTGTGTGTGTGTGTGTTTCACTTTTCACATATGCCAAAAGAAAACTGTTTGTTTTTTTCGAAATGTTACTTGCATGAAGGCTTGAGAATTACCTTCCAATCGAGGGCTCCTGTTAGTTTCATGGTTTTCAGGACAGCAGTTCCTTGATCGACAAACCTCTCCCTTTCTGATAATACAATCGCATTCAGCATCTTTACAACGTGGATCACAGCCTCTGATGATCTGTAAATAATTCAATTACAAAAATGCTTCCATGTCACATGCAAACTTAGAGGACAGAGATCAGTTTACACAGCATCGCAGTCTGATTGGATTTTCTCTGTTTTTCGATATATTTTACAGAATCCAATGATTCCTCAGGCGTACAGTGAAGGCTCCAATCAAACTGCGAGAATGTACAGGATGACTTAGCCGCAAAGGGATAACACCCTTTTCGCGTATTGGGAAACAATGATATGGGCTGCGTCAAGTAAAAACGTGCCTTCGAACATGCAAAAAATGAGCGGATTCAGGTCGTCCCGCGCATGCGCCAAAAACCACGGGTCTTTGCTCTCCATTCATAAATTCTGGAGTATACAATGATTCTGTTAACGGACAGTGAAGGTCCTGATAGGCCTGCGCAGTCTGAACTGGGCCTTCTTTATCCGCACACGACACGTTTTGCATGGCGCGGCCCATGTAAAGGACTTTGTCTTGAAAAATACCTTACTTACCCTCAATAACTGCTTAACATACCTTCCAAAAATTTGAATGTCCATTTTACTGTCATTAAATGTGTCTGTAACGAGCTGGTTGGGAGGCATGAGTAAAGTTCCTACTCAGACGCTGCGAGTTTCGTCTACACTGTTTGCTCAGAACTACTGATTTGAATTCTTAGAGTATACGGAAATAAAACTAAAAAAGAAAACAATACAAACAGAGAATACCAAGTATAATTTCTTTGGTCAGTCAGGCAATAATCTGAAAGACGGATCCTTTTGAAATATAGAACAGGACAACGATAGAGCCTAGTGGACGTGGTGCGATTTATCAACAGCAACAATCAATAAACATCGTATCGGACATACCATTCAGAAAAATCTTGCATAAACCTGTCCCAAGAAACCTGTTTTATTACCCGCATTATAGCTCGGTAGCTATACAATGAATGTCCCTGCATGGCTTGGGGCTGTGGCAGAAGCTGGAGTAATTTCTTGTCTTAATCTTGCTCTACCCGGGATTACTTCATGGTTATCCTTATATATGACTTTCTGAGAAGCTAAATTGAATCTTGGCGACAACTTTCTGGCGTACTTTGATAAATCTTAATTTATGAATAGTATTTCCAAACTCAAACTTCGTTATCCAGCAAATCGAAGAGGCCCTTTTATTTCTTGAGTACACTTTCGCAACTAAATTAGATATTCTATCCGTCGGTTCATTCGGTAAAAGTCTGGCAGTTCCATGAAACTTGTATTTTGTCGTGTTTATTGGCGTAGTAATTAGTCATACAACTAAACTAAAATAACGAAGCTCGTGCATTTACATTCTTACAGCAGTCTATTTCCTGCAAAGTGAGGAAACAGGTTTTCATGTCAGGTATATAATAGAGATATAAACGTAAACTTAGACAGGGCAATGCGATAAGAAGATCGAACGTTAATACATTTTATACAATATCTTCCAGGCATTATTTACTTACACTTGGCAAATGACTTTATCAATTGCTTCTTTCACCATGTTCTCTGCTTCTAGTGTAATCGTAGGACGCGAAACAAATTCCGCAACCATGACGGCACAACTTTTTACCATTTCTGCTGATGCTTTCTGTATATCAAATAGGTAATTGTCACGGATACGAAAAATAAACAGAGGGCAATTATGATTAAACAAATCATAAAGGTTGGAGCGCAGATAAGACGTTTTATCTAACACTAACACCTGGCTGTTCCTTCTTTAAGTATCAAGCCCCAACCTTCTTTCATATAAAAGCTGATTAACTCATCTCTTTTGCAAGGAACCAAAAAGAATTTGTTTTGTTATTTTAAAACTTTTCGGTCCAAAACAATGTCCAAACACTCCAAAAGTCAAAACATTGTGATACACATTTATTTACCAAGTATTTTAAAGTCACACAGACGCATGTTTTAAACATAAGATAATAAAATACAGAAAGTGAAAATTACATAAATTTCAGCAATAATTTATTTAAGTGATTTCTACGGTCAAGCAGAAACATTTTTTATATATATATTTTTTATTTTTAATATAAGCTAATTTAAGTTCTTCAATATCAATCAAATACAAAACGTGTAATGCAGTGGTCGGCAATCAAACTAAAATTAAACGGATGTCGACTGTTATTTATTCTTCTAGTATGAATAGTCATATTGAGTATCATTCATTCAGCAGTTTTCAAAATGGACTTAGTTCTTTTCTTTAATTGCACGACGGTGGGTGGTCCTCAGACTTAATGTGAGGTTGCGTTCATTGTGGTCCTGTTTGTGTATGTGTTTTGTTCTGACTCAGATCATCATTAATCCCTTCGTTTTGTTTCAACATAGTGCTTTTACTATATATGTTAAGTAAGTGTGAGGTTTCGCGCGTGTAAAACTGGTTTAAGCCCCCACACTCCACCAGGACTTTACCTACCAGCCATTCAAAGCAGGTTGTGTTCTGTTGCAGTTCTTATATGTTTGTGCGTCTGTGATTGTATGTGCGGCGTTTGTTTAATCCTTATTTGTTCCTCATTTTTCCTTCTTTTGGTGTCTCGAGAAAGTTATGCTCCGTGATTGTGGCATTTCCTGGGTATCTTATATTTTTCTTTCAATGTTAGGACAAATATGCTATAGATATAAGGTGGCCTTATATTTAGAGCATATACGGTATGTACTCACGTGAAGTGCCATGGGTCTAAACAGCCACTCCTTGTACACTTCATATATATTTCCACTTTCTTTTTGCGCACTAGGGCAATTATTTATATGTATTAGCACGCTCATCATGTGGTCAAATACTGCTGACAGAAGAGGCAGTTCTGATCTGTTAAAGAAAACCATACTATCATTACTAGGCCATAACAATCAAATAAAGCAACTATACCACATACCAAGTGTAATGAGCTGATTTGCAAACAGTGAAGTTCTTGATTACAGTGTACAAACACTGATCTCTTCCTTGTAAATTAGACAACAAACTACTCTTTATTTTGCGCAGAGAATAAGTTGAACCTAAAGTTGCACCTACAGAGATTACAAGTTCCAAAGATTGATAAAACTCATATGCTATATGTCAACAGACGGTATATTTCGATCTTGGTTAATGTATACACAAAGTGGATTAATTTAGACATTTAAGAACCACGAGGTGTGTCCATTAATTTATATGAATTAATATAAACAAATCAATTTCGGAAAGTTATTAATCTGTTTGGTTTACATATAAATAAAAGGCAATAATCAAGTGACTACTGACATTATGTCATATTGCATTACGCATATGACACACTCACACCGACTACATCCACGCCCAATATAAACTCTAGTATACTGTACCGCAATTGAAATGCATTGAAAATGCACAGCTGAACAATAGAAGTCTTAGTAGAACAAGGATCAAACAATTCTATTCTATTGTCACTGCCTTTTAGAATCTGCATTTAAGTCGGTGCTTGTGCCGTGTGGCGGCTGTAAAACGTATCCTGGTACTTCATTTTTGTGTAGTTGTATCCCCCGCATACGAAGTAGGGTGTGTGTGTGCGGCATGGGGTGTGCCGGAGGCGGGGGCGGGGGCGGGGGCGGGGGCGGGGGGAGTTATTTTGGGCTTGTCCATGATTCTGTCACTCCGTCATTACGACTTGTTTCCGCTCAATATTTTAAGAAAGAATTGATGTTATAAGACCAAACTTTGCATATGCATTGGTGTTGACCAAATATAGGTTGGGATTGTTACACGTCAATTTCCGCGAATACACGACACAGTTGTGCCCTTGATTATTGTCAAAATCCGTTTCCCCTCAATATATTGTGAAAAAAAGGTAAGAGAAAAGTCCAGGGAGTGCCACAATCACAAACCACAGCCCTTCCCAGACCCCAAGAGGAAGAGGAACCCGACAAATCCAAACAAGCACAAATCGAACAAACGTACGAAAAGCACTAAGATTAGCGCTCTCTTCCCCAAGCGAGGTAATCGCAATACTAAAAGGACTGAAAAACAGAAGAACAAAATGACACATGGAAAGACATACAACAAATCGCCTCGTAGAATAAACCACAAGTGTAAGACTAACACCGGGACCACCGCCTTAGAACGGTCAGTAGAGTAAACCACCGGGGAGTTTAAAGCACTTTTACAGCTAGCTAACTTCACCCTGGGTCCCGATGTTACTCTTAATACAGAAACACATAAAAATTCGGTTCGCATAAAGGCTCCCAACTCAGTCAATGCATCAAAGCGAAAACATAAAAACCAAATTAATCACTATAATAAACAAAGACGAGTACTCATGGCTAATTCTACTGTATGCCAGAGTAAATGAAACCAATAGTTGAACCACGGCGGGATTTGATAAAACTTTGCATATGCAAAGACCTTAACCAGATCTAGGTTGGGATTGTTACGTGTCAATTTTTGCAATTAACGAGATAGTTATTGCTCTTGATTATCATCAGAATTTCGTTTCCGCCCAATATCTTGAGAACGAATTGATGCAATTAGACAAAATTTTGCATATACATTGACGTTGACCAGATCTAGATTGCCATTGTTACGCGTCAGCTTTCGCAAATAAACACCACAGTATTGGCCCTTAGCTGCTGTCAAAAATTCGGTTCTGCTCAATATCTTGTGAACGCATTGATGGAATTTGATTAAATTTTGCATATGCATTGAACTTAACAAGATCTAGGTTGGGATTGTTACCCGCTAAGAGTTATGGCCCTTGATTATCGTCAAAACTTCGTTTCCGCTCGATCGCTTGGGAATTAATTGATGGAATAAGACCAAGTTTTGAATATGCATTAATGCTGACCAGATTTGGGTTAGGATTGTTACGACTCAATTTTCGAAAACACACATCACAATTATGGCCCTTGGTTCTTGGAAGAAGTTTGTTTCCGCTCAATTTGATGGAATTTGATTAAATTAAATGTTCATTGTTATTAACCAGTTCTAGGTTTGGATTGTTACGTGTCAACTTTCGCAACTTTCGAGTTATGGCCTTTGATTATCGTCAGAATTTCCTTTCCGCTCAATATCTTGAGAACGATTTGATAGAATTAGACCAAATTCTGCTTATGCATTGAAGTTGACCAGTTCTAGGTACAGATTGTTACTAGTCAGTTTTCGTAATTTTACAATAGAGAGGCCCCTGATTATTGCCAGAATTTGTTTCCACTCAATATCTTGAGAACGATTTAATGGAATAAGACTAAACTTAGCATATGCATTAATGTTGACCAGATCTAGCTTATATTTTCTGGTCTTTTGTGATCATTGAGCCCATTCCAGGAATTTTGACAATTCATACGAAGTCACTTATGATGCCGAAATTGCCGCAACTAGTTAGTCTGGCCCAGTAAACTTTGCACTGCATCTGCTTTTTAAGTTTTGTGAGAGTGGCTATTGCTCTCAAGGTTCATTCCGTTTAGAATCTACTTATCTATACTGCGGTTGGTGTTACGTCCGTGTGGCGAACGTAAAACGTCTCTCTGTACTTTACTAAATAAAGAGTGTAGTTTCTCTTGTTATCATTGTTTCCATAACTTCTAATGATGTGCGCAGATGAGGCCTAAATGGCCGAAACTGGCTAGTATGACCGGAAAAATCTTAAGATGTAACTGTTTATAGTTTTGTGTGTGTGTTCATTGCTCTCACTGGTCATTCCTTTTAGACTCTAATCGCAAACTATGTCAGTTAATCTTACTTTTGTGTTCGATAATATATAATGTTCGTTTCGCAACAACATCTAATCATCTTAGTTACTTAAACAACCGTAATACACTTTTAACTATTAGGTTTTTAAAACAAGGCTATTTTTATCATAGACATTCGAACGGTATTTTGCAGTGTCAGTTGTTTGCATCTATGTCGATCTAAGGGGGTGGGGGGGGGGGGGGCCGGGGGGAATCATGACAATACTAAAGCCTTCATTTCAGACGCCCACTGAGGAATCATTAGTTGCAGATGAGCAAAAAAAAAAAAAAAAAAAAAAAAAAAAAAAATACATACTACCAAGGTTTCTTTTGGTAAAACGAGGAACCAAGACAGGATTCGCTTCTTACGTTTTGCTGATTACCAAAGCTTCATAAAATACCGTATTAATGTAAATAGATACATTGTTGGGGAGGCATCGCTGTCAATTTCTTTTTGCATCCCTTCTGAAAACGGTGTAATCTAAAAGGAAACAATTTGTTCCCAGTCGGAGTCAGTTCTGCCCTTCCAGAGTAGATCCATTTTCAGAAGGGGTTTCAAATGCAAGAAAACAAACAGAAAGTCACAAATGTTGTCTCCCTTGTTAACAATGGCAGAAGATTCACCAAGTGAATCACCCCCTTAAGGAGAGATTTCAGCAAATTCTAGTTTATATATTATATACTTTAACAACCGTAATACATTTAACTTCAAAACGTCTAAAGCAAGGTTTTTCGTGTCATAAACTTGGTAAACGTTTTTTACATTTTGCCGTCAACATTTTCACTGAATTCCTATATTCAGAGTCAACTCGAAAAAAAAAAAAAAAAAAAATAAAATTCTTAGGCATGTCTTAACGGAGCCCGAGTTTTATGGTTTCTTTCTTCACAAACCATGGGGAGTTGTTAGTAAGTTTCATTTTATTTTTCTTCCAGAAACATTGGAAAATACAGATGCAAACGCACAGGATATAAAGTAGATGTTATAGGACAGGATGCCGCTTAGTGGTAGATCCTAACAAATTTATTAAACATATTTTTCTTGTTCATTACTCGACCGTGGGTCAGGTCGCAATTGATTAAATGGCATTTCAATCTTTTTTACAATGCGTGTGTCTGACTTTACCCGTGTGTCTTCGGGCGCACTGTAGTTCTGAGCAGATCAAAGGTTGACCGCTCATAAAAGAGGTTTAAGCCCCACAAACAGATTAGCTTTTGACTATTCCGAGTCGGTGTTTCTGTTGCAGCTTCTCTTAGCTGCTATGTACTGTTTTCCAGGAAATGATTGTAACAGTCACTAAGCTATGCTCCTTGATGTTATTATTGTCCTTATTAATACTGATTTTTAAAATGCAAATTCAGATAAATATAGGTATACACGGTGTATCCACTTCACAGTTAATCCGTTATGCTAGAGCCTTCTCCGAATATCAAGACTTTATACGTGCACAACATGATCAATTTGAGTATTTGTATGTTTAGACAATATAATATTACTGTATTACTCAGTCTTATATTTGAATACAAAACCATTTTAGCGCAATTCATCTGAGCTAACTGATTAAATTATGGGTATTTTGCAAAGAAGGACCTTGCAAAGTCTCAGCAAGTGGCTTAGACATGCAATGCCTGCATAATGGCCAATTTGAGTATAGGTCGTTCGCAGATGTCCATAGACCTGTTGGTTCTAGCAGACCAGACGAGCGATATTGTATCTCGAATATTTACTAGAAAATATGTTCATTTTGCATATATGATATACTCAAGAAAAAAAGAAAATGTGCACTTTTATTTTCGCTGTAAGTTTTTAACTACTGTGACTACATGAACGGATTTTTCAAGGATAAGTACACATATACCCGTATACCTACTGCACTCATCTGCCTTACATTTTATTGCAAACATGTCCTCCAAAGCGACCGAGTGCGCTTATGTAACTTTTGCACGTGCAAGTCGTGATCCTCGAGTACCAAGTTTTATTTGTCAGTGACCGATTTACGCGACCTCTATACAATCGAAAAATCACACACCACTTTGAATTCGTTTCAATTCAAAGATGCCACGGCTTCGTGAAAATAATAGAGTTCAGGCTATTGTACTCCTTGCTTCTGGCGTTAGTGTTTCTGACGTCGCAAGACATTTTCACTGCATCGGAACATCAAAAATAATCTTCGACAACGTTTTCGGCAAACTGGAAGCGTCAAGGATGCGGTTCGTTCAGGTAGGCCAAAGGTAACGACCCCACGTCAAGATCGTTACATTACGTTAACGCATCTACGTAACAGGTTTAAAACGGCTAAAAGCACTGGTATTCAGTTTGGCATTTCAATACAAACTGTTCTAAATCGCCTTCGCAAAAATGCAGATCCAATAAGAGCCAGGCGGCCATATGTAGTACACATCTTTAGACCCCGCAATCGTAATCTTCGGCTGCTTTGACCTCGACGTCATTTACGTTGGACTCGAGCCCAGTGGACAAGGGTCTTGTTTACAGATGAGTCCCGTTTCAATTTGAGCTTTGCTGATGGCAGAATACGCGTTTTTCGCTGCCGAGGTGAACGTTTCGCCGATAATTGCTTGCTAGAGAGGGACAGATTTGGTTGAGGTAGTGTAATGGTTTGGGGAGGGATAATGGGTGGTAGGAAAACAGACTTGATCGTACTTCCTGGTATTCTTAATGCCCAACGTTATATCACCGAGGTTCTCGGTCCTGCTGTTATCCCGTTTCTGAATCAGAATCCTGGCACCCTGATGCATGATAGCGCACGGCCACACACGGCTAGATTGACACAGAATTACCTAGCCAGACATAACGTTAACGTGCTTCAATAGCCGGCTCGCTCTCCGGACATGAACCCCATTGAACACACTTGGGACGTTCTTGGACGCAGGGCAAGGGAGAACCACGTCATAAACAACATTAATGACCTTAGAGCTGCACTAATCAAAGAATGGAACGCTATTCCAAATGACGTTGTTAGACGCTGCGTCCGGTCAGTGCGCTCGAGAATGATTGCTCTAATTCGGAGGAGAGGTGAACACACTCGGTATTGAACGAGTTGCACATTTATTGAAAAATCCGGAAGAACAAAAACATGTCAAGTTAACATCAATAGCTGCGAATTTGAATTTTGACCCCTACGACATTTAACGTCGAAAACACATGTTTTTGTACCGATAATTTTAACAAAATACAAAATGTCAGATCGGCCTATGAATGACATACATTTTGGTACCGAATTTGTACATGTAAATTAAAAAAATATATGAAAAATATCGGTAAATCCATTTGCACAGTTTCTATTTTCCTTGAGTATACTAAAATGGCTTTCAAGCACATATTACTCTTGTGGAACGCAAATGGTATGATAATGGGTCACGTGAGTGATACGGCTTTTTTGCCCGGGCGAAAAAAACATATCATTAGGTCACGTGGGTGCTTCACGAAAACATACCTTTTTAATTTTGACCCCCTTAAACCCCACTTTTATATAGTAAAAATGGGGTTTACAGGGTATACATTATTTCTCTTATTTCTGCTAAAAAACATAGATTGTGGGTACTCGTTAGAACCGCCTCGTCGAGGCGGTTCTAACGGATACCCCCAATCTAAGTTTTGAGCAGAAATATGAAAACTATCAGAATTATTTATTTGAAAATTTTCATTTTTTTGGTGGTAAAATTTGCAGTATATTTGAATAGGCGTGTTTTCGTAATGGATACGGCTTTTTTTGCTCGGGCAAAAAAAACCCCGTATCTCCACATTCCAATGTATGATAAATATATTATGATATGGCATTTTTCATATCGTACCCCATATCATCCCGAGATACCCATATCAGCCCGAGGGCCGATGGCCCTCGGAAGGCCGATATGGTTCGAGGGTTCATATGTGGTATGATATGAAACTTTCCATACAATTATCTTTATTGATTAAATATATTCGGATGCGGATTATCAGATGCGAATCTACATTATAGTCATTCTAGCATTGTGGCACCTGCTGTAAAGCGGCCCATTTTGCTTTCTGTTTTGCTTTCATGTGTCATCTATTCTTGATCTTGTGTCAGCTTTGTGGTAATCTTCTTCAATGACTGCCTGCTTTGTTTTCTGTTTTATGCCCCGGCCCTAGTAGTTTCCTACTGACCATGCCAAGGCATTCCTCTGTTGTTTGGTCGTAAGTCAGCTATGGCAAATGTACTTTTTGTTTCGACATTTTTGTTCCTCATATACTCTGTTTTCGATGCCTCAGGCATGCTATGCTTCATGATTATGGCTTTTCTCGGAGAACTTCAATTTATTCTTTGTGCAAGTCGTTGTCGGTAAAAGTAAGAAAAACTGATACCTTTTGTCATCAGAATCTGAGGTTTCCTCTGCGACACTGTAAAGAAAAAATAAGTAAATATTGTTACTACAGTAACATGATCTGACGGCCTATATGACCTCAGGTCAAAGGATGACAGGGGACTCTCGCATCGACCGTGATCCAAAAAATGAATTCGGCCCGCGTAGGGTCAACCATGTCATTATGAAATGTCAAAACACAAAATCGTCAAACTGTTACGAAATGAAGTAGATGGCTCATTGGCATTCTGACACCAAAACAAAAGAAAACCATAAGGACCACGACAGGTCCAACCACAGAAAGAAAAAGTCATGCGCCAACAAACTGAAACATATTGAGGACGAGGATTAAACTAAATTGTTTTTATGTGTCTGAGGACAACATACTAAAATCGTATTTCGGAAATCATAAAATTGACATAATTTAATATAAAAGGATCCTTGAGATCGATGAACTAACTTACTGCCCTATGATCTCGGAAAAAAATAATGTCGTCTGCTACAATTTGGTATGGCGCTTTGAGGTTAAAGTACATTTTATTTCGCCAAAAATGATGGACGTCTGCCTTTTTAAAAATCAAAAACATTACGCAATGTCGCTTCAGCTTCATATCAGTTTGAAAGTTTGTTACATTGATCTGGATATTCGAGGCTATTTTGATGCTTGCCTTTCGGATGAGACTGTAAAAATTAAAATAACATCACGCAGAAAAAGCCACGATCACACAAATGGTACATACAACAATTTAATAAAGTGCAATTATTACTTAAACACGTTTAAAACGACGCTGCCTCATAAAGCTGTAACATAAATAATTACCTAAATATCACAAGCTACAGGAACGAAGGCATTACAAACCACAGTTTATTATTTGTTTTCCATCAGTTTACAGAACCCACATGAATAATGAACAGTTAATAATAGTAGATAAAAGATAACAGGGATATTTTATATGATTTGTCCCTAAAACTTCGTGTCTTTGCAAAGAGAACCCTAACTAAAGGTAAGAGTTGGATATCCATAAAACCAGTTTTAAGCACTTACCCCTTCAAAGTTTTTGTCCACCTTTCTTGCAGTTTATCCTCATTTATTTGTTATGTCTTCGTTTATTCGTTCTAGTTTCGAACTAGTGCTGTTTAGTTTTGCCATTTAACGTAACGAAACTATTATCTGTTGCCTTGGGAGGACTGTGGTCTATGAGTGTGATCTTTATATATTTCTTGATTTATTTGTTTGCGTTAATTCAAACTGACATCAAGAGTAACCAAAGATGACGGATAGAACATAAACCAACGAAAACAAAGTAATAAGCTTTGATTTCAGATCATATAAACAATCACAAAACACAGGCTTCTCATGGCACAGACAGATAAAAGTAAGAAATGCAAGAGAAGCAAAAAAAAAAAAAAAAAAAAATCAACAACAAACAATACACAATCTATCACACAGGCGCTGGTGTTGAGTGCCGTGTGGCGGCCGTAAAAAGTGTTCCCCACCCCCTCACGTACTGTATCGAAGTGCAACTTTTTATTTTCCTTGGGAAAATTGAGTTCATTCTGATACTTGAAAAATGAAGTTCTGCTTAAGCTGGTGCAAGAGCTAGAGGTCGTATGTATCCATGGAAATTGCGATGCTGCCATATGAAGTCTCAATAAAACCGAGATTCAGTATCTTCCTTCTTCATGTGTTAGTTTTTACCAAGAGAAAACTGTATATAATTTTATCAATCTGGTATGGGTCAGTTTTAAAAGTATATGGTGATACCTAAAAAAGGGTGTTAAAATGAATGGACGTACTTGCAAGGTTAACAACTCTGTGACAATTGGTTTAACTCTTCTGTAAAATGGTCGACTCTTAAAGGAAAGAATTTGCTACTTTTTTAAAGTAGACTCCTCTTTAGAAGTGGGCCGGAAATCCAACAGGCAGTCACAAAATTTATCTCCCTTGTAAAAGGCGGGAAAAAAAACTACCAGGTGTGTCCATTCATCTTAAAGCATCTCCACTGAGCAGTAAGCCAAAGTACTTCCGTCAGAACTGAATACAAAAGATAAAAAGTAGTACTATAAGCTAAGCCATGTACAAAATCATTTTTAACTTACAAACATGACTGCATAATGTTCTCCAACGTGGTTTCTGCAGACCTGTCAACTTGATTGTCCTTCACGTAACCCTGACTACAAACTAAATCTTGGACAGTGTTTAAGTGTTTCTTGATCTGCTCTGGATCGTCTAAACCCTAAAATTAACAGATGAAACATGTCTCAGCCGAGTAACAAGTAAAAATATTTCCATGGTCTAGGCACACAAAAAGACATTTTGTTCATCTGAACAACTTGTAATGCTGCTTATCCTATATGAACCGCAACGTCAGAAATCGTACCTTTGGACATATACACCAAGCGAAGATTCAGATCTGTCTATGCATTTGCGTAGTCTTATCAGAATCATTACTGGGCAGATTTTGGATAACCACGGATGCAATGTTTCCTCATGCGGACAATGACGACTCTGATCAGACTGCACAAATGAGTAGACCGACTTGACACTTCCTTGAGCGACACATATCTGAAACAATGTTGTGATTGTGGCATTCCCTGTGTACCTTCATTTATATTTTCCTCAAAAAAGGTAGGAGAAAAGTCCAGGGAGTGCACACACACACACACACACACACACACACACACACACACACACACACACACATATAATATATATATATATATATATATATATATATATATATATATATATATATATATATATATATATATATATATATATACGAGGGATGTTCGAAATGAATTGCTTATTTCTATCTGGAGACTTTAAATTTCAAGTTAGCCCAAAAGTACTCATTTCATGCCCTCGAAGTACTCCCCGTGGCTAGAAATGCAAAGTTTCAGCCGATGTATCCACTTCTTGAAGGCGTCACGGTACGCTGATTTGGGCACAGTAATAAGGTACTGATGAATGGCAGATCCAAGTGCCTGTCGGGACTGGTATTTCCGCTCAGCAAGGAATGCTTTCAATTTCGGAAACAAAAAGAAATCACATGGGGCAAGGTCTGGGGAATACTGGGGGGTGAGGCAAAACAGTTACTTTTTCTTTCTTCAAAAACGCCGTAACTATTGCGGAGGTATGAGCTGGGGCATTGTCATGTAGAAGACGGACATGTTTAAAACCAGTGGCAGGGCGTCGTTTCTGATAATACCTTTTCAGTTTCTTCAGTACTACGTCTTTGTAGTACTTTCCGGTGATGCTTTTACCCTTTTTCACTGGCACTTTTATTGCGACTCCTTCACCAGAGAAGAAGATTGCATACAAAACCTTCTTTGTACTCAAAGAACGTTTGGCAATTATTGGGCGTTTGCTGTGTTTAGTGGCCCAGATCTTATTGCTAATCTTTCTGACGGGCTCAAAATAATGGACCCAGGTTTCATCACCTGTGACGACATTGGCAAACTGCTTTTTATCATATTTTGGAAACATTTGAAGCAGCTTTTTGGCCACTTTAACCCGTTGCCTCTTTTGCTCGTCAGTCAACAGATGTGGCACCCATCTAGCAGAAATCTTTCTGACTTTCAAATGCTTCTTCAAAATAAGGTGAACCGTTGATAGTGATATGCCTACCTTTCGTGCAATATCATGAACTGTAAATCTGGCATCTCCTTCAATGATTTCCTTTATTTTGTAAACGATTTCTTTACGAGATGCAGATTTTGGCCTACCTGATTTCGGTGCATTTTTGATGTACTCTACACCAGACTCAAATTTCTTTTTCCACCGCCGAACTGTTTCATAAGACACACAAGAAGGTCCAAAAGCAGTAGAAATTTCAGTCATCAGCTTCTTCAAAGAACAACCAAGTTTTCAGCGAGCTTTGATATAAGCCCGTATTTCATCTTTTTTGTCGACGCTTCTACCAACCATTTTTACTGCAGTGATCAATGACTGCGTGTATTCAAATGGCAAATTTTATGTCTTACACTTAGTCTAACATGTACATTTATATACCATTGTGTAGATATTGAATAGCCATATACAGGTATGGGTTTTTATCGTGCCCCACGTGGATATCGAGCTAGAGGACAATAAGCAATTCATTTCGAACATCCCTCGTATATATATGAAATTCCTTAGCCGAGCACGATACTGCACAAAAGGATTAGATACCCAGGAGAAGCCACCCTCACCGAACACAGCCCTAATAAGAAACGGGATTAACGAGTAGTACACTTGAAAACAAGACGGACGAACAAAAACAGCTGCAAATTACTGCATTTGACAAGCAATAGGCTTTCTTCTTGTGGTAGAGGATGTAAGCAGTTTTTGTGGCCTCGAAACTCTTTCCCTCTTTCCTAGTCCTACAGCAGTTCCAGCTCGTAACATATAATTGACCGGTGTTCTTATGGCGCGATATATTTACAAAAGTTTGGCATTTTTTTATTAAGTATTGCGAAAAACTTGTCTTATATCGGCCCGGGGAACAACTAAATGTGGCAGACAATCCAGCAAAGTATACGATACTTAAGGGCTATACTTTCATGAAAAGTAGGCTTTGACTGAAAAATAGATAAGGCAGAATTTATGTTAGTTCCATGTTATGTAATAATGTGTTTTCTTTAATTTCCGATAAAATTTAAAATTTGAAGTAAGAGAAAACCAGAGAAAGCAAAACATCAGATCTGATTTTATTTCTAACTTATATGGTAATAACTTATAAGCTAATCCAACAATCGATATAATAATCACGCATGAAATAACGATTGGCATTACATTGTAATTGTCCTCAGATGAAACATTTAAAACGAAACGTCAAGCCTTTACTATAACAAACAAGAAATATTATTATAAAATGTCTAGTTCTATTATTTATAACCAACAGGGGAATGGTTAGGAGGCTGAATAAATGGTTTCTGGTCAGGAAGGAAGCTCTTTGGTATTTGAAATCTTTCAAGTCGTCGTTTAGAAAATGTAGCAAAAGATTTCCACAAGGTTACTTTCCTTGGAAACGTAGGCATTTTTCTAAACCAAGAATTTCTATGAGACATAGATTTATCATTTACTTTTCCTTAGAGCAACTCACTATGTATGGGTTTCTATCTTCATAGTCCTGTACCAATATTTTGTTGATACCGCCGACTTTGCCCGCAAATTCCTTCGATAAAGATGGCAGCAGTTTTAGAAAATGATTAGATAAGTCCATAAAAAGTGTGTTGTACAGAGATTTCTGCTCGTTGCTGAAATAAAAAAAATAATAATGAAGTTCAGAGAGAGCTACAATAGGAGAGCACAGTCTACTTCCGATACCATCGACAAGTGTGACGAACAGAAAGACGGCCAGAATTAAATGACAAGACAAAAAAAACAAACAAAAAAACAAAAAAAAAACAAAAAAAAAAACAAACAACTCTCTCTCCCTCTTTCCCAAATGGTGTGATCACAAAACTAGATAGCACAGAACAAACACAAGATCAAAGCAACATACAGGATAGAATAAAAATAACTTCGATGCCAGGGTCACGCAGTAATACGATAAAAGATCGTCAAAATTAGAACCATAGCCTTAGATATAAAGCAGTTTAAAGAAATATCCGGTGTTTAAGCCCGTTTTACTGGATCCTGATCCTTTCTTTAGGTTCCCGTATTATTCAAAATATACAAAAGTATTCGGTTCGCGTAGAGGATTCCTTACTTAAACATGTATCATCATAGTAGAAAAAGAAAACGAAGAAAACGAAAAAAACAAAAACAATAACAACAACAACAACAAAAAAGACAACAAAAACAAAACAAACAAAAACACTCACAAAAAATAGCAAACAACAACAACAACAACAACAACAACAACAACAACAACAAAATAACAAAAAACAACATTTCACTCCCATCAACACAATTACGTTGAAACAAAGATGAGGCCCATGACAAAACGTGTAGAGATTAGCAGTGACAGCAAACAAAACACTAGCTGTTCCTCGATGGGCCAGGCCAACAATGGAAAAGTATCAAGAACAGTTGAAATAAAGCGCATTATGTTAACCCTTTTCCTTCTGAATAATTTAATTAGCCACACCCATTTCTGACTATCAGCCAATCAGATTATATTATATAATGTTTTCGTTTAAATTCACAAAGTAAATGACAAACAGTGTAGATCCTGATCATATGGCTTTTTCAGAAGCCATCTGATCTGGATCTACTCTGTTTGCAAAAGTAGGGGTTGTCGTGAACAGCAGGATAAGGGTTAACTGTGGCCTTCGGGGCATATTCGATTAGCCGAGGTCCAGTTCAGCTTGCGATTTTGCACAAGCCGAACAGGGCTTTTTATTGGCTTTGTTTAGTTTCTACTAGTTCTGTAAGCAGACAGCAAATATCTCCAGCAGATTGTGCATGGTTCAAATACTATCAGTCAGCAACATTCTAACACTACTGTGGATAACAAATGCGCTACAGAATTCAACTTACACCTTTACATTCTACATGAATATCTGGACGTAAACTGAATTTACAGTTTCCAAAAAATTGATGTTAGTTATGTTTTACAGTTACATGAGTATTCATTCGTATGCAGTCTCACGTTAGTGCAAGTGTGGTGAGAACAAAACCGCTTCACCTTTACCCGCCAGAGAAATCTTTGAAGTCCCGTAAACAGTTCAATGGCACAGCAGTAGAATCTAGTTACAGAAGAATTTGAAAACAAATCAGTCTACGAATTGGATCTATAAATGTTAAAAAAAACTAAAGCTTGGAGTTGTCCTATGTAAGCTTATTTAATCAGTTTTGTATTTTAAAAAGAGGCGCCATAGCAGATTTGGATAGAGTGTTTGAATGCGGTACGGAAGGTTGCGGGTTCGAACTCAACTCCGATTATTGAACTGAAAACTCTCTCTGAACTTAGCAGAGACAGGCTACCCTTCAGGAAAGGTAAGAGGCAGCACAAAGAAAGGATAGGGTTCCGTCTTTCATATGATGTAGTCCACGACAAGGTGGTCTATAACTTCCATGTCACATGCTAAGGTTAGTATCAAAGCTTTTTAACTGTTTTAAAAAAAGAGCGATTAAGTGTTGCCCCAATGTTTTATTGAAAAGTCATAAATTACAGAATTTCACATTGTTGAAGTGAAAATCAGAGTTTCTTTACTTCCTCATGTTCACTAGTAGCAAGCGATCGAAATAAAGAGAACTATAGAACATTATGAATTTCTGTAACATTGTCTTTCATGGCCAACTCTTAAATTATGTGCTCCTAGCCATACAGGTTCTGTTATGTGGAGTATATAGTTTATCAGATTCTATGATTATGAGTTAGCACATTCAGAAAAAAGTATTGCAGTTGGACTATAAATGTATATATTATATCACTTTGTTGCTACACATAATGGTTATATGTTCAAGAAGAGCATAGACTGCGGGAATCTTGAATATAGTTCCACTAAAATAAAAGCAGACTTGGATACAGTTTATAGGAAGAGTCTGCTCTGAATTATAAACCTGCTGCAAGAGTTGCGAATCCATTTATATTAATCTTACTGGAATATTTTGCAAGGAAAAAGTTCTGATTTCAATTACCAGTTCATCGTTCAGCCGTGATAATTGAATATTTGGTGGAACATCCTGCTACAAACTGGCACATCCGTCCCAAGAGCCATAATCTTTTTGTTGAAACCTTTGACTAAGAAATATATGCACGGTCGTCGTTTCGAGTCATGTAGTGCAGGGGGTAGGGCACTTTTCCAGTGTACAAATAATACGCCAAAATAAGTGTTCAAAAGATATTTTGTGATTGGATAAAAGGTCGTCTGGAAATATGTGAGTATGTGCATGGATGGTACTTTGAAGTATTAAAGGAGAAGGAAAATTTATTTCAAGTATCCCTCGTACATATTAACACATACAACCAAATAATAACTGTAGATTTCGTCATATGTTACCATTATATTGTATTATATATCTACCAAAAAACATGTACGCACAGCGAAGACTCAGATCAGCCTGCAGTCAGTTATCGCTGTTAGCTTGAAGAAGCACCTCCACAGCACTCGTCGTAGATTCTGATTAGACTGATCACAGCTATCCCTTAAGGAGACTTAATACACCGGTTATCTGTTATTGTTTTTACAAGGGAGATAATTTTTGTGACTTCCGTTTGTTTTTCTACACAAAAGGATCTACTCTAAAAGGAAAGAATTTTCCTTAAAGGAGCAAATGCATTCCTTTTAGACTCCTTATCAGAAAAAAGCTAAATAATTTTGACAGATTTGTCTCACTTAAACGTGTTACACTTTCCATTAACAGATATGTCAAAAAGTCACATGGCTCCTTTAGACAGAGAGAGAGAGAGAGAGAGAGAGAGAGAAAGAGAGAGAGAGAGAGAGAGAGAGAGAGAAGACTAGAACATTATCCCTGTTTAAACATTACACTCAAAACTGAACTTTATGATTATTTAATTATCTTAATGTTACAGATTAATGAAACTTTCATACCTGAATAAGATAAGATAGCTTGTCACTGCCTTATACACATCCCAAGCATTATTTTCTTCGCTGTATGTTTCACCTTTGATAGGTCGGTACTGGAATGGTATCTTCTTTAGAATAGTCAGCATTTGAACAATGTCTTCTCTACCCAATGTCTGCAATAGAACAACAAAGAAAACATGCTTAAACCCTTACACAATAATTTTACGTTAGCAGACTACATTTTAAACTACGTATACGAGGGACATTTCAGAAGTTTTAAGCACAAGCTGATTACGCACTTTACTGTTAATAAATACATATGCATGTATATGTTATTTAACCAAGGCCTTTTTTCCTGATAGTTGCATTATATATTGTATTATTTATGTCCCTAAAAAGGAGAACAGTCAATAACAACTTACCACAGACCTGCACCACGATTGAGTTCTTTACTTATATCCTTACACAACAAATGTGAGCGTTCTTCAGAGGCGAGCGCTGGATCTGTTGCTTTTCTTAGAATATATTAACGTTATGGTGAAGATGCGATTCTGTGCAGATGACAGACAATAAAAACCTAAAAGATTGCCTTTGGCAACAAAGAAACACAAAAGAACGGAAATTGGAGACTCAGTATTATTAAGTCTCGTCATATGCAGCAATGTTGTTTGCGAAGCTGTATACGCATCTCGCACAGGCTTAAGCGGTATTCGATTATCAAATAAAGGTAAAAAAATTTGCCTTCAGAAACAAAGTACATATTGCAGATTAGAAAATGGGAGTCTCGGTTTTATTGCAACACTGCTTACGCCCTCTAGCGCATACCTGAGCAGAACTCCGTCTTCAAAGATACTACAATGGGCCCAATAATCCTAAAGGAAATGAAATATAATCTACACTATTGGGAAGTAAGGGGAGACGTTCTACGGCCGCCACACGGCATTAACACTAGCTGCAGTGTCGTACAATAAACATCAAAAAGAGTGTCAAAGTAACTAGAATAGGCTCATTGAGCCCTATCTTATTCAACAGCATGTCTGTCATGTACAGCATGCATAGTCAATTTGCTGGTTATAACAGCTGGCATTGTGTTAATCATTTGCTTGAAATAAAACTTCCAAATTATGACTATGCTGACTTATTTCTTTTACACATTTGGATCCATAGTTTCAAGTTTTTATTCTGTCTCATGCCTTTCTCTTTTGAATTCCACTTACCAAAATAAAACCATATTTCTTTGAGTATTTACATTTAAAGTAGCAGCCAAATTTGTGATTATATAAATAATGCCTACATTTTATATCCACCAATCAGTTTAACAGTTTATTGTTGCTGTATACATGTACAGTTACTTATATACAATAAGAAACAAGAGTGCGTTTTATTGAAAATAATACTGAAATAGGCTCTAACATGCAGTGGTAAATATTGATGTTTACCCGGCAGTTACATGAGTATTTACTCCCAAGTAAAACCATGCTTAGTTTGAAATGTAAAGTATGTTGATGAAAAGAAAGAATTTTGTATCTGAATGTTACCGTTTAAAACTATGCATGGGTTGTGTTGTAGTAAAGAGTTTGAATGCTTTTAAAGTATGGTATGCTGCAAGATGTTTTCGTTTTTTTAAATATTTAACAAAATGCCATTATGTATGGTCAACCAACAGCCTATTTTATAAATTATGTTTTGAATTTGTTATCAAATTAACCTGAACAATGATTAGTCAAATACGAGGGCGAGTCAATAAAAAACCAGTCTTACTTATTTCTGGGTGAGATCGATCTCTTCTTTTTCGATGTTATTGCCCTCTAGAATGATGCACTTGGACCAACGGTGTTCCAGTGCCATCAGCACAGAACTGAAGAAGCCAGGGTCCTTGTCTCTGACCCACTCCTCAACTGCCGCCACGACTTCTTCGTTGGACCGGAAATGACGTCCACGGATATCCTTTTTCAAGTTTGGGAATAGGAAATAGTCACTAGGAGTTAAGTCCGGAGAATAGGCGGGGTGCGGTATTAGCTCGTACCTATTCCGCTCAACAGCATCCATTGCAATTTTGCAAGTGTGGACTCTCGCATTGTCCTGTTGGAGCAGAATCCCTTTGGAGGGTTTACCTCGGCGTTTTTCACGGATCACAATTCTCAGTTAGTCGAGCAAATTTGCATAATACGCACCTGTTATTGTACTTTTCTTTGCTAGAAAGTCCAACATAACGCCTTGTGCATCCCAAAATACAGTTGCCATCACATTGCCAGCAGAGGGTTGCGTTTTGAACTTCTTTGGCCTCGGAGACCCCGGCCCTACACTCTGGCGACTTTGAGCTTTATTCTCTGGCTCATAATAATGGACCCAGGTCCCATCTACAGTCACCAGACGTAAAAGCAAATCATCTTCCTTTGACCTAAACCGCTTCAACAATGCGCTGTATACTGATGCTCTGGTTGCCATTTGCTCGTCACTAAGGGATTTTGGGACCCAACGGGCTGTTAGCTTGTGCATACCCAAGCGATCATGTAAAGTTGTTGAAACGCCACCATGTGAAATGTGTAATGCATTTGCTATTTCTTCCACCTTAATTCGCCTATCAGAGTACACCAGATCCCGTACTTTGTTACACATTTCTTCATCGGTGGCATCTGATGGGCGTCCAGACCTGGTTTCGTCTTCTAAAGACGTTCTACTGCGTTTGAATTCCCCAATCCAGAATTTATTTGTTCATACGATGATGCAGAAGACCCATAAACATTGGTCAGCTCGCAATGTATTTCCTGACCTGTTTTCCCTTTCAAATACAAGTACCGAATTACAGCACGGTACTCAACTTTTGACGAAAAGCTTACTTTTGCAACGCTAGCCATGTTTGACATTCAATATCTGATGAGTAAATGACACGATAAGGGTGCATTTTTTCCTCAGGCATAAAACATGTATTGAAACAAGGCATAAAAATCTTGGGTGGCTCGGTCAATTAGAAATGGGATAGGCTGGTTACTTATTGACTTGCCCTCGTATATTAAAAACGTAGCAATTTTATTAACCCAAACGGGAGGTTGGGGGTTGTCCCGAATCATTTTAGACAATACACTAATCAACTCAGGTAAATGTAATGCTGAAAAGGGCATTGACTGTATGCGAAATTAGTAGACTGCAATGGGTGATCATTAGCATTTTTTTCCTTGAAATTATAAGACAGCACTGAGTAAAAGTAAGCTCCTTTTCCTTGAAATTAGAAGACAGCAATGAGTAACCGTTAGTTTCTTTTCCTTGAAATATGAAGACAACAATAAATAACCGTTTGCTCCTTTTCCTTGAAATTAGAAGACAGCAAGGAATGAACGTTAGCTCCTTTTTCTTGAATTAGAAGACAGCAATGATTAACCGTTAGCTTCTTTTCCTTGAAATTAGTAGACAGCAATGAATAGCCGTTAGCTCATTTTCCTTGAAATTAGACGACAGCAATGAATAACCGTTAGCTCCTTTTCCTTGAAATTTGAAGACAACAATGAGTTACCTTCATTCATTGAAATTAGAAGACAGCAATGAGTGACCGTTAGCTTCTTTTTCTTGAAATTAGAAGACAGCAATGAATGACCGTTATCTTCTTTCCCTTGAAATTAGAAGACAGCAATGATTAACCGTTAACTCCTTTTCCTTGAAATTAGAAGACAGCAATGAGTGACCATTTGCTTCTTTTCCTTGAAATTAGAAAACAGCAATGAATGACCGTTACCTTCTTTTCCTTGAAATTAGAAGACAGCAGTGATTGGCCGTTTGCTCCTTTTCCTTGAAATTAATAGACAGCAATGAGTGACCGTTAGCTACTTTTCCTTTAAATTAGTAGACAGCATTGAGTAACCGTTAGCTTCTTTTCCTTGAAATTGGTTGACTGCAATGAATGGCCGTTAGCAACGAGTGATCGTTAACTTCTTTTCCTTGAAATTTCTTCTTGATTTGTTTCACGAATATTGTTCCCCTTACTTTCTTTCTAAGACAAAAGAATTTCATATTTAACTTTCTCACCTGAACATATTTGGTAAGTTTCGAACTGCTGACTAAGTGGTCTATCATGGCACAGTGTGTGGATCCAGGACCTGCCTTAATCAGTGCCTTCAGCGTGTGAAGGCGAACCTCCTCGGCGGGCGGATAGAAGTCAGTTGTATCGGAAGCATGTCCACGTACATTAGCTCTGCCTCGCTTTGCCACTTTGCTACAATACCATAGTTACAGATGAAATATAAATTGTATCTATAGAAAAGTAGTATATTTCAATGTATATTTCTCAATTTGACCATTTTTACTCTTCTAACACCAAAAGTGACGTAATTACGATTAACGTAATTATTATATAGCTATAAATATTAAATGATGTGAATTCAACGATACAATCCGAGGAACACTGATACCGATATTTCTCAATACCAACACGGTGTTTGTTTGTCGACCATTTACAAATCTCAAACTTTATTACCATTGTGAAATGTTGACGTTCTATAACGTACAAAGTGCTGACGTCAGTTTACTTACCATTATAAAATATGACGTCACACTAGACCAAAACGTCATTTAAAATTACACTTCAAGTTTAAAAGTCGCTAGTGAAGCAATACAACTGATATTTGCTTAAGTAATTTAAGGTTATATCTAGATTCGCTGCAAAACAGCAATAATGCAAAAAAACATATTATGTTGATATTGCACTAGTGCAAAAATAATACCATTCTCTGATATCAGTTTTGCACTATTACAAAAAGCACTATTTGTTGCGTAAAACTAAAAACTAATACAGAATCAGCAGCAAACCAAGAGAAATATTTATAGCTATATAATAATGCAGTTAGATGGTAATGTAGAACATTCATACCGGCCTCGGTGGCTCAGTTGGATGCGCCGTCCGACTGGAGACCAGGAGGTCGCGGGTTCAACCCCCGCCGAGGTCGGCAACATTCTTTCGTGGAGATTGATCATGAAATATTTTCTACGGTCATTCTCTCCCTTCCGCTGATTCAAGAAGGGCAGTTGTCAGTTTCTGGCGAAAGAATGTGCACAATACTGGTTAACAGCTTAGAGGACTAAGCCTGCCCAGTAAACGTGTGGTTAGGTAAACTGACCGCGCTCGACATGACCCCATTGGGTTGACTGGGCCGTAAAACCTCAACACAAACAAACAAACAAAAGAACATTCATAAGTATATTTGTCTTACATTATATTAGGCTACCAAAAATTAATAAAAGCTGGAGTAACGATGTTTAAATTAGTATAGGATTAATCCAAACCGCATAATTAATGGCATTACGTATAACACACACACACACACACACACACACACACACACACACACACACACACATATATATATATATATATATATATATATATATATATATATATTGACACACAACTCCCTCAGTTAAAACATTCACTCGATACCTGTTTGATTTGTAAAATAATAATGCGAGAAATTACTTTCTCGAGAATCGCTTCACGGGTCTTGAACTTAAGATGGAGCAACCTTTATATAATATGATTCTATATTGTGTTACTGGAGTAAATATCCATTGTATGTTTGTGCTAAAAAACTAATAAATTAAAAAGAAGTTTATAGGGAAATGTTTGTTACAGTGGCAGTCTTAAACGCCTGCTTATTTGTGTAATTTAATTAAGACTTTAGCTATATCTGAAATATAATAGAATAAATCCAACCGTGCAGGCTTACAATAATAATTTGTAATTTGATTTGTCGAAAGCGAATTCGGAACGGCATTTTTACTTAAATCATTAAGCAGGAGTCTTGAAATTATTATCTTTTCGTAGATTTCTAAAATAAAATATTAAACTTGCGATTTCAAAGTACATTGGACCGAGCTGGAATAATAAGAAATAAATTTTACTTTGTGGATTTATCTGGACTTTATTTAGTTTGTACTCCATTTTTTCGCGCTTTATTCAGTCAGGAATTACACATGGATAAAATGTACAAAAATACAATTCATTCCTAAGACAAATTCAGAGAAAATTGTTACTTTGAAAGCAAATACACGTTACACACTTTTTGTTTGAGTGTGGGGACCACCAGTAAGTGTTACTTCCTACAACGTGAGAAAAGGGCCTTTATATACCACACACGAGCAACGAAGGTTCAGATCCGCCTGCACAATCGCACTGTCTGATTAGTGAAGATACTGGAAACAGGAATACTTTAGGAGTAAGGAACACACCAAAGAAACAAAGATAATAAACAGTTTTAAACAGTGTGATTTACTGCGATTTACTGTAATATGCAACGCTGCTTGCGTTTTCCCACCACAGGCATGAACAGCTCTTTTACCACAGGCACCAACAGTACTTATACCACAGGCATTTACAGTACTTCTACCACAGGCATAAAAAGTACCCTACCACAGGCATGCAAAGTACTCTACCACGGACATGAACAGTACTTTACCACAGGCATGATCAGTACCCTACTACAGGCATATATAATTCTCTACCACAGGCATGAACAGTACCCTACTACAGGCATATATAATTCTCTACCACAGGCATGAACAGTAATCTACTACAGTCATGAACAGCACAGCACTCTACCAAAAGCATAACCATTACTCTACCACAGGCAAGAACAATATTCTATTTTCTACCACAGGCATGAACTGTATTCGATCTTATACTATGACATGAATAGTCCTCTATTTTCTACCACAGGCTTAACAGTACTATATTTTCTACAAGAGGCATAAACGGTACTCTAGTTTCAAACACAGATATGAACAGTACCCTAGTTTTTTCTACCACAGACATAAAAAGTACTCTATTTTCTATAACAGGCATGTAACAGTACTTTAGTTTCCACCACAGGCATGAATTGAACTCTAGTTTCTACCACAGGCATGTACAGTACTCTAGATTCCACAACAGGCATGAAGGGTACTCTATTTTCTACCACAAGCATGAACAGTACTCTAGTTTCCACAACAGGCATGAACAGTATTTCAATTCAACACAGCCATTAACAGTACCCTGTTTTTCTACCACAGGCATGGACAGTACTCTCGTTTCTACAACAGGCATGGACAGTACTCTAGTTTTTTACCACAGACATGAACAGTATTCTAGCTTCTACCACAGGCATTTACAGTACTCTATCACTAGCATGAACAGTAGTCTATTCTCTACCACAGGAATAAATAGCACTCTATTTTCTATCACATGCATTAACATTAATCTTTTTTCTACAACAGGCATAAACAGTACTCTATTGTTTACCACAGACATTTACAGCACTCTTTCTTCTACCTAAGGTATGAGCAGTACTTTAAATTCTATATAAACAGTAAGCTAATTTTTACTACAGGCATAAACAGTACTCATTTTTCTACAACAGGCATTAACAGTGCTCTTTTTTCTACCACAGACATAAACAGTACTTTATTTTCTACCAAAGGCATGCAGAGTACTCTATTTACTACCAAAAGGCATAAAAAGTACTCTATTTTTAACTACATGAATGAAGAGTACTCTTTTTTTTCTGCCACAGGCATGAACAGTGCTCTTCTTTCTACCACAGGTATAACAGGACTGTATTTTCTACCATAGGCATTAATAGTACTGTTTTTTTTTTCTACCACAGACATGAGCAGTACTCTATTTTCTACCACAGGCATTAACAGTACTCTTTTTTTCTACCACAGGTATGAACAGTACTCTAGTTTCTACCACAGGCATAAACAGTACTCTTTTTTTTTACCACAGGCATTGGTTTAAACATATTTCATTTCCAAAATACTATGATCATACATACATAGATGACATATACACAAACGATAGGATTAGAACGGAAGCATAAGCTTATTTAGTTCTTCTCCTAATACACATGTATAAATTGTATTACATCATGGCAGATTATCATTTTATTACAGAGGTACTTATTATCTCAAAGACTATGACAATATGTGATCAGAATGATTGAGATAATAAGTACCTTTGTAATAATGATAATCTGCCATGACGTAATACAAATTATACACAGGTATTAACAGTTCTTTTTTCTACGACAGGTATGAGCAGTACTCAGTTTTCTACCGCAGGCATGAAGAGTACTCTATTTTTTCAGAGGCATGAACAGTACATTTTGTTTTCAACTACATGCACGAACACACTCTTCTTTTACCGCAGGCATGAACAGTCCTCTTCTTTCCACCACAGGCATAAACAGGACTGTACTTTCTATCACAGGCATAAACAGTAGTCTATATTCTAACATATACATGAACAGTGCTCTGTTTTCTACCACATGCATAAAAAGTACTCAATGCTCTACCATCGGCATAAACAGCACTTTATTTTCTACCGCAGAATTAGTCAAAATTAGCTAAATGATCCTAAACGCCCAGAATATATATTCCAATTGTAATGAAATAAGGACAGAGATCACAGTCTAACAGCACCAAACACCAGCTGTAGTTTAACAAATTTTAAAAAGAGGGTTCTTTTTGGAATACAGTTTGAGTTTTTGTTAACAAAATCTTCGTTTTGTCATGAGCAGTTTTAGTACATATGACTGCTTACAGAAAACCAGAGGAATTTCCCTCTTGTATTTTCATATATACAACCCATGATTGACAGTTTCATGTTCATTTTTATTTAAAAAAGTACTATATAAAGTTTGAAAGTGACAAATACCTCATTAGTCTCTCTATCACACAAACTGTACTGTTGGCCATGTTGTGGGCTGAAGAATGCTTTACAGGGAAATCCTTAATGCAAACTTTCTCCTCAAATGCTGCATAAGCATCCTGCAAAAAGGAAACAAACTGTAATGACTTAGCCTTCTGGGTGCTTCTGAATGACACAGATGTACAGTCTTGCCAAACAAATGAATCAGGATGCACATTTGCCATCATTTTATCGGTGTGATACATAAACTGACGGTCGATCGATCAAACAATAAATTGATCACTCAATCAATCAATCAATCAATCAATCAATCAATCAGTCAGTCAGTCAGTCAGTCAGCCAGGCAGGCAGACAGCCAACAAGCCAGTAAGCCAGCCAACAAGTCAGTCAGTCATTCACTCAGTCAGTCATCCAGCCAATCATCCATCCATCCATCAATCCATTAATCATTCAATCAATTAATCAATCAATCCGTTTACAGTGTTACAACATCACTAATGAAATGGTGTATTGCTTATAACTGTTACGAAATAATAATAAAAAAAATAAACAGTATTTTACGACTACCTCAAGGGAATAGTTTATTTTTGCGCCAAACATATCTTACGGATAGGTAAAGGCAAGGCTGGTTTAGAATGTACCTGAAATGAAAAAATCTTGACAATTCATGCATTGTGATGTACCTTTGAGCACAATCTGATAATAAAATAAGGAATATAAAAACGTTTAAGGATTTCAAACCCATTATCAAAGCTGCCGTTATTTTGGATATTTAATGAGGTTCTAAACTTTTTCTAAATATTTAATAAAACCTCTTCCTGATAAGTGCGTCCAACCCGAACCGCGAAGCGGTTCGGCGTACAGATGCACTACTACAGACTAACTATGTGACCAGTGATGTGTTTGACCACAAATTTACTGGTCCAACAAACGCTTGGGTGGTTCGGTGCTTATCCTGAAAAACAATAAGCGTTCCGTGATTTGGCAGACACTATTGACACGGCGGTCGTGCCGACAAGAGCAACAAAACAGCCAATAACGCCAAGTATACCAATTGCAGGGGACTGAATCATGCAACTCATGACGTCAGCCTACAAAATTTGTGATCGTCGCCATTTTGAATTTTGTCTCCACTTCGAATTTTATTTATGTGCATTCTCAGTCTCTTTATAAGCTAAGCATAATTCGTTTTGTGCACTACACCATTTCATTAGTGATGTTGTAACACTGTAAACGGATTGATTAGTTAAGGTACACTTTGATGTATTTTTTTTTGATAACACATAGACTGTACGCTCTTTTCACGTGATTATCTGAAAAACTTCGACACAATAATGTGTTTGTTCGACCGGTTTGTAAAACATGTAAATTGTTGTTATTTTTATGTTTTTTTTTTTTTTTTTTTTTTTTTGTTCTGCTTTTCATAATGTGTAGACTCGCAAAAAAAGATAAAACAAAAAAAAAAAAAAAAAAAAAAAAACAAAGACAAAAACGCACAAACGGTCAAAAGTTTTTAGGAAGAAAATTTGAAGCAGTAAAATGGATTTAAGGTAGCGAACGATAGTGTATGTCGTTGTACCTATTTCGGAAAGCATGGCCCCCGCCCATCGGGGCCCGCGAAATAGATGGGCTGCCTAAAGCCTCCACGGCAGAGTAGCTAGTAACTAAGCAGGGCCCGAATTCCTGTGACCGACTGGGTAAATGTTCCACAATTATGGAGGCAATGTCTCTAAACTACTGAAATATTGTTGACTTGGACGTTATATAGCAATTCATGCAGTGGATTCAGGAGTCAAGCGTGGTCTGAAATCAATTCAGTTAGATCTGGCCAACCCACCTTTGAAGTATGTGATGATAATTTGGACGCACGGATATAGGTAGCACCTATTAAATTCATATTAGAAATTAATGCGGTTTTCAAGAAAGATCAAGAAATGCTTAAGAAGAAAGATGTGTATACAAATTGCAAATCTTATTTAATTAGGTTTTACATACTTTATTAAGGCTTTATGAAGCCATGAAGCATAATTAAATATTCAAAATGGCGACGCGCACACAAGAGCAGTTTAAATATCTTCAAACCTTGATCAGATTTACATCAAAATGCATGGTGTGTCAAGAACCTGCATATCAGATACAGTCTTCACCAACATTCCAATTCCTTTTAATAGAATAGCAAACAAAAGCGAGGCTATGTTTCTGCGATAAACAAGACAATTCTTTGAAAAAACAAAAAGAACAACAACAATCCGCAATTTATCACTTTTACCGGTACTGTGATATAATACAGCTCACGGAGCTATCAGTATAAACCCTATTCGACCTAATTACCGTACTGTGGGCTTAGGGTTTTCATAAAATGGGGAAAAGGTGCAGTAAAATAACAACATAATGAAAGAAGTCAGTAAACAGTGCTTATTAGATACCTCCGCACAATAATGACCAGTAAAGAAAATTGACTTAAGGCAACTTATTATTAAAATGGATGACACTGATTTCTAAGATGTGTAGTTCATCCAAGTGGCATTACGAGAACCAACTGTGGTCAAATTTGAGCCATTGGTTCAAGAGATGGTTAGCACAAAAGCGCTTTTGCTGTAAAAATTGAATTTCAAAATGCCAGTGTAAAAAAAAAGCTTTTAGTTATAAAACATGAGCTTCAAAGTGCCAGTGTGACCTTGAAAATGAGGTCAAGGCCACCAATTTCTGATCACTTCTTTTCCTCTTCCCAAAACAGTATCTATGTCAGTTTGGTCAAATTACATCTACTGATGCATGAGATAAAGTATACACAAGGCTCATTTTAGAGTCTTTACAACGATGTCAAGGTGAACAAAATTTAATCACTTCTTTCGCGTGTCCTAATAAAGATCTGTGCTATTCCAGCCATTCTCTCAAAATATAGTGTGCGCACAAGCATTTTTCTATCATAATTTGAGTTTAAAATTGCCTGTGTGGCCTTGAAAATGAGATAATTGTCATGTAAATCTAACAACTTCTTTCCCTAATCTCAGTAATGTATATCTGCTAGTTTGGTCAAATTCCAACTATTGATTTCATGGGATAAAGTGCACACAAAGCTAACTTGTTAAATCTTTATAATGTAGTGACCTTGAAATAAGGTCAAGGTTACCAAAATCTAACACTTCTTTCCCCCATCGTAATGATGTATCTGTGCTAGTTTGGTCAAATTCCAGCCATCGGTTACAGAAATAGTATGCACAAAAGTTTTTTACTGCATTTAAAACATTTACAAAGGACAATAACTCTGAGAGAACTGGCCGCTAGCCATTACTCTTTCTTATCTAGGTACATCTTATCAATATCAAAGTGCCAGCAGAAAATAGATGAATATCACTGGCTATGTTTTCAAGATATTAGACAAAGAGCCAGTGTGACCTTGAAAATGAAGTCAAGCAATCAAAAAGGAGTCCTTTCTTTCCTCTATCTCAAAAAAGTATCTGTGCTAGTTTGGTCATTTCTATCTGTTGATTAATGAGATAGAGTGCATACAAGACTTATTTGTAGAGTGGTTATAATACAGCGGCCATGAAAATGAGGTAAAGGTTACCAAAATCTTACCACTTCTTTTCCGCGTCTAAATGAAGTATATATGCTGGTTTGGGATAATTCGAGCAATTAGTTCAAGATATAGTGTGGACACAAGCTTTGTTCTATTACAATTTGAGTTTCAAAGTGCCAGTGGGAGCTTGACAATGAGAAAAAGGCCACCGAATTCTAACAACTTCTTTCCCCATCCCTAATAATGTACCAATGCTAGGTTTTGGCAAACCCCATCTATTGATTTATGAAATAGAGTGCACATAAGGCTCACTTTTAGAGTCTTTAGAATGAAAATGAGGTCACGGTTACCAAACTCTTATCCATCCTTTTCCCCGTAGTAATTAGTTTGGTCAATTTCCAGCCATTGGTTAAAGATATAATGTGCACACAACCTTTTTTTACTGCATTAAGAAATTTTACAAAAGGCAAAAACTCTAAGAGAACTGGCCAAAAGCCCTTACTTTTTATTATGTAGGTACACCTTATTGACAATATATTGTTGAATGTCCATCTCTGCGTTTTCAAGGTATTAGTGAAAAGATTGCACACAAGGCTCACTCTTACTCTTAGAGTCTTAATGATGAAGTGACCTAGCAAATAAAGTCAGCATCACCAAAATCTAATCACTTCTTCACCCCCCCCCTCCCCACCTTCGGTAAAAGTTTATCTGTATTAGCTTGGTCAAATTCAAGCAACTAGTTAAAGTTAATGTATACATAAGCTTTTTTTTTGCTGCACTATGAAATGTTACAAAGGGCAATAACTCTAAGTGATTATGCCCCAGCCCTTACTTTTTCTTATGTAGGTAAAACTCATTGATATCAAAGTGTCTACATAGATTGATTAAGATACTAGTAAGGAGAATGCACAAAGGGCTCACTTTGAAAGTCTTTATAATGTAAGGCCATTGACAATAAGGTTTAAGTCACCAAAATCTAATCACTTCTCTCCCCCATGGTGATGCTGTACCTATATTAGGTTGGCCAAATTCCAACTATTGGATATAGAGATAATGTGCACACATTATTTTTTAAAAATGCATTAAGAAATTTTACATAGGGCAATAACTCTATATGTCTACATACATTGATGAATATCCATTACTACGTTTGCAAGATATTAGAAAAGACAAAAAACAACAACAAAAAACAAAGAAAAAAAAAAAAAAAAAAAAAAAAAAAAAACAGATGGACAGACGTACGGACGGACCAAGTGAAAACAATATATATCACCAAAAACAAGTTGGCGTGTGCGTTTGTGTTGTCAGCCGAGAAATTAATAAAGTGAGTATTTAATGGTGCTTGTGATTATTTATTCTCTAATTTTCTATTTCAAAGCATATCTTGTGGGTACTTGTTTGAACCGTCTCTACTTGTCGAGGCGATTCAAAGGAGTACCCATAACATATGCTTTTAAGATCAGAATTACGCGGAAGGCGGCGTCGCACCTGCTGGGGCAAAAGTCACAGGAGCCACAATCAGAACGTGGTTATTTAGTTTATTTTATTCTTAGCAATGCTTAGTTGGAAAAGTGACAAAAATCAAAGACAAGGATTATATGAATATAGGAATTTCATTGAAAGCATATGCATTTTCTCATATGATGCATGAGAAATTAGGCTCAAAAAGTACCCACAGTCTGTACATTTTCATAAAATCTGAAAAACTGTCTGAGGAGTTGTGCTCACGAGGTACCCATTGTCAATATAATGAGGGTGAAAAATGACTAAGTTCACAATGGGGAAACAAGTAAACAAAATTATCTAATAATAACATCCAAACCACATACACATTCTCATACCATGAAGAAAACGCAAGCGAAGTTTCATAATAATCGGTACAAAACGGTAAAAGGAGTTGCGCTCACAAGAAGTACCAACTGTTTATATATAAAGGGTGAAAATGACTAAGTTCACAATGTGGAAAAAGTAACAAAAAATTACCTAACAATTATATCCAAACCACATGCACATCCTCATACCATGCAGAAAACATATGCAAAGTTTCAAAACGATCGGTACAAAACTGTAAGAGGAGTTGCTCGCACAAGAGGTACCCATTGTCTATATACTGAGGGCGAAAAATAAGTTCACAATGTGGAAAAAGTGACAAAAAATGTTCTAACAATTATACCCAAACCACATGGACATCCTCATACCATGTAGAAAACACAAGCAAAGTTTCAAAACAATCAGTATAAAACTGTAAGAGGAGTTGCACTCACAAGAGGTACCCACCGTCTATATATTGAAGTGAAAAATGACTAAGTTCACAACGTGGAAAATGTGACAAAAGATATTCTTACAATTATATCCAAACCACATGCACATTTTCATACCATGAAGAAAACATATGCAAAGTTTCAAAATGATCGGTACAAAACTGTAAGAGGAGTTGCGCTCACAAGACACCCAGGGTAAATGTTGACGGAAAGACGAACAGACGGACGGATGCTCTAACAATTCGGGTTTAGGGGCTACGTCCCATTGTAAATTTCCATAGGGTTTTACGGGCTATAAGCTCCCTAACAGAAATGTTTTTAATGTTTCTTAACGGAATAAAGCATAACGTGGTTACAAAACTGAACCCCCTAACCCGAAATGCTGGCTCGGACGGACAGACGGACGGACGAATGGACGGAAACTTGCACTCCTAAGTCGCCCATGCTAAAGCAGGTGCGACAAAAACTGGACAATGACACATGGGTACATGTATCAATGTGAAGGCTCTGAAATTGCTTGACTGTGTGCTTATAGGAGCATATGCGGTAATTACAACAACTAGGGTGTATACACATTTACCTTGATTTCATCAAAAGAAAAGCCATCGTCATTCTCACACTGAACTTCCAGATTCAGTAGCTGTGTATCCAGATCAGTGTTACTCTCCTTCATATTCAAGAAATCCAAATTACGTATGAAATCTCCCAGCTTCATTCGTGTTACTGTCAAATGTAAAGACGAATCCTAATTATATGATACTTTAGGTTTGATCACTGTCCTGTTAATTGAAACACTGATTGATAAAATACAAATAGGACTGAAGCACTCACTTAGAAAACTAGCTCCATTGTGGTGATAAGAGCACTGTGGATAAATGTGACTGATAGCTTTTTACAGTATCATACTTTGCTGTATATTTCAGGAAAAATCGTTACGACTGACTCTATCTGAATTTTATTCACAATTTTATAAACACATACAACGATTCACGAGGAATAAAATGTTGACATTAAGAGAAAGCGTTTGTCTCTATTATCATTAAAATTAGTTTTCAGTTTCAGATAATTTTGTTCTGATTTTATTGGGATTTGTTTATGAATTTATACATATAACCCCATGTAGGTGCCGACAACACCAAAAAGACAAACTTTTGATAGTAACAGAAAATGTTTGCTGCTACCATCATGTGTTTAAAGTTTAAGAAAAAGATCAATTTTAAATTGTGTAGAGTTTTGCAGAATGTGTAAATTACCTGAGCAAATGTCATATTTTACATTAACAAACTTCTTTGTTTCGCGGCGATCACTATTAGAAATATACAGCAATTACAAGACCATTTTTTGTGAACATTCAGGTTAGTATTTTAATGCCACGCTGTTTAGCATTAATATTTTATTCAAAAGAGCAATGCTCCATCCTTGGGATAAGTGTTTTCCAATTTGCGAAAATAACTGGGCACCTGAATCCAGGATGACCTCTGTTCCGATATGTGATATCAAGCATTGACCGAAACTTCAAGCCCGCCTAAGCTTAAATATCGTTTTGATCATAGCTTGGTTAAGAGTTTATACGCCTATTTGCTGGAATTATTGTGATATTTTCATGGCCATTTTTATAAAATAAAAATTTACATATGAGCCCAGGTACAGCATTTCTCACAAAATTGCAACTGTGCCCAGTAAAGACTGAGATCAGCTTGTGTCTGATGAGACTTTTTCGCAGAGCTAAGGATCCAAAGCATCTATAGGTGCACTGCGAAGACTCTGATAAGACTGTGCGGATTTATAACAAAACATACGACGTTACAGTTATATTAAATGCGGAATATGCACTCACAGATACGCTTGTATGCAAAATTGTGTGTGTTCCTTGAAGGTTACATTGATGTAACTAATGTTATATGGCATACTGTCATACGCAACAATGCTACACTGTTACAGTATCAGAATATCGCAAATATACACATAATATGTAGAGTTTTGTGTGTTACTTGGGCATTACATGGATGTTACAAAGAGCAGATGTTGTGGTTGTGTGATGGCCGTTAATACTATATTGAAGTGACATGGGGAGAACGAACTTGATACAGCAAATATCTATATGCAATTACACTCTCAATCTATGTAACATTTATGTAACGTCCAAGGAACACGCAAAAATTGCAAATATATTCTGTATAGATGCACATTCACGAAATGTAACAGTAAGGTTGTACTATTTGGTTTGAAAAGAAGTGTATAGAGTTTTTCGTGTAACTCCATATTTAAATCTTATGTTAATCTCTATGTCATCAATTAGTGCCCAAGTAACACATAACAGCCTGCAAGATTATATTGCCGTATTTTACAACAAACTGCTAAATATTAATGAAAGTCTAACGATTGTCTTTGGAAACAAAGAACACACAACAGAACGAAACTCTGAGTCTCGGTTTCATTAAGCTAAGTCACATGCTGTTTATTGCACGTACACATACGGATGCTGAGTGTGACTTTGATGATGCACCATGTTAAATTGTTGCTGCATGACATGTAAGAATTGAAACATTCGCATATCATAAATAAAATATCAATGCACCATTAATGTAATATGTAACACGCGAAACACGAAGGTTTCGTCACTATGAGTACATACTCAGGACCTACTACTGTAACAAGGAAACATTTTGGTATGTACTTCACTTGGCAAATATCCATCTACCTTATATCAGACTGACATATTACAATGTAACAGTAAGGAATTGACTCACATTTACTAGATATCCTTAGAACAGCTAAGAGTTTTGAAAAATGCAGCCAAAATGAGGGTAGGGTTGGATATTTACCTCTGGAATCTAGCATAAGCAATTGATCAACCACAGCTCACTTGAAAACGAAAGTAGATATGTTATTGTTCACAATCAAGCACTGCCAAAATTTTGCACTCACGAAAGGCATGGCGCAGGGGTCACGGTGGGAAAATGTATGCGCATTTTGTTTTCTTTTTCTTTATGCGATTTAATCCCGCATTTTTTCTCCTTTCTCTCTCTCTTTCCCTCCGTTTTCGTTTGCCTTTTCTTGCGCATTTCGTATGCTGGGCCATTTAAGCCGCGCTTGATTGGTGTTGACGGGGCTACATTACGAAGGTACAATGGTAAACCGAACAGTTTTGGTCCGAAAATTTGACCATTTTTTTCTTACTTTGGAAGCCTATCGCGCCCTTCCTTTACATGCTAGAGAGCTCGTGTTCATACTATTATTACCCCGCATACTATCGTATTAAATAGTAACTGGAAGATTGCTTGTATTAATCTCGGCGTGAGGGTCGTTCAAAAAGTGGTGGACAGCAATTACGCATAAATAAGGTACAGCCGTCGAAAGGATATGTAAACCCACGAAAATGTGGCAAAACACATGTTTTAAAGCTATATTTTTCTGTTTGTTTCGGTACTTTGATTATAATATGGAAAAAATCTTGGACCTAGGAAGAAATTGATCACTTTTTACATATCCTCAGAACGGCCAAGTGTTTTGAAAACATGCAGCCAAAATGAGGGTAGGGTTTACCGCTGGAATCCAACATAAGCAATTGATCAAACATAGATTACCTAAAAACGAAAGTAGATATGTTATTGTTCAAAATCAAGCGCTGCCAAAATTTTGCACTCACGAAAGGTCATGGCGCAGGGGTCACGGTGGGAAAATGTATGCGCATGGAGATGTGTTTTTTTATGCGATTTGATCCCGCTTTTATTCCTCCTTTCTCTTTCTCTTTCCCTCCGTTTTCTTGCGCATTTTGGGCCATTTGAGCAGCGCTTGATTGGTGTTGATGGGGCTGCATTACAAAGGTACAACGGTAAACCGAAAATTTTTGGTCCGAAAATGTGTTTTCTTACTTTCTAACGCTATCGCCGTTGAAAGGATATGTACTTGTAGAGGATCATGGCGATAGGTATAATGGTTTACAGAATAATTACATAGTGAATAAATAAAAGTGTAATCAACAGTGTTTGATTAATGTAAAGATCTGTTAAGAAGGAGCATATTAATTTGGTAAAAAGCAAGTTCCAAAGAAATTCGTTTTTTACCGACTTATCCGCGCTGTTGAGTGAGGAGATCAGTTTTCCCCAAGGGGATCAAGTTCATACTTTTTATACCCCTTTTCAGAAGATAAGCAAAACATCGTAAAGGACCAGAAAATACTAACTACACCATAGTTAAGTACGGGGAGAAGTTTTACGGCCGCACTAACACCAGCTCTAGTGAAGAGAAATAGATTCTACAAGGATTGTACTTTGAGAACAGTGAATGCATTCACAGAGCAGAAAACAGCTAAAGCATCACGTTTTCTGGACTAGACTAGTTAGTTTCGGTGAATTAGGCCTCACAACTTTTCACAAATGTCGAATTGGCTGAATGATCGCAAAGAACGAGAAAATATAAAGCACACTATAATGAAGTATGTAAAAAACGTTTTAAGACAGCCCCACACGACACATACACCAGCTCTAGTAAAGATTACAGAATCCTAAATGGAATGACCCTTGAGAGCAGTGAACACACACACAAAACGGAAAACAAGTGTCAAGATTTCTGGACCTCATAAACTAGTGCCGGCCAGTTAGAACTCATCAGTGACCCTTATATAATTTTTCAAAATACCGGAGCGGGCTCAATGATCACAAAGGACCAAAAAATATAACTAGCACTGTAGTGTACCTTTTCAAAAGCAGAGCAAGCAGGAAGCAAGACCCTGATAAAATGACGAAACATCTACCTAGAGTATTCATTCCACTAAGAGTTACATGAAGAGCAGTAAAAGGTATACTGCACCGTATTTACCCAAAGTATTGTGAAGCCTTATCTACTTACCATACTTGTCCTAAAATCTGAACTAGACCATGAAGTGAGCATATGCTCACTGATACCCCCGGCCATGGCCATCAGTGATAACATGGTTTCAATGTTTTGGCATTTGCAAATAGCCAGAACAACAAAGGGAAATAACTCTAAGTGACCTAACCCCACAGTCCCTTTTTTCTTTCCGACAATACATCTAGTCATACTTGTCATGTGTACTAAATTTCAAGATTCTAGGTATAGTAGTTCTTAAGAAATCTTTGACACAAAATAAATGTCAACTCACAGACAGACAGACAGACACACAGAAAAGACAAAAACTATATAACCGCTTAGCATACTTCGTATGCCGGGGTATAATTAATCCATTCTACTACCTGTTGATGTGTCTAAAATATTGCAGTATGTATGGCAAACAGTGTAGAGCTTTATCAGACGCCGCAGAATGCGCTGTCTGATCTGTTCGCAAAGATCTATCTTTCCGAATACTTAAGGTTATTATGGTATATTAATTTTGTTTTCACCTGTGTCATAGCCTATGTCAATGCACCTCCTCATCCCAGAAGGTACCTCAATATCGTCAGTTCCATTAGGTTGCTCTCGGAGGAAAGAACAGAAGGGATATCCTTTCCTGTGATCTTTAAAGGGGTCATCATATGGATCCCAGCCATACAGCGTACACGCACAACAGAAGCAGGTCACAGCGTCTCGATAACCTGGCAAAACGAAAGATAATGATAAGGCTAGAACATACAGAAACCAAACGATACAAACATGGAGTAAGCTCCTATGTATGCGTTTAGAGTCTTTCTAACGTTTACAGTCTTAGTACAGATTTGCAGTCCATGTAGTTCTGTAGCGTTTCGTTTGTGATATACACTCTTGTAATTAAGAATTTGCAAACGTTTCCTAACTTCCCATTGACGTACTTGTATTTTAGGTACAGAAAAACATTAGTTGCATTCCGCCTGCTAAACCGATAAATAATACCTAATAAAGCCGATAAATAATATCTAATAAAGCCGATAAATAATACCTAATAAAGCCTAATGATAAGAACGCAATTAGACAGCTGACAAATACAGCAAACTAACCGTTATTGTAATAGTTTACTGACTGACATTAGAATAGCAGCGTTTCAAAATTGACTGGGTCGTTTTACGTCACATTTTCAATGCCATCCAATTTCCTCTGCAAACACCGTCACTCAGGGCCAGATAGCAGCAAATTCATTTAGGAGTACCATTTCATACAGGAACAAATACAATGAACGAACTGAACTGAACGGATATCAATTGATGAATTAAAAGAATCATTCTTTTTACTTTCAAATAATACCCCGTGTTATTTACCAATGTAAATGAATCCTACATCAGCCAATGCTTTTGGAGGTATCTTCGCGTTCCTCGGCCAACTGACGAAAGTAGCGAGTCTACTTTCCATTCTTCCATACTTTGAATATCGCACTTTAGATATGAACTTCGGAACACGACTGTCCTTTTTCCTAACAATAGGACAGTTTGGGTTTATCTTTACATGTCGTTCTCTCGGTGTCTCTTTACCCTTCCAGTTGCTCAGCACCAGATTGCAGAAAGCACATTTAACTTTATCGCCGCTTTGCATGTAGTAGAAGCCATCAATGGCAAGACTGTGTTTCTTAACAGGCGATGACGGCGGCCAGTCTTCGAATGTCTCTAGACGCGCATTTTGTACCTGTTAAAGGATAATACACTGAACAGTAATGCACAGCATTTTAGGAACCAAATCATCAACCGACGTTTTGAGTTTTTTTTTTCTAATTTTCCCCAGAAAATAGGATTTGATATTTCATGCAAATTGTCTCCTAGGGAGACAATTTGCATGTAATGTCAGCACCTGTTTTCTGGAAAATTAGAACAATATCAATATTTTGTCAATATGTCGTCCTCTGAATTAGCCCAGAGAGTGGTAAATGTTAGAATAAAGCTAACATTAAGTAGTACACGGTCTAACCTCCAAAGAGCTAGTGGTTCATGTTAATTTATTAATGTTCCTTTCAGACCGGTTTTGCGATGGCATGCCGATATACCGGTTTAAGAACTGTTTAGTTTTCTAAAATGCTATATAGGCTATATTTTGCCTTTGAATGCATAATCCTGGCAAAAAATAAATTAATAATAATAATAAAAAAACAACAACAAAACAAAAAAAAAAACAACAAAAAAAAAAAAAAAAAAAAAAAAAAACAACCAAAAAAAAAAACAACAAAAAAAAAAAAAAAAAAAAAAAAAAAAAAAAAAAAAAAAAATATAAACAAACAGACATCTCATAGAAAGCATATGGTTCAGGCCGTCAGTGAACAAGTGGCGGGTTTACGCACCAAACGGAATTGATGTTGGGTCCTAATGATCCATGTTAAAGGGAAGTGCCAGTAAATGCTATGCTATGCCTGGATATATTTAACTCTAGAAAACAGCATTTTGGTGCAAGTTTAATCAAAATCGGATAAGATATAAGAAAGGTGTTTCAGGTTAAAGTTTTTTATACATGCAACTGTTAGTATGGATGTCTCATTGTGTTTGCTTAATACTATATTCATTATTCGTAAGTCTGAATAAATTCAATGTGTTGGTAGGTATATGATGTTAATGTGAGCATGTCCTGACCTATTTGCATAAGGAGAATATTTTTTCAGGAGAGGAAACTTTGTCGATCGTTTTTTCCTCCCTTCTCAAATGAGGTCGACATTAAAAAGGAAGGATCGAAAATTCTTTTCGTTTAAAGTTGACAGGTTCGTTCAGATATTGAGAGTGTTCACTTCTGAAAAGGTCTGGAAAAAACAAAACAAAACAAAAAAAAAAAAAAAAAAAAAAAAAAAACAAAAACACAAAACAAAAACTCACATGTTAATATGTGTTCGAGTATAAACGACTGTAATGTGATCTATTCTTAACCCTTGCCCAGCTAAACCCGGATATACCCTGCTTCTGAAGCCAACTAATCTGGATCTGCACTATTTGCCATTCAGTATGTGAATCTATATCACCAACCTTGATCAAGTAATCTGGTTGGCTGAAAGTTAGAAATGGGTGTGGCTTCTTAATTTATTCAGCAGGACAAGGGTTTACAGCCGGCAACACTGCATAGCAGTCTGTTACCTCGCTATGTGTATATAGTATAACCGAATATGGTCTCCGGATCACAACTCTCTCACCTGGTACTTTTCAAACAGCTTCTGTTGTGCCTTTATATCATTCACTAGGTTTTGTCCGTAGTACGGCTCCAATATATTTCTGCCGTCGTCATCTGAAATAAAAAAGGAAGATGAATATGCCAAAATTTCTAGGTAAATCTAAGGTATATTACTCTAGCAATAAAATGATCAGGGTTCTGAGACCTATATGCACATGCTCTGCCTATATTCTTACTTTGCTGCAAGTTTCAAATCATTATCTTGAAAACTGTAGAAGTTGTGGAGACACGAACCCTACTCTGCCATGTGTATGAGGCTTTATTTCTAAGTAGATCAACGGTATATAACTAGCAATAGTAATTTGATTAGAGTTTTGTGACCTTTATGTGCATGCCCAGCCTATATTCTTATTTTGCTGCAAGTTTCAAATCATTATCTTGAAAACTGTAGAAGTTGCGGAGGCACGAACCCTGCTGTGTCACGTGTATAAAACTAATTTTCTTAGTAAATCAAGGGTATGTAACTCTGTCAGTGACAATTCGATTAGAGTTTTGTGACTTAATGTACATGCTCAGTATATATCCTTATTATGGTGCAACTTTCAAATCTTTATCTTAAAACCTGTTGGAGAAGTTGCGGAGACCCAAATATGTCATAAGTATAAGGCCATTTTCTTAAGTAAGTCAAGGGTGTAACTCTTCCAATACTATTTCGAACAGAGGTCTGTGACATTTATGCACTAACGCATCCTTATTATGTTGCAACACAGGGTCGGACGCACATATGACGATTGGTAAAACTATATGATTGATTGATTGTGTTGGGGTTTAACGACACGTCAACCCTTGAGGTTCATTTTGTGTCGTCTCCCAGAGAAAGGGAGAAAAGAGATAGAAGAGAGAGTAGAGGAGATGAAAGAGAGGGACAGGGAAGAAAGAGGAACAGGAAAGAAAGTGAAGAAACAGAAGAAATAAAAACATTCCCCCTCTACCCTTACCCACTACAAGGATAGCAGGCCTTGCCCAACTGTAAGCCAATATCAGTTGGACGCCCCAGTGATGTAAGTAAAACTATATGCCCTTCTCCACTTCGTGGCGTTGGCATAAAAAAGAAACACTATAAAATGTTGTAAGTTGAGGCGGAAGCGTGGTGGTGGTGATGGTGGTGGGAGGGGAGGGCGTGTGTGTGTGTGTGTGTGTGGGGGGGGGGGGGGTTGATAGATTTGCCTCATACCCGTGCAGCTTGATATCCGATGTAGGGAGTACATATTTCATTTCCAATGCCAAAGTATGAGAGCCATGAAGCCGTCGAATGTAAAGTACGAGTCGAATGTGGTCATGGTGGGAAGGAATCTTGATTCGTTGTCCACAATAAGGACATATATTCGCACAAATAGTCCCTACTTCGTATTTTATATTTAAGAGTTTTGCGTGTAGGTTTCTAGTTAACTTAACTTATTGCTTAACTGTGCACCATTTTGCCATGTCGGCAGTTTTATGGTCTGTCATAAGAAACGTATGAAAATGCGATTCTCCAGTAACCCGACTTCCATATAGTATTGGTCGGGAATGTGGGGGTCAAATTCTTTAAGAGAACAGCATGGCATAAGTAATAAAAATTAATCTGAGGATTATATCCAAATCACATGCACGTCTTCAGATCATGACAAAAATATCTATACAGTTAATACGAATGCCGTTCAAAACGTTCTCAGCCCTACGCCCTACCAAGTTCTGAACAGTTTAGAGGATATTTGAATAGCTGATTCTATGCAGCTATTCTACAGACCAGTAATCACCAAATTTTCAGAATCCATTTTCAGTTTTAATTTGCTTAGACTACCACTTTTACACTTACCCCCATACTCTGTTGTGTATGTTTTTGACCACCCGCAACGTTTGTATTATTAAATGCTTGCATTACAAATTTCTCCATGATATATACAAGGGCATCTCTGCAAGTAATAATATATTTATTTACAGTTTGAGGTTATGTAAAATTTCTAGGCACACATTTTAATGCCGAAAATGGTGATTTTTTTAACAATTTCAGCAGTGAGTGCTACTCCGAAACCATACTATGAATGCCCAGGAATATACTATATCAAAGTCTGTGTGGCAAAGGTTTTGTAAGATGCTAATGTAGATCTGTGTAAACACATTTTCTTAGATTTATGCATAGAACTTTCAATAAACGCATTGGTAAAAAGCCTCTTTTCTAGTTTTAGCCTTAGTGGCCAGTTTGTTCAGCCGAGTGGAACCATTTTAGCAATTTTGGTAAAAAGGCATCAGAGAAACATTTCTATGAAATTATTTTGAAATCGGGCTTCTGGCATAAGAGGAAATGTCGTTTAAAGTTTTTTTGTCTATGTTTAGCTCTGGCGAGCATTTTGTTCAGTCAAGCGAAACCATTCTAGCAATTTTGGTAAATGGGCGTATAAGAAACATATCTGTGAAATAAGTTTGAAATCAGGCCACTGGCCTGGGTGAAGATGTTTAAAGTTTGTTTTTTTCTATTTTTAGCTCTGGCGGCCATTTTATCTATTTTGGTAAGGGGCCATAAAAGGAACATTTCTGTGAAATTATTTTGAAATCAGGCCGCTAGTTTAGGAGAAGATGTCGTTTAGCTCTGGTGGCCATTTTGTTCAGCCGAGCAAAAGCATTTTAGCAGTTTTGATAAAGGACTGTAAGAGAAACATTTCTGTGAAATTATTTTGAAATAAGGCCACTATCCGCGAAGGAGATGCCGTTTAAAGGTTGTTTTTTTCTATTGTAGCTCTGTCGGCCATTTTGTTCAGCCGAGCGAAACCGTTTTAGCAATTTTGGTAGAGGGCCATAAGAGGAACATTTCTGTAAAATTATTTTGAAATCAGGCCACTGGCCGCGGAGGAGATGTTGTTGAAAGATTTTTCCAGTTTTAGCTCTGGTGACCATCTTGTTCAATGGAACTGAACGATTTGAGCAGTTTTGGTAAAGAACCATGAGTGAAACAATTCTGTAAAGTTTGGAGGAAAGATGATCAGTAGTTTAAGAGGAGATGTCGTTTAAAGAATTTTTTATGACGCACGACGCACAACGCACGACGCACGACGGACGCATGGTGATCACAATAGCTCACCTTGAGCACTTCGCACTCAGGTGAGCTAACAAAGTAAAATTGATCTTTACCTTTAGTCCAGGACCCATTGATAAATATTGTTCGTTCGTCTGTCATTACTGACAATGACCAATTCTAATCAACTGTGTGTATGTTATTATTTGTGTGTTCTAAGATGGCTGATGAGACCAATCTTAGCTCTAAACTGCCTGATACAGATAGAACAAGAGAGGTCTGAGGAACAAAGCTCTGTTGGTGATGCCTTAGCTCTGGTTTTCCGCTGTGCACGTTTCTGCTCGGCTTCGCTGATTCTTTTTGCTTCGTATTCACCAGCTCCCCTTCTTATGAGGCCTCGCCACTTTGTTAGATCCTGTGCAATCTGTTCCCACGACTCTGTTGGCATGTTGAAGTCTTTAAGGGAGGCTTTGAGGGTGTCCCTGTATCGCTTCTTCTGACCACCAAGGGAGCGTTTTCTAGCTTGTAGTTCTCCATAGAGAACTTTCTGTGGCAAACGTTCATCAGGCATTCTATTAACATGGCCTGTCTATCTTAACTGTGCCAATTTCAGAAGAGAATGTACACTCTGCATCCCTGTCCGTTTCAGGACGTCTGTGTCTGGAATCCTGTCTTGCCACTTGATCTTTAGAAGTTTTCTAAGACAACTTGTATAGAAGTGGTTCAGTCTTTTTGCAAACTGTTGGTAAACTGTCCAAGTTTCGTATGCGTATAATAGTGTTGGCAGCACCACCGATCTATATACTTTCAGCATTGTGTCAAGTCTGATTCCACTTCGGTCCCAAATACTTCCACGTAGCCGGCAAAATGCTGCACTAGCTTTAGCAATCCTGGAGTGACTTCATCATCAATGTGCACAGCTCTAGACAATGTGCTTCCAAGGTAGGTTAACTTGTCTACCACTTGCAGTCGTTGACCTTTCACTGTGATGGTAGGCCCCTTGTAAGGCTTTCCAGGTGCTGGCTGATATACTACTCAGTCTTTTTTATGCTGATTGTGAGATCATTGCTGTCACATGAATCAGATACTTGATCCACACCTTTCTCTTCTGTTGGAGCACCCTTTGCCATGTCATCAGCAAAGAGGAACTCATCTAGCACCTCTGTCTGCACCTTGGATTTAGCTTGCAACCCTCTTAGATTGAAAAGTTTCTCATCAAATCGATACCTAATAGGTATACCATTGTCACCATCCTGGAAAGCATCTATAAGCATGGCAGAAAACATCATGCTGAACAGTGTTGAAGCTAGTACACAGCCTTGCTTAACTCAATTTGTCACAGGGAATGGATCAGAAAATTCGCCATCATTTTGGACCCTTGCAAGCATTCCATCATGGAACTACCGCACCGTTGCTATGACTTTGGCAGCCAAACTTTGCCATAATTTTCAAAAGTCCCTCACGACTGACTGTGTCAAATGCTTTGGTAAGGCCGACAAAGGTCATGTAGAGGTCCACATTCTGTTCCTGGCATTTTTCTTGATGCTGTCGTGTTGTATAGATCATGTCTATTGTTTCTGTGTCTTTCCTGAATCCACACTAGCTTTCTGGTAGAAGCCCTGACTGTTCAAGGTGTTCATTCAATCGATTTAGTAGGACCCTAGCAAGGATCTTCCCAGCAATTGACAATAAAGAGATGCCTCGATGATAGTCACAGACGAGGATTCCCTTTCATTTTGAATAGGTGGATAATTGTTGCGTCCTTGAATTCTCGAGAGATGGCTTCTTTTCTCCACATAATGTGAAATAACTGTCAGTTTCTCTGCAACTGGAGGACCTCCTGCTTTGTAGATCTCTGAAGGTATCCATCTGATCCTGGAGCCCTGCCAGAGGAGTTTTATTCCTTTCACTGTTTCAGAGACGGTTGGGAGCTCATCAAGCAGCGGATTACATTCCACCTGTGGTAGTCTGTTGATAGCTTCATCATTGAAAGATGATGGCCGATGAAAGACAACATCAAAGTGCACAGCCCATCTTTTCAAGATAGCTTCTTTGTCTGTCAGAAGACTAGTTCCATCTGAACTAGGGAGTGGGTGGTTCCTGAGCTCTGGGGACCATATATTGTCTTGAGTGCATCAAAGAACTTCTTCATATCCTTTCTGTCTGCAAAGGACTGGGTTTTATCAGCCTGTTTGCTCAGCCAGGAGTCTTGCATGTCTCTGAACCTAGTCTGTACTGTCTTGCATATATTTGAATGCATATGTTTGATAAATATAGGTACTAGAGCGATGACAATGTATTTTCTGAAAATAGCCACAGTGACCTTGACCTTAAGCCCGGGACCCTGAAAGTCAAATTTACTCGAGATATTATCATACCCAACATTTGTGTGAAGTTACATTAAAATGCATTAAGTAGATGCTAGAGCGATGACACTTTTTTTCTTAGAATAGCCACAGTAACCTTGACCTTAAACCTAGGACTCTGAAAGTCGAACTTGCTCGAGATATTATCATACCCAACATTTGTGTGAAGTTTTATTAAAATCCATCAATAAATCTAGGCGTTAGAGTGAGTGATGACAAAAGGTGAACATACGTACGTATGAACAAATCCTATATCCCCTCGCCACTTCTTTGTACGAATAGACAATAATCTGATCTGGCCAGTTTTTGAATTCATCTAAGAGTCCATCCAATTCATCTTATCTGCGTTTCAGGAAGATCTGATCAAAATATAAGTTATGCTGACAAAGTCAAACAGAAGTTTTTCAGCGATCAAGGGGGACGTAACTCTAAACTAAATGATCCAATCTGGCCAGTTTTCAAAGGTATCAGAGATTTTATCTATGCCCAACTTAGCTGCAAGTTTCAGGAAGTTACAATCAAAACTAAATGAGTTACGCTAATGACACAGTAAAACAGAGGCTTTTTCAGCAATCAAGGGGACGTAGATTAATGTTCTGATCTGGCCAGTTTTCGATCTCTTCTGAGATTTCATTCAGGTTCACATTATTTGCAAGTTTCAGGAAGATTTGATCAAAACTGAATGGCTTTTGCTGATGACAAAGTCAAACAGAGGCTTTTTTCAGCAATCAAGCGGACGTAACTTTAAGATTCATAATCAGATCCGGCCAGCTTTCGAACTTGTCCGAGATTTATCCATGTCCACCGTATCTGCAGGTTTCAGGAACATCCGATTAAAACTGAAGGAGTAATGGTGACGACAAACATTTTCCCATTTTAAGTCTGTTGAACCTTGTGGTTGCCATAGCAACCACAGTTTTCATTAGATTTTCATGAAAAGGTCATGCTACCAATCCCCCACCAGAGGCATGCCAAAGATGAGAAATGACTAAGATCATCCTGCAGATTGTGGAGATACATGTATAACTGATCAAAGGTGCTGACGGACGGATGACGGACGGATCACTATCCTATAAGCTCTCATGGAGCCCTCAGCCCAGGTGAGCTAATAAAAAATATTTCAAAGTGTCTTCTACTAAACTGTTCACTCAGCATGTCAAGCGTTGTCAGAATGCATTAGGTTAATAAAACATGCGGAATCAAACTATGCAATGAAAAGATATTATATAAGAAATACACTTTTGAAAATATTCAACGCTTACCCATTTTGTCTTACTCCAGTCATTGTTTTGAACGACGTTTACAGGTAACTATACCGTAATGTATGATATTGAAATTAAGGCAATAAGAATAGAAAAAATAAATACTGCTTTGTAAGCATACAGTGATGTTCCATAAACAATGTACAAAGAGGTTTATATGACATTCCAATTAAGCATTCTACATAAATCTTTAGCGGGCCGTTATCGGCCCGTCAGGGTAGCTGACGGGCCGATAACGACCCGCTGTAGATTTATTAAGAATGCTAGCTTGGTTAGTCCTATAATTGCTTCAAGTGCGAATACTTCAATAACTTATTTTCCTAAAGTATTTGGAGGTCATTTTCCTAAAGTATTTGGAGGTCACTAATGTCCTATAAGAGCGGGAGCTCTCCTAAAGTTGACAACTCATCAACAGCAATATCCACTTGAATTTCCTGAAATATCAGCGCTGTTTCATCACGAAAACATATCTATATAATTTTGATTCCCTTTAACACCACTTTTATATAGTAAAATTATCATGGGGTTTACATGGGTATATATTATTTTTCTTATTTCTGCTAAAAATAGATTGTGGTACTCATTAGAACCGCCTCGACAAGGCGGTTCTAATGAGTACCAACATATTATGTTTTGAGCAGAAATAGGAAAAAATATCAAAATTTTTACCTGAAAACTTTAGTTTTTGTTGGTGAAATTTACAATATACAGTTGAACCTCGATAATTCAAAGTCCAAGGGACCAAACAGTTTTATTTGAATTATTGAGACTTTGGAAAATTGAGGATTAAAATGGATACAGATATTTAAGTCGGGACTTCAAAAGTTAGAATTATTGAGAATTTTGAATTATTGGAGTTTGAATTATCGAGGTTCTACTGTATTTGAATAGGCGTGTTTTTCGTAATGTTAATATATGAGCCGGAGTACAGCATCGGATAATGTTACTAAACTCGGCTTGAATATAGTTGTAAATGAAAGTAAAGTTTCTAAACAGTTGTGTTGCAAATTCTTCCTTTCAGAAAGCTGGTCACATTTCAGAAGGTTTGCTGTGTATTTAACAAAACAACAACAACAAGAACTTGCAAAAGTTGCCTGTCTTCTGTGTAACTAATGATAAAAAACCAATCACATCTATCTAGTCCCTATAAACTACTTGATGCGTAACATCGGGAAATGGTTCTTATGCCTTATTTAATCATAGCTCAAATGTAACTAATGAGAAAAAAAAATGACCACATGTATCAAGTCCCTCTAACCTGCGTAACATCGGGAAATGGTTCTTATGCCTTATTTAATCATAGCTCAAATGTAACTAATGAGAAAAAAAAATGACCACATGTATCAAGTCTCTCTAACCTGCGTAACATCGGGAAATGGTTCTTATGCCTTATTTAATCATAGCTCAAATGTAACTAATGAGAAAAAAAAATGACCACATGTATCAAGTCCCTCTAACCTGCGTAACATCGGGAAATGGTTCTTATGCCTTATTTAATCATAGCTCAAATGTAACAAATGAGAAAAAAAAATGACCACATGTATCAAGTCCCTCTAAACTGCGTAACATCGGGAAAGGGTTCTTATGCCTTATTTAATCATAGCACAAATGTAACTAATGAGAAAAAAAAATGACCACATGTATCAAGTCCTTCTAAACTGCGTAACATCGGGAAAGGGTTCTTATGCCTTATTAAAACATATGCCTTGCGCTCCGTTGATATAGTCTACATTATCCATTAATTCTGTAAGCAGGAAACGAAGATCCTAATCAGAGAGAGTGAATACACAGGCTGGTATTGCGTTGTGTGGCAGAATATTGCATAATGCCACTTTTCTTGCGTTCGTCTTCAAAAGGCTGTTTGCTAAGATGCTTTATTTCTTTCAACTGGTTCATAGTGCCCTGTATAAGTGTCTTTATGTTAAGGCTACAACATTCTTTTAGAGGTATACGCTACAGTATAGCAGAGAACGACAGAACCGATCCTTCAATTGGTTTTTTTTTGCTAGTATAAACAGAAATATGAGCCTTTGTAAATCTCGGGTGGATGTATTGATTATAGACGTAAAAAGCAATTGTATTGAAAGAGGTCATTATAACTCAGTCACGATCGACATGCCGACAAATGAATTGAATCTATTTTGGTAAATATACAACACATAGTACTCATTTTTTTTCTGTCAAGGACAATATAAGTGCATTCATGTATTATTAGTACACGAACGACCTACACAATGTATTCCAGATTCAAACACGCACGCACGCACGCTCACACGCACGCACGCACGCACGCACACACACACACACACACACACACACACACACACACACACACACACACACACAATAACCACTGACCACATGTGAATACGCTTCAACCACAAACCATGACATGGGAAAAAGGTTAAAGCAACTGAAAACGACACGAGGAAGTGCTTTAATTACTAAGATCGTCATGAAAAAAAATCAATTTTACACAGGCCTTGAAATAAATAAATAAAAATAAAAATAATAAAAAAATAAATAATAACCCCCCCCACACACACACACACGAAAAACAACAACAACAACAACAACAACAACAACACACACACACACACACACACACACACACACACACACACACACTCACACACATTCACACACACACACACACACACACACACACACACACACACACACACACACACATACATGTAAAACGTTATAAACAGCAATCATGACATGAAAAAACGCTAAAAACAGCAAATATGACATGAAGAAATACTAAAAACACACAAAAAGAACATATAAGAAATCACCACGACATTTAGAATCGCCAGAATCTCTAACAAAGTCACAAAGAAAACGCTACAAAAACTTCTCATGAGAGGTGAAAAATGTTACAACAGCTAATCAAGACAAAAAGAAACGTAATTATCACTATAGGGATCAAACATGGTTTTTCATGCATTAACATTCGCCAGGTCCCGAGGGAGGTGTTGAAAACCGAGGCCGGAGGCCGCGGTTTTCAAAACCTCCCTAGGACCTGGCGAATGTTAATGCATTGAAAAAAAAGTTTGATCGCTATTATTGCATAAAAACTGAAAACATTTGCTACATTTCGCATTATTTCTTGCACTGTTTTGTTTCGCCTTTTCACCGATCGTAATTTCCACGGACTACGCTCGTTCTAGGGCCGGACATCTCGTCCCGGCAGCAAATCTGTGGCCCCGGTACGATCATATTGAAAGTTTGCGTAGCCGTGCATTAACAGCGCGTGAATTGCCTTGTTAATACACGGCTCTTCGCCGGTTAATGCACGGCTGTTAATAACGTGCGACACTGCTTTTTATGCAATAAAACACATTAATGACGAAAACGCTTTAACCACTAATCAGGACTAAAGCGTTATCAAGTGTGAACATAACACGCATGACACGAAGTGAAAAGATACAATTCTCATTTGCATTAAAAGCAGCATTAACCATATTGTAAGTTTTAGACAAGGATTTGGATTTGAGAGCGTTACCTTGGTTATTCATGTCCAATAAATCTGCAAGAACTGCCAGCCTTGTACACAAACCGTATTCTTTAAGTAGGAGTTATCTCGTTTTTATTCCACTTTGATTCCATCCACATAATATTAAAACAGAACCTTGTTTTACAGAAAACGCTACAAATGTACGTATGTTTGAGTAATATTGTTTTAAAACATTTAATATTAATTTTTATATCCCGCCACACAATGGTTTCACGTTGGACGTCCGTGTGTCTGTCCGTTCGTCCGTCCGTGGATTTTCAACAAACTTGGTATGTGTATTGATATTGTAGATATCTGGTTTAGGATTGCTAATGGGCAAATTTCGTCAAATTTTTACGGAGTTATCTGCCCGAGACACGCCCATTTTTTCGTTTCCGGATGATAACTTGAGCAAATAACAAGGAATTTTAACCAAACTTGCTTTGTGCATTGACATTAAGGAGATCTGGTTTGGGATTGCTAATGGGCAAATTTCGTCAAATTTTTACGAGGCACGCTCATATTTTCGTTTCCCGACGATAACGAGTAAAATAACAAGGCCTTTTAACCTAACTTGCTATATGCATTGATATTATCAAGATCTGGTTTAGGATTGTTATCTGTCCCTCCGTCATTTTCTTTCCAGACATTTTCGCAACGATAACTTAAATACATAAACAAATAATTGCTGTGGCGGGGTATTATTACATGTTATTAAAACAGAGTATCACAGCCAAGCGGTGATAAAGCTGGTAGGATGTCATTCTGAGCTACCTGAAAAGATGTTCACATATACACATTGATAATCCCACTTGTATAAATTATCAATGTTTGTACTAGTTTATATCATTATATAGTCGAACCTCGTTATCTCGAACTCGCTTATTTCGAAATACCGCTTATCTCGAAGTGAAAATCTGGTCCCTGTTTAAACATGAAACTATGACAACAGGTAACAAAATAATGTGGAAAAGAGGAGAAATTGCTCCTAAGAAGCAATTCCTCCTCTTTTCCACAATATTTTCAGTATATTTTTAGGAGTGAAATTACATATTCATTTGTGAAATGTGGTTGTTTGATTTACCTTTTTTCCTCAATTCTGCAAATCTGATATGTCGAGATACGGATATCTCGAAGTATTTCAGAGAGTCCCTTGGACTTCGAGATAACGAGAGTCGACTGTATTGAATTTATACAAACAAAATATGGTTAAACCAAATATACACATTGAATTCAAAGACTAAAAGACTAAGGCCTTTGCTGGGATCACCAGACTGAATAAAAACCTATACATATACTTATTGAGTTAAATTCTAGCAGATGGAGTCCTTGCTATGCTCAAGCAGCAACAGAAATGCAAAATGAATAATCTTTTCTTGCTTTGCTGAAACGGATCTTCAGTGTATTTAAAGTAGTCTCATACGACGTACAGACCCTTATATCATTTAATTAATGATAGCAGTGTATAAACAATTTTGTAACCGGGACCTTCAATGAAGAGAACATGATGCTCGTCTGTAACATGTATGTCTAAATGCTTCACTAACACATCTACGTATTAGGAATCTAAATGACAACAGACGGTCTGTCAGCATGCATGGTAGTGTGGAATGGCGACTAGTAAAGGCCCTGATCAACAACGCTATCTGAGCAAAGTGCGAAAGCGCAGCCTAATGCGGGCTTTTGCTACGCTGAATTTTAACTCAGCACAAAACAAAAAACTGTATTTAAATAACATGGTCTTCTTTCTCCGAGAAAAAAAAAGAAAAACAAGCAAAGCTTGACAATTCCTTGCAATCTTTCAGTCTTTGCATGTATCAAACCGTACTGATGCACAATCTGGTCCCGAGGTTATAAAACTTTTTTCATGCTCAGCTGAGCATGAAACTTTCTCTGCTAACAAATATAAAAATGCCAACAATAGTTGGCATTTACATATAAATTAGCAGATAATTTTTCATGCTCAGCTATGTTTAGTAAGAAAGAATTAGCAATGGTAAGTAACTTGAGATTTATAAGCAAATTTCATGATCAGCTGAGTTGAGCACGAAAGAAGTATTATAACCTCGGTCCTGAACGCTTTAGCATGTACCAATTAACATTCTACTGTTCCCTCCCAGGATAATAAGATATTAAAAAATGGCGAACAGTGAAAGACTTGACCAACAGTGCACATCCTATTATATATACGAGCTGCAACGTCAGAAAACGTACCTTCGGACAAATGTGCCCAGCGAAGATTGGGATCAGCCTGCACATTCGCGCAGTCTAATCAGAATCTTAACTGGGCGCATTTTAGATAGTCATGAAAAACTCCAATCAGAATTCGCGAAGCGCGAATGCGCAGGTTGATTTCAGTCTTCGTCGGGCGAAGTGTATTTTCTCATGTTGCGGACGATATATGTAACTGTGTTAACGTTATGTTTATTATCAAGAAAACATGCCTATATAATTTTGACCCCCTTAAACCCCACTTTTATATAGTAAAACTGGGGTTTACAGGGGTATACAACAATGTTCTTATTTCTGATCAAAAAAGATAGATTGTGGGTACTCGTTAGAACCGCCTCGCCGAGGCGGTTCTAACGAGTACCACAATCTATGTTTTTTAAGCAAAATATAAAAAAAAAAAAAAAAAATCAGAGTTTTTTATCTGAAAATTATCAATTTTTGGAGGTGAAATCTTCTATACATTTGAATAGGCGTATTTTCGTAATTTTCTCAGTGTTTAATTCAATGTCCACGCTGTTGGAATAGTATAAACAAGCAAAAGGCTTACTACCTATAGAAACGGGTCCACCGTGCGATGGTAATATTTTCCAAAATCAACATATGGCTTCTTAAAACTCTATAAAAAAGTACATCTGTATGCGTCATTTACCACAAAACAGTTTTAAATCATAGGTCAATTATTAACGATATAGTGCGAAATGTTCGAAAATGACCTTTATACCATATGCGTATAGCGAAGGCACAGGGCAGCCTGCGTCCGTAGTCGGATTTTAATAAACGTCAAAAAATTGCCTTTGGGAACAAAGAACACACTACGGATTAGAAAAAAAGCATTCTTTTGTTTGCGACAGTTTACGGTTTACATTGATTCTTAAGCTGTAATTAGACTGTGTGAATGCATAAACAAACCAGAGACTTCGCGGCCCGGATATGGCATATTGCCCTTTTCTTGTTTTGCGTACTGTATATATTATCTTGTTTATATGTACGAATTCATCAGTTCATGTTTGTGCTTCTAATGCTCATGATTTGCTTTAAAATGAAAGTATTCTTACTGAGTTCTTTGTTTATATGTATCGTTGGAACAAATGCTGGCAAGTATTTGATGCTAAACATGCTGGCTGAAATCTTCAGCAGACGGCATATTAAAATATTTTTTCTTCTTTGTTTTCGAAAATACGGGTTTCGACATTTCGTGCAAATTGTCACCAGTGGGTAGACTTTGTCTAAAATGTTAGGTCCTCTTTCCTGGGAATAATAAGAAAAATATGGTCAAGTTGTCGTCTGCTGAATTATCCCAGGATGTGGTACATGTAAATGTTTACTCTTGTCTTCATATCCGAAAGCTGTTGTACCTCAGTTATTATGATAATGTTTGTTTTTGAATGTTGTCTGTGAATCCGACTGACCAAAAACAGACGTTAGTCAGTATATGCCTGCATTTGTAAAGTTTGAGGAAGAAAACGTGCGGCTGCTAATGGTTGTAAATCACCAATTCTGTTTTAGATAGATGGCCGTGCTACAAGCTAAGTAACTGAACAATCTCCGAAGCAATGTAACAAATGTTTTATTGACAGTATAAAATACGTTCATACTTGCTTTAAGAATATTTACACCAGAACATTTAAGTCGCAACATCGTAAAACGTGCCTGCAGACATGTGCGTTCTGAAGTACAACACGCCTATATAATCATGACCCCCTTAAACCCCACTTTTACATAGCAAAAATGGGGTTTACAGGGGTATACATTATTTTTCTTATTTTTGCTCAAAAACATAGATTGTGAGTACTCGTTAGAACCGCCTCGCCGAGGCGGTTCTAACGAGTACCCACAATCTTTGTTTTGAGCAGAAATATAAAAAATATCAGAGATTTTTTTTTATCTGAATACTTTCAGTTTTTGGTGGTAAAATTTTCAATATATTTGCCCGATTACGCAAAAAAAAAAAAAAAAAAAAAAAATCTTTGCACTCGTCAAATTTGGCATATTAAACCAGTTGATTAAGACAGCAGATTTTTTCACAGGATCTACCAGCCGACTTTACGTAACTTTCTTCGTCCATTCGTCCATCTATTTTTTTATACAGGATCTAACTTTCTTCGTCAATCTATCTTTTATACAGGATCTACCAGCCGACTTTATATAACTTTCTTGGTCCATCTTTTTTTTTTGTACAGGATCTACCAGCCGACTTTACGTAACTTTCTTCGTCAATCTATCTTTTGTACAGGATCTACCAGCCGACTTTACGTAACTTTCTTCGCCCATCTTTTTTTTTGTACAGGACCTACCAGCCGACTTTACGTAACTTTCTTCATTCATCTCTTTTTCTGTACAGGATCTACCAGCCGACTAAACGTAACTTTCTTCGTTCATCTATCTTTTGTACAGTATCTACCAGCCGACTTTATATAACTTTCTTCGACCATCTATCTTTTGTACAGGATCTACCAGCCGACTACGTAACTTTCTTCGACCATATATCTTATGTACAGAATCTCCAGCCGACTTTACGTAACTTTCTACGCTCATCTATCTTTTGTACAGGATCTACCAGCCGACTTTACGCAACTTTCTTCGTTCATCTATCTTTCAGGAACAAACGCGTAGGTAGGGCATAGTCTGCTACAAACACATTTTCTAGCTTTTATTTTTTATTATCAAAACCATAACTTATGTTTTATTGTTCTTTATATCTTTGCAGACCTCTCTTGGGATCCAGGTAAGTGCAGTTTTACAGCAAGTACAGTAAATATCCTAAAATGCGGGTAATAGAAACGTACGTAAATGTATTCAATATTTGTCCTAAATATTCGTATAGAGAGGCTTGCACAAGCATGAATACCTGATTACATGTAAAATGACTCCGGAAGGCGCACAACACAAAATGTCAACTGGAATTGTTCATATTTAATATAAATAAGGTAAGAAGTACAAGTTTACACATATTTAGGTTAGATACGGTAAACATTACCAATGTAGGAGATGAGAGTATCTACCTATACTGTGGTAGGAAACTGACTTCAATCACCTTAACCGACTTGGCAAAATCCTGCATCTTTCTTTGTCTGTTCAATGCATCTACTGTCTGAATGTTCACTGTGTTATTTTTAGAACACTCTATAATGCACCAGTCATTTGAAACCCCCACCACTGCAGGGCCCGGAAAAGTGGGACTTTTAACTTTTTCAACTTGCAAAGACATATTTATGATAAAATCCCTGCTTAAAGCCCCTGCTCCCGTGGGGTTGAAAATAATAAAGAACAACAAATGAACTGATACCTTTGGATAAACTTTCTTAACCTGTCCTTTATGAGCTCTTCATAAGAATTGGCTTTAACTGGGCCAGAGGTGTTCTATAACACACACACACACACACACACACACACACACACACACACACACACACACACACACACACACACACACACACACACACAGTGTTCTTACACAACAGAACTCATATTCTGAATATTCTGAAGTCTCTTCTAGGTGTTTTAAGGTGTTGAAAATAAAATAGACAAAGTAAACTAAAGATTATATTGTTTCAACAAAGCTTTCTCTGGCCAAAGAAAAAAAGAAAGTATCTCGCATTCTCTCACCTTCCTGTGGCCAATAAATAAGAACTAATGGTGAAACAAGAAGATATGATGCCACCCTTGGTCAAACAGCAAAAGCAGTTACATTGAACGTATGCAATCATACAAATCAAATGTTCAAACATCTATGGTTCTTTTATCTTTGCACACTAACAGTCTCTACAGAGCCCCTATATGCACCATGGATTCTATTCATTATAACGTACACTAAAACTGTGGGCATTTTCGCGAGAAGTCAATTCCTTGCGAATACACTACTACATCCAGATAAAACCCGGCTCAATGCCCCACTATTTCTACCGGCCCTTTTAGCCGGAAATTAAAACCCTGGCACATCTATGGCACTGTCGGGATTCATCTGAGGTTAAAACACGGAATTTAAGCGCCGCTATGTCTGCGCTATCCCCGTCCCCGTAAGGGCGGAGGTTTTAGATGACTGGTGCATTAAACTGAAAGACAACATAAATCGAAATAGATTGTGCAGTTTACGACACGTCGTCTCAAATCACCACGCTTTTACCACTAAGCTGAGAGAAGTTAAAAATAATATTGCTCTCGCACACCTTTATCACACGGGGAATTCATGTAGCAAGTTTGGTTGGTTTAGGAGGAGAAAGGGTGAACGACGGATAGACAGACGGGCAGACGGAAAAATAATATTGCTTTCGCACATCCTTACCATGCGGCGAAGTCATGTAACAGGTTTGGTTTAATTCCGGCCGGTGGTTTAGGAGGAGATAGCGTGACGGACGGACTGAAGGACAGATGAGCAGAGAGGTGAAAATAGTTTTCTCTTCACAAACTTACCACGCGGGGAAGTCATGTAGCAAGTTTGGTTAAATTCCGCCCAGTGGTTTTGGAGTATATAGCGTGACGGACTTCGAATACGTATTTTGTATTTGCGTTTTTTTTTTATAATGAATCTCTCTCTCACTCTCTCTCTCTCTTTCTCTCTCTTTCTCCCTCTTGCTTGTTGTCATGTTGTATGTAACATGCTATCCTTAATCAGTCATAGATACTACATTTACGCATAAAACCATATGCCCTGGCATAGTTTTCTATTGGAGTAGTGACACGAGATAAAAATACTTTTTGTCCTCTGTGAGAACGTTCTCAAATACGCATGCCGATTCATCTAGCGGAGGCGGACCCCCGTAGCACAGTTGATAGGAGAGTTGACTCTTAATCCATTATGTTTCTCACCGCTGTGGTTCGAGCCTCGCTCGGGTGACATGTGGGAAACCCAAGTTCTGCTTACCGTGGGTCAGGTAGTTTTTTCCCCGGGTTCTCCGGTTGTCTGATTACCTTCGTTGTCTGGTCAATTTGCTTCATGTCTGCGAGCAAGCAGTCGCTCCTTGGGCCTTTGCTGGTCACATATACCATAAGTACCATTATCTCGTGCACCGCTCCATTTTAATCATTGTTTTAAATAACTTGTTGTATGTATTTGTATGTATGTAGTTTTGTTGATGACCCCAAGGAAGATTGGTAAAACCAGCTGGGCTACCTTCATAAAATAAAGAATTTACTTACTTACTTACTTACGGACGGACAGACAGACGGAAAAATATTGTTGCTTTCGCACACACCTACCTTGCACGGAAGTCATGTAGCAAGTTTGGTTAAATTCTGCCCAATGATTGACGGACAGACTGACGGACGGAAAAAATAAAGTTGCTTTCGCACACCCACTAGGAATTTATGTAGCAAGTTTGGTTTTATTCCCCCAGTGGCTTGGTAGGGGATAGCGCGACAAACAGATAGGCGGACAGACGAACGGACAGACGGAAAATAATGTTGTTCTCGCACACCATTACCACGCGAGGAAGTCATGTAAAAAGTTTAGTTAAATTCCGTCCAGTGGTATAGGAGGAGATAGCGTGACGGACAGAGGGACGGACGGTAAAATGATGTTGCTCTCGCACACCTTAAGGACACGGGGAAGTCATGTAGCAAGTTTGATTAAATTCCGCACAGTGGTTTAGGACGAGATAGCGTGACGGACAGATGGACGGACAGACGGACGGACGCACGGACCGACTGAAGGACAGAAAAATAATGTTGCTCTCGCACACTCTCACCACGAGGGGAAGTCATGTAGCAAGTTTGGTTACATTCCACCCACTGTTTTAGGAGGTGATAGCTTGAAGGACGGACGGAGGCGTTCACAATATCCCCCATCACTTTTTTTGAAGAAAAAAAAGCATGAGGATAAGAAACAAAATGCTTCATAGGTTAATAGATGGTTGATAAAGTTTTATTGACGAACTCTATTTAAAACTTACTTAAATGCAGACATATGTGTGAAAAAATGAATGCAGCTAAAATAGTCATTCGTTACATTGGCATGCATGTCTTGTGAATTGTTAATGTAATGATATAGCGGGTATGGCCTTAAGTTATATAAATTTACAATCCATATCAAAAAGTGCTATACTGTCCCCATCAAAGGGTACCTTTATAGTATGACATCAAATGCATGATTACAAATCCGACCCTACAATGTCAATCAGACTTTATAGATTTGACAGAAGTCTGGTTTATATGACTTTTAAAGATGGTCCTAGAGCGGCTTTATAGATTTGACAGAAGTCTGGTTTATATGACTTTTAAAGATGGTCCTAGTGTCATTAAAGTCCTGTAATAGCATTAAACCGATTTATGATACTAGCATCATTAAATTTCTGCACTAGCGCCGTAAAAGCTCTGCAGCAGTACTTTACGGATTTATTTCACTTATGAAGCTGACTAGTGCCATTAAAATGCTGCAACGGTGTTATGCCGGTGTATGTAAGTTTTAAGATGTCTCTTGTGCCATTTAACTCTGCATTTAATGCCCGTGAACCTAGTTACTTTATCTGAACTAGAATCATACCAGAGTGGAATACAAGGACTGTTTTCAACGCTTACCCATTTTGTCTTACTCCAGTCATGGTTTTGAACGACGTTTACAGGTAACTATACCGTAATGTATGATATTGAAATTAAGGCAATAAGAATAGAGAAAAAATACTGCTTTGTAAGCATATAGTGATTTTCCATAAACAATGTACAAAGAGGTTTATATGACATTCCCAGTAAGCATTCTACATAAATCTATAGCGGGCCGTTATCGGCCCGCCAGGATAGCTGACGGGCCGATAACGACCCGCTGTAGATTTATGTAGAATTCTAGTTTGGTTAGTCCTATAATTGCTTCAAGTGCGAATACTTCAATAACTTATTTTCCTAAAGTATTTGGAGGTCATTTTCCTAAAGTATTTGGGGGTCACTAATGTCCTATAAGAGCTCTCCTAAAGCAATATCCCCTTGAATTTCTGATAAAAACAGCTATTGTATGTCTGCAAGTGCCATGCAACTTCTTCCATATTGCCACAGCAACTAGGATACAAATTTGACAATACTATAAAAAGGTCAAAGGTCATCATAGTATCATCTTTTCAACAACTTAGCAGACTTTGAGTCCCTGATGCTGTTTACCAAGATTCAGCCTAAGCGCTTTCTTAGTTCTAAAGAAGGGTTTTAAATGTTTTACCATATAATGCCATGGCAGCCATCTAGTTGAATGGTGAGAACCATTTGAACAGATTGTCAATACCCTTTCGACAGAAGGCTTATGTGAACTATGTGAAGTCTAGTGAAAACTGTTTAAACTGTTTCAGAGAAGAGGACATTGAAGAAATGCTATTGCCTAAATTTATCTTTGGTTAATATTCAGAAAACAGTCTAACCACTAAAGTTGTTAGACCAAGGCGTTACTATTCCTGGGGTTACCCCTCGATTCCTATAGTTTGTAATTGCAGTGAATATATGGGATGGATCCTTAAGCGATCTTAAGTTACTTTTTATGCTCTGGTAATTGATTGGTTCATGACACTGATGAGCTGAATTAACAAATCAATTGATAGTTATGCGTTTACATTGCATTCTGTGACGTTCATGATATTGAAACCGCATCGACGGAAGTAGTTTTTTGGTTATTGTTGTGATGTTGTTATTACATTTTATGTATTTTTCATGTTTTTATGTTTCCAGCACCTTGTCGTGAATGTGGCCTTCCATTTATGCCTCTCATTCCTGTGGGCAAGGAATATTATGATGGCTGTAATCAATCTAGGTGTATTAGCCACAACCCAGTATGTGTTTCTTGTTCTCTTGTTGATAACAAAGATTATGATCACCCACGTTATTATCATGAGACGGTGCACAGCATTTCCTGCAAAGCTGCATGTGCGCCCAGCGAAGTCTCAGTCTCATCCGCGCAGTCTGATCATAGTCTTCACTGTCCGTCTAAAGACGCGTTGGATCCTTGGTTACCCAGAGAGAGACCTGTGAAGAATCTGATCAGACTGCACGAATGAATGCGCAGGCTGATGTGAGTCTTCGCACGGCGAGCTTGCAGTCTTGTAGGAAATGCTGTCTCCCGGCACTTATATAATTGATACTGCATAGATGCATGTGGCTTCTAGCGTTGTCATTCTTAGTCTATTGATGTAAGATCTTAAGGGGACTGGATACTCCTGGGCCCAGTTGTTCAAAGCGTCGTTAGCTTAACGAGCTCGTTAAGGGTCATTTCGTTAACTGTTTTAGCAGATTCAATATACAATATTCTGAAAATTTTTGCTGAAAAAAATTCAGCATATTTGCATATCACTCGATGTAAATTTTAACAAATCGTTAACTAACGATGTCGTTAGCTTTGAACAACTGCTAGGTAGATTGTGTGTCTTCTTCGCCAAGCCTTCCTGTTTGCTTTTCCTGCACATTATGTCCCTTCTGAAAGGCTGTCTTCTTTAACAGGAATAAATGCTTTGCCGAAGAGCAAAATCTCTTTCAAAGTTTCAGAAGGCAGGAAAAAAGACAATGCTGACAGAGTGAACGAAGACACGTGGAATCCACATTTCACAATCCCGATCCCGGAAGCGTGAAGCGTGGTTCTTTTTTTTTTTTTTTTTTTTTTTTATTTATTTATTTATTTCAAAGTTTTCATTAAACTATTATTATCTCTTTTTGTATAAAAGAAAACGAAATTCGATTATCAATAATGCATATCGCATAAGACCTTATAATGATGCATGCATACATACATAGCGGGGACATAGCGGCGCTTAAATGCCGTGTTTGAACCTCCGATGAATCCCGACAATGACCTAGACTTACCGGGATTTTAATTTTACGCTAAAATGGCCCGCAGTTTTAGTGTAGTACATAGTGCATATAGAGGTAGAGGATCTGTAGAGACTGTTAGCGTGCAAAGATTTAAGAACCATAGATGTTTGAGTGATTGCACACGATGAATGTAATTGTTTCTCTTTAATTTTGTTTTGTTGTTTGACCAAGACTTGCAATATAATTTCTTGTTTCATCATTTGTTCTGATGTTTTGGCCACCAGGGAGGTGAGAGAATACGAGATACTTTCTTTTTGGCCACAAAAAATTGTCTTGAAACATTATAATCATTGGTATGCGTTGCCTGTTTTATTATCAAGACCTTAAACCTCCTAGAAGAGACTTCAGAATATTCAGAATATGAGTTCTGCTGTGTAAGAATACGTTTTGTGTGTGTGTGTGTGTGTGTGTGTGTGTGTGTGTGTGTGTGTGTGTTCGTGATTTTGAAGACTGGTTTGTGGATCGCTAAGTACGAAGCGTGTTATGTGATGTGTCCTCATATTTCAGTATATTTCTTTTTAGCCCAAAAGTATACCACTGACGAAATGTTACTGCGAGTACAACGAGTGCTTTCAACCAACTAGGAGCAAATGTGGCTAGAGAGATGTGTATCTATCTTCTGTGTCTACACGAGGTTCATAGTCTACAAGTTGTTCTTGTATTTTAAAACAACTTTTCTTCTTATTAAGTTAAATATCATAATTGATTCGTTCTTATTCGGCCGTGTCATGGGAAAACGGATCTTCGGGCATATCCGGACATCGAAGGCCCAGATCAGCCTGCGCATCCGCGCAGTCTGATCAGGGCATTTACTGTCCGCTAACAGAATCATTTGATCTTACAGAATACATGAATGGAGAGCAAACGCCCGGATGATACTTTGCGCATGCTTAGGACATTCTGAATCTACGCATTTTGCGCATGTTCGAATGCACTTTTTTTTATTAGACGAGGCCCATTATAAATACTCTAACGTAAAAAAAATGTACACTCTTTACTTATTGATTTTCTGAAAATCCAAGGATAAAATATTAAATGTATCTTGCGCTGTATCATTTTTTAGCTTATTCAGTTAACTTTATAACCAATACGATCCAATATTATTATGTGTTTGTTTTGATTTTTGTTTAAACTTAAGGCGCGTCAATGTGCAGCAGAGTCAAACTAGAATATGCAAATAGCCAAACGGTTGTTTCATTGCTTGGATTCACTGTAACTGGTTGTCAAATGTTGTAAAAGAAGTTAGTATCTGGCATGACCGGCATTTTGTCTAAGAACTTCTGAATTATGTTGCGACATGGAATTTACGCAACGTTGGATTACTTGTGCAAGAATATTATTCCACTCTACCTGCAAGGCGTTGTGTAGATCAAGTAAAGTTATCGGCATGCCTTGACTTCACTCTGCCTTTTTTTGTCTACTTGTGTAATTTTTTTTTATTTTGAACTTTGCTACACATTGACGCACCGTAAGTTTTAAAGAAATTCAAAACAATAACATAATAACATAATTATACTGGTTAGAAAGGTATTTAAATAAGCTAACATGATTATATTTCATCTGTGGATTTTCAGAAAATCAACAAGTAAGGAGTGCACACTTTCTTTTGAGTTTGGGTATATAATTCATTTTGATACATGAACCCTGCTGATCGATTTAATTAAAATACTAGATTTAGTTTTTATTCGACAGCATTAACAGATTCATTGTTTCTTGATATTAATTGTTCAAGGACACAGCTGGAGAAATGAAGAAATTATCGAACAAGTTATGTTCCTGTGTCCTCAAAGTTGAAACTACCACTAAATTTTTATCTTTTTGCACGTAATTCGACCACTCTCAGTTTGTGTGTGTGTGTGTGTGTGTGTGTGTGTGTGTGTATTTAGAATAGTTTTCACAAAAAATAACTTTATTTGTCCTTTTACATTAATAAACCATTATACATATACCACTTGATGTTTTATTTTAGCAAGTGTATCAGGGCGAATCGACCATTTTCTATATACAGTTATTTGGCTAGTTCCGGGTTTTAGCTAGTTTGGAATAAGTGAAAAAATCGTCATCAAAGACACAACAGCGGTCAGATTAAAAAAAAACCCCAAAAAACCTTGTATGAGTCTGTCATTCATTTCTTCTTCATATATCAGAAAATAAATATGGGAAATATCACCTTATTGGTCGATATGATCCAATTTCCCCTAGCAACCTTACATTCTGCATACAATTTGTAAATGTGTAAAGAACATTTTCCTAGATGTCCTTTAAGAAGACAGTCAGTTAAAACGTTTTGTTTTCAACTATTGGGTGGAACATACTTTTCAATATCTGTTGAAATGCTTTTAAAAGGATTTTAAACAAAACGCTTATTTTCAACCATTAACCGATCGCTAATATCTGCCTCCGATTTCTTAGTTCCGGGTAAGGAGTCTACATATACATAGCGATGCAGTGTACGTAAAAGAATCTGACACACTTGACAAGGGGGTGGTTGGGTGTGGCGAAGGTGTCAAGTATCTTATGTCACCAGGGCGTTCAACTGAAATTAGCTTCCAGTTGGGCAAGGCCTGCTATCCTTTTAGCAGGTAAGGGTAGAGGGGGAATGCTTTAATTTCTTCTGTTTCTTCACTTTCATTCCTGTTCCTCTTTCTTCTCTGCCCCTCTCTTTCATCTCCTCTACTCTCTCTTCTATCTCTTCTTTCTCTGGCTGATAACACAAAATGATCCACAAGGACTGACGTGTCATTCAACCCCAACACAATCAATCACACATGAAAAAACGATTGAAGCGAAAATATGAGAATATGAGCCTCGTCATGTGACAACCTGCTTTATGCGATATGCGAACAACAAAGACACATTGTTTGTACATATGCACAGTCTGATCAGCGTCGTTGTTCATTCTCTAGATAATACACTACCTATCAAAACTTTCAAGACTAGCTAATTGCTGTGGCTAAATAGGCCGGTTGGAGTCTTACTTGGTCGAAAACCTCGAGAACAGGTTTTCTCTTGTAGTCGCTAATATTATTTGCACTTTGACAAAGTACGTGGAGACCTTTTAGGCGCATCACATAGCGCTTAACACCAGCTACAGTTGAATCATTTAACAATAGAAACACATAATAACACTGCTTATTTTATTTTTGGGCTTCAAAAGTGGGTAAAATAGGACCTAATGCGCATACTCTGCAACTTCTTAAACCTCACTGAAATATTTTAACATTGAAAAGATTATTAAATCGATAAAAATAGGAGATAAATCTTGCAGTAAGGAGGGTGTACATATCGAAAAATCGTTATGCCATGAATTATGCGATTTTGACTTGGTGGGTCGGTTTTTAGGTGTATGTGAACTTGTCCCATTGTGACGAATGTCTTTATATTGAATTATTTTTTCTGTCACACATTCACTGTAATACAAGTTATATAAAGTCATACTTAGAGGCTGTTGCATTATCCGAGGGATTTTTCTAAACAGAATCCTCGGTCATTATTCGGAACTAGCCAAATCAGTGGTGTACTTTACAGTCATCGCAAGGGCAGATAACCAAAGACGAATGACAAATTCTTTAGTGTGCTATTTCAAGGAAGAATAGTACTCATTATCAGCAAAAAGAAATCAAGTTTTGTTCAGCCAGTTATTTGGAAATCGTTATCAAGCATATCCTTACCCGGAACTAGCCAAATAACTGTAATTTTTACGGTACAAATTATGTTTACGATTGGCTTGTTAGCTTACACATCCACACACAAGCAAATGCATATAAATGATGCAACATGAGAAAAGCGAGATTATAGCATACACGAACAGCGAGGCGGTTCTGAGTATTCGTTGGCTCTGTTCTTATGTTGTACATTACCGTTTACTAAATACATATTTAAGGAGATATAACACAACCGACAGATTTCCGTCTTTCTTTCACAATTATCACGAAAACATGGCTATATAATTTTGACCCCCTTAAACCCCGCTTTTATATAGTAAAACTGGGGTTTACAGGGGTAGACATTATTTTTCTTATTTTGCTAAAAAAAAAACACAGATTGTGGGTAATCGTTAGAACCGCCTTGCCGATCTATGTTTTGAGCAGGAATATGAAAATACCAGAATTTTTTATCTGAAAATTTTCCTTTTTCTGGTAGTAAAATTTTCAATATATTTGAATAGGCGTGTTTTCGTAATGTGAGATAACTTTTAATGATTGCTTCTGCGCGTTTCTATACATAAAACCCATTACTCTAAAAGGGAAGAATTTGGTTCCAAGGACAGCAAATACTTTTCTTTTAACATAGACCCGTTTCAGGTTTGAGCCAAAAACATTTTTGACAGTTACCTCCCCAGAAAGTGTAGCCATTTTGCAAGGGATATAACTTTTGTGATTTCCTGTTTGCGTTCCTGAAATAAAACCCCGCCTGAAAAGGGATATAAAAGGAAAGACTTTGCTCCTACAGGGAGCAAACTTTGGCTTTAAGAGTAGACACTTTTAAGAAATTATTTTCTTTTAGTGTAGACCATTTTCAGAAAGAAGCAAAAAAATCGACAGTTACCTCCTCTGTAAGTGTGTCCAGTCTTCTTAAGACTGCATGAATGCGATGCCAGATCATTTACAAAATATTTACCACTGCTGATATACCTTGCCTTTTCAAACAGTGTAGATCCAGATCAGTTGGCTTCTGAAGAAGCCAGCTGATCTGGATCTGCACTGTTTGCCATTAGGTATGTGAATTTATATCAACAATCTGGATCAAGAAATCTGATTGGCTAAAAATTGGAAGTAGCGTGGCATCTTAATTCATTCAGCATGACAAGGGTTAATAATAGACAAGATGCCTATGGGGCACGATTAGCTCACCTGATAAAAACAGCTATTGTATGTCTGCAAGTGCCATGCAACTTCTTCCAGTATTGCCACAGCAACTAAGATACAAATTTGACAATACTATAAAAAGGTCAAAGGTCATCATAGTATCATCTTTTCAACAACTTAGCAGACTTTAGTTTCCCAGAGATCTGGATTTGACATTTCATGCAAATTGTCTCCACTGGAGACAATCTGCTTAAGATATCAAATCCTGTATCCTGTGAAAAATAACAAAAAAAAAAAAAAAAACAAAAAAAAAAAAAAATATCAAACCTATTGAAAATTTTACCCAGTAAGTGTTAATCTGCATTATCAAAAATGAATTATTTGAGAAAGCTTCAGAGGCAATTTGCTGCAATAAGAAGGGAAAGAAAGTTTTGGTGAAAGAAAAAGTATTATTTGGTAATCAGTAATATAATAATCCCTACTTTACTAAAAAATATGCCACCATACTGTACATGTACTGATGGGGGTGGTTGGGTGAGGCGAAGGTGTCCTGTAGCTTTTGTCACCCTGCCCCCCCCCCCCCCCATCTTCTCTAATATTTCTTCTATTTCTTTTCTCCCTTTCTCAAGAAGACGACACAAAATGACCCACAAGGGTTGACGTGTCGTTAAACCCCAACACAACCAATGTACATGTTGTGCACATGTACATAGATATGTTCATCAGCCTTCAGGCTGATCCCATAATCATTTGAGGCGCTCAAAATAGAAACTGACCTTATGACATATGCGAAGAGGGTACACCCAGGTCAGCTTGTGCATCTGCTGGGTCTGTGAAAACAATGTAGACCCTGATTATGCCCAGATGTGCAGACCCCTCTGCGTGTATGCAGGTCACATATGTAATAAAGTTAGTTTCTATTTGGAGTAACATACAATGTATTTACATTTTTCCACTCATCAGCTACTCAGCGGCTATGTGCTCTAGATGTAAAAATGTACCCCTATGGGTAAATCAAACCTTGCGTTTAGAAGACGAAATTTACCCCTAGGGGTAAAATACCCCTAGGGGCAAATATATTTGCCCCTACCCTTGAGCAAGGGTATTTTACCCACGTGGGTAAATTTTGCCCCTAGGGGCAAATGCGTTTACATGACAAGTTTACCCCTATGGGTATATTTGCCCCTAGGGGTAAATTTGCCCCTAGAGGCAAACTTATGCATATAAACGGGGCATTAGTTCTAAAGAAAGGTTTTAATTGTTTTACCATATAATGCCATGGCAGCCATCTAGTTGAATGGTGAGAACCATTTGAACAGATTGTCAATACCCTTTCGACAGAAGGCCTATGTGAACTATGTGAAGTCTAGTGAAAACTGTTTAAACTATTTCAGAGAAGAGGACATTTAAAGATTTCACAATTTTATATATGTATATAGCCCAAAGGCAAGGGCAGATAGCTCACCCCACCCCCCAGCTCCCACAGCCCTCTCAAATGTTTACAGTAGCTAAACAGTTTTATTACTTTAATCATATGTTGTGAGATACAGCGATTAGTCTTTATTAGCCATTTAGAAAATGATTTTTCAACATTTTCCCCATACAAATATATGGGGGCGCAAATTTGACCTTGACGTAAAAAGGTCAAAGGTCAACCTACGAACATCATTCGGAAAACTTAGTAGACCTTGAGTCTCTGATGCTATATGCCCATATTCAGCCTCAATGCTATCTTGGTTTTGGGGAAGAAGATGTTTAAGTCCTTTTACCAAATATGGGCATGGCGGCCATCTTGTTCAGTAGTGCGGAACCATTTCAACAAATTTTCAATAACTTTTCGACAGAAAGCCCCATGAGAAATCTGGTGAGAATTGCCCGAGCGGTTTCAGAGAAGAAGACATCTAAAAACAAGATGGCGGTTGGGCTGGCCATCTTGGATTTCCGATCAGCACAATCTTAGCAATGATCTATAGGTTATCCTGTTGCTAAAGTGTAAGTTTCAACTCAAATCTACCTACGGTTCGAGAGGATAAGTCAAAAATTGGTTTTCAAGATGGCAGCTGTGGCGGCCATTTCAGATCTCTGATCAGCAAACTTTCATATTCTTTTGATCTGCAAGGCATTCTGTTGCTACAATGTAAATTGTAGCTCAAATCACCCAGTGGTTCAGGAGCAGACGTCAAATATCGATTTTCATGATAGTGGCTGTGGTGGCCATTTTGGATTTCCATTCAACACGATTTTGATCTGGCGGTCATCCTGTTGCTACAGTGTGTTTCAACTCAAATCGCCCAACGGTTTGGGAGAAGGTCAAAAATTGGTTTTCAAGATGGGGGCTATTGCGGCCATTTTGGATTTCCAATTGGCTTGATTTTTGCTATTTTTCATCAACACGTCAACCTGTTGCTACATCGTAAGTTTCAACTTAATTCCCTTGTGGTTTGGGAGACGATGTCCAAAACTGATATTCAAGATGGCGGTTGTGGCGGCCATCTTGGATTTCCGATCAACACCATTTTAGCTCATTTCGATCCAGAAGTCGTCTTGTTGCGACAGAGCAAGTTTCAGCTCAAATAGAACAAAGGTTTGGGAAGAGATGTCGAAAATTGATTTTCAAGATGGCGACTTAGGCGGCCATCTTGGATTTTCGATCGGCACAGGTTTAACTTTTTTGTGTCTACTAGGCGCCCCGGTGCTCCTCATCAAGTTTCAACTCAATTGGATCATAGTCTTTAGAGGAGATGTCCAAAATATGAATTCTCAACATTTTTCCCCTATAAATGTATAGGGCGCATACAAATGAATGGGGGAAGCAAATGTGACCTTGAGGTAAAACGGTCAAACGTCAACATAGGATCATCATTTAAGCAACTTTGGTAGACCTCCCGTCCTCAATGATTGGTGCAAAGTTTCAGCCCCCAAGACATCCTAGGTTTTGGGGAGGAAGATTTTTAAATGCTTTTACCATATACGGGCATCACGGCCATCTTGCTCAATGGACCGCAACCATTTTAACAATCTTTCTTTTCCCTAACCTAATGAGGATCCATATGAAATTTGGACAAAATTGGCTCGGCGGCTTCAGTGTAGAAGTCGTTTGAAAATGTTAACAGACCTACGGACGCACGGACGGACGACGGACAAAATATGATCGATATAGCTTGTCCTGAGCATGAGCGAAAGTCTCGATTTTATTGTTACTCTTCATATGACAGCAATGTAGATTGCAGGGCTGCAACCCCAGCCTCGACCCCTAGCACCGGCTTAAGCGGAACTTTATTTCCCAAGATACCAGAATGGGCTCAGTGACTTCAAGGAAAATAAAAACTGCATTACGACGGACAAGTAAGGGTACGGCGAAGATGTTTACATAAATAGAATGGGAACGTAAATAATAACGAGGGCAGGACCCTCACTGACTGCTGAAATTTAACCCGATATTCTTCAATTTATTTTGTAATTTTCGGAGAAAATAAGGCTTGTCATTTCATGTGAATCGTCTGCCTAGTAGACGATTCATATGAAATTTCAAGCCGTATTGTCAATAAAAAATATATATATATATATATGCATGCTGTCACAATTTTTTCGTCAAGATAAAACACATCAACAGCCATTCCCAGATAAATTACCTGTTTGTTCATCAGCGCGTAATGTTTACCTTCTTCTCGTTTGTTGTTATACGATAACCCAAAATGCTCGAGCGATGTGTATGTAATACATTGATATAGCACGAACAAGAACACTGTTCTTTTAGTACTGGGTAGCGGATGTAGTTACTGTGATTCTAAAACATGCTTGCTTTATGGCATGTATAGGTTATTACATAGTTTTAAATTTGGAGCCATCGGGCTCGAAATTTTAAACTATGCAATAACCGATTTGTCGCAATAATCATTATGACCATATCTGACATGTGCTTTAATTAGACTGACCACAGTGTACACCGGTGTTGTATTTTATCAAGGTTATCACATTTCATTTAATGGTTTATTGCAGTAATGTCATTAAAAAATGCAATATTTCCGAGAAATGATGGCAAGACCATTGGTTTGCTAGCATGACATTCCAGCCTGTGTGAATGACTATACTTGTCTGATTGTCTTCCCGGTAAAAACATAACATTGTAATAACGTCGTATCGACGTCACTGCGATGACGTCGCAGCGCCATCTAAACGTTATTACGAAGTAATGTCTTTGCTGGATTTCATCAGTAGGGCATTCAATATGTATGTTAAAAATATTGCACTCAAGTGCAGGTCTGCTACACAACCAAGTTATCACGCCGGTCGAAAAAACCTCTTTCCGTAACTTCTCTTTAGTGTAGGTATATTTTATGGTGCTTAGGTATCACTAAGCATGAAACTTTATTTGATAATAGAACATTGCTCAATCCTGGGGCGTGAGCAGTTTTGTGAGTTTTATATACTGTCACAGTAATGAACAGACTCAATTCATTGACTAAGTCTGTTAGTTCCGTTTGTTGGATGTGTTTTCGGAATCTATTTACGTTATAAAATTTATGCATAAAAGAATTGAGCCCTGACCACGCCCACACCACAAACCGATAAACAGACAGTTTGCTTTGGACAACACTGTCAAGACATATAAGTTTGAAATGTTTATCTAATATTTTCTTTATGATTTGCGCTGGTGCTTTTGGTTTCAAATAATGCAAAAAGCTATACAAATCTTGCAGAGAGGAATTTGTTTCCTTAGTACTTGAATCCTTTAAAAAAATGGGGCTACTCGTTCTCTGATTTCAGCCTATTCTTTGCTATGGGAGCACTCACCGCAAAAGAAGGAATATAAATATTTTCATATTTGAGTGGTTACCTTTGAAGGTATTTCCATTTCTCTTAAGCTATGATAACTCATCAAGTCTTCATACTCTGCACGCGATATTTAACTTTCAAAAGTTACATTCATCCCATAGGGTTAAGGGGACGGTGGTTAAAGGACGATATTTATTTGCTTATTTGAGAAGGAGAAGATCATGGTTTGAATATAAAAAGTACACTTGCAGGATTTTACTTCCCGTCTGAAAAGGGGCTACATGAACACTAAAAGGTAAAATTATGCTACCCTTGTGAGTAAGCAAATTCTTTCCTTTTAAAATAGAAACCTTTTTCGAATAGATTCGGTACGCAGGAACGCAAATAGTAAGTCACAAAAGTTGTTTCCCTTGTAAAAATGGCAGAAACAGTAGCTAGTGTATTACGTAAGTTTCTTTTAACGGATTGTTATTGTACATTTTGTATTGCAAAGCTTATCATAACCACGTTTGTTGGACCAAAAGGTCGCTGTAAAAGATCGCTGTGAAAAGCGACCAGCAAGCGCCCAAGACATCGAACCCGTTGTTGAATCTTAGACTTGAACTTCCGGGAGATGGCTAGCTGTTGCACTGAAAGTGCGTCGGAATACCATGTTTCTCTAGAAATGTCCTTGCAAGTTTTATAAAAATATAAATTCAATAAGGAGACGCACTTCGTACGGTTCCAAATGTAAACGGCACACATCCTTCCATTTAGTCTTTTCTAGACCAGTTGTAAGGTATTTCAGTTTGCATTTATCCACCCATATTTTCTACTCAGTCCTGTCGTTTGTCTAACTAGGAAAAATTACTCAACGTTCTGCAGATGAAGTGCTATTGCTGTGACAGTGCGCTTTGTAAACCATTTTTGAGCCCCGTGTCATTAGGCATATTATTCTTTGCAAGTAAAATTTAATTAATAATAAATCAGTAGCCTTTTACCGTCTTACACTTACTAGAATAGTACGAACAATATAGATAACAATTAAAATGATCATAATACTTGTATGGTCAAATTTTAAAGGTAAGTGAAATTTTACGGAGGGGTTCCTAGAAGTCATCACGAAAACATTCCTATATAATTTTGACCCCCTTAAACCCCACTTTTATATAGTAAAACTGGGGTTTACAGGGGTATACATCATTTTTCTTATTTCTACTTAAAACATAGATTGCGGCTACTCGTTAGAACCGCCTCGCCGAGGCGGTTCTAACGAGTACCCACAATCTATGTTTTGAGCAGAAATATAAAAAAAATATCAGCGTTTTTGTATCTGAAAAGTTTTAGTTTTTGGCGGTGATATTTTCTATATATATGAATAGGCGTGTTTTCGTAATGATACAAATTTATGCAAAATGACTGGAGTTGGGCTGGACTCCATCTTTAAAGAAACGGGAAAAAGAAGGTATAAATCAAATCCAGCAGACCAGTTCACAGCATGGGCCAAAAATGCACCATACTTATACAAAACATGTGTACAGTTCAAAATAGCCTTTAGAGCGTTCATCTATATCGACTTCCGTTTAAATTATTTATTTTTTTTGTTCTGTCTGTCCTGTTATTTACGGTGTGATGGTAACAGATTAGATTGCCCTTGTACCATAATGATCATATCACTACCGTATGAGCCGCAACGTGAGAAATCGTACCTACTGACATATGCGCCCAACGCAGATTTAAATCGACCTGCGCATCCGCACAGTCTGATCACAGTCTTCGTTGTTTGCATGAGACTTTTTGAATCCTTCGCCATCAAATATACGCCCAGTGACGATTCTGATGAGAATGCGCAAATTTGCAGGCTGATCTGAGTCTTCGCTGCGCGCACATGTCCGAAGGTACGTTGTCTGACGTTGCGGGTCGAATAGTTACACAAACATCCTGTATACGTCATGTCACCACAAAAACTTTTAACATGATTAGACAACTATATAAATTATAAGGATCTTATTTACGACTTTATCAGTTCAGGTTTGAATTGCTATACTGCACATGCTTTGCTCAACAATGAAAGTATTTGTGGTGATTTCTTTGTTTCTTGGCATCGTGGGAACGAACGCAAGTAAGTTGCTTTTTAAAGGGAAATAATCCATTTGCATAGGAGGGAAATGTGTCCAAATTGTTTTGCATTCCTTCTGAAACAGGTCTACTCTACAAGAAAAGAATTTGCTCCCCCGTGAGAGCAAATTCTTTCCTGCTCCCCTTAGGAGCAAATTCATTCCTTTTAGAGTAGGTCCCTCTTAAGGAGGGGATTTGTGCGCAGTAAAGTAACATAAAGTTACAAAAGTTATCTCCCATGTACAAAATAGTGCAAAAGCAAGCAGGTGTATCCAGTCCAAATGGCTTTTACTGAGTTATCGTGATTACTTTCATCTGCTCACGTCTTTCTGCTCGCCAACATGTTTGTGACTTGTCTGAGGGTTTGTGCTAGAGGAAATAACTCGATCAGACCTTGGGACTTAGGACTCACCTATGAGAACTAGGAGAAATTGTAATTTCTAAAAATAACCTTTCGAAAAAGTCAGGAAGATATGATTATTAAATCCATTAAGACAACTGTTTATAATGCAAATGGCTGATAGGAGAAACTAATTTTAACCTCTGCCACCCTCTTCATTAGATAACAAATTATCGATATTTCTTTTTATTTTCCCCAGAAAATAGGATTTGACGCTTCATTAAAATTGTCTGCTCTGATTTAGGCAACAGTCTGCTAAATCTTAGAAATTATATGATACTGTATGTATAAATATGTATAAACGGCGGACTATGACCGTCACAATTTACTGCGTTCTTGCATTTTTGTGTTTTCATAGACCGCTGACTGATTAAAATGATGCATTTGTTTTGGTTGTAGTCCTAATATGGGAATATTATCATGTTTTTTTTTTTTTTGTTTTTTTTTTCGGTTGCCATAGCAGCCGATGAAATTGGCCTACGCGAAAACAGAAGACAAACAAAAATGTTTCCACATATTGTCATGGCAACCGTTTAGGGCACCAGCTCGAAACCTTAAAGAATTATACCCAAAGATAATTCATATGCAATTTGGTTGTATTGGATGGTTTTGATTCTGAAAGTGACATAACCATTTGTCCCTTAAAGTACCGCAGGACCTTAAGATTGTCCAGTCAATAAACGAAAATCGGCGATTGGCACAAAATGCCTATTTTTTCTAAACACAGAAACATGCATCGAATCGTTTCTATGATGTTCAAGGTACTATCCTATATATGGGTGTTTGGGCCGATCACGGAAGACAAGTATCAAGAGATAATAAAGACTTAAAAAAGCGTCAGCGAACAAAAAAAAAAAAAAAAAACCATAAATAAATAAATAAGTAAATCTACACAATATCCTATCTGAATAACGTGGACCAGACCACCAGTCCGTCCATGATTGTATTGCATCTTCACACAATATTTGACTGTTACTTAGAAGTAGACGACATGGCATGGATTCGTTTATGGTTTGTGCGTCGGCTTATTTTAGTATTGCAATGCTGGATATATCGAGTTCGACAAGGACAATATTTCTTTCTTTCAACGCTTGTTGTTGAATCAAATCGATGACTTGTTTATATTTTTTCTTTACAGTCCGAATTCCATGGAACCCAGGTAAGTGCACTCTCATACAGTTTACCGTAAATATCCTAATATCGTACAATAAAAATAATGCGGTACATGCGTGAAGGATATTTATACAAATTCTACTAATTTTGGTCAAATTGTGTGGATTAATTGTAAGTATCTAAAAGATGTCTGGTTTTAGGCCAAATGATTGCCAGCTGAATTGATCAAAGTTGATAGAATGTTTTGAAATATGTGTAGATCTGTATGTTTTGAACGAGGACTATATGCAACCTATTGATGCAGCATTAATATGAGCCGGGCCATAGCATTTTCTGCAAGGTTGTATTTGTACTGAGTGAAGACTTGGATCAGCGTGCGCATCTGTGTAGTTGGATGAGAATATTCGTTTTCCGACTGAAGATGCTTTGGATCCCTGGCTACCCATAGACTTCCCCGTGAACTGATCAGACTGCGCAGATGCATAGGCTGATCTGAGTTTTCACTGGGCGCATATGCAATCTTGTAGGAAACGTTGTGCCCGGGCTCATATTGTATGTTCAATACTTAATCATTGAAGATGACAGAGGATAAAACAGGGGTCTATAAACGGTGTTAGATGTTGCGATTATAAAGATAAAAAAACCCCCAAAAAAACAAACAAACTATAATTGTCCATTTTGATCAGTTTATTCATTTCAAATTTATTCTTCCTCCGATGAATGCCAGCTGAGTTAAGAATGCTATTCATAAACTCAGCACGAACGTGGTAATTATTATGAGTTTTCGGTCAGTTGTCGCACTCTTGGATGAGACGATTCTAGCACTGTTCAAGGAAAAATAACCGTATTTCATCCAGTGAGCAAGCAGACAAATTTCCTGATCAGACTGTGCGGATGCAGATGTGAAGAGTAGTTGAATTTGCGCAGTCCGATCATGGCAATTCTTCTCAAATTCACAGAAATGGTTGTATCCGATCAGTTCAAAGAGTAAGCCATTCTTATAAGAATGTAGTATAATTAAATATTTCAAGGTGCGGTTGATAAATATTATTTATTTAAGGGAAATGGATACACTAGTAGGGGAGAGGAGGGGGCAACTCTGACAAAATTATTTTTTTCCCTTCTGAAAACGGGTCAACTCCTAATAGAGCAAAATTCTTCCCTTTTTGAGGAGATCCAGATGCAAAAGGGACTTGGTATGCAGAAAGTCTTCCTTTAGAAAATGACGGGAAGTCTGTCAAGTTTATCCATTTCCCTGAAATCACCCGTTAGGGGATTAATAACATTTATTGGAAGACAGCCGTCAAAACTGATACAGATTTACATATATTATAAGACTTACTTCTAAATACCATCTAAATACTGATAATAATAATAATTTTACGATTGCTTATGTGTGTTTATGTCAGTTATACAAATAAAACATGTTTAAACCAAACTTATTTCAGCCTTCTCCTCGTAAAAAGGGTCTATTCTAAAAGGAAGCAGAAATTATTTTTTTACAGTAGACTCTCTTTAGGAGTCTAGTGTGTATGAAAGCAAACATCATTACGGTAGCTGTAAAAAGTTCGTGCAATCTGGACATATAGGGAAATAGCGGTATAGATATTCAGGAATAACTACGGTCACAGAGCATAGTATACCAAAGACACAAAAGGGAAGAGCAAAAAAAAAAAAAAAAAAAAAAAAAAACATAAATAAAAAAAATTGGGCCCAGTTGTTCGAAACTGACGATGTCGTTAGTTAACGTATCGTTAAAATTTTGGTCGTTAAATATGGCTTATACGTACGCTATCACTTTTGCTGAAAAAATGTACGTAGCTTTTACAAAAGCTACTCTCATTTTTCAGCAAAAATACCTGTGAATTAGATATTGCTACTAGAACAGTTAACATTTGACCACTAACGAGCTCGTTAAGCTAACAATGCTTTGAACAAATGGACCCAACAGTTTGCTCATATACCACAAACAAAAGAAAAGCAAAGTAACTAGCCCTCTCTTCTGATACATGTGGGTCTATACATCATTCGGCGAGTTATTTGCACCATTTTTATGTTTACAAGCATTAATCATTTATCAGCCATTTGTACGTCATAAATGAGTCGGGGAACAGAATTTTCTACAAGATTGCATTAGCGCCCAGCGAAGACCAGATCAGCATGCGCGTGCGCGCAGTCTAATCAGAATCGCCGCAGGGCACTGTGGGTAGCCAAGGATCAAAAGCATTTTCAAGCGAGCAGCGAAGACTGATCAGCCTGCGGAAATGCTCAGGCAGATCTCAATCTTCGCTGGGCGCACATGCTATCTTGTAGGAAATGCTGTGCCGCGGCTCAAATCTACACCTGTGGACACAAAACTGTACAAATTTTGATGGGCTTCATTTCGTTTTACCATCCTCTCAGTCAACTGCTAGCCATGTATAAATGCAAAACATAAGAAGTTGTCCATTTCACGGCAGAGCCTGCCCTGCATCAGCCAATTAAAATACATCTCAACTGTGTCAAGAACATACATCAGACTTAAAATAGAATAAATACTTGTCAAAATTAATAAGATCAATCAACGTAAATTGTTAGAATTGTCCATGAATGACATTTGACTGTCAAACAAACATGAAGCAAACAGATTCATTGAAAGTTACTTCATCAGAGTTTGCACAGTTTTGTGTCCACAGGTGTATGTATAACTGAGCGTAATCAGCAGATTTTCGGAATTTTCCCTACATTTTATAGTTGAAAGGGCATGACACAGGACAACACATTTGCATAGGTGGTTTAATGTAATGAGAAACTATCAAAAGTTGTCTCATTATAAACAAAACAGATCGAAATCTACCAGATGCTCGTTTCTATCACCTTAATCAACTACGCCAACAACTATCCTTAGCTTGTTCAGATAAGACCACACCAGCTCATTGCGTATGCTCGGTGTCTTCGCTTTTACATAAAATATACAATGATATTTAGTCATTCATCAAGATGATAGTGGAGGCCCTGATCAGATATACGCGAAGCTGCTAAAATTTAATTTTGCGTGACATGGTTCATATTTGTTTTGCAGCCCCATGTCGCGAATGTGGCCTTCCGTTTATGCCTCTCATTCCCGTGAATCAGGAGTACTTTGACGGCTGCAACCGCTCCAGATGTATTAGCCATAATCCTGTAAGTTACTGTTTTAAAGATTTGCTCCTAATAGCCAGGTAGACGAAGAAACAAATCAGGTTATGATAGGTAGAAGAATAACAACGTGGCCAGCCAGGCAACAGATGACAAATATTACCCTCATCGTTCATCAATGAACGAGTCTCATATTAAATAGGCCGCGCCATGTGAAAAAATGTTTTCGGGCACATGCGGACAGCGAAGGCCCAGATCACCCTGCGCATCCGCGCGGTCTGATCAGGGTCTGATAAGTACCTTCACTGTCCGCTAACAGAATCATTGGACACTACAGAATGTATGACTGGAGAGCATAACCCGGATCATACTTTGCGCAAGCGCAGGATTATCAGAATCTGTGTATTTTGCGCATTTTTGAAGGCATTTTCGCTTTACGCGGCCCAAATGACGGTTTTCTTTATGAGTCTGTATCAAGAGCTTGGTGTCTCACCGCTGTATTTATTATTGTACGAATTTCTTCGGTAGGCGTGTTATCTCATGTTGTAGTTTCATGTTACTCCGACTTCAAATTGTCATTGAATTCTTAATTTGTTTCAGCTTGTTTATTTTTTATGTTTTATAACTTTTAATTGTGATGATTACTGGGATTTATGATCGAAACCTTGTTATCGATGTAGTTTAGACTTCGTGAGCAAAGAGGCTGAAACTGTAGCTAAGAAGGTTCAGGGTCGTTTCGGCCGGGGTCGTTTCGGCCAATTTTGGGTGTGGGTCGTTTCGGCCTTGGTAGGTGGGTCGTTTCGGCCCTGGGTCGTTTCGGCCTCGAGTCATTTCGGCCCAGTTTCAATAGGATAGGGTTTTTTTTTTTGGTTTAAAGTAAATGCTGAGGTGGATAGAAAGATAGATAGATGGATATATAGATGGACACAGCATGATAGATAGATAGATAGATAGATAGATAGATAGATAGATAGATAGATAGATAGATAGGCTGACCGACTCGCCGACCGACCGACAGACAAAAAGTCAGACAGACAAACAGGCAGGCAGGCAGGCAGAGACAGATAGACAGGCAGATAGATAAATACATAGGCAGGTAGCCAGCCAGCCAGACAGACAATTCATCCTTGATTTAATTAATTAACGTATTAATTAAAAGCGACAATCATTCATTACGAAAACACGCCTATTAAAATATATAGAAAATTTCACCTCCAAAAACTAAAGATTTTCAGATAAAAAACTGGTATTTTTCATATTTCTGCTCAAAACATGGATTGTGCGTACTCGTTAGAACCGCCTCGATGAGGCGGTTCTAACGTTTACCCACAATTTATGTTTTCGAGCAAAAATAAGAAAAATAATGTATACCCCTGTAAACCCCAGTTTTACTATATAAAAGTGGGGTTTAAGGGGGTCAAAATTATATAGCCATGCTTTCGTGGTGATTGATTAATTGTCATGTTTGTTTTGATATTCGGTAATCGATTTATCAAGGTGAGAAATTTCGGGCCAATTAAAGTTAGTCTTTAATCCTTTGTGATAATCCGGGTATTAAAGATCAAGAAGGTGCCAAAGAAATTAGATGTCTCCAAGCTGAAACAAGACAGCAAGAAGCAAGCATTCGTCAATGATCTCTGCAGCCGTTTAGATGCACTGGAACACAGTTCTAAAGATGTAGATGAGAGCTGGACAGTCTTCAGAGACACCATTCACTCTTCAGCAATGGATTCCCTAGGACCAGTAAAACACCAAGATTGGTTTGATGAGAATGACAAAGAAATTCAGGGACTCCTTGAAGAGAAACACCAAAAACACAAGGCTTACCTCAGAAATACCAGCTCAGTATCTAGCAAGACTGCCTATTCAAACATATGCAAGACAGTTCAGACGAGACTCAGAGACATGCAAGACTCCTGGCTGAGAAAAAAGGCTGATGAAATCCAATCCTTTGCAGACAGAAAGGACATGAAACAGTTCTTTGATGCACTCAAGACAGTATATGGTCCCCAGAGCTCAGGAACCACCCCACTCTTTAGTGCAGATGGAACTAGTCTTCTGACTGATAAAGAAGCTATCTTGAAAAGATGGGCTGAACACTTTGATGGTATCCTTAAACCGCCATCATCTATCAATGATGAAGCTATCAACAGACTACCACAGGTGGAACGTAATCCACTGCTTGATGAGCTCCAACCGTCTCTGAAACAGTGAAAGCAATAAAACTCCTGTCATCTGGCAAGGCTCCAGGATCAGATGCAGAATCTGCAGAGATCTACAAAGCAGGAGGTCCTCCAGTTGCAGAGAAACTGACAGAGTTATTTCACATTATGTGGAGAAAAGAAGCCATCCCTCAAGAATTCAAGGATGCAACAATTATCCACCTATTCAAAAGGAATATTCAAAAGGAAAGGGAATCCTCAAGTCTATGATAATCATCGAGGCATCTCTTTATTGTCAATTGCTGGGAAGATTCTTGCTAGGGTCCTACTGAACCGATTGAATGAACACCTGGAACGGTCAGGGCTTCTACCAGCTATGTTAGACCACACAAATAGCCATGTTAGAACACATCACACAGTTGATTAGGATTGGTCATTGTCAGTAATGACAGACGAACAAGAAAGAATCCGGGTATTAATCGATTAATTGAAGTGTGAAAACTCATGCGTGTTGAATATGGTTTGTTTGATGTGTGACTTTGTCGGCGAAAGGCGGGATAACAGTCTTTAAAGGTACAAAAATTTTAATGGCACACAAGAATGTTAAGGTCAGTTTTACTTTTGTTTAATCAGACTGTATTGCGCATTTACTGGTGTAAAACACTTATAAAGCTTGGCATTTCATGTGAATCGTTTGCAAGACATCCGATTCACTTGAAATGTAAAGCATTATTTTCTCTTGAAAGATAATTTTAATGCTTGATAGATAACATAGGATATCAGAAACAAAACAGGCTTAACATTAAAAGGATATACCCTATCAACTACGACCTATGATACCCACAGACTCTTCATCAAACAACCAATTGATTGTTTGTACTTATCACCCCTAGCCTGGAGGGCCTTAAAAAAGGCCTTTTACATCACTAGACTCTTCAACAAAACCAAATGAGTGTTCTATCTATCATCCCTAACCTAGAGGGACTTAAAAAGGTCTTTAACATCACTAGACTCTTAATCAAACAATCAAATGATTGGTCTACCTAGGGGGACTTAAAAAAAATCAGGCCGAAACGACCCACCAAAATTGGCCGAAACGACCCAGGGCCGAAACGACACAGGCCGAAACAACCAGGGCCGAAACGACTCAGGGCCGAAACGACCCGGAACGGCTAAGAAAATAGGAGAACTAGCAACTACCATTACAAACTTCTTTTTGCACGTAGAAATTTTAGTTTTAAGCTGTGATATTGTACTCTGCATTCCACTGTATGTTTTTTTAATTCCTCCTTATGATATTCATACTTATATTTGCCCGTCTGAAATATAAAGCCTGAACAAAAACTGTTAACGCTTAGCACTCTGGGTAAAATTTTCAGCAGACGTCAAAATAATATAATTTTCTTATTTTTTGAGGTTTTGACATTTTATACAAAAATTGTTTCGAATGGAGACAATTTGCACGAAATGTCAATTTTTTTTTCTTGGATAAGTAAAAAATATTAGCAATTTGTTGTCTCCTGAATTAACCCAGATAAAGGTTAATGGACAAATTATATTTGAGCCTTTACTCTTCAGACATATACGGTCAGCGAAGCCTTATGTCATATGTCAGCCTGTGCACTCATACATTCCGATTAGAGTATTTCCTGGATGGATTAAGGGCTTCTAAAGATGCGAAGACTAAACAAATAGCGCTGACGCGTAGATCTGAGTCTTTGCTGAGCGCTCATGCCGTATGTTTTCTCATCTTGTGGATATTTAACAATTCAGAATGCTTTGACTACTCATTCGCATTCCGCATATTGCCATATTCAAGAATGAAACATGGATGAGGGGCACAAAGTGCAACCTGTTTGCACGGATTTCTTAAGTTTATATTTTACCCTTTCAGCCAAACAGTATCTCACTGACCAGATGTTACTGCGAGTATAACCAGTGCTTCGAACCAAGAAGGAGTCGTTGTGGCTAGGAATATACATATAATGCATGTACTATTAACCCTGATGTTTAATTTAATCATAACTATTTCCACAGGTTTTCTTAACTTGTTGTGTTACTTTATTAATAAAGTTTGTATATATTATATTACAATCTCTGGATTGGGTGTTTAGAGTATGTACAAGTCAGATGCACAACGAAGTTTTATTTTTTTGCTAACCGGTTTTATGACAAAAGTCAATTTTCAAAGATGTTTAGCGTCAGTTAAGATACGACTCGTATAATGATATAATGTTACCAAGGAAGCTAATGTAACGTTACGTTACTAACTTTCGGTATGTGTAAAACACTGAACGAATTGCATATAAAGAACTGTGATCAGTTAAAAACGTTTGAAATATGAATAGTATCTGGCGTCTCCACTTATATGTTTAAGCTGAATTTAATTCTGTTCTATATTTTGGTATAATATAGCTATCTTTTTCTTTTCTGTAAACGGTTCCTCCTTAAGACAGAGAAACATTATTAGACGCTATTGTTCGAAGTACCATGACAATACTACTAAAACCAGCAAAAATCTCTGCAATCAAACGAAACCTAAATTCTCCTGAACAAAAATTTTGTCATTAGCAAACATTGAAAACATCATCGTAATTAAACAGGCCGATAAAGGAGGTGCAACAGTTAAAATTAACAAAAAGTACTATCAGAAACAAACTGAAAAAAAATGTTATTGAACGCTACGAAAAACTAGACTCAAACCCTCACAAAGAAACAATGTAAAAAGTATAATTTATTCCTTAAGGAACATCTATCAGAGAACTGAAAACGAACATGATTGCCTAATGAATTTGAATGTAAAGCAAGCAATTTTATGACCTTCAAAATATCCATAAAAAAAAGAAATTAATGAAGCATGTCTAAACTACATTAAATTATGTCGAAATAAAACCACCGAAAAATCTTACATTCATGCCAATAGTTACTGGCTCGGTATGTGAAACACACCGGCACAGCAACATTTTACTCCGACCATTTACGAAATACGTAAAAAAAGTTACATCAAGGACACGAAAGATTTTTCACAAAAATTACCGAGACAAACAGATAAAGATAGCATACTAGTTACTTTTGATGTTAAAAACCTATATTCCAATATTCCCCATGACCTAGGTCTAGATGCTATTGCATTATGGATATATAAATACCAAAATGAACTACATGCACTACATGTACCGAGCAGAATAAGTGAAAAATGTGTTAGATAGGATAAAACTAATCTTAGAAAATAACAGCTTTTGTTTTAATGACACATTCTTCCTTCAGTCCCAGATATGGGAACCAAAGTTGTTGCAGTCTATGCCACACTTGTTTTAGAATATATTGAAGAGAATATATATGAAAAGGAGTTTGACTCACATTTTAGATTATATCTGGAATCAAATGTTAAAAGATTTCTCGATAACTGTTTTTAATATTCAAATAATCAGACAAAGAATTTGAGAAATTTCACCTGCAAGGCTGTAGACGTGATCTACATACCTGATTCGTTACATTCCTCCCCCTCTTCTCTTGACATCGTCCCGACACTGCCAACAATGCAGCCATAAGGAAGAAGCCTACGCGACACTGCCCGGGACACCTATCCCTGCTACCGGGGTCCAGAGATGATGGTGGTGTCATCTCATATCCCACCGCTGCCAACAAATGTAGCGTTTGTCGCGTCTTTACGAAGTCAAGCATGGCGGTCATCTATTCAAATACTAATCATGACATATGTTGCTTAGCTTTGTAAAAATTCCAACCACTCTACCTACGTCGCCATAAAAGCCGCCTTTCAAAGCAAAGCTGTAGACGCGATCTATATACCTAATCCTGTACAATAACATAGATTACATTTTGTACTTCACGTCATGCACATAAAATGTTCTTCCGCAATGGAATAGTATCGAAGTGCTTCGATTAAATAACTAAAGAAGCCACAATTATACCTGACAACATTTTAATTCATGTTCAGAATTGTGGTTGAATTTAGCTTTCAAAAATTGGTTAATATTCGTTTTAAATTATTTGGTTGACGTTTGCTTTTAATCAACTTAAATTTGTTAAATATCATTCATTATACGGTCTTCCTCTAGGATTGGTAAATTTGATTTGATTATATGAATATTTCTGTATTTCTTGGGTTGTGCGTTGATACATAGTTGATAAAAGGTTCCTTTGCTTTTCTTGAGATATTTCTTAGGGGACTTTTTTTCAAGTGTCATAGCTTTATTTATGCCCGTATCAATAACTTTCTTTCGAATATTTTTGCTTCAGCAAGTATAATTTAAATTCGTTTTATTCGTTTATCAAGAACATTTTCTTCTGACACTGGTGTTCTAAATCTGCGCGCTAAATTATAGGGGATAGTTAACCGCGTGTGTCTAGGGTGGCAAGAGAAAAATAGGAAGTAATGTCTACCGTTTCTTATATGTCTGTATAAGTCTGTTTCAAATTTTCCAGTTTTGTTTCGGACCTTTACGTCTAAGAATGACTGTTCATTTAGATTATATTCTTATGTGTTTGATATCACTGTGTAAATTATTTAGGGTATTATTAAACTACTTTCAATCTTCTAATGACCTAGTCCAGGGGAGAAAACGATCTTCCATAAATCATTTTTAGTTTGACATGATATTTATAGAAATCACCGTAAAAAAGTTTCCCCGAAAAGACTATATATTTTTTCTTCTAAATACCCAACCGATAAAGATGCATAAACTGGTGCGACTTTGATCCTATCCCTATTCCCATTTCCTGTTTAGAACATGTACCATCGAAACAGAAGTAATTATTATCAAGAATAAGTTTAATCCCATCTAAAATAAGGTATTTGAAAATCTTTCATTTAGCGTATCTGGATATTTCTCAATCCAATATCGCACTCCTTCTATACCGAGGTCATAAGGGATGTTTGGTTTATACTTTATTTTATTTAATATATATTTAGATACATTGTACAAAAAACATCAGTATCACAAATACAAACATTACAAAAAAGGGATCCCGAAGAAATTCCAAAGACTTATATAAATCTGCTTCCCTAAATGTAAAATAATTCTATTCAAAATTATATGATAGTCAATAAATATTAACATTGATTTTGTTGTGCAATATAACAATGAAGTTCTCTTACCATTTCGTAGGAAGTGTTAAGATAAACACAGAAGAAGAAGCAAAGAGCTGTGAAAGACTGAAAGAAGTTCCATGGGGGGTTGAATTTAGAGTTCAATATTATCGCATTAGGCTGTTCACGGAGAAATTCATAGTGAAGTTAGTATCACGATTTATGGTGGTCGCGCAGCTCACCGGCATCTGCTGTAATTCGTCGTTTATGACTAAGTGGAAGTTTCCTGCAGAAAAGAATTATTCTTTATGATATTTGTTTAGAGATGGATATCAAGTGCGTCCTTTACACATGAGAACACATGCTACGTTTATATTAAATGTATATTCTTTTAAATTTCATAAAGAACAGTTGCCTGCAGAAAACGATGTCTTTAAAATTATGAAGCTAAAAACGTTTAGATTTAATAATAAAGTCCTGCACTTCAAGGAAAATGAGTTTCGTATCAGAGTATGGCAGATCGGTGCTTCCAAAGAGAAGTATGTTAAATGTGGATTAGCAAGTTATGTACCCTCAATTGCACTACAGTTACAGAAAAGGATTACCTGTAATGTCCTATAAGAACAGATGATGATGTAGAGAGCTGCAATTTAGTCTAAGTCTGGTATGATGTACTTGTCCTGATCGATCTCCATCTTAGTAGTACTGTGGAGGTTTTTTTTCCTTGATTTGTAGATTACGTTTAAAGACAGCTAAAGAAGGAGAATTTCTGCTGTTTCCTGATAATTTATTCCAGCAACGTTTGAATGGCGACAGATAAGACTTATAATATAATTGCGAGCTGGCATGGAGTGTTTGTAAATTTGAATCGTTTCGTAAATAATACGTTGTGGTACTACCTACAGTAGGTATTATCAATGAAGACAAGTAGGCAGGTGTCAGTTCATTTTGCATCTAATAATAAATAACTCGTTAGACCCTATATTACTCTCGTTTATGTTTTTGTCCTCGAAATGCAAGAGATTCTTAGCCACTTTCACAACTGAGAGAATAAATAAAAACAAGTTTTGTTGATCCAGTAGCGATACGCACTGCCTCGTTCTGGATGTTTTCCAATTCATTAGCTGGGTAGTGGGTACAGTTATCCCACACTACATCGCCGTATTCGAGTAGCGGTCTATTTAAAGAAATATATATTGTTTGGGGAGGTTTTCTGTCAAGTTTGAAATTAAGTTTTCTCATTATGTTGATTAGAATACATGCTTTGGCTTTAATATAATCTAAGTACTCCTGCTAAGTGAAGTCATTTGAGAAAATTAGAATTGAACTCGATAATTTGTTGTTGATTCATATTTATAGGAGGATAATAGGGCTTATTCTGTTTAAGAGAAAATAGTATAAACTCAGACAAACAAACCTTCTAGTTGCCCATGTATTTATCTTGGCCAGATCAGCATTGATCTGATCAGCCGCTTGTGCTGGGTGATCTACAATTATATATAAGCTTGTGGCAAAGGACCTTTCAGTGAACTGTATGTATTACTACTACATTTATATATATAAGGAAGAAAAGCGGACCTAAGGTAGACCCTTGAGGAATAGGGTTGCCCAAGAAGATGCAGCTCCAGGTAGAATTACTCGCTGCTTTCTACCGGCTAAATAATTTTAAACCATGCTAGAAGAGACACAGAAATACCAACAGAACGAAGCTTCAAAACAAGACCTTTTTGCCATACCCTGTCAAATGCTTTGGTTATATCACAAAAAAAAGGGTCAGAGAACAGTCCAGAGAGTAACACAATCACAAGCCGCAGCCCTTCCCAGGCACCAAGAGGAAGAGGAAACAGACAAAACCAAACAACCGCAAATCAAACAAACGTACGAAAACCACTAAGATTGGCTCTCTCTTCCCCAAGCTAGGCAATGCTAAAAGGCCTGAAAAACACAAGAACAAAATAATACAAGGCAAGGCTTAAAACAAATCGCCTCGTAGAATAAACCACAAAGCAACAAAAAGTAAGGCGAACACCGGAACCACTGACTTGGAACGGTCAGTAGAATAAACTACCGTGGAGGAGGCGGGGGAGGCGAGGGGCGGGGGGGGGGGGGGGAGGTGGTTGAAGCACTTAAACAGCCGGCCACTTTCATCCTGGGTCCTGATGCTACGTTTAATAAAGAAATACATAAAAATTTGGTTCGCATAAAAGCTCCCAACTCAGTCAATGCATCAAAGCGAAATCACAAAAATCAAATTAATCACTATGATAAATAAAGATACTCATGGCTAATTCTACTGTGTGCCAGAGTAAATGAAAACCAATTGTTAAACTACGGCGGGCCAAGCCAAAGTCATATCATCAAGCCCCAACACACTGGTTAAAGTTTAACGAATATGCTGTCATTGAGCCTGAGGCCCGAACTGCCGTCGTGCAATTAAAGAATGACGCATAGCCATCAACAATGAAAGTGTTGATAATTTGGCAAGCAGTCTGCCGCATAATATCCAGGCTATAGCCAATTCTTTTATAACGGTTAATTAGTTTTCTGAATTGCTTCGAAAAGTTAGATTTTCCCACATTTTTTCCTAAATCTGTACACTAAAAAAGGAAAGAGAAAAGTCCAGGGAGTGCCACAATCACAAACCGCAGCCCTTCCCAGACCCAAAGAGGAAGAGGAAACCGACAAATCTAAACAAGCACAAACCGAACAAACGTACGAAAAGCACTAAGATTAGCTCTCTCTTCCCCAAGCGAGGTAATCGCAATACTAAAAGGACTGAAAAACACAAGAACAAAATGACACACGGAAAGACATACAACAAATCGCCTCGCAGAATAAACCACAAAGCAACAAAGAATAAGACTAACACCGAGACCACCGCCTTAGAACGGTCAGTAGAGCAAACCATCGGGGGGTTTAAAGCACTTTTACAGCTAGCTAACTTCACCCTGGGTCCCGATGCTACCCTTAATACAGAAATACATAAAAATTCGGTTCGCATAAAGGCTCCCAACTCAGTCAATGCATCAAAGCGAAAACATAAAAATCAAATTAATCACTATAATAAACAAAGACGAGTACTCATGGCTAATTCTACTGTATGCTAGAGTAAATGAAAACCAATAGTTGAACCACGGCGGGCCAAGCCAAAGACATATCGTCAAGCCCCCAACCCACTGGTTAAAGTTTTACGAAGAGGCCGTCATTGATTCTGAGGCCCGAACCGCCGTCGTGCAATTAAAGAGTGAAGCATAGCCATCAACAATGATTAGGTTGAAAACTAGGCATGCAGTCTACCGCATAATATCTAAGTCACCGTAACATTCTGGTTCCGATATACCTTGTTGCAGAAGTGTTTTCAGACTGACGTTAAAGTTTTCTATCAAGGCACTGTGACTGCGATAAAATTTCGAAAACGCCATACGAAGTTTAAAATATCGATAGCCCTGCAAAAGAAGTTTGGCAGTAAGTGTTTACGGCAGTTAAAGTCAGTAAGATTTGAAGAAGCTCTGGCGAATCTAATAAGTAGAGATATGCATATCCCATATGAGTTACGCCGGGAGACATCGCCATCCGGAAAAGGGAAATTGACTACATCAAAATTAAAATCGTTCCGTTTATCATAAATGTTGGTGGAAACTATACCATTAGATATACATAGATTCAAAAACAGAAGATGCCTCGGTATCGGAAGAATTGGAGTTTAGTAGGGTATATGCGGTCCACCAGTTGGTCAAAGTAAATGTTGTCAATATTTAATAAATCATCAAGATATCTTGAAGTGGAATTAAAAGCTTCAATAATGTCAGCCTGATTTTCCCGTGAGAGAGACTTCATGAAATCTCTTTCATAACAAAAAAGAAACAAATCAGCAACAAAGAGAGCACAATTAGTTCACATCGGAATACCAATAGTTTGCCTATAAAGTTGAGTTCCAAATCTAATAAAAATGTTATCCAAAAGATAAATAAACGTATCACAGACTTTTTGACAAGACCATAAATTCTAATTCTTGTATACATTAGTGCTAAGACTAAAGGTTACACCTAGTGCACTTCGTGTTCACTACGTTTAGACATGGAATAGACGTCAAAGTAAAATAGAAGTGGACAGTTGTTCACTAGGAAGTGAACACTAAGTGCACTAGGGCTTCTTTTGTTTAGGTAATCATAGAGATTATATGCCAGGCAATAGTGCACTTATATTGTCTTATTGGCTAGTTTTGAAAGGACACTTTTATGATATTTTTTTTATATAAAATGACTGTAATGGTTGTATTTAATTTGTAATTATTCTGCTCATGATTAGGGACTTAAATGGCAACTCATATTCATATTGTTATTGTTATAATTTAAGAATATAAATTAAAATAAGTTTTGATACTTATAAGATTATTTCAATTATTATTATTATTGTTATAAAATAACATTACAATTCGGAGAATAAATAATCTTATGTTGTTCATATTTGATTCCATAAAATTTATCTATTTAACTGATTATTTATAATGTATAAGAAATTACATTAAAACAAAATGATAATAATAACATTATTATTGATATCATTTTCAGAAATAATTAAAAATAGTAATCAAGCTGTATATCATTATTCGGAAAATAAATAATCCAGTGCTGGTCCTATTTAATTTCATAAAGTGGTTTTCTATATAAGAAATTAAATCATATTGATAATAATGACATTATTATTATTATTATTATTATTATTAAATAATAATTAGTAATAGTAACAGTGATTGAGCTGTACATCACATTTCCGATGAATAATTATTATTATGCTGGTCATATTCAAAACGCTTTGTTTTAAAAAGAGCCACGTGGATCTTTAACAGTTTATACTACAAGTGTGTTTAGGGGTATAATAATGCTAGTTACTGTATAAATCCTATTAGACACCGTAAATCCCTATCATACTGAAATTAGATCAAGTCCGTTAGGCTACCTGTTGACATAGTTTATATCTGCTATTTGAGTGGCAATCAGTGTAGACCTTAAGAATATATTCTGATCAGGGTCACTGCTGCTTGTTAAGGTGTGCCTTAGGTTAAATACTGTAAAAAAAGGTAAGAGAAAAGTCCAGGGAGTGCCACAATAACGAACCGCAGCCCTTCCCAGATCCCAAGAGGAAGAGGAAACCGACAAACCCAAACAAGCACAAATCGAACAAACGAACGAAAAGCACTAAGATTAGCTCTCTCTTCCCCAAGCGAGGTAATCGCAATACTAAAAGGACTGAAAAACACAAGAACAAAATGACACACGGAAAGCCATACAACAAATCGCCTCGTAGAATAAACCACAAAGCAACAAAGAGTAAGACTAACACCGGAACCACCGCCTTAGAACGGTCAGTAGAGTAAACCACCGGGGGTTTAAAGCACTTTTACAGCTAGCTAACTTCACCCTGGGTCCCGATGCTACTCTTAATACAGAAACACATAAAAAATCCGGTTCGCATAAAGGCTCCCAACTCAGTCAATGCATCAAAGCGAAAACATAAAAATCAAATTAATCACTATAATAAACAAAGACGAGTACTCATGGCTAATTCTACTGTATGCCAGAGTAAATGAAAACCAATAGTTGAACCACGGCGGGCCAAGCCAAAGACATATCGTCAAGCCCCAACCAACTGGTTAAAGTTTTACGAAGAGGCCGTCATTGAGTCTGAGGCCCGAACCGCCGTCGTGCAATTAAAGAGTGAAGCATAGCCATCAACAATGATTGGGTTGACAACTAGGCATGCAGTCTGCTGCATAATATCCAGGCTATAGCCAATTTTTTATAACGGTTAATAAGTTTTCTGAATTGCTCCGAAAAGTTAGATTTACCTACAATTTTTCTAAAATCTGTTCACAAAGTCACCGTAAAATTCTGGTTCCGACATACCTTGTTGATATACCACTTTCTTCTCTAACCACCATCTGTCAGATTCAATAAATTGTTCACACGTTTTCAAACATTAGCCTTTAGATATTTGTTTCAAAAACAAACTTGGGATACCCACACTTGCCCTATCGTTTTAACAAGGCCATTACTGATTTGTCCAAACATTGCCGGGTAAGTGTAAAACAGTGTAGACCCTGATTATACAATGTGTTATGTGACATCTGATCTGGGTCTACACTGTTTGCGCAGGCCTCTCTGTCTAAAAACCTAGGGTAGTAACAGTAATAATCCAAGGGAAATGACATTTCTCTGTATTTGCTATCTACCCAACACAGAAGTAACACGAGTCTCTCCAAATAAAAGCAGGATTTAATATGATGTACAACCAGTGTAGTTCCAGATCAGCATGTCCATACATTCTTTTGCTGATAGAATGTGCAAGCTCTATTCAACATGCAGTGTAGATTGATCATAAAGCGGATGCACAGACTCATCTGGGTCTACGTTTGTCGCATAATTAGTTTTTCTGTTGTCGATTCCAAGGCGATTCTTCTGTTTTATCATTTTATTTTGCTGTTTTGTATATCGGTTATTGGAATTGTTCTGTATTTATCATTGTGTCATCCTCATCTCTTCTTATTTATGTGTCTCGAGGAGGCGGGGGAGCGTGGAATTGGGGACGGGGCTGTGCTTCGGTCGGCTTCATTTATATTAGTATACATAGTACATAGTAAAAACAACGATACATGCATCTATTAAGGTCTCGGACTCGTATAATTTACAGAGCAACGTGTTGGTTTCATACGAATATACTTTCATAATAAATGGTTCCCAAAGTTTTGCCTGTTTCAGCTGCAGTTTTCTTGCATGCCTTCATGCCAGACCAAGTAAGCAGGGTAGCTGACGGGCCGATAACGGCCCGCTATAGATTTATAAAGAATGCTAGCTGGGGAATTTCTCGAAATATATCATTCAGATAATTCGACAGTAAATATTTGCAGTATTGTATATTTTGGGTGGTTGCTTTGAAAATGAAAGCAGAAAACATCTCGGGTACAAATTACTCTTACACCTGACAGGATCTCGTACACAATTTGTGTGAGTGGATTCGGAGAGGTAACATAACTTGTCATTTCGTTTTTTTGATTTGAAGATTTCAGAGAAGCTGCTGTCAAGCAAGTAACAAATATTGACCATTTGAACTGAAAACAAAAACAAGAAAGAAAAAAAACAACAACAACAAGAACAACAAAAAAAAAAAAAAAAAAAAAAAAGAAACAAACAAACAAACCCCAAACAACAACAAAAAACAACAGCAAATAGAGCAGGAGTTGTCAGAGGACAACGCAGCTCGCCGGAAAGAGCTAGTCGGATAAGAAAACAATCTTTAATATTTAAGATTAAATGCAGAACTTAAACATAGCTGTGATAGAGTATTACATGACTTTGATGTCGGACGAATGTCAAACTAAGGGATGGGGTATATGCCATTGAAACATCTTCACTAAGGTTGGTACGGACAAAATATGAAAGCTATAGCTTACATACTGAATCGGAGTGAATCCCTTAGGTTGGTGTGGACGAACTATGAAAGCTATATCTTACATACTTCAGCAGTCATGCACACCTTTCAAAACTTTAGCACAGTTGTAGATGAAAAAAGTATGACTTGTCCTTGACTTAGACAGAAGGTCAAACTGAGGAAGGGGTGTATACTATTGAAAGGTCTTACCCTAAGGTAGGTGTGGGCCAAATATTAAAGCAGCATCTTGAATACTTTAGCAGTTATGAACACTTTTCAAAACCCAAAACGCAGAACTCAAACGTGAGTTTAAATGACAAAGTATGACCTGACCTTTACCTAGGCAAAAGGTCAAACTGAGGAAAGGGTGTGTGCTATTGAAAGGTCTTACCTTAACGTTTGTGTGGGCCTAATATTAAAGTGGTATCTTGAATACTTCAGCAGTTACAAACACTTTCCAAAACTTAAACACAGCTGTAAATGACAAAGTATGACCTGACCTTGACCTAGGCAGAAGGTCAAACTGAGAAAGGGTGTATACTAATGAAAGGCCTTACCCTAAGGTAGGTGTGGGCCAAATATTAAAGCTCTATCTTGAATACTTCAGCAGTTACGAACACTTTTCAAGACTTAAACGCCGAACTCGAACATGTGTTTACATGACAAAGTATGACCTGACCTTGACCTAGGCAAAAGGTCAAACTGAGGAAATGGTAGTGCTATTAAAGGTCTTACCCTAACGTTGGTGTAGGCCAAATATCAAAGCTCTATCTTGAATACTTCAGCAGTTATGTACACGTTTCAAAACTTAAACGCAAAACTAAAACATGGGTGTAAACGACAAAGTAAGAACTGACCTTGTTCTACTTAAAGGGTCTAACTTGGGGATGGGGTTGTATGCTATTTAAAGGTCTTACCATAAGGTAGGTGTAGGCCAAATATGAATGCAGTACCTTAAACAGTTAAAAACCTATGCACACCTTTGAAAACTTAAACATTGTGCTAACGCGGACGCCGACGCGGACACGGACGCCAACGCCGACGCGGACGCCGACACGAACGCCGACAGACGCCGACGCCAACGACTGAGTGACAAGATAAGCTCTTTAGGGACATAGTCCCGGCGAGCTAAAAAGAAACAAAAAACTTGAAGAAAAAAAAAGAAAAAAGATAAAGGAAAAGAAACAAAAACAACTACAACAACGGCATAAAAAAACAAAAAAAAAACAAAAAAACAAAAAAAAAAAAAAAAAAAAACATAAATAAATATATACGAAAAATTAATGGTAGTCTGCAAACTTTGCACCCTTTACGCAAGCTAATCATAGCTGAGCGGCTAAGAGCCAAGATTGTGCTATTCCGGATACAAGCATGAAACTTTCCACAATTGTTAAGGTTGATAAGCCGATGATTTTCTGATATAGAATCACCTTGACAAATTTCATCTGCGCATGCGCGAAGTAAAATTCACTTCCGGTGTATACAATGTGCACCAAATTTGAGTAAACTGGTAAATACTTGCAACTGGTGTCAATAAATTTGACTCAAAGGGTGCATTATGCCTTCATATAATTATTTCCCTGACAATAATGGCTAGTTCTGCGCATGCGCAAAAAACTACTTCCGGTTTAGTGTATAATTTCTCCTACGTTTTACTGATCAATGGGACAAATGCGTGCCTTCTTTTAAACAGATATACATGTTTTACATGATGCCCATCCTTACAGCTTTACGAGTTACAGTAGATGGAAAATGGAAACAGGACACTGACTAACAATGTATGTATGCGCATGCGCAAAACATTACATTTCAATCACCAATGGTTTCATCAACTTTTGCACCTAAACTCGCGACTTTGAACTTCCTAATGTCTAAGAATATCTGATTTGATCATTTCATAAAATTGTGCCTATTATATTTTTGGAGATCATTTACAACAACACGAATAAACACACCCTTAGTTTGGTCCCCCGACGTTTTTGGGGTGCGCATGCGCAGAAAAAAAGTACATGAAACTTCTGAAATTTGTTTTGCGCTTCAGAAACTGTTTTTGATTTTGTGCTTAGATAGACATAGCCACAGAAAGGCAAAGACCTAATGGCAGTTACCTTAACTATCACAGCCACCACAGGCACAAAGAGCCGTGCATTGCAGGGCTGCTTTGTTGCACTTACAACGCTTAGTTTTGCAACCCTGGAGACAGCCACACCTTACTAATTTAAGTGAAGTTAATGATGCCTGTGGAATTGTGGTCCATAGTGGACCAAACAATCCAGTTTCCTGTTTCATCCAACCCCCCTCATCTGGACTTGGTAATGCTGGCGAGAGATTCAGCACTTGTCCCCAGATATGGCCTCCCTGATACGCTGCTCTCAGAATATGTTGGTGCAATGCTGCTTGCGTAGGAGGAAGCCTTTCCATTGATCGATCCTTCTTTGTAAATAATTGCTTTCTAGCATAATTGGTGTGATCCAATGCTGACAGCCAAGGTGCAAGCTGTGTCAGTGAGTCAGTGAGTCGATGTATAGACCGAAATCGGACGTCCGGAGAGATCTGACGAAAATCAAGATGGTGAGTATCAATTCGAGAGTGAGACTCCAGTATTTAAACTATGGGATAGCCTGTTGCTGCTGCAAACACCAGCCATCAAAGTCTAACATGTCATCGGGGCTGGCTGCAGTCTTGTACTCTTCATATGCATGTTTTTGTAAAATAAACATTGCAGCGGCTGTTACCTGATGAGCATGCTTAGTCCCAGTTATGTGGCTGGCTTTAAGGAAAGAATCTGCCATACCAACTTTAGCAACTCCTGCTTCTACAAGACAGTCTGTCCAACCACTGCCATCCAGCCATCCACCGAGGGCTTTGAAAGCTGCCATCTCGATATGAAGACCTCCTAACATCACCACAAAATGGTCTTCACCAAATTGCTCTGGCCAGTTCCATTGTACTTGTTTGGCAATGGCATAGAGGGGTTGATCAAAGGTAATAACTGGAATTTGGCCGGGGTTGAGAAATTGAACTGCCTTTCTAACAACACTCATTGAGTGCCTTATCATTGCAGGAGAGTGAGCTTGTTCCTTGAACAAGGGGAGCATAGCTCCAAGAGAAATACTTTGAGACAGCTCATTATGTAAACTGGCATGGTAAGCTGCCCAAGATATGTATTCATCCTTTTGTACGTCGCCCTGCGTCAGTTTTTCGAAAACATTTTCTAGCCAGCTTTTTTCGCATTGAAAGGCATTTGGTAAAGACATACCGTTTCCTATAAGATCGCCATTTTGGGGCGGTACCACAGGAGTAGATGATGGGAGAATCAAAGGCGGTACAGTTGTGTACGATTCTTGTAATGTGTTAATGGCCTTGCTGGTTGAGGATGTTTCAATGACTACGACATCACGAGATTGGCCCTCATTTTCAGCTGTTGGGTGCTGAAACATTGATATGCCAGTTCCATGAAACGAGTCTGTGGCTGTTGTTGAACTCGGATTATGGTTTATATTGTCAACAGCCGCTGTTGTGAAGAGGTTTGTTCTGAGTTTCGGGGGGCATACAACTTGCTCCTGCTCAAAACGTCTACAAACACTATTTGCAAGGTCTGCAGACAACCGAAGTACTCTATCATATGAAATACACAGACCTAGGTGAGAGAGTTTGTCGACAAGGTCTTTTTTTCGTGTATGTGCATGCAAAGGCAGGCCAAGGTAAATAGAAAGGGGCGTTTCGGAGGATCGCGTATGGCGTTCATGTGTCTGTTTTCGTTTTCGTTTTATTGTGTTGAAAGCAATAAGCTGTGATATGGCAAGCGCATTGTTTGATTGAGCATTCTGATCTTTGATATTCGGACCTTCATGTATCATGCGCACTAAGCCTAACAAGGACACGGGAACAGAAGATGTTTGACAGTCATCATCAAAACTACCACTGAATTCATCAGTGGAAGACCTTAAATCAAACAAATCCCTTCGGATAATCCTTGCTGCTTTTGCCAGAACCACAGCATCATTATCGTAATCCATATCGCATGCAGCACTCAACACATGTCCTATGTCGGATTCAAATGCTAACACAACCTGCTTTCCTTGTGGATGAGCTTTTAGATCAGGAATGCTGGCTAAGATTCTCATTTTAAGTTTGGTAGAATGCACTCGTTTTTCTACATTCAAACCAAGTTCTTTGATGTGAGATGTATAAAGAGTTACCAGATCAGACAGCTGAAAAACAGGAGCTATTGAAGACTCTGTACGAGCATCTTCTATATATGAAACAAGTTCTGCCAGTGCCAAGCTGTTAATCATATCTTCATTGCTTACTGCTGCGCGTTTGCTGCGCTCAAGACTTCTAACACGGTTATAAAGACCAGTAAGGCATTTCGGGTGGTACTTAACTTCCTGTGCCACCACATCACCTGCACTCAACTTTGCAAGCAAAGCCTCGTCTTCGAGAAGCCTAGCACTTTCCAAAGCTCGAGAATTAACTTTGAATGTCATTGCCTCACGGCTTTCCTCGTCACGGATTACCTGGTCACAGAACAGACATGCAACTTTAATGTCTACGTTTGCTTTTTTCTGAGACCGTGTATATTTCCCGCCAACGGAGTCCAACTCCTTCAAATTGTCAGACCTGCGCTTTTCTGTCCTTTCCAATTTAGTTGCATTAAACTTGCAGCGACAGGATTTGTGCCATGAGGCTTTTCGACAACGCAGGGTTGCTTCTATATCATCGCCATCATCAAGTCTTTCTAACGAGATCTTGACTGGAAGTTCGTCAATATCCGAAAATCTCATTAGATTTTCTGTAAAAGACTTGTAAGCCGCACCTGCGTCTTTTCTCTTTGAGTCTGCTGGACACTCGAGGTGCTCATCTGTCACATCTTGACAGATAATGCATTTTGTCCAGTCAGAACTAGAATGCGAATCACTGAAATAAGCAGGCGGCGAAAGTGAGGCCGCCTCAGCTAATTTAATGCGTTTAGCCATATTGATTCTACTAATTCTGTTTGTGGAAAAAACCTCAAATGAAAGATTGAACATGTGGCTGTATCGTCTACGACGTAACCGTATTGATGACGTCACGGTAAAATTTCAATCTACTTTCGTTTTCCAATGCAAAATGGCATGACGTCATCAGTGGTAAATACAGCGTTAACATAACATAACGTAAAGCCTACATGAAAACAAACAAATAAACCTTTGCCTACGCAAAACATATTTATTGCATTTATGACCATTTATAGCGATGTTATTTATAGTTAACAGCCAAAAAGGCATTGCGCATGCGCAATTAATAATTTCTAATGCAGTTGTTTATTTATGAAAATGTTTCAAGAACGGTACAACGTTTCCGCTTAAATCATAGTTTAACTGCACCTATTACAATTCAACGCATGTTCGGTAACAGACTAAAACAAGCAAAAATCGACCGCGCATTCAACAAAAAAATGGACTGCGCATGCGCAATATACATTTTCCAAGTGAGCTGTATATCTGGAAACGCTTTGTCAGTCAAGCTATGCAACTGTACCAAGTTTCATTATTCTTATAAAAAGGTAGGCCATGGTGTTGTATCTTACACAATTTTCATGTTTATACCAAAAACGGGTTGCGCGAAAATGCACTGCGCATGCGCAGTGAACATTTGTCAAGGTGGTTTTATATCTAAAAATGCTTAGTCGGTCATGGTCTACAACTGTGCCAAAAACCATGCTTGTATCCGGAATAGCACAATCCATTGAAAATATGGCTCTTAGCCGTTCTGCTCTCGTCTGACGTTTTTGCTGTGAATCTGTACCCTCGTAGTGACGTCTGCCAGGGGGAACAGAAGTATGTTGATATCTTTGACATGTTAACGTACAAAACATATTAAAGATAAGACAGATTATACTAAATACTCGCCAAATGTTCACAAATATTACAAAGGAGAGGAACTATATAAGCTTGCATGCTTTCGTTCGATCCTTTCTTTACTTGCTTACTATGCATTTAAAGTACTGTTAAAGTGCATTTAAAATTATAATGCCCATTCTAACTAAATATATTTAAAATAGGACCAGTAATCCAGGACTGCATTCGTTTAAACATATTTTATTTCATATATTTCTCAATACATCAATACATCTACATAGTCATTACATGAGTATGTTAATATATAAAAGGGATTCGAAAAAAGCTATATATAGCTTATGTGAATTCGTTTCCCTCAGTTCCTGAGCATCAAATCAAAACGTTGGGACCATGCATGTACAAGTAGTTAACTAGCTAACTAACTAAATAAATAACGAAGGGAAAGAAAGGTGAAAGAAAAGAAGCGAAATGAGAGTGCAGTTTAAGAGCTTTGAGAGTAGTGGATGTATAACAGAGAACGTATTAGAATACGACTTATAAAAAATAATATTTTCCAGGCACAATCACGTAATATAGGCGAGAAGTAAAGAGAGTGATGTGGGGGCCCTACTTAAATAAATAAAAATCAAATCTTCAAGCATTGAGACTTATGGATTAAAACCGATTTTAAACTACAAATGTATTGTGTTATTAGAAAACTAAACAATATTCAGACAACATATTATGTTACTAGCTATATGGAAATTAGTATTGATATATGTCAGTTTGTAGGACAGTTCAAGAGGAGATTTCAAAGCGTTTGCTTCTTTGAATAAACTTATGTACATATTTAAAAATTGATTCATTCGCTTCATTTGTTAAAGCCATGTTCCCGAACAATAGGGTATGTAATGTTGGTTGGCAGAACTGCGATACTTCATGCAACATATCTATACTTATAGCGTTATATTTTCGGCATTCTAACAGAAAATGTTTGTTGGTCTCGGGTAGTCCACACGTGCATCTCGGGTCTTCAATGATATTTTTATGGTATATAAATAATAGTTTAGAGAGCTACAGTTGGTTCGAAGTCTTGCATGATGTATTTGACCTAGCCTGTCACCGACGTAGAAATAGGATGGTGTTTCACTCAGAGATCTTTTAAAAGATTCTACTGTGGTGGAATTTCTTGATAAAACAGGTAGAGCATTCCAGTCTCTGACTACTGAAGGTAGAAAGGATTTGTAATATAGTTGAGTGCCAGCATGGATGTTTTGCAAGTTCTCAGCGTTTCTTAGACTGTATGAAGACGCTTGACCGACTTGATCAGGAACTAACTGTGTCAAATAATTTGGTGAAAGTCTGTTAATCATTTTGTAAAAAAGAATAAGTTTATGTTTTCTTCGTCGAGAGCTAAGCTCTTCCCATCCCAATTCATTATACAGTGAAGCAAGAGAGACTAACTTAGTTGTTCCAGATACTATTCTACCGGCTTCCAGTTGCACCTTCTCAATCTCAGTTTGATCAAACTGAGTGCAATTATCCCATACGACATCTGCGTATTCCAGTATGGGTCGTAATGTAAAATAAATAATCTCCAAAGTCTTGCGATCAAACTGGAATTTAAGTTTTTGCATTATATTTATTCTTGACCAAGCTTTGGATGTGATAAGCTCGATATGATTATGCCAGGTTCCATCATTTGACAAGACTAAACCAAGGTGTTTATGGGAGGTAACGTTTTCAATCGACAGGTTCCATCATTTGACAAAACTAAACCAAGGTGTTTATGGGAGGTAACGTTTTCAATCGACTGGTTATTTAGGATCAGTTGAGGATACTGTAGATCAGTACGTCTTCTTGTAATTAAGAGAGATTCAGATTTAGCAGGGTTGAAAGTGACAAGCCATTTTGTTGCCCAAATATTAATTTTTGAAAGGTCGTTATTCATAACAGATGCGGTATTTTGCGGAGTATCGACAATAATGTATAGACTAGTGTCATCAGCAAACAATCTGATATTCGAATTAATGTCATTAACGATGTCATTTATAAATATAAGAAATAGCAGAGGACCAAGTATCGAACCTTGTGGTACACCGGCTTTTAGATAAGACCAATCAGAACAAGAACCAGGAAGAACAACTCTTTGTCTTCGGTTTGTTAGGTAATCGGAGAACCAGTCCAACAAGCGTCCTCTGATACCCACATAATTTAGTTTATGAAGAAGTCCCCGATGCCAAACTCTATCAAAAGCTTTGCTTATGTCAAGAAAGACCGCCCTCACCTCTTTACCTTCGTCTAATGCCTTACAGAAAGTATTATACATGTTTACAAGCTGATTTACAGTTGAATCGCCCGTAACGAAACCTGATTGAAAACTGGAAATTGTATTATTAGAAAGAAAGAAGTTGAATACATGTTTGTGCACAAGTTTTTCCATGACCTTTTCTATAGTATTCAAAAGAGATATTGGTCTGTAATTCGAAACATTTGATGCATCATCTTTTTTAAAGATCGGAGTCACGTTAGCTTCTTTCCAGGAAGAAGGAAAGGAACCTGAGGACAGAGATGAATTGAACAGGGAACATAATGGGTTGGCCAGTTCAGAAGAGAGCTTTTAAGTATTCTGTTATTTATTCCATCGGGTCCGGAAGACTTTCCTCGCTGGAGATTCTGCAGTATATCTTTGACTTCATTAGGGTTTAATTTGATACCGTGGATTGAGGGTGTATTATCACTGATATTCAATTTTGGAAGTTCCTTATTATTATCTTGAAGATTTTTCTGTCCTATAAAATGATCATTTAGAATATTAGTCTTTTCTATGTCATTGGAGTAAATTATGTCGTCCTTTAAAAGCGTTGGAATGCCTGAACTGCTTGATGATTTAATAAATGGTTTCAAATATTTCCATCAGTCGTTACTGCTAGGTTTTTGTGTTTTTAACGTTGGCTATATCGTCGATGTGAGATTTCTTTGACTTGCGAATTAGTTTTGTAACTTCGTTTCTGTATTGTTTATAGAGATTCATGTCTTGAGATAGTTTTGTTCGTTTAGCTTTCTTGAAGAGACGTTTACGTTTTCTGATCATTCTGCGTAGCTGACTGTTTAACCACATAGGTTCTGCATTTCTAACTGTTACGTATTTATTTGGTATGTGTTTCTCGGCTAGCGAAATTATATGATTTGAAAGATTAGTTGCATAAATATCTAAGTCTTCTTTTATAATATCATCCCAATTAGTATTACTTGTCTCTTGCCTTAACGAATTATAATCACCTCCATCATATAACCATACTTTCCTTTTAAAACTCAAAGTATGTTCTTTTATCAAGTTATAAAAACAGTAAATAGAACAATGATAGCGGATGTTCTGACACAGGAAAGGCTCACCTACTCCACTTAGAACAACATTTCTGGGATTACTTGAAATTAATATGTCGATTAATGAGGAAGAATGTTCTGTAAAATGAGTAGGTTCGTCTATCAATTGTAATGAACGGTACTGATTACAAATATCATCTATTTTTTTGCGTGTATTCTGCTTTAATAGATCAAGATTAAAATCACCAGTAATAATAATGTCTTTGATACCAGTATCATGTGCAAGATCTATAGACGTTTCAATGTCAGAAAGGACTGATATGTTAGAGTTGGGTGGTCTGTACAAGGTTCCTATAAGTACAGGTTTGTTTTTTATTAGAATTTCAACCCAAACACATTCAACGTTACGTAATTCAAGATCATCCCTTCGTCGAGAATAAAACGTTTCCTTAACATAAACTGCTACTCCACCGTGCGCATCCGCTTGTCTGTCATGGCGAAACGGTGATTTGTAGCCTTGAAACTTGATATCAGAATCTAGATTAGATTGCTGTAGCCAAGTTTCGGTCAAAGAAATCACGTCAAAATTGTTAAGTTCTAATTCGACTGAGTCTACTTTTTGTAAAAGGCTTTGGACGTTGTAATGTACAAGAGAAAAATATTTCTGAAATAGAGTAGGTGAGATGTCGGATAGGCTGTCATTCTCTAAATCACTAGTTGAAGTATTACTGCTGTTCAAGTTATCACTGCTATTGCTATTTGGACCAGGATTGAGTTCTATATCGCCAGATCTGAAGAGAAACGTCCCTACGAATAACAAAAATTCAAAGTTTGTAAAATATTTGATACCCTTAAGCCTCAATGCAAGTCTGTAATGTATTCCGATTCGCGATCTGTAAGTATTTATATCTACAGTCATTATGAAATATTGTCTACCAAGGCGTAAAACACTTTGAAGATCACGAATCGGTTCAGTCGGATATAAGCCAAAAGAAGGTCCCCTGAAGTATATAGTACAAAGATTGTAAGAGAACAGACAGAAAAACAGGTAATAGAAATGTAGTAAAGAGAAATTTTCATTTGATACACAAAAGTTATTAAATTCTGTGGAATTTAGTTGTTATGCTTCTTTACTGGAACTGACAGTTCACAAGTTCATTTGTCAGATTTAACAGTGCTGAAAATTCAGTAAAAGTCAAAGGACACTGTGTATATACATTGCTGCAGCCAATGGACACAAACTAAAGAATGTACTTAGGAGGTCCTGCTAACCGCATTATGTTTTATCCATAAAGAAGATCGCTACGGTGTCAGATCATTTTAGCTACATATAAAATTTATTTGAAGAGCAACCTTCTAGTTATGCTGAATGACTGGTCCCACGCTGCAGCAATCAAGACATCCGGGTAAATGGATATATATAGTTACACAATCTGTGCTAATCATTCGGTCGATATTGTATTTAGGAAGTAAGTCGTAGAGAAAAAAAATATGATAATAATGTACTTGAGCATTGTCTGTAATAGATGTAGAAATAGCAGAAGGTATAGCAATGTAAAGATAAGAGTGCAGACAGGTAAGAAGTCAATAAGATACACTAGTACTTAGGTGTAGGAGCAGTAGATACGAAGGGTAGTAGTAGAGGAGACCGATAATAGTGTACATATGATTAGTTATGGAAATATAAACATAATTATATACATTTTGTACAAACTTAGGTACAATGTAATACATATGTATCGAACAGACAGATCTGCGCAAACAATCCAGGCCCGGATCAGACGTCATATGCGACGTCTGTTCGGGACTTTTACTGTTTGTTACTCGCCAAGAACTCCCAACAATCATTCGCATGGATAGATGCGCGCAAGTAGTCCAGCACCCGACGTCTGGTCAGGGTCTATGCCATCTGCCACACATCCAACATTCATTAGATACATCAGCATGAAAGAAAAGCGGACAGAAGATCCGAAAAGAAAGAAATATGGAAATATTATAGGATTCACTCCAAGCATTAGGACAAATAAACCCGCACAGACAGTCCAGAGCCAGACACCGCACGCGACATCTGCTCAGGGTCCTTCTGTCTGTCCTGTGTATAACATTCGCAGACACATCAGCACACAATAAAAGTTGACCGAAAATCTGACGTGTAAGCATTAAGGTTCACTCCAAAGATTAGGACAAATAGATTCTCGCGAACAGTCCAGACCCAGTTCAGACACAATGCATTCTCCAGGCACTTCAGTACTTACAGAAGTGGACCCAATATCTGATAGGCAAACCAAACAGTAAATTATTTTGGTCAATATTAACCATACCGAGCATTTGGACAAACAAACCCGTTCAAACAATCCAGATCAAGATCCAGACCGGAGACAGCACGCTAAGTCCACTCAGGGTCCACACAATCCGTCACATGCCCGTAGCAGCAACGACAGAGGGCAATGACCCCTCAGGGTCCACACCATGCGTCGCACACCCGACACTCTCCAAAAACATCGTCACACGCAGCCCACTCAGGGCCATCGCCTCATGCGACGTCCATTCAGGGTCCACACCGTTTGGTTCGCCGAGACCACACCAAGCATTCAGTCGGATAGACCGCGCAAACAGTTCAGACCCAAATCAGACATCGCACGCATTCAGAGGTGCAAAACATTCTAACATTTTATTACAGCTAATATACATGCAACGGGGCTGGGCCACAAGTTATAACAACATTTATAGTCTCTCCCTACAAATATATGATATATGAAATTTAAGCGACGACATGATAATGGTAAATGAAATTAAAGCAACGACATGATTATGATAAATGAAATTTAAACAAAGACATGATTATGATAAATGAAATTTAAGCAACAACATGATTATGGTAAGTTCGACAGCACAGAGAGAGAGAGAGAGAGAGAGAGAGAGAGAGAGAGAGAGAGAGAGAGAGAGAGAGATTCTATCTTAATGCAGAAAAGAAATAAAGCTGTTAGAGATCACCGTTAGGTTCAGCAATACTGGTGAAAACATTTGCGATAGTTTTGCACCTCTGCGTTCAGATATTAAAACCGTTCGGGAATTTAATGTTTGCCACACACCAGTTTGTTACAATTAAACAGTTATTCTAAAACCTTCTCCTGTGTCAGCATAGCCGCAACACTTTTTTAGTTTGTAAACCTCCGCAAACTTTCGCGAGTCTTTTTGGCTTGCGCGTACGATTTAGAATTGAAGCTCGTTCGGTGTCGGACAACTGGCAGACGGGTGATGGATGGATGGATATTTTGTTTATAGACGCTCAACCCTAAAAGGGCATATAGCGTCTAATAAGATGATTATATGATGATTTTATTTAATGAGAAATTAAAAATATCTAGGATTGATGAGTTCATTTTAAGAAAGATAAAGTATCAATGATTTTATGTTATTAAAATACAGATCATATTTTATTAAAAAGTCCGATCTCTTTCAGAAAATCGAGTATTTTTTGAGTTGGCATATTAAAAAGTTCCTTTATATTTTTTACATTAAAATACTTTGTGCGAATATAATTAAATTCAGCACAAGTGACAAGAAAATGTTTGACCGTAAAAGGTTCGTTACAAGGAATGCAGAATGGAGCTTGTTCATTGTTTAAAATATAAGAATGAGTAATTCTAGTGTGTCCAAGTCTACATCTCGTGATTTTTTTTTGTTCTTTTCTGCTGAGATTAGAGAATGTGCATTTGCTGTTAAAATTTGGTTTGATTTCATTTAATTTATTATAAGTTTGTGTTTCCCAAACAGACTGACATTTGTTGTTGATGTATTGACAGACGTTTGATTTAAAGTCGGAGTGAGGAATTTTGAAATTGGTTATTATACTAAGGATAATGCAGATTTGGCTTCTGAATCTGCTAATTCATTTCCACGAATATTAACGTGGCTGGGAAGCCAACAAAATACAATTTCTTTTGAAGCGGAAAGATAATAATATTTTTTAAGAATTTGCTGAATTAATGGGTTTCTATGGTGTAAATCTTTAAGAGATTTTAATACAGAAAGAGAATCTGAATAAATGATAAACTGTTTTTCAGACTGATCTCTGATATGGTAAAGTGCAATATCAATTGCCTTGGCTTCGGCGGTAAAAATGGAGCTATTATCAGGTAATCTGATACTGTCAGTAAAATTTGGACTAATAACAGAACAAGCAACTTTCTCATCTTGTTTCGAACCATCTGTATAAATTGACAGGTAATGTTTATAATTTGATTTGATTTCTAAAAATTCATTCTTAAAAATATGCGACTCGACTTCTGTTTTTTTATTTTTATGAAGGTCTAAAATAATCTTTGGAGGGTTTAACGTCCATGGCTCTTTTGATGGAACAGAATAATGCTGAACATTTTTAATATTGATATTGGCCTCTTCAAGTAACGGTTGTATTCTCAGGCCAAGGGGTTTAATAGCTGTTGGTTTATTATTGTAAAATCTTTCATATTTAGGGTTAAAAACACAATCATGAGCTGAATTACGTGGATTGGCGGCTAATTTAGTAACATATTGAAGAGACAATTTCTCTCTTCTTATATACAATGATGGTTCATTTGATTCAGCGTATAAACTTTCGACGGGGGAAGTACGAAAAGCCCCTAGAGCCAGACGTAAACCTTGGTGATGAATAGTATCCAAAGATTTCAAATAAGATTTTCTAGCGGATCCATAAACTATGGATCCATAATCCAGTTTAGATCGAATTAAAGATCTATAAAGATTTAAAAGAACAGTACGATCTCCTCCCCAGTCGGAACTGGAGAGAACTTTAAGAATATCAAGTGCTTTAAGACATTTAGCTTTTAAAGCTTTGATGTGTGGTATAAAAGATAATTTGTTATCGAACAAAAGACCCAGGAATTTTGCTTCACTGACGACTGGAATTGGATTACCGTATATGGTGAGATGAGGATCTAAATGTAGCTGACGTATCTGACAAAAATGAACGCATTGAGTTTTTGTTTTTGAAAATTTGAAACCATTTTCTGTTGCCCAATCTTCTATATTGTTTAAACATCGTTGTAGTTTGAATTCAATGGTTTCCATATTTTTCGATCTAATAAATATTCCAAAATCGTCAACAAAAAGTGAACAATCAAGGTCTTTCACACATTTAACAATATCGTTAATTTTAATGCCAAACAAGGTAGGTGATAAAATGCTTCCCTGTGGTACACCTTGTTCTTGTTTAAATATGTCCGATAACGTATTACCTATTCGAACATTAAATGTTCGATCTGATAAAAAATTTTGAATAAAAAGTGGTAATCGGCCTTTAAGGCCTAATTTATGTAAATCTTTCATGATGCCATGTTTCCATGTAGTATCGTAAGCTTTTTCAAGATCAAAAAATACAGCTACAACATGTTCTTTTTTAATAAAGGCATCACGAATAAAGGATTCCAAACGAATCAAATGATCGTTTGTACAGTTATTTTTTCTGAATCCAGCTTGATATTTTGTTATAAGCTGGTTTGATTCCAAGAACCAAACCAGCCTATCATTAATCATTCTCTCCATTGTTTTACATAAACAACTTGTCAAAGCAATAGGTCTGTAGTTAGTAGCTTCAGTATGATCTTTATTTGGTTTTGGTATAGGTATAATCGTTGCTTTACTCCAGTCTTTTGGAAATTTTCCAGTGATCCAAATATCATTTAAAATATTTAATAAAGTTTTTAAAGCGTTATCGGGTAAATGTTTAAGAATTTGATAATGAATGTCATCAGGACCAGCAGCTGTATCGTGAGATTTATGAAGAGCATCTAATAATTCTGAAGCTGTGAATGGTACATTATATTTTTCATGATTTAGTGACGTAAAATTTAGATGCTCTTTCTCTCGTTCCTGTTTTATGTTTTGAAAGGTTTCGGAATAGTTTGCACTAGAAGAGTTTTTCTGAAAATTCTCTCCTAGTGCATTGGAAATATCTTTAGTCGTTGAGCATATATTTCCATTTGATTTAATATGGACATGCTTGTTATTTTTATTTTTGCCAGTAATTTTTCGAATCATGTCCCATATCTTCTTTGCTGGAGTTCTAGAATTAAGTTTGGAGACGTATTGCTGCCAAGATGTTCTTTTAGCCGTTTTTATTGTCTTACGAGCTTTAGCTCGCATTTGTTTGGCATGGATTAGATTTTCTTTTGTTGGCTGCCTATTGAACTTTCGTAAGGCAGATTTTCTTTTATTTATTGAATTTTTAACATCTTTATTAAACCAAGGTCTATTTCTTTTTGAACGTGTCGAGGACTTTGGAATACATTTTTCGGCTACATGAATTAATGTATCAGTAAAAGCTTGTATATCATCTGCTGTTTTAAACATTTCAGGATTTAATTTTTCATTACATAGCTCCATTAAATTCTCCCAGTTTGCTTTATTCAAATTCCATCGGGAATGATGGTCTTCATTTGTCGATTCAATTTCTTCAATTTTAATTGGAAAATGATCGCTCCCATGAAGGTCATCTAAAACTGACCAATCAAAATCTAAGTAAATATTTGGAGAGCATATAGACAAATCTAAAGCAAAATAATTTCTTGTAGGAGAATGAAGATAAGTTGGTTGTTTATCGTTAAATAAACATAAATCATTTTCTGCAATAAAATTTTCTATTATTTCTCCTTTGTCATTTGTATCCAGACAACCCCATAGTTTGCTGTGACTATTAAAGTCACCTAATAATAAATAAGGACGAGGTAACTGGTTTATAAGATTTTCTAAATCGTGTTTAGAAAATTTACAGTGTGGAGGAAAATATAGAGAACAAATTGTTATGGATTTAGACAGAGTGACATTTACAGCAATAGCTTGTAAATTACTATTTATATCTATCTGTCTATGAGGAACATTTGATTTTACAAGGATAGATGAACCTCCTGAGGCTTTCTGATTTTCAGTTGCAATATGATTATATAAACTATAATTTTTAAAATTAATATTATCTGTATTTTTTAAAAAGGTTTCCTGGAGACAAAAGACAGTCGGAGAAAGTAGTGTTGTTAAAATTAAAATTTCGTTATAATTTGCTTTTAGTCCTCGACAGTTCCACTGAATAATTGATTTTTTATCCATGATAAATGGAGAGATGATTTAAAAATAAGGAACTTAATCCTTTTGTTTTCTGTGAGACTGCGAGAACATGGAGGAGTCAGTCTCTAACTCCATGTTCTCAAGGGAATCGAACCGATTGACCAACTTGATCGGATCGGCCGACGCCCCTTTACTATATGGATTTGGTTCTTTATCTTTTTCTTTTCCATTTTTTCCTTTCTGGTCAGCTGTCCTGGACCTGGATCTCTGTTGTGATCCACTTGTTTTAGTCGGCTGTGTTTGTGAACTGTTTTGAGATTTTGTTGGTGGTCTAGACTGATGAGTAGATGTGGGTTTAGGTTTAGGTTTTACAGTAGGAGTAATAACTTTTGAATTTGCTTTGATGACAGAATCTTTTTCGTTAAACTGGGTAGAACTTTCTTTGGTTTCAGGTTTAGTGTTTAGGGATTGAACAACTTTTGCAAAGGTGATTTCAGGTTGATTTTCTTGAATCTTTTTGGCTTCCAAATAAGTAATTTTTTGTGTAACTTTAATTTTCATTATTTCTTTCTCTTTTTTCCAAATTTCACACTGATTTGATTTTGATTGATGGTTTTTGTGACAGTTCACACACTTGGCTTCATTTTTACAAGCATTTGTAGGGTGATCAAATTCACCCATACCACATTTTTCACATACTGATCCAGGTGCTTCCGGACAGCCGTTTTCATGATGTCCAAACCTCTGACAGTTGAAACACCGCAGAGGATTTGGTATGTAGACTTCAACCGGTATAATTCGGTAAAATATTTTTAGTGATTTCGGTAAAGTTGTGGTGTTGAAAGTTAGTAAAAGTGTATTTGTTTCTATAAAGTTTCCATCTTTTTTAATTTTAAAACGTTTGCAAGCTGCTACTCCTTGTGTGTTAAGATATTCTGTGATATTTTCTTCAGTTTCATGTTTTAGCATCCTGTCACGGATAATACCTTTGCAACTATTGAGTGTTTTATGTTCCGTGACAGAGACATTAATGTTAAAGAAATTTGTAATTTTCAAGAGATTATCAGTTTGAGATTTTCTGTTAGTTTCGACCAAAAGAGTTCCATTTTTTAATTTTTTTACATTTTTTGGAGTGCCTATTAAAGATTCTATTTGCTTTTCTATGATGAAAGGAGACAGTGAAGTAATTGGTTTGTCTTCCTTACTCGAAATCACTAAAAATTTAGCGAAGTTCTCATTGGCTTTGAAAGTAAAAGTAGTCGGTTGCGTGTCGTCCTCCGAAGAGTCGAACGCCAGAAATCGTTTTCGAGAGGCCATGATGATGAAATTTTTGATTCGATAGCTATGCGCCCCACCCTCCATGGAGCCCTACAAGGGGACGTTTAACAGAAATGGATCTCCTATTTCTAACGTCAAGGCTACATTGCTATTATACTCGGTGTCAAGATCAGAGTCTTCAGCTCGGCCTCATGCTTAGATGATTTCCCACCTATTCATCTAAATTTCCATAGAAAAATTTATGAACAGTTGAGTTCATCCCCCTATCCACAGCCTCCACTCACAGAGGTTTCCGCCAAAGCCCCAATACAAGCCCACCAATTGACCCTTCAGCCGCCGCCCATTGAAACTCACTTAAAGTTAGAGGAACATGAGAAAAATAAGCCCGGTTTGGTACCATAAAGATACGTATGAAAGAGAGAAAGAAGCTAAGAACAAGTTGTGCGCTTCTAGAGCTTGGCACGACTGAGCCGATTGATCCAGGCCGGATCTAACCCAGACCGCTCTTCTATCTGAAATAAGGGCCAAAATGATGTGTTGAAAAGCTGGAGATCCCTGGGCTTTCCTCAATCATCAGGTTCCCCTCTCCCAGCATACGAGACGCCACCCACGGCAAACAGGTGGTTCCTGTTTTAATAGGGGATTACACCCTATCCACTACAGAAGGAAAGTGATCTGTAGATTTTATTCCCTACAGACAAGGGAGGCCGAAAACGTCTGGGAAATTGAAAGGTTATTTTTAATATAAATTAGGAGATCCATATTTAAAATAAACAGTTTATTAAAAGAAGGATTCATTTTGGATTCATTTTTTAAGAGAGTCAAACAAATAAGCTGTGTTAGATGATATGTAGCTTTCAAATGATATGTAGCTTTCATACCTTGAAAAACGTTTAGTTTTTTTATCTAACAATAATAAATGCATCTTATTTTTAATGTGGAATATGCTAGAGTTCGGAAAAATGACACAAACACAAGACAAACACATATGTTAAATACAGATGAGGTTATAATCTTCGTCCCATGTGCGACCCACGGGCACAGAATGATACACAAACAAATGAAGCATGTTAGTAACATGAGATAGGAAAGGTTTAAAAGGATAGATCTCGCGAAATTTGTTTTTTCCAATTTAAGATGCATTTCAATAAATGAATTTTATATTCTGGAATTATACCGGTTGAACGGACGGTTGCTCTGTTATGTTAGGGGTTTTACCCAACTGCCACAGAAGCGGAAGGCAGCCACCTATTTCGAGGGCCCGGGTGGTCACGGGCGGCCTCTTTTAGCCGGCTCGTACGTCACGCAGAGGGTACGTCTGGCCTATTCTAAGCCCGGGACCAGCACGGGACGGCAGACGGGTGAATAACCAGCGGCTGCTGTCACGGCGGCCGTTTCTGAAACATGAATTTTGACCAGTAGCTCGATTACTATATGGTATATTTTGATGAAATGTTACAGATGTATAGAATACTAATGTATAGAATACTATAAGTTGTATATTCTGGTTTTTGAGTTATCTGCCCTTGATATATGTGAAAACAAAATCAGTTTTGGCCAAAGTTCTTTTATGGAATATCTTAATAAAATTTTACGCTGTAAAGAATACTAAGGCCAAGGGCCACCTCTCTGGTCATTTAAGTTCTTATCTGCCTTTAATATATCTAATAAATAGGGTTTTTGTTTTCTTTAGATTTTACCAAATATTTCAAGTATTTAAAAAGATGAAATACTATCAGCAACGCCACATGATGTTTCATGTTATACTTTCTTGTTTTCGTTGTTTTTCTGTTCCATAATTATTTTCGTTACATAGTGTGTCCGTTTTTTTTTTCATGTTTACAGTAGTAAAACCCATTACTCACTCTGAGAACGGACCGACTAGAAAGAAGGAGAGTAGCGCCGGGGAATATCGGCCACCTTTCGAAAAGCTTTCCCTTAGAACCTTTGCGTAATATTTCGATGAGCTAAAATATTGTAATGATACGTCGAATGCACCTGAAGAGACAAAGTTTCGATAATCCAAGAGCCGGTATGTCGAATGCACCTGAAGAGACAAATTTTCGATAATCTAAGAGCCGGTATATAGGTTGGTTTTAATGTGACAGTCGTTGTGGGATGTATCGGATAGTCAAACAGACTCATTCAGCGGTATAAAATATCTCGACTTGGACATAGTGTTTGGATGAATTTCCGTCCTTTAACAATACAAGTGACATTCATTTACCGTTTTTGCTATTCCCACTATACCCCAAATAATAACAGAGATGCTTTGAAAAAAAATGGATGCCCAAGAATGACACAGGAGGAATTCTCTTCGTAGACCAGTTGGTAACGACAAGCTTTGTCGCATAAGGACATTATTGGATGCAGTTTCTAAGGTCAAGTTAACATAACTATTTGCGCAGTCAGCTTACGAAAGGATGATAGCATTTAAGGGCAGACTTACGTTCAAGTAGTATTTCCGGCTAAACCAGCAACATTTGGAATTAACGTGTAGCAAGGAGCCATTGCGCAAAATGGTTGTTTGCATGCAGCTCAGATTTATACCTGCAACACGGGGGAGAAGAACGGGTCCTCGAGTGGTACAAGATCTGAAAAACAAATAGAAAGGAAAATCTTACATGTGAATATCGAGTCCAACTTTGTTTGAAAGCCCTTATGATGATCGGATTTACTGTCTTTGAATTGTACGTAGAAGTAGGAAAGGGATGCAACAGGCTGTAAAGTCTATCATACATAGAAATAGAGATTGCGGTTTAATCATGCAGAAGGGAAATCTTCATACATAGAAATAGAGATTGCGGTTTAATCATGCAGAAGGGAAATCTATTGCAGTGGAATGAAAAAGAGTGGACCATTTCCACCAACTTCTTTGCATGAATGGCTGGTTGAATTATAACAAAACTTATAACATCCCCTGGTAATATTTAGTTGTACACTTTGAGATACGAGTAGTTTGATGATGTTTGGTATGTACATAGGACAAACCAAGTGTCGTGATCAAGAATGGTAATTCACATTGCCTTAGTTTTCAAGTTTTCAAGTTACTTTCTCCTGGTGTCACGTGAACGGACGAGCGTTGGGCCGGTGACGATGGACTAGACGCAATCGCAAGCAATCAGAGGATAAACACAAAACTTTGTAAATAAAAACAAGCATGTATTTATAAAGTTCAGAAAAAAACTATAAGTAATGTACAAAATTCCATAATCTGAAAGTACTGTTCAAAATTCCATAATCTGAAAGTAATGTTATAGAATTGAAATTGGTTAAGTACATATCTTAAAAGTCACTGACGAAGTTCACGGATGTATCCTCCATGATATCTTCCGGGTACCACTGGTACTTGATTATACAGAACTTTGAATAAAACTTCCCGGAAAAACTTGTGATGGTCAATCATAGTGACGATGACAATAGGATACAAACACAGTGACGAAACAGATACATATACGTGACCTGAAAATAAGTATCATGTCCTAGAACTCTCGATATCAAACATTACAAGATATTGCCTTATTAATTTCCACTAGATATACAGAGTGTGTACGCCAAATATACAGAGTGTGTACGCCAAATGTTGTAATTCAACAAGTCTGTTGCAATTGATTATTATATAGCAAAATCAGATCCTAAAACCACATGGACGCTGTTAATGACATATGATGTTGCACATATATCCAACACAGGCAGACACACAGTCAGAATATATCTGACAAACACAATAAATTCTATATTAATCGGAGGAATGGCATCTCGACGATTACACATTCTTACAGGAAGAACCCATGCGTCTTCCACTGTAAGAATCCCTTTAGAACGCTAAAGGCTAAAATAAATTATAACTGCCATTATACACAATGACTACACGATCACACATCGTCCCCACGTAATCATTGGGTACAATATCAACATGCCATCGTCATAGCCTCAAACATGACTCCTTGCTGCTTGAGCCATTTCATAATATAATACTCTAGTGAACAGACTTGAGTGTAGTTAAAATAAAAAGGGATCTCTGTATATGTGTTTAAGGTAAATATGATATGTGTGATGCAATTACCTATAAATACAACTGTAAGTCTTCACAATTTGTGTTAATTACCGAATGTGTATGCAGTTAACATAACGTCTAATTGTGTCGTACATTCACGCGTATATGTCTGGTGTGTGCAGTCATCATAACGCCTAACGGTGTCGTACAAGCGTATATGTCTGGTAATCATAATAATATACATGTCAGATTAGAATATGTTATGTTAAAATATGCTAGTGCTATCATTGCGCCGATTAGAATATGTTATGTTAAAATATGCTAGTGCTATCATTGCGCCGATCCATTTATCTCTCTACTCAAGTAAGAATATTAATGTTTGCATTCTGATCAGGGTCTACAGAACCTACAGATTCACCAGGCTGACCAGGACCTATAGAATCGACCAAATTTAATTTCCGTATCTGGTTATAGTTTACACATCGACACGGCTTATTCGTCTGATCAGGGTCTACACATATAACCAAAGTGTACACATCTGATCAGGGTCTTATCTACATATCATGCCGGGTTTGCAAGTACGAATGATAGGTAAAATCGCAACGTAGAATCACAACGTAGTGAAGCAATAAATTTACCTACTCGAATTTTAGCTGCAGTAAAGACGAGCAAGAATATTGCAAGAATAAAATTAAATAAATTATTGACTTACCATGGTCAGATCACCGAGATACAGCACATCATAATATAGAAAGGAAGATAAGGATCAGTCTTCAATGAAAAAAATATTGTAGTGTGTGCCGTTCTATTTAACCAGGGAACTTTTATAGTAATGTGGCACGTTTTGTAACATGTGTCCACAAGAAACCCGTGAAATTCAAGATCTAGAAATAATATTTACAAGAATACCGTGATAGTCAAGATTTAAAATAACCTGTTCGATTGTCCGAACGGTGCAAAATTTCACACAGCGACTGCTCAAACTATGAAGTAAAAAACATTTTTCTCTCGGAACGCTACAAAACTGCAAAATTACGACAGAAAATTGTCTCCCCTTTCAAAAGATAGCCTTGAGACAAAAATCAATCCCAGAACAGTGAAGATATTGATCACCGAACCTAGGTTCACTCGGGATATACAATGTTCTGGTAACCGCTCAAGTATATAGACGTAAATAATCAAATACACCCTCAGCATGCATATCTCGTGATTACCGTAATACCGTAACTTAAAAGCTGAAGTGTACCTACTCGCTTAAAAAGTAAAACAGTCATCATAATCAGTTACAAATGCAATAATCTAACCTGGTTAATAAAAATCGATACAAACTTCTTTTTATACTATGTACATATACAAATATATTCAAGATAAAACAGGGACGTGACACTTGGAATGTTTTGTTATGAAAAAAGGGCAAGAGAAAAATCCAGGGAGTGCCACAATCACAAGCCGCAGCCCTTCCCAGACACCAAGAGGAAGAGGAAACAGTCAAAACCAAAAATTGTGTACGCTCGATAATTGCGGTAGACTTTGAGATAATTTATTGATACTTGGTTGGTATATGGGACGGGTTAAATAGGTATCGCCTCGTTTTGGAATATAGGGAACTGTGTGAACAAACTAGGATCATGGTTTGCATTTGCATTCCTATAAACATGCACAGAGAGAGGTCACAGATAAAACTTGGCAAGCCTTTCCTTTTGAAAGGAAACTTTATTTTGATTTTTCTGTCAGTGGAATGCTCAACGATATAGCACTCTCGCACGCCTTACACTTATCATTCCTTAACAGTAATTTCCCTTAGGCTACAGAGTACAATCAACATGCGTTTGTATATCAGACCAGACAGCTTAGAAGGGTGAGTTTGATCCGCATACCTTGCATACTATATCCTAAATAACCAGACAGAGCCTGGGTAAACAACACGTTCCAACAACACAAATAAGACACATCACCAGCCTTGTTAAAACTTTTGGGTGAGTGAAACAAAAGAGTTACGGTGTCTCATTACGAAAACATGCCTATTCAAATATTCTGAAAATTTTCCCACCAAAAAATGAAAATTAACAGATAAAAAAAAAAAAAAAATCTGATATTTTTCATATTTCTGATTTTGTTACATTTTTTTTTCAGTGAAAATCAGTTTTGACATTTCTTGTGAATCGCCAATAACACACATATACAACCGACTTCGTTTACAAGGCGTAATTATTCATTTCAATATATAATAATAATGAGAGTGCCAATGTAATGGAAACGCTTTTCAATCAAATTTATGAATTAACGGAGCCATTTTAACAGTGATAGGGAACGTCACTTGTTCACATTTAGATCACGCCCGGTCAGGTCGTTGTAATCTACCCATACTTATTTGTGATTTGCTTACTTCACCAAAGTGGGTAAACAGTTAATTATGTTGCAATTATTTCGGTGCGTGCGACCTACAATATCAGATTTAATTGACTCTCACTTGGAGATATTCAAGGGGGTTATATAAACATTTATTTCCATCTTGACTTTATTTCATACATTTCCATCTCTCAGTTTGAAATATTGTAAGTCTTTTCACAATGCATATTTCAATATTATGCGAAATACAATATTATTTAAACATGCTTAATGAGTTTTGAATGGACAATGATGTATTTATATGTCAGGCACATTGTCTGCACCGTTTTTATAAAGATATTAATTATTTAAGAGCATCACAATATATAACATTTCTCATTTCAATTTTCGCCTGTTAAATCGGCTTAATTTTTGTCACTTTCTGGTGTATATTCTGTTTAATTTTATATTGTTAATAATCAAGTATTATTTTTACATTGGAGCGTGTTGTTCACGTACGCTCGATCACACACTGGCACGCGAATATGACAAATAACTGTAATGATTCAGGAGGGGTATCTCTTTATGATCAATTGGCAAAACAAATATCAACAGTAGATACACTTATGAGTCTGCTGTATCAGGTGACGTCGTGTGTAAGGATATTTCTTCTTCTTCTTGTTTTTTCGAGGTCTACGAAGTTTTGTTATTTTCACATGACCATTTTGCATCGAAGACATTGGAGCGAAAGCATATAAACATTTCATGACAAAAACCAAGAACGAAATACGATTTCTCCTCGCCAGATGTATTAATGAATAAACAAACGCCTATTTGTAAGTGAATGGCAAACAGAATGTGCAGAAGGCAGAAACTGTTAACTACAGGTTGACCTATACTGAGACTGCTACTTTGGAATTTTTGGCCTCATACAAAGTGATGGCTGACATATAAGTCTCATATACATCAGGAAAACGTACCTATATAATTTTGACCCCCTTAAACCCCACCTTTATATAGTAAAACTGAGGTTTACAGGGGTATACATTATTTTTCTTATTTCTGCTCAAAAACATAGATTGTGGGTACTTGTTAAAACCGCCTGTTTTGAGCAGAAATATGAAACATATCAGAATTTTTATCTGAAAACTTTCAGATTTTGGTGGTGTTTTAAATATATATTTGAATAGGCGTTTTTTTCGCAATGGAAGTGGTACTGTAACGTATGATACGCCACACAAGAACAGATGTGAACACCGCGGCTCCAGAATAGCAAGCACATTCGAATCACCCGGTCAGGGTCTTCTCTTACCTTCGATACTAATTCTCTTTGTATGTCTCTACCTTGTGTTGGTTTGGGAGCAGAATCTTTGTTTTCATTACGAAAACACGCCTATTTAAATATGTTGAAAATTTCAGCTCCAAAAACTGAAAATTTTCAGATGAAAAACCCTGATATTTTTCATTTTCCTACTGAAAACATAGATTGTGGGTACTCGTTAATACTGCCTCGCCGAGGCGGTTCTAACGAGTACCCACAATCTATGTTTTCGAGCAAAAATAAGAAAAATAATGTATACCCCTGTATACCCCAGTTTTATTATATAAAAGTGGGGTTTAAAGGGGTCAAAAATATATAGGCATGTTTTCATGATGTTAAATTCTTCTTATTTTTGTATTTTATTTTGGCGTTTGCCGTCTGTTATCTCTTCCATTTTTTCACTACCTTGTTTCTTACTGCTGTTATCCTATCTATAGCCAGACTTTCCAAAGACAACCGTTTAGATTTTTATTTTACTTCACTGCAGCTGGGGTTGAGTGCCGTGTAGTGGCCGTAAAACGTCTACCCGTACTTTACCATGATGCAGATTATTTTTTGTTTCCTCTGGGATCATTTAACCCATTCTGGTTACTTTTAAAATCGAATACCGCTTAAGCCGGTGCTGGGTGGGAAGAGAGGGCTGGGGTGTTGGTTGGGGGAGTGGGTACGGGACAGCATGCCCTGCAAGGTACATGCCCTGCAAGGTACATAGCTGTATATAAAGAGATTTAGTAGAGCTAAGTCTCTGAATGTTTTTGCTTATGCGTGTTGTTTATTTCCAAAGGCAAACTTTGAGATTTTTATTTGTCTTCCGAAGCTCACGTTTGCAGATTCTACAATATATACCTTCCCCTAATTGTTATCTAGTACTGAGCTCAACCTTTACATCAATTATAGAGTCTGTCTATAACTGATTTGATATTTGCTCGGTTTTTGAGATATATTTCCAACATCATACAAATGACTGCCTATCCATTCTCTCATCTGCTATGTTCCAAGGACAAATGATTACACGTGTGTTAAATCACTGTATTTATGTCCCAGGGAAAAGTACAAATTTTGTTAAGTCAACAATTCTTGAATGGGACAGTATTTTCCCTTTGTTTTATAAAAGGAACTACCCTAAAATATATGTATAATGCAAATATATGACTGTGATTGGCGACGTCAGAATAAACATTGTATTCCAATCTAATCCTAACCTAACCAAAAACCCAACTCTAATCATAATTTAGCCCTATCCCAAACCATACTAGAATCCTACCCTGCCATTCCCTACACAATTCAGTAAACATAACGCTTAGCATACTGGTAAAATATTTCAGCAGAAGACATGTTGAAATATCAATCTTATTTTATTTATTTATTTTTTTTTCAGAAAATAGGCAACTGACATTTTCCTGTCAAATGTTTCCCTATTTTCTGTGAAAAACAAGGAAAAAAATATCATCAATTTGCCGTCTTCTGAATTTGCTAATAGAGTGGTGAAAAACCTTAAACTCTATCTTACTCTAACTAACGTTACCTTTGAGGTGGACTAAGATGTACACATTTACATATAGGGTCAAAATGAATATATAAAATTAATATTTACAACTGACATCTGGTCTGTATGATAATGTATCATCGAAACAGCAGGTATCAGATATAGACGTCACACGATACCACACCATCATCTTTCTCAATATTTTGATTCGCAACGTGCGAAAGTCGTCCTTATGCCGCATGCGGGCAATGAAGACCCAGATCAGGGCCTTCATTTCCCGCTTACAGAATCAGTTGACATAGCTGAATATACTTGAATACATTGACGGACACACAGGCTGACCTGGAGAGTTGTGGTCATCACGGGGGCCGTTTTACTTGCGTAATGTATAATTTGATAACACGGAATGACATGATAAAGGTATATGGCGACCGAGGTCTTAATCAGCGTGAGAATCCGCTCTATATGCTCAGAGACTTTAATACTTAGCTTGCTGGGTTACCATTTCAGCAAACCTCATTTTAAAATACTTTGTTACCTTCCCCAGAGAGGTATGTTTTGTCATTCGTGAAAAGTGTCAATTTGCATGAAATTTTATAGTCTATTTGCTGGGAAAAAAAGGAAAATGTCATATGTTTTCGTCTGCTGTTTTTGCCAAATGGGAGGCAAGGGTTGACCTATTTATGCCTAGAGACCGGAAAAATGGACCTTGGAAAAGAGTAGACTCAGATCAGACGCCGCATTCTGCGGCGTCTGATCAGAATCTATACTGTTTGCATTAAATACAGGAATTTCTATAAACCATTGTAATAATAAAAACTAACCAGACCCCACCCCCTATTAGAAATGGACCTGTCCAAGACTTGCGGTAGAATAGTCCACTCGCACGGCTGATTAGCTCCACACGCGCAACACCGTGTTGTGAAAAGAAAATCGTAAGGAGATCTTCCGGAGGTGGTTCAGCCGTCAATAAAATGCCTAGTTTCTATACAATGGCAAAAGAATGCGATATATTCTTGAGTTGGTATAATCCATTAATTTTCATTTTACTTGAGTCACAGCCCTGATAAATTAAAATACCTTGACAGTTTCGACTAGTAACTGTGGTCTTTCTCTGAACTTTTCCGCGACTGACATCTTCGGTCTTCTTCGGGATTTTCCGCCCCTTTCCGTCATCGTGGCGAAAACTGGATCGTAGATCCGAGAGTGACTGTAGGCCCCTCGTCCCGTTCATGACCGACGTTTGCAACCTGATGTGTATCGCTTCCTTTATCTGTCTGGGAGGGCTCGCGCATTGTAGACAGGGATGCACGGACTAGACAGATAAAGGAAATGATACACATCAGGTTGCACACGTCGGTCATGAACCGGGACGAGCTCAGGGGACGAGGGGGCCTACAGTCTCTCTCGGATCTACGATGCAGTTTTCGCCTCGATGACGGTAGTGGCGGAAATTTCCGAAGAAGGCCGAAGATGTCAGTCGCGGAAAAGTTCTGAAGAAGACCACAGCTGCTGGTCGAAACTGTCAAGGTATTTAAATTTATCAGGGTTGTGACTCAAGTAAAATGAAAATTCATGAATGAATGCGATATATTTTTTTTCTTTTGAACTACACAGTAATATGTTAACCTGCAGTGAAACGGTGATGTATTTAACCAGAGATTTGTAATCTCTACCAAGAACTGAAATTTTACATATCTGTCTGTCACCAAAACGGCAAAATCTGACCACCCTTACATCGGGAGAAAAATGATTTTGTTCCATATGCGCTTAAAGAGCTACAATTCTGGTCTGATTATGTAGGAGACTAAATAAAAGGTTGAATTACATCTCCCGACTTTGGATATCGGGGATCGTGCCAAAATGTCAGCCTTATTTCAACTGACACCCACCTTTAACTTAACCTAAACTCACTCTCCGCAACCACCTCCGGAAGATCTCCTTACGATTTTCTTTTTACAACACGGTGTTGCGCGTTTGGAGATAAGCAGCCGTGACTCATTAAATGTTCGTTTTCTTACTTTACAATAGCTGGAACCGAAGGCCATTAACAAACTTTGTGTATAAACAGACTTTTATAACTTCACTGTTCGCATATAACCGAAATTACTCTTTTATCATGACGTGTCTTCATTACGTTATATATATCATATTAAAATATATCTTTGACCCCTTTTCACTAAATTGTATCTTGATACTTATTTACATAAAAAAGCATGTTTGATAAATCATTTCGAGTGAAAGATTATCATCACTTACACGATAGTATAAGTTTACAACGTCTATGATAGTCCTAGACAGAAAAGGAACCGTGTCATGACAAATAGGTCCTTACAGAATATGCGGACAACAAAGGTCAGCTCATCCTGAACTTCAAAATGATGGTGATTATTGAAAAGGGCTGCCTGCTAGCTAATGTTGATGACTCTGCTCGAGTCAGATTTGCAACCTATGACTGTATTCACAATGTCTTTTGAACCAGACTTCCAACACCGCACTCATGTTTGTCACTCCTTTTTAACTGAAGAAGACACTGTTTCATTCTTACGTTAGTGTTTGATGCATTATTCGGGATGAAACTTTGGTTCCTCGATGCATTATTAGGTATGTAACCTTAGTTCCTTGGTGCATTATTCGGTATAAAACCTTAGTTGCTTGATGCATTACTTGGTATGAAACCTTAGTTGTTTGATGCATTATTCGGTACGACACCTTAGTTTCTTGATGCATAATTCAGTATGAAACCTAAGTCCCTTGATGCATTTTTCTTAATGAAACCTTAGTTGCTTGATGCATTATTCGGTATGAAACCTTAATTCCTCGATGTATTATTTGGTATGAAACCTTAATTACTTGATGCATTATTCAGTATCAAACCTTAGTTGCTTGATGCATTATTTTGTATGAAACCTTAGTTTCTTAATGCATTATTCGGTATGAAACTTTAGTTGCTTGATACATTATTCCGTATGAAACCTTAGTCTCTTGATGCATTATTCTGTATGAAACCATGATTCCTTGATGCACTATTCGGTATGAAACCTTAATGGCTTGATGCATCGAGTAATTAAGGTTTCAAACCTTAGTTTCTTGATGCACTTTTCTGTATGAAACTTAGTTCCTTGATGCATTATTCATTATTAAACTAGTTGCTTGATACATCGTTCCATATGAAACCTTAGTTACTTGATGCATTATTTTGTATGAAACCATGATTCCTTGATTCACGATTCAGTATGAAACCTTAGTGGCTTGATGCATTATTCAGTATGAGACATTAGTTTCTGATGCATTATTCAGTCTGAAACCTTGATTCCTTGATGCATTATTCTGTATGAAACCTTAGTTTCTTCATGCATTTTTCTGTATGAAATCTTAGTTGCTTAATGCATTATTCAGTATGAAACCTTAGTTTCTTGTATTATTCGGTATCAAAACATTAGTTCTTTGAAGGGTTATTAGTAAGAAACCTTGATTCCTTGATGCATTATTTTGTATGAAGCCTTGGTTTCGTGATGCATTATTCTGTATGAAACCTTAGTTGACTGATGCATTATTCAGTATGAAACCTTAGTTCATTGATGCATTATTCTGTATGAAACCTTAGTTCATTGGTGCATTATTCTGTATGTAACCTTAGTTGCTTGATGCATTATTCTGTTTGAAACATTAGTGTTATGTAGAATATCTTAGTTTGTTGACGCATTTCGGTACGACACCCTAGTAACTTGAAGCATTTTCTATATGAAACCTTAATTCATTGATTCATTATTCTTCATGTAATCTTAGTTCCTTGATGCATTATTCTGTATGAAACCATAGTTCCTTGATGCAATATCCTGTGTAAAACTATATTTCCTTGATGTAATATTTGGTATAAAACACCAGTCCCTTGATGTAGCTTTCTGTATGAAATCATGGTTCCTTGATGTTTCTTTTTGTATGATACCTTAATTTCTTGTTGCATTATTCTGTCTAAAACCGTAATTCCTTCATGCATTTTTGTGTCTAAAACCTAAGCTCCTTGATGGGTTATTTTGCATTAAACCTTATATTGTAGTTCCTTTTGCTCCTAATTCTGTTTGAAACCTAAGTTTTGATGCATTGTTCTGCATGAAACCTTGGTTGCTCCTTGGTGCATTATTCTGTGTGAATCATTTGATCCTTGATGCATTATTGGGTATGAAACTCAGTTCCTTGATGCAGCTTTCTGTATGAAGCCTTAGTTCCCTGTATAAAACCTTAGTTTCTTGATGTGATGTGTTACTCTGCATGACAGCTTAGTTCCTTGATGCATTATTCGGAATGAAACCTTAATTTCTTGATGCATGTTTTTTTTTCTGTATGAAGTCTTAGTTCCTTAATGCATTATTCTATATGAAACTTTAGTTCCTACGTAAATGCATTATTCTGTATGGAACCTTAGTTCCTTGATGTACTCTTCTGTATGGTCAGATAATTATAACATTACCACCTCTTGCCCTAATGAAAGAAAAAAAAAAAGAAAATAAATAAATAAATAAATAAATAAATAAATAAATAAATAAATAAATAAATAAAGAAAGAAATAAGGAAATAAAGGAGGATACTCACTCAGGTTCTGATAATTTTTGAATAATAGAATTGTTCAATTCAAAGCATTTACGAACCTTTGATTGTTTTTATTAATTAAAGATGTGTGAACGACAGCAATCACGAGAATATTTGTTGTACATGTATCAGAAATAAATATTGCATGTATTCATGAAGATAACAGTGCTTCGTAATACTTATAATACAAAGTGTATGAGGCCTCTTCATTAACACTTAGCATGCGGGGTAAAATCTCAGCAGACGACTATTTGAATTGTTTTCTTATTTTTCATAGAAAATAGGCTTTGGCCAAAGCCTACTTTCTGAAAAAAACAACAACAAAAAAAAAAAAAAAAAAAAAAACAACAACAAAAAAACAAAACAACAACAATAACAAAAACAAATAAAAAAAAGCATAAACAATAAACAAAACAAATCAAAAAAATATTTTCCGTTTAAAGTCTACTGAATTTGTCCACAGCGTGGTTAAAATTAAATCTCTAGGTAAGATCTCAACTGATAAATGAATTACAAACGTACAAAAACGTAATTACAAACGTACAAAAATGTAATTACAAACGTACGAAAATGTAATTACGAACGTACGAAAATGTACAATTCTCGACATTTCAAAATATTAAAAAAATGACCAATAGGCTGACACTTATAAAATGCAAAGCTCCAAATGAAAATATGCCCCATATTCATAAATTTAATTTGCATATTTTCTGATTTAGAAGACTGACTGCATCATAAAAATTCTCTTTGAATTTAAATGCATTACATTATGCAAGTAAGCGAAATAACTAGGGTTTTCGATTTGACATAAACACGTGAACTTATTCGCTTATATTTTTAATATTAATTTGTAAGGTTTTGGTGAGAATGAATAGATGTATTAAATGTGCACTTCATCTGACGCACATATAGTAGTATATAACAGTATCTACCACAAGTAAAAAGGCACCGTATGACTTTACAAATATTCGTTGAGAGAGATCGGAATATATGTATTTTGTACACACGGTTTATGTATAATTCTTGAGGCTGATCTGGATTTATACTGTCTAAGGTGATTAAATACCCATGAGAGATTGCTCTGCCGTTTTGAATAGGGAGACAACTTTTACCATCAAGAAGTTACCTCCCTAGTATTTAAAACCTATGAAAAATGGAGGTGACATTAAAAGGGCATATTTTACTCACAGAAGATGCAAATTCTTTCCTGTAAGCGTAACATCTAAAGGGACGCAAACCTTTCCATGTGTGAGTTATCTTCTCTGTAGTCTATCAGTTCTCTTAACAATACTTGCAGGATATAAGGTATAGTTTAGCTTGTTGAGGTTCTTTATGCTTCTTTAGTTGTTGCGCCTTGAATGAAAGGACAAACTCAAATCCAACAAATCATTATCAATAGAGCTAACAGCCAAACAAGTGTACCATTCATTCGTTAGTTCATTCACAACCAAACATTTAAATTCATGTCGTATGGTGTATATTTCAATAGAACTGTTAATGCATAAAATATATTTAAAACGTTTGAAAAGTGCTGTGAATTGAATGTCAAACGTACAAATAGAGAAATCATTTTAATGAAAGATGAGTAATTTTGATTTTTTCGGTTCAATATGTCATATTCAAATTACTTGATTCACCCGTGTGAATTTGACGAGCGTTTTACTTGTGCTAAACTCTGCATAAATAAGCCGGGACAAATGAAAACCGCTGCAGACCCAGCTAGCATTCTTGAAAATCTATAGCGGGCCATTATTGGCCCCTCAGCTACCCTGACGGGCCGATAACGGTCCGCTATAGATTTCTGTAGAATGCTTACTTGGCGAACCCTTCACCGTCAAGAATCACCAGAGTCGCGTCATGGGAAAAGAGTCAGTAAGCATGTGCGAACAGCAAAGATTCAGGCGAGCCTGTGCATCCGCGCAATCCATGCATCTGTGCAATAGGCAATAAACCGCTATATGTGAGCATGAGGAGGTTCAAGACACATGTGCACAGAAATTGACCAGATCATACTGTACATTCGAACAGCCTGTTTATTGCATTGGCGGTTTGTCAATATACTTTATATTATCCAATAATTCTGTAATCGCCTATAAGATCTCATTTCAACAATATATTTGAAGCTGGCAAGACATGTGCTGGTAGGGGCGGATTCAGAGGGGATTCGGGGATTCAGTCGAACCTCCTTTTCACTCAAACTTACATTTTCATAGGAAGTTATCCAAAATTAGGTATACCATATTTACCCTAAATATTCACATCTCTTACTCCTTACCTTATACTGCTCTTCAACAAGTCAATTTTACTACTTATGAATGTGTTTAAAATTGCTGGATGAGTGGTAAACAGTGTAGATCCTGATCAGACGCCGCGTTCTGCGGCGTCAGATCTGGGTCTACACTGTTTGCTCAGGACGGTCTTTCCGAATACATAGAGTAAGTACGGTAGTTGGATCAAGTCGAACCACCCCTCCCCACCCCACCACCCCCCACTTCAGATATCATCTTGGATCCGCCACTGAGCTGGTATGTCACATGATGTTAGAATCTTATTCTTACTAAATAACATGTTAAAAGCAACTTGGGTATAATATTTTGTTGACCAGTGCTCTTATTCAACTGCAGGTTACCATTTTTAAGATGAAAAATTGTTTCCGATCATATGAGGCAATTCCTAGCTGCAAGTTTCAGAAGATAAACACAGGCAAGAAGCATCTTCAAAAAAGAAGATTAGCGACGAAGAATGGCAGATATTTTTTTTTTCAATATTATAATTGAGGTTCTTAAAACGGAGTCCACTTTATACCCGAAGCTTTGACAGTTTCTTTGTCATAGTCACATCCCAGTCTATGAAACGCTGGATACGGAGTTGATATCTAGTTTCACCGCCGTACGCACCTTTCTTTGCACGATAGCTTCTCATTGTCATTTTGACATACCGCAATATAAATCTATGGAATGACTGTCTCAATCCTTAAATTCCTAGAAAGCCTGATTGCACCCTTTCTTTTGGGATCCGTGTCTGTTCATCTAAACATTCTGACTTGTCACTGGTTCTTTTATGAACATTCTATGACTTGGGTACGTAGACCACATATTTCTTTGTGTCAATAAAAAGGCCTTGTCACTTTGTACAGTTGCAAGTTTCAAAAATTCCTTTTTTCTGAATTAGAGTCCTAAACATACTAAAACAAAACAAACAAAATTTCGTTTTAACTTCTGATGTTGAGAACTTTAAACTGAAAGTCCGTCGTAATTTTGTCCCATGTGATATCCCACTAGGTTCCGGCAAATAGGTATATGATTTATCCTTTCTGGGTCCGTTGAAACACCCCAAAACACCCACAAACCACACTAAAGCCATCACAAACCATACTCAAAACACACATTTTAAACTTCTTGAGTCACACACCAAGCAGTTGAAAATCAAACATGAATAAATATTATATGATTAATCATCTACATACAGTTGATTCTCGTTATCTCGACCTCGGTTATCTCGAATAACCGCTTATCTCGAAGTGAAAATCTGGTCCCTGCCTAAACATGAAAATTAACAACAGGTAAAAAATATTGTGGAAAAGAGGAGAAATTGCTCCTAAGGAGCAATTTCTCCTCTTTTCCACAATATTTTCAATATATCTCTAACTTCAGGAGTCCAATTACGTATATATTTGTTACATGTGTTTGTTAACGAGAGTTGACTGTATATTATAGAAATATTAACTAAGTATTTCTACATACATGTAGCATCTTAAAGGCACCTTACATAATGATTTGTCTTGTTTGCTCAATAGTATGCAAGATGTGAACTTCTGTAATGGGTCGGCTTCTTTGGATGTGAAATTACTGGACAATTCATCTTTTCTTTCATTTATTTGTCTGTTTCTTTGTATGCTCATGCGATCGTTCGTGCATGCAGAATGTGTGTGTTTAAGAAAAAAAATCGTCATACGCAGGTCCAGTGGAAGAGTGAGCGGTTGCCAGACAAAACGGCCTTACGGCATTACGTGATTTTTTCTATTGCAAAGATCCTGCTCAAACTGTGCGGATGCACATGCACATGCTGGTCTGGATCTTTGTTGGCCATTTGTTTGGACTCCGTCCCATATTTCATGTAAGTATTTTCTACTGTAAAGACCCAAGGACCTTGACTGCGTGCACATGCTGATCTAAAACTTTGCTGGTCAGATGTTTCTGTGGAATCGCTTTGTATTTCATTAAAGTTTTTTTTTTTTTGTGCAAAAGTCCTCACCCGCCCACCTTTCACTTACGCTTATCTGCTGCAAACTCCCAGATCAAACTGTATGGATGCTCATTATACTGAGCTATCCAACATCTTTGATATCCCATTCCATTTGAGATAATAAAATAAAGTCAGTTAGAGTGAAAATAAAAATAGATAACGTAAATGGTTTTTGTGTGAAACGGTAAACACATAAAATATTTTGGGGTATTTCGGGGTTGCTTGCGGTGGTTAGGTATGTTTCAACGGACTAATCCTTTTTTACGAAAGCACCTTCGCGCCATGTACAACATTAATTCTATCAAAATGTTATTCTCAATAGAGGAGGTATTCTTGGGCTTTCAAAACCTAACGTTGGCGTAACATTTAAGGTTATATTATAAAGATGATTTAAAATGCTAACAATGATAGTTGAATCAAATTGTCCGTTTCATGAGATTTATCATCGCTTCAAGGCACGTACATTCTTCCATACAGAGGCTGACAGGCTTAGGTCACATATGATCTTATAAGACTTCGTCTAAAATATAAAAAAAACTATGAAGTCGTTCGAAATTACGTGTTGTCCGATTACTATTCAAGCATAGCGATTAAACTAACCTGAACACTGATAAACGTTGTGTATGGCTCTATCAAAATTGTATTTTCTGTCAATAAACTTTTAAAATTGATTGCGATGGTAACAATTTTGTCTTAGAACAGGATATCTTCAAACTATATCTCCTCCAAAACACTGAACATGTTTGCTCCAAAACATGTGGCAGTAATTGCCCTTTAGTGAGTCTGTCAAGTTTTAGTTTTATTTTATTTATCACCTAAAGATGTTTTCATACCGACACCTGTGTGTGTGTGTGTGTGTGTGTATGTGTGTGTATGTCGTGTGTGTGCCGTGTGTTGGAGGAGCGGGGCGCTCCAATGACCTAAGTGATACACTAGTAATTTTTAATTCTGGTCCCATTGTGGAGATAGCGGAGACAAAGATTTTTCAGTCATCCAACTCCTGGCATATACTCTGCACTGCGGTCAGATGCCTGCCCAGTAAAACAAATTATTGACACAATGAATATCAAAATGGATATAGCCAATAATAATGTGACGTATAGATGTGTGCACACCAGAAATATGATATGATTTGAAGCATCAGCTTGTATCTTTCATTTTTTCTGGTGATAGTGTTAGCTCAGTTTTTTTCTTAAGAAACTGATAAGAACCGCATATAGAATACTTTCACATGCACAGCGTATGGGTGCATAATGCTAATAAAACAATTCAAACTACTGCGTACTGCACTGCGTATGGGTGCATAATGCTAATAAAACAATTCAAACTACTGCGTACTGCACTGCGTATGGGTGTATAATGCTAATAAAACAATTCAAACTACTGCGTACTGCACTGCGTATGGGTGTATAATGCTAATAAAACAATTCAAATTAATTTAATGAAAGAACACCAATACTATCCTGCCTAAATTTGGCGGGAAATCCAGAAAGCCCGGCATATTCACGGCACTGCCGGAACACCCCTGAGGTATAATCACGACACCTAGGCCCCGCTATCTCTACCCACCGCCCCTATCTCCCCCGCTATTGCTACCCCCCACCCCCGCTATCTCTGGTCCTATGGGGACCGGGCTCGCAAATGAGTGATGCCTAATACGGTTGTGAATTGTACAACATATTGAGTATGTGCGACCTGGGCTTTCCCAAAAATACATATGAATCGTATCGTCAGAAAACGTACCTTCAGGCATGTGCGTCCAAAGAGGATTCAAATCAGCATGCGCGATTGCGTAGTCTGATCCGAATCTTCCATGGATGAATTTTGGATAGCTAAGGATGGAAAGTTTCTTCTTGCGGACAACGAAGACTGATCAGACTGCGCGGATGCGCAGGCTGATTTGTCTTCGTTGGGAGCGCATGTCAGAAGTTTGGTTTCTCATGTTGAGGCGCATGTGGTTCTTTTCTCTGTCCACTGGACTAAAGAGTGATTGCGGTTGCAAATGTACTTGTTAAGGCAAAGCGTTGGCGAGGTAACAGTCATTAAAACTACATGCTAATTTGACATCTTACAACATCTTAGCATTCACATGCAGCGCTTTAAAGTGTTGACCCCGACCTGTGTAAGTGATAAATTTGGGGTTTAATCATTACAGAACTGCTTAAAATGCTAACTGCCTCATTATCGTAGCGCAGTATGAAACTATTCTATATGACTAACTACAAGCGGCTTGTTTGAAAGAAAATGATTCATTGCGATTTAATACTTTAAACTTTGTATAATGTTTCTCACTTATCGGAATGATCATTTAAAACGTGTCAAATGTACCGGTGTACCGTAAACACTCTATTTTGACAGACAGGCCTGAGCAAACAGTGTAGACTTGATCAGACGCCGCAGAAAGCGGCGTCTGATCTGTGTCTACACTGCTTGCCATTTACCCAGCAGCTTTTAGACTCAACAGGTAGTAAAAGGGATATATTCGGATATTAGGATAGGCATGGTAAGGTAATGACGTGTACAAATATTTAGGAATAATACATCATGTACTGAAGTGCATACTTCTTTGATGTAATATCCTAGAAATATTAAACAATGATTTATTATATCTGAGAAATTTTGAGAGAGAGAGAGAGAGAGAGAGAGAGAGAGAGAGAGAGGACCATGCTTTACCCACATGCTGTCAAGGCTTAGAATGATGACCTGTGGAATCATAGACTTCTGTAGCGGCATTTTTGAACATGCCGGGGCGGCACATGTACATCGGCCTTCGAGGCCCCTGAAGATAAAGGACCATGTCAAGACAAAGGACTTATAACTGCTTCCCTGCATACATGCAGTGACATACGTATGCACCGCCTGCGTACAACCAGTCTAAAAAGAACATTTGCCATTCACCAACATATATTTATTATATAATCTATAAATAAGCGTTCTCTCATTGGTCAAGAACGCAATCTATAAGACCTGACATATCTAGATGTCTACTATTCCATGAGACATTGGTTTCTGAAATTAGATTTTCTAGTGGATATTAGTTTCCAAAATTAGATTTCCTTCGAAAATAAGACAGTGGAATTACGCTACGTAACAGCTTGCTGGATCTCGGTCTGTTTTTTTTTTTTTTTTTAAACTTTATTCAAGTATGGGAACCAGTGTGGTAGTTGCAGCAGGCGGAAACGCTGCGGAAAATATCGAAGAAGAATTCGAAAGTAAACGTTTCGCATCGTTTTCCTAACATGTTACCCTGAACATCACATCTGAAATTCAGTCAGTGGAGTGATTATACGCTGCGGAAAATATCAAGGAAGAATTCGAAAGTGATTTAACCTGGAATACCCATATCCAAATGTGACCATCAAGGCAAATACATGTAGGACCCTTGGCTTCATACGAAGAAATATTCGCACCAAACATCGAGGCATACGAGAGACTGCTTACAATACTTTGGTTGGACCCAAGTCGAGTATGCCTTCCCTGTTTGGAGCTCATATACCCAGTCCAACATTAACAAAGTCGACCTGGCGAAAGAATGTGCGCAATACTGGTTAACCGCTTTGAGGACTAAGCCTGCCAAGGTAACGTGTAGTTCGGTAAACTGACCGCGCTCGACATGACCCCATTGGGTTGACTGAGCCGTAAAATCTCAACACAAACAAATAAAGTTGAAGCGATACAGAGAAGAGCGCAGCTAGATGGGTCATATAGTAGTGTGACCAAGATGCTTAATACCCTTGGATGATGATATCTGTAACAGAGGTGTGAAGATACACGTTTCATATTGTTCTACAAGACAGTTTATGGCCTTCTCGAGATACCACTGCCCTCATATACCCTCCATCCAATTAGAACCACTAAAAACATGTATCCCATGCACTTCATACAATATCCCACCACTGCCAGTTACTACAAATACAGCTTCTTCCCCTTGGCTGTTGTACAGTGGAATCATCTTCCTTCTCTGACTGTTGTATGCTCTGATCTGGGTTTCTTTAGATCAGTCATATGCACCCTCCAACATTCAATGCCATCTCTTCTTAACTAACACTGAGTTTACTTTAAAATTCTCCTAAAATCTTATACTTTTTCTTCTACCACAATTTACTTTCTCTGGCGCGCGTAGCTGCACATAATCCTCGCGAGAGGGTGTTGCAGATGTATAGATAGAAAGTAAACGTTTCGCATCCTTTTTCTAACATGTTACCCTGACATCGCATCTGAAATTTAGTCAGTGCAGTGATTAGATAATAAAACACTTGTTGACCTTTAAGTCACTGGACATTACGTGCTATCGACCAGAAAATACCAATATAGACCTCGGCTCCGCCTCGGTCAATATTTATATTCTCTGGTCGACATCACATCATTTCCAATGACTCAACAGTCAATAACTGTATAATGTTATATGAAGAAATACTTGTTTACACTGGAGATTCTGAACTAACTACTGTTCTGTTGGTCGGAATCAATCATTTTTCATGGTGATGATACCCATACTAAATCTCTTCTCATAGTTCACCTTTACCACTCTCTGGGTAAATTCAGCAAACGACAAATGAATGATATTTTTCTTATTTTACCCAGAAAACAGTTGACATTTCATGCAAAATTGGAGAGAATTTGCATGAAATGTCAAATCTGTTTCTTGGAAAAATAAATAAAAAAATATTTCAAAATTTCGTCTGCTAAAAATCTTACCCAGAGTACTAACCGTTAAGGTATACCCGATTTAGAAGAAGAGAAAGGATAAGAAGATCATAATAATGTCTAAGATTGGTTCATGTGTAAGATTTAGTGATTAATGGTTATATTGCTTATTAGAGCCTGCGAATTTGGGTTATCAGTTTATTTTTAACAAAAAGGTGTCCGGAGATAAAATCTCTGGAGTCACATTTCGTCTGTCTCTATCATTTACAATGAACCCTCTATAGGCATTAGAAGTAAACAATGTGAATGTAAGCAACCTCAATGCAAAACTTCTATAATTTTAAGTACTTACTTTAAATCGATGTTAATCTGGGTGAATTATGATTTTATTTTTAATCAGATGTCTGACTCAACTTGAAACTCTGTCTAAATGCAACAGTCCAGAACTAGCCAGCATAATTTACGACTGAATACTGTTGAAATGAAAGACTCTATTTTATTTTCTCAGAAATTCCTCGTTTGCTAACGCTGATAACACTAAATTCTGTATTTAAAAATATTAGTTTTATACACTTTGATGCTCATAAAAGGCGCATAAATTAACAAAACCAAAGAAAACGTCAAACTTTGAAGAAATAAGAGTTTGATCATACTGAGTACAATATCGGCGGACGAATATGAATACTCCAATAAAACAGGTCAACTCTTCAACAATGGGTAAAAAAGCAGAGATGATTTTAGGAATTAGCAATAGAGAGGCAGCTCCCCCAATGACACACAAAGCGGAGCGGGGAGAGTCAAAACCCACAAGTGGTGAGGCTATTACCCTGCTAATCTATAGCGGGCCGTTCTCGGCCCGTCAGCTACCCGCTATAGATTTATAAAGAATGCTAACTGGGTATTCATCTAACAATCAAATATTCTGTGTGTCCTAGTAAAGCTAAGCGAGAGATAAGCCGATTGTTCGAATTGAGCAATTTGACCTATATTTCTCGGTAATGTGAGCAGGACGTTTCGCAGCAGATCAGTTTGAGTTTCCCTTGTATAGCCTTGGTAATAACGTATAAGCAGAATAGTTTGTTTCCTATGTTTAGTATTAGTGACTATACGATGCGCGATATCATTGAATTTTTATAAATAAATTTGATACCTTGCTTTAATGACAGAGAAAAATGAACGAAAAAAAAAAAAAAAAAAACAACAACAAAAAACAACAAACTTCTCTAACACTTTTAGGTTCGAAAAAAAAATAGGAAATATGGAATTCGCGCTGCATGCATTTAATATTGCGGGAATCTTATTATACCCCGCCATACCATAGTGGCGAGGTCCGTCCGTCTATCATTCCGTCCGTCAGTCTGTCGTACGTCCGTCCGTCCGTATTTTCGTTTCCAGATGATGACTTGAGTAAATGTCAATGGATTTTCACCAAACTTGGTGTGTGCATGTATATTGTGAAGATCTTGTTTGGGCAAATTTCATTAATTTTTGACAGAGTTATATCTGCCCGCGACAGGTCTGTATTTTCATTTTCGGATGATAACTTTAGTAAATATCAACGGATTTTCATCAAACTTGGTGTGTGCATTGATATTGTAAAGATCTGCTTTGAGATTGCTGATGGGCAAATTTCGTCAATTTTGCACAGAGTTATTTGCCCGCGACACGTCCGTATTTTTATTTCTGGACGATAACTTTAGTAATTATCAATAGATTTTCTACAAACTTGATATGTGCATTGATATTGTAGACATCTGCTCTGGGATTGCTAATGGGTAAATTTTGTCCATTTTGGACGGAGTTATCTGCCCGCAATTCATCCGTTTTTTACTTTCAGTAAAATAACTTGAGTAAATCTCAATGGATTTTTACCAAATTTGATATGTGCAATGATATTGTGATGATCTGCTTTGGGATTGCTCATTGCCAAATTTCGTCAATTTTTGACAGTGTTATCTGCCCACGACATGATAATGGCGGGGTATTATCGTTTCACGTTTTATTTTATTTATTTGTTTATTTATTTATCAGTTTATGTTTTGCTGAAAGCACTCCCCCATCCAGTCCTTAAAACTGTGAGTGGCCACCACAAATCGACGCATAACCCGCGCTCTGTGATAATCTCTGAAAAAGTGTTACTCTAGCCGAGTTCCTACTTACCGCAGGAATTTTAACGTAAAGTACAATCAATTCAGGCAACCGCCCCATCAGCACTCTCAGTGCTTTGATGATCTAACATGGCAGTGTCCATATAATACCTTTCGGTGGGTAAACTGCGATGCAAATACGGTACCTGACTCGTTCGGGGTTATTTTCAAAGCATCCAAACTGAGCGTGTGTGTTAGGTCGAAGGATACTTTGGAAGCATTGAAATATAACGAGCAATGATTAAATTGCATCTCCAGAACTTCTCAAGGGATTAGAATGTAGCATGACGGGAATATTCGTTGCTGGATGGTCATCAAACATATGTTTTTATTGCAACCTCTTCAACATTTCGGTGGCGTTTAAATTGATGTTTTGTTGGTTTGAAAATTATATCCTATGTGCCCGTTGTTCGAAATTGATGTACCTATAACCGGGACTCATTTCTTAAATTTACATCGTGTTAGACGTATAACTTGAATGAATGAACTGCTTTAATGCTGTGAGTATTTGGTTATATGTATGTATGTAGCTATCTTATCCTTTCAGCTGTAAAAAAATTAAGAAATTAAAGTGTTTCACGGCTTTTGAAGTTTAGCACAAATAATTATGTCATTCGGTGATAACCTGATTTATACTGGTGAATCTTACTCATTAATATTTATAACGAAATAACATAATTTGAATGGCTAGGTCGAACATAGATACAGCAATATTTAAACTAGAAAATATTTTTTTTTTTTTGTTTTTTTGCTTTTTTTTTTTCAGAAAAAACATTAGAAAAAACAACAACAACAACAAACAAACAAAACAAATGTTCCCCCCCTCACACGCACAATCCCCCCAGAGTTGTAATTCTTGTACGCAACACGTCATCTTGTCCTGTTCTACATTTCCACCAAGTATCATCAAAATATTCCGAAGGTTTACAGAGCAAAGACACAAAATCAAATTCAAACACAAGAAGGGGAAATAACTCCAAAAGTAAAAGGCTAAAGTTGTCATTCTTGTATGTGACATGTCGACTGGTCCTGTTCTTCATTACTACCAAGTATCATCAAAATATTCCAAAGAGTGTTCGACTTAAATAGCGGTCACGAAATCAATGCATAATCAGTTAATCACTGTCAAATATGACAAAGAGAGATAATGCCAAAAGTAAGAAAAGCAGAATTGCCATTCTTTTACGCGACACGTCATCTCATCCTGTTCTACATTTCCACCAAATACCATCAAAATATTCCGAAGGGTATTCGAGTTACAGTGCTGACACGAAATCAATTTAAAAAACAAAACAAAGGGAGATAATTCTAAAAGAAAGAAAGCCAGAGTTGTCACATGTATGTGATGTGTTGTCTCCTCCTGTTCTGCATTTCAACCCAGTATCATCAAACTGTTCTGAAGGGTATTCAACTTACAGAGCGCAAAGCATAATCACTTATAAATATAACAAAATGAGGTAATGCCAAAAGTAAGGAAGGCAGAGCCGTCATTCTTGTATGCAACACGTTGTCTCGTCCTGTTCTACATTTCTACCAAGTGCCATCGAAATATTCCAAAGGATATTTGAGTTACAGAGCGGACACGAAATCAATGCATAACCACTGTCAAATATTACAAAAGGAAAAAATGGCAAAAGTAATAAAAGTTGTCATTCTTGTAAGCAACACATCGTCTTGTCCTGTTCTACATTTCTACCAGGTACCATCAAAATATTCTGAAGGGTATTCCAGTTACAGAGCAGACAAGACATCTATTTCAAACGAAACAATGGGAGATACTCCAAAAGTAAGCAAGCCAGGACATCTTTCTTGTACGTGACACGTCGTCTGATCCTGTTGTACATTACTACCAAGTATCATAAAAATATTCCAAAGGGTCTTTGACTTAACAGAGCGGACACGAAATCAATGGATTATCACTGTCAGATATAACAAAGGGAGATAACGCCAAAAGTAAGAAAGGCAGAGTTGTCATTCTTGTACGCAACATGTTGTCTGGTCCTGTTTTACAAAGGATCATCAAATATTCCAAAGGGTCTTTGACTTACAGAGCGGACACGAAATCAAAGGATTATCACTGTCAAATACAACAAAGGCAGATAACGCCAAAAGTAAGAAAGGCAGAGTTGTCCTTCTTGTACGCGACACATTGTTTATCCTGTTCTACATTTCTCCCAAATACCATCGAAATATTCCATAGGGTATTCGAGTTATAGAGCGGACACGAAATCTTTTTCAAATAAAACAAAGGGTGATAACTCCAAAAGTAAGAAAGCCAGAGTTGTCAATCTTATATTCTTGCATAAAATCTTATCAGCATAGCTGTTTGAAGCTATTATTGAATAGACCAGAAGCCGTGTTCAAACAACAAAACCCATGTTCAAATCATGAAATTCACGCGCTGTTTGAACATGGATTTTGAACTTTTGATATCACAAAATGGGCCTTGCTTTTTTTTTTACGTTACGTTGAGCGACGTAACGTTATCGCCCTGAACCTAGCATTTTAAAATTTTACGATGACGTCAGAGGGTCATTGTGCAACTGACGTCATTGTAAACAACATTCTAAACTAGCCACCATGTTGGTTTGCCGTCGCATTTGAAAAGTTTATATGGAGCTTTGTGGCGTTTTCGTCAGAATTTGCCGTTGGAATCGTAAGTTATGCAAGAACAACAATCATCAATGGTTATTTCATTGCAATAACATTTGCCTAGCGGCCTCGTGTTCAAACAGCTTCCGCGGGACCCGGCAAATATTAATGTATGAAAAACCATGGGTGATCCCTATGCGACACGTTATTTCGTCCTGATCTACATTTCTACCAAGTATCATCAAAATATTCCAAAGAGTATTCAAGTTACAGAGCGGACAAGAAGTTTTACGCTGACGACGACGCTGACGCCGACACCGACGCCAACGGGATCCGTCCGCAAACAATATGTTCCCCCCCCCCTTTGGTAGGGGTGGGGGACATAATAAGGCAGAAAAAGAAAAAATATATAAGTGGAGAAAGAATTAGTCCAAACGCGAGGGAAAGCATATGAAAATCCCAGATCTTTCGAATTTTGCCATTCTTCTACAGGGCCAACCAGGGGTCTTATATACATATAAAAGCAGAACAATAATTATTAAAACACAATCTTTAGAGCTTAAAACATTTCTACGGACATTTGCAATGGTGTTGACACGCTAAATAAATACGCGAACTTCACATCAAGTAGAGAAGATAGACAGATTCTGAAAAAAGAGATCCTGTAAGAATAAGAAATACAGCAATTAAACGAAAATAGCAGTTTTAAAGAGTCACGTGCAATACTGACCACGCATCCTAGTGAATGGAAGGACAGACGGACGGACATAGTGATTTGTATAAGGCACCCGCAAATGCTGGATCCTAATAAATGTAAATAGCAGAGTCGACTTTATTGAATTTGCTCATTCACAGTAATATAACGTGCAGCACTTTTCACGACCATTTTTTCCTGCACCACTTCACGCTACAAGTTTAGTTTTTACTCCATTTCTAGTGACCTGTCAGAATGGATGCTCAAGGTGGTCTTAATTGTAGCATAGAACAATGTTATAGCATTTCTTGTTTAATCTCTCATCCAGCTCATTTCTGGTATTCTCTTCAATAGACACATGCAGATTCATTCATACTTAAACGCCTCCGGAATCTTCATTAACAATTGGTATGTTTCTTTAACAATACATTTGATCTCTTAAACTGTCTCATGGTTCACTAGCAACACGCTACCTATCAAAGAGATTTTATAGCATAAAGATTCAGCCTCTGCATTTACTAATCGGGTTTTCAGATTTTCACCAATGCATTCATTCTCTCGTATAACATCTCGCGATTTTGTAAGGGAAGATGAATACGCATGGTGGTTTTGGCTTTCTCCTGTGTTAAAAATTTTCATAGCTTTAGATAAGATTGGTATCCAGATATATATTGCTTTTATTTCTACAAAGAAAATAATTTTGTGATTACTCATTAGTTGCAAACTTAGAGAGACGCTTTACATGTGTACGTAAAACTATGCATTCGTGTTGAAATAAAAAAAATAGCACAAATGTTTTTCGAAAAAAGCGCCTTATCTGGAGCTATCTATAGTACCGTAATTATCCAAAGTATTCGGACAGACAGGCCTGAGCAAATAGCATAGACCCAGATCAGACGCCGCAAAACGCAATACGCAGCGTCTGACCAGGGTCTACACTGCTAGCCATTCAGCCAACAGATTTTAGACATAAAAAGAACAGATAGTCAAATGGATTTATTCAAACATTAGCACAAATATAGTAAGGAGTTAAGGAATCCGAATACTTCGGATGAATAAGATACTGGTTTTCGGATGACAAATGCGGAATTGTTTTAGCAGGTAGAATGGTTTTACACAAGACTTGATCTCTTAAACATTACTTCGGTTCACTGATAACATGATGTGCATTTGTTTTACGGTTTTGCAGGTCTGTGAGCTGTACAAGAATACCATGAATGGTGTAGTGCCAGACGTTTACTAAATACTAAAACAAAAATTAAAATAAATCAACGGAACCAAAAGGTTATTGATAAATAAAAGGAACCAAAAGGTTATTGAAATAAAATAAAGAGAAGTAAAATAAGTGTTAACCCTTCTCTTGTTGAACACGACATGCCCTGTCTAAGCAAACAGTGTAGATCCAGATCAGTTGGCTTCTGATCTGGATCTGCACTGTTTGTCATTAAATAATGTGAATTTCTATCAAAAACCCGGATCAAATAATCTGATTGGCTGGAAATGAGACGTGGGCGTGACATCTTAATTTATTCAGCATAACAAGGGTTAATATGTATTCTGGCGTTCTGTTTGGGTTTGCTGTTTACGTTTAGTACGTGTATAAACTGATACCTTTCTGCTTTCTTTAACCGATAATAATACTGCCAGAAACAGCAATGAAAAAAAAAAAAAAAAAAAAAAAAAGAAAACATGGTTACGTTCCCTTTGCCATTTCATGTTTTGTTCTTTTCATGAAATCATATCTTACTTTATTAGTTTCTCGAATAAAATGTTTATCGTGGGGTAAATTTAGATTCTCAACAAAGATTTTATGTGTCTGCGGAGAAGGAAAATACAGAACTTCTTAGTTGGTGTGACGTGATCTCAGGCAGGGAAGTGATTTTAACATATAAGCACTATCGCAACTATGATTGCTATTTTAAAGCCATATAAACTGCATAATAATGAACAACGGTTATGAAGTCTTGTTTTGTTTTTTTGAGAATCGTCACAAATTATCTAATTTTTAATTGAATTTTACTGTTACAAAACAAAACATCACACACACGCACGGACACACCCACACACACACCGACAAACAGAGAGAAAGCGAGGCAGACAGACAGAGATAAAGCATTACGTGACTAGGTACAATGTGCATGTAAAAGAACGTTTGCCATTTAAGAATGTATGAGATTTTGTTTATGGGTTCTTTTGAGGTCAGGATTCGCAGGGAAAGACTGTAAAATATTTCCTGTGGACTACTGAAATCCCTTAGGAGTCCCTGATATACTTGGACGTTTTGTTGACAATCGAAGAAGAAGTGACTGGCATTTTCGATGGTACCACACCGGCAAAAGGGAGAATCATTGATGCGATGAATAAATTTTGGTTTAAGATACATGTACCACATTATGTTCGTAATCCGGTATGAACCATCTGGAAACGTCTTGTCAATAAAATATTCCAGAAACTGCTTTAATACGGTTATTAAAGAAATAAATCTTAAGCTGCAGTGCATTTTGGGATAGAAGCTATTGACAGGAATAAATTCGGCAAAACTCTCAAATGTACAAACATTGTTTTATTTTTCGACAGGAATAATATTTTTCTGCAGGTTTCAATACTTTGTTCAACAGATCCTAGGTTTTAATGCCTATATAAATCGTTACATCTGTGCTATTAAACCTAATTTAAATATGCCTGCTATATCTATCAGCAACTATATTAAGCCTATTTATGTTTTTATTTTTGTTTAAATACTGTATATATTTCGGTGATGTAGTAGCTTTTATTTATTGCTAGTAATATTAGATTGCATTCAGTGTTAACAACCCAACGTTCGCTCAGTTAACTCCAAAGTAATTTAAACACGCTAATTCTTCATACCGTTTAAATATCTTTAAATAATTGTGCACATTAGTACCAATTTTAATGTCCCTACAACTGGAAAACAAACTTACAGAACATGCGACCAGTTGGGATTCAGATCAGCCCGTGCGTCCATGTAGTCTGATCTGATTCTACATCAGACGCTTACATGAAGTATGGATCCCTAGAGAACAACGTAGACCTTGATCAGACTGCGCGCATGCGCAGCCTGATCTGGGTCTACGCTGGTCGCATATGCCATATGGTCGATTTCTGTTTTTAAGCTCATTTGTATTGCTTCTGGGCCAAATGCGGCATCGTATATTCTGTCGAATCGAATAAAAGAGGGCCTTATAACTTACATTAGCAGTAATAGCCCCGTCCAGGGTTAGTATCTGGACTTACAAGGTCTGGTGACAACTACCATTGCTAATGAATACACATGTACATGTACTATGAAATGTAAAGGTGAATCCAGATCACACAGAAACCTTACCCAGCGATTGTTCAAAAGCTCCCAAACAGTCACTGTTTTCATTTTATGAAGCTCAAATTTATGATTATAAATGGCTTATCATTTTTCAAAAATAATCATTTTTCTCTTTACGAAATTAATTATTCACATTGTATGTTAAATATGCTAAATATGTATTGGTGGCAACAAAGTACATGGACAAGGTTTCATGTGGACCGAAGCAAGAAAAAAGCTTTAACGCACATGCGGGAGGAGTCCCACGACTAACCTATATATCCGTGCTTTCTAATCAAGACCAGCTTTCCGTCGTTACATTTTACGCCTTGCATATCCAACAATAATATAAGCTAAGACTACTTTCTACTTTTGCAATCATGAGCTATTGTTTAGGGCCGCACTGTGAGAAATTCTACCTTCTGATATTTGTGCTTATGTTCTCTCTCTCTCTCTCACACACACACGCACGCACACGCACACACACACACACACACACACACACACACACACACACACACACACACACACACACACACACACACACACACACTTCAGTCTTCAATATCCATCAGTTCAGTATACAGTACTCAATAATGCTATAACTTTAGAGACATCTCAGGTCCTGGTCAGATTAAATACTGCGCAAACCGAATTGATAGGTATATGCGGTGTGATAAGGTTAGTTTTCTCAAGGTCTTTCGTTTATTTGGTACGTGATATAATTACAAACATTATTGTTGTACGCTTTTAGAGCCGCTACTGTAATGTAAGGATCACTGAACTAATAATTAATAGCATTAATTGTGTAAGACGTTAAGTATTTTATTTCAAAAAGAAAGTAATGAGACTTTATCAGTTTTCAGTACTATATCTTGTGTCAGCCAAAGTCTCCAGCTGACAAAACGGAGGAAACTTAAGTCGTGCCTACTTCATGTACGTAAACATGGCGAGAGAAGATTTGTACCAGTTTTTGATACCCTAAATCGTGTAGGAAACTTGTTAATGTCCGTCACAAGAACAAAAGAAACTCTTATACGAATTCTCCGTAACTAGACATGATATCAGATGGTCACGGAAAGTCAGCATCTTTGTAGATCTACAAAAGCGATGGACTATGGTAAATACCCACATTTGTTCATCGGCGAACCAATTTGAGAGACGGTAAAACAATGTGAGAGACGGTGAACCGATGAGAGAGACAGTGAACCAATGTGAGAGACGGTGAACCAGTGTAAGAGCCGGTGAACCAATGTGAGAGACGGCGAACCAATGTGAGAGACGGTGAACAAATGTGAGCGACGGTGAACAAATATGGGCTCTGTATATCTATATATACCATATTTACCCGAGTATTCGGAGCCTCTTGAATTACATGGAAGCTTTGGTTTTATCAGCCTTTCTAATTATCGTGAAACTCTAGTCAGCTATGGTGTACTTATAGCAACACAGCACAACTACAAATAGAACGACTGGCTGTATTGTAGTCGTTGATACTGGCTAAAATATGTGAAGATAACCAAGGAATACCGCAATCACTAAACACAGCTTCCTGAGGCACAAAAGATGGATAGATTAAGAAACAAACAATGACAAAACAAACGTCACGCATGGAATTTCCAACGCACGGACGAAAAAAACAACAAAAAAAAAAAAAAAAAACAAGAAACAAACAAAAAAAAAAAAAAAGAAAAAAAAAAACAGCAACAGAGGAATCGCCTTGGAACAGTCAGTAGAAAAAAAAACTACTGGGAAGGGGGAGGGGGTGAAGGTGGAGTGGGGAGAGGCTGAAACATCACCCTTTATTCTGATGCAGCTCCTACAACCACATTTTCTGTCCACATAGAGTTCTTCTACCGTATCTGTGAAATATCATAGTAAAATACATATAATCACAAACACAGTTTTTAAGAAAACTAACAACGAAATAGTTGGCAGGATTTACTTTACAATATAAGAACAAATATATTTTTTGTAAACCACAAATCTTACATGTAGAAGAATTTAATCCAATAAACACATCTATGAACACAATAAACACAACAAAAATTGATAGAGATTGCAAGTTTCAAAACCAAACAACAAACGAGTCGCAACGTGAGAAAATGTATCTTCTAACATCTGCGGCAAGCGCATATCCAGATCATCATGTGCATTGATGAAGTCTAATCAGTCTTCTCTAGATGCTCTGTGGAATGAAGTCTGATCAGTCTTCTCAAACTGTTCTGTGGAGTGAAGTCAGATCAGTCTTCTCCGGATGCTCTGTGGAGTGGTCTGATCAGTCTTCTCTGGATGCTCTGTGAAGTGAAGTCAAATCAGTTTTCTCTGGACTATCTTCGGAGTGCAGTCTAATCAGTCTTCTCTGGATGCTCTGTGGATTGAAGTCTGATCAGTCTTGTCAGGATGCTCTGTGAAGTGAAGTCTAATCAGACTTCTCTGGATGCCCTGTGGAGTGAAGTCTGATCAGTCTTCTCTGGATGTTCTGTAGCGTAAAGTCTAATCAGTCGTCCCTGGATGCTCTGTGGAGTGAAGTCTGATCAGTCCTCACTGGACGCTCTGTGAAGTCTGATAAGTCTTCTCTAGACGCGCTGCGGAGAAAAGTCTGATCAGTCTGATCTGGACGCTCTGTAAAGTCGATCAGTCTTCTCTGGGCGCTCAGTGGAGTGAAATCTGAACAGTCTTCTCTGGACGCTTTGTGGATTGAAGTCTGATCAGTCTTCTCTGGACGCTCTGTGGAATATAGTCTGGTAAGTCTTCTCTGGACGCTCTGAGGAGTTAAGATTGATCAGTCTTCTCTGGACGCTCTGTGGAGTGAAGTTTGATCAGTCTTCTCTGGACTCGCTGCAGACTAAAGTCTGATCAGTCTTCTCTGAACGCATTGTGGCCATCCCAGCATTCAAAGCTCTTTCAGATGGACAACACAGACTCTGCTCAGATCGCGTATGCACTTGCTAATTGGAGTCTTCGTTTGGCGCAAAAAATCATAAGCTACATTTACTCACATTGCGATTCCTTAATAAAGAAACATTTGGAATAAAGAATGATGAAACTGAGATAACTCTTTACTTGACAATGGAACATAATGTAATAATGAATTTAATTAAAATACTACATACTCTGTGACAGCTGAATATTGTACATAGGCGTAGCGTTCATAACGCACATTACGCATGTGTGCATAGGTGTAGTGTTCATTACGCACATTACGCATGTGTACATAGGCGTAGCGTTTATTACTCAGATTACGCATGTGTACATAGGCGTAGTGTTCATTACGCACATTACGCATGTGTACATAGGCGTAGCATTCATTACGCACATAACGCATGTGTACATAGGTGTAGTGTTCATTACACACACTACGCATGTGTACATATGCACAGTGTTCATTACGCACATTACACGTGTACATAGGCGTAGCGTTCAAAACACGTGTACATAGGTGTAGTGCTCATTACGCACATTACGCTTGTGTACATAGGTGTAGCGTTCATTACGCACATTACACGTGTACGTAGGTGTAGCGTTCATTACGCACATTACGCATGTGTACATAGGTGTAGTGTTCATTACGCACATTACGCATGTGTACATAGGCGTAGCGTTCATTACGCACATTACACGTGTACATAGGCGTAGTGGACATTACGCATATTACGCATGTATAGATAGGCGTAGCGTTCATTATGCTCATTACACGTGTACATAGGTGTAGTGTTCATTACGCACAATACACGTGTACATAGACGTAGCGTTCATTACGCACATTGCACGTTTACATATGCGTAGCGTTCATTACGCATATTACACGTGTACATAGGCGTAGTGTTCATTACGCATATTACGCATGTGCATAACATGCGTAAGAAAAATAATATTATTTACAGTTGAGACATCAACTATACAAAGTATTTGCTTCTTTACCATAGGGACTGCTCTTAATGGAAAGAACTTATCGCTTCCAAAATAAGGGCTACTCTTAAAGGAGAGAATTTGCTTCCTGCCTTCCAAAATAAAGACTACTCTTAAAGGAGAGAATTTGCTTCCTCCCTTCAAAATAGTGACAACTCTTTATGGAAAGAATTTGGCATAAAGGGGCAAATTCATTCCTTTAAGTATTTTGGAAGTGCTACAAGGGATAATTTTTCAAGATTTTCCTGGTGTGCGTAAAAATAATTCCGTTCTGGCTGGGCGACTGTTGTACATGTGCCTGGTGACAAGTGAGAGTCAGTCCAGATGTCTACAGTCTAACACAGATATACATGTACTAGGCATTATTTCTCTACTAGGTATTTAAATTGAAATGTTGCGTAGAGGCTTTGTTTTGGATTGTTTGAACAACAAACTGCTCCCCCACACGCCCCATAACAGTCAAACATTACATGAGGACGTCATTCAATCCGGGCTTTCAATACGACAACACTTATTTTCAGACTGCTAGGGAAACGATTCCCAGAAAATGTCAACCCCTATTTTCTCTGAACAGTCAAACAACAAAGTATCTAATTTCGTTTGCTTGAGTGAATTTTTAGATTTAAGGGCTAATATATATATAAAAAAAAAAAAAAAATGTTGGCTATATCAAACTATAGAGTACTTGTATATGTAGGCAACGTAGATCCGGATCAGTCTGGAAAGGCTGACCATGATTTAAGCGTTGCGCGCTTAAATCATTGGAGACAGTAGACTAGATCTATTATGAACAGAGATGGACACTAAACAAGTGCTCGTTTTATTTGGTGAGCCACACAATAAAACGTAAATGCTTTCAATACAAATATAGTCGAACTTCAATGGCTCGAACACCGATGGCTCGTTTACCGTGGCTCATTCGGAGTCATTTTTTAGTCCCTACGGATTTTTTCCGATAGCTCCAGAAAACAAATATTGAGGGAAATTTTCTTATTTTATTATGAAATTGTATGTTGTGTGTACTCATTAGAATCGCCTCATCGAGGCGATTCTAATGAGTACACGCAACATACTATTATTTTGTTGAAGATCGAAAACAGTTCCATAAACTATCGCCATTTGCTTCCTGACCTGGCGCCATGATTAAATCTCATTGGCTCGAACTACCCATCTCTCGAACAAATTTCCATGGTCCCAAAGATGTTCGAGCCATTGAAGTTTAACTGTATAACGAAATGCCATAAAATAGAGACGTATGAAATGAAGAAACACACAGGAATCGGGTAAAACCATGATATTCCAGCATCTTGAAGCAAATACATGTATATCTTATGTCCGAATGTTTATTTAACGGCTATCATTACGAAAACACGCCTATTCAAATATACTGAAAATTTTACCACCAAAAAATCGAAAATTTTCAGATAAAAAAATTCTATTTTTTTTCATATTTCTGTTCAAAACATAGATTGTGGGCACTCGGTAGAACCGCCTCGATGAGGCGATTCTAACGAGTATCCACAATCTATGTTTTTGAGCAGAAATAAGAAAAATACTGTATACCCCTGTAAACCCCAGTTTTACTATATAAAAGTGGGGTTTAAGGGGGTCAAAATTATATAGGCATGTTTTCGTGATGATATTTTTCAGTGAATCTAGACTTATGCAGATTCTACTTAAGCTGCATAAAAGCGAGCGAACAATTTCTTGACACGGGCTGCATGTGTACAAGATGTCCTCCAAGCTCACATATGTCATAAATGAGTCAAAAGTCTCTACTATAGTATGTAACAAGGAATAATAGCACTAATCAGCACTGACATCACAGAGCAGGACAAACAAAACCATTTCCATATATGGTCACTATTAAATCTTTCGTTTTCATGCTTTTTCATTGACACTTACTGTTACAGGTAATTCATTCACAAGCAATCATGTGATTGCTATGGTGTAAAGGTTTGTTTGTCCTACTATTGTATGTCATTAATCTATTTCTAGCCATTTTATATATATATGTCGATAAAGGCTATAAAGAGTGATGAAGTTGTGCGGATGCGCAAAATGATCTGAGCTTGCTCTATGTGTGCGCCGTATTTACCCTACGTATTTGGACAGTTTAACTCTTTACTATATGTGTAATATTATTTAAAAAAATCAGTTTTACTACCTGTTTTCGATGCCTAAAACGGCTGGTTGAGTGACGAACAGTATAGACGCTGATCTAGGTCTACATGTACAATGTTTGCCAAGGGCCATTCTGTCCGAACACACAAAGCAAATACAATATTACATATCTGAAGCTGTTTTAGTAATTTCTGCGGGAAATATAATTAATAATTCCCAGGAGAAAAAAAATCCTTTAGAACGCTTTCATGCCGCGCGACAAGTATAGATGACGTAATGTCGCAAAACTTATTGAAATCATTTGAAAGAGGGTACATGTAAAACAGAATCGAAAGAAAAAAAATCATTTTTATGATATGTAATATATAAGTTAATGCACACTGAGTTTAAAATAAGGAAATATGTCCCTCGAGAATTTCAAATCTTATATAAACAACCTCCCCAGTTAGCATTCTTTATATATCTATAGCGGGCCGTTATCGGCCCGTCAGCAACCCTGACGGGCCGATAACGGCCTGCTATAGATTTATAAAGAATGCTCACTGGGTCGTGCTCTGCACTCGTTTTTTTGTTGTTGTTTTTTATCGGATTTGCGGATCTCGGGAAATAGTTCCTGTATTTTAAACTCAGGATGCATTTACCTCTATGTATTACCGAGCACACCTTATCGATTCACCCTTTCAGTAGACTTAAAACATATACCTATGCAAACGGTGTAGTTCCCGCTGAGACGGCTCGTTACGAACAGTCACATCAGGAGCTACACCATTGTCATTGTTTACTGAACCCCTCTTTGCAGCAATGGACCTGTCCAAATTTAAAGACAGGGGTGAAAGGGCTTGTGCTTTTACGCTCCGAATCTCCTCTGGATTTCAATGATCTCAAAGGTAAAATCAAACAAAACATCTACATAATTACCTGAGGACAGGGGAGCTGATACAGCTTCAAAGGAAATAATTCATGAAAATATCTATGTATCTTTTCCCTTGGGGCTACTCTTAAGGTTAAACTCTCCCCCTTGGGGCAAGTCTTTTAATAGTAGATCCCTTTTCAGATGGGCGGCAAAAACCATTTTGGCAGAGTGTCTCTTTTGAAGGTGCATCCATTCACCCTGACGTGAGTAAATGTACTTTTGGCCGTATGCGCCAGCGAAGTGATACTGGAGCAGATGCCCACACAGTCCGACCAGTGTTAGCTGGGCACTCTTGGATAGTCAAGAAGACAAAGTTTCTTGAGGTGGACAGAGAAAACTGATCAGACTTTGTGGACACTGGGGTGAGTGTTCGCTCTCTGTATATACCTAGAGTATACAAAATATAAAGCGTACCTTCGGACATGTACTCCCAGCGAAGATTTAGATCAGCCTGCGCCTTCACGAAGTATGATCAGGTTCTTCACTGCACGCATTTTGGATAGCCAATGATCCGAAGTTTTTTTTTCATGCGGACAACGAAGACGCTGGTCAGAATGCGCAGATGCGCAGGCTGATTTGTGTCTTCATTGGGCACACGTATCAGAAAGTACGTTTTCTCAAGTTTTGACTCCTAGTTTCTCATCTTGTGGCACATTTGTAGCATGCAGATAAGATAAAATATCTGATCAGAACTACAACCTTGGTCAAACTCGAAGAACGCTTTACTGCTAAGGCATCAAACCATTCTATCAATTTTTTTCTGCAGCATTACATACGATGCGCAACGTGCGAAACAGGCCCGTATGCCATACGCAAACAGTGAAGGTCCAGATGAGCGTGCGCAGCTACATGTATGCAGTCTGATCTGATCATTCTCTGTTTGTAGACATATACTACAGTATCCATTTATTCTCAGTGTAAGCGGACAACGCAGGCCCAGATCAGCCTGCGCATTCGCGCAGGCTGACCAGGCCCTGTGTTGACCGCAAAATTGCATAAGGTCCCTTTACGTGTGTTGCGCATTATATATTAACCCATTTTAGTCTGGTGACCACTAAATCGGTAACTGGCAAACAGTGCAGATCCAGATCAGACACCACAGAGCGCGGCGTTTTATCAGGGTCTACACTGTTTGCATTAAATACAGTTCTACAGAACTTGTTCAAATTGTATAATAAATACGGTAAGGAATAAAGTGTCCGAATAGTCAGGGAATTATGAGATTTTCTAAAATCTACCACTGTATTCCATAACCGCCATCAGCATAGACTACCGTACTTACCCTAGATATTTGAACACATTAAGTCATGATATACAGTCCACTCCCGTTATCTCGAATTCCAAGGGACTCTATGAAATACTTCGAGATATCCGTACCTCGACATATCAAATTTGCAGAATTGAGGAAAAAATAATTCGCACAACCACATTTAACAAATATATATGTAATTGGACTCTTGAAGTTAAGAGATATATTGAAAATATTGTGGAAAAGAGGAGAAATTTGGAGCAATTTCTTCTCTTTTCCACAATATGTTTTACCTGTTGTTAGATTTTCATGTTTAGGCAGGGACCAGATTTTCACTTCGAAATAAGCGGTTATTCGAGATAAGCAAGGTCGAGATAAACGAGAGTCAACTGTACTTGTTTTAAATTTTGAACAATTCTATTTTACTACTTGCTGATTTGTCTAAAACAGGTGATGATTGGTAGACAGTGTAGAACCTGAGCAGACACCGCGTTCTGCGGCTATTGATCTGGGTCTAACATTTTGCTCAGTCTTGTATGTCTGCATACGTAGGGTTAATACGGTAATAAGATGTCGGCTACATACCTGACAACATTGCACAAACACGCCTACTCAAATATATTAAAAATTTTACCACCAAAAAATGAAAAAAGAAAAATATTCTGATATTTCTCATTTTTCTACTCAAAACATAGATTGTGGCACTCGTTAGAACCGCCTCACCGAGGCGGTTCTAACGAGTACCCACAATCAATGTTTTTGAGCAGAAATAAGAAAAATAATGTATACCCCTGTAAACCCCCGTTTTACTGTATACATGTAAAAGTGGGGTTTAAGGGGTTCAAAATTATATAGGCATGTTTTTGTGATTAAAACGGCTCTACTCAGCCTCAGCATGCGCTCATCGTTTTATTTACTGGACAAATCAATTGTACCTTATTTACCTTAAATAATCTGATCAAACAATGTAGACTCGGACCACAGGCCGCCTTCTGCGGTGTCTGATCTGGGTCTACACGATTTGCAACACATCCGACAGTGTTTAGACACATCAACAGGTAATAAAATAGATTTGTACAAATATTTAGGACAAATATGGTAAGACATTAAAGCGTCCGTATATAAAGGGTAAATACAATAATTAGATTTTTATATAACAGGTCTGGAGCAATTGTACAGACCTGCGCACTCTGGTCTGGGTATGACCAGATGGGCAAAAGATCATTTGTTATATGTTGACGCAGAGCACCTTTGGAATGGTTGCAATAATCTAGATACACTTTATATTACATCACATTTAGAAAGTACCTATATACATATAAATGCGCGCGCCAGAACATAGCTAATGTTATTTTCCGCATCACTACATGCCTTCTGTGAGATGACGCGTCCTCTGATATATTAATAGATTAAACCATAAGCGACAAAAGTGTATTAAATTGCATGGGCGAAATGCGTAGACCCAGATGAACATGTAAATCCATGCAGCCCGACAACGATATCGCAAAAAAAAAAAAAAAAAAAAAACAACAACAAAAAAGCTGTCCTTAATCCGCCTAGTCTGGCTTCAAGGATGTACAAAGGAGAATGCGGGCTTGCGTTCGCCAATGCAACAAACACTAAAGCCATCGCTCATAAATATACTAGCAGAGACAGGTATATGTATAACTAATGCCAGAAAACACAAAGGCAGCAGTACATACCAAACAAACAAACCATCAAATACATGCCTATATAATGTTGACCCCTTTAAACCCCACTATTATATAGTAAAAGTGGGGTTTACACGATACATTTTTCTTCTTTTACTGCTCAAAAACATAGATTGTGGTACTCGTTAGAACCGCCTTGCCAAGGCGGTTCTAACGACAAGGCGGTTCTAACGAGTACCCACAATTTATGTTTTTAGCAGAAATATGAAAAATATCAGTTTTTTTTTATTTGAAAATTTTCAGTGTTTGGAGGTGAAATTTTCTATATATTTGAATAGGCGTGTTTTCGTAATGAGGCTATTAAATTAAAGTTTAATAAACATTTGAGCCGCAACGTCAGAAAACGTACCTGTAGACATGCGCGCCAAGTGGAGATTAAGATCAGCCTGCACACTCAGGCAGAATCTTCCCAGCAGGCACACAACGTTAAAATGACGTCGTATCAACGTCGATGCGACGTGATCACGTCGCATCGACGTTGATACGACGTCATTTTGATGTTGTGTGCCTGCTGGGTTAGCTGGGCACATTTTGGATTGCCAGGTCGCAAACTTCTTCATGCGAACAGCGAAGACTCTGATAAGGCTGTATGGTTGCACAGGCTGATTTGAGTCTTCGTTAGGCGCGCAGACGTCACAAGGCAGGTTTACCCAAGTGGCGGCTTATTTAACAAACACATGCTTAAAGATGTACTAATATAACTTAGCAAACCAATCGTGCAATTGCCGGAATATCATTCCTGGTGAAGCTAGTTTAGAATCGACCAGATCGTTTTCATATACAACGTCAGAAAAGATTTCTCATCGCAGTAAACAGTTCGTATATGGTATATATCATTTTCTTGTACTGAACATATATCTTGTATTGTGACACGTTTGTCTCCCTAAACCATCATGCAACTGAAGGCTGCAAGTCATCATTATTACCATATTTATACTAAGTCTTCGGACAAAGAGGCCGGAGGTAAAAGCGTAAACTCAGATCAGACGCCATAGAATGGGATGTCTGCTCAGAATTAACACCACTTGCTCCTAGTCCAGTAGTTATAGTCACATCAGCAAGTCTTGTTCAAGTTTTAGGACAAGTATGGCAAGGAGTTAAGACGTCTAAATACTTAGGATAAATACGACATACCATTTTCTTCAAGAATATATATTAGTGTTAAAAAAACATATTTTAAAAATAGTTTAGACAAACCTTACGTTCATATCTAAATTCAGTATTACTGAACTGTGTCAAGAAGTTAGTATATGGCTGCACAATGAGCAAATGAACGTTGCGACAAGTGCGCCCACCAAGACTATGATCAGCTTGCACATCCATTTAGCATATTTAGTGTAATCAGAGTCATCGCTGTCCGTTTGTACAAGCCTTGGATGCTTGTCTGTCAGCAAGAACTCTGATCAGATTGCGTGAAGCCGCATGTTGATCTAAGTGATCGCTGGGCGTACATGTAATAAGGTATCTTTTCACTCCCTATGGCTCATATTTGCATAAGAAATGTACATGTACCAATCTTCAACATATTTGGGTGTAAAGAAAAACAATTGATGTCAGCATAATCATTCCCTTTATCCATATGAATTATCCGAGCTGGCTGTCTGAAATAAATTTCATACAGTATGAGACAGACAAATCTGAGCAAAGAGTGCAGTCCTAGATCAGAAGTCGGAGCCCACATCTAGCAGTTTTAGGCACATGTAATATATATTTAGGGCAAGTATGAAAATGGACACCTTTTAAGGGAGATAACTCTGCCAAAGTGGCTTTTGCCTCCCTTCTGAAAAGAGGTCTACTCTAACAGGAAAGAATTTGTTCCCGCTGGGAGCAAGTTCTTTCCTTTTAGATAAGACCGCTTTTCAGAAGGGGTTTGATGTGCAGGAAAGCACACAGAATGTCACTTAGGGAAATGGCGGAAATATTACCGGTTGTATCCAGTCCCCTGAATTTAGGGTAAATATGGTACTGTTCTTGCAAAAATATAACAATGAAAATAAAAGGAGTGGACAATTCACTTAAATATCTTATCGGCTGCTACTTGCAGATGTCAGCCAAAATTTAATCAAAGCAGATCTGGACTACCAGGCTGTTATATAGTAGTTTTTTCATAAAGCAGGCCACCGACGCATTACATTAACACATCTATGTAAATTGTATACGTCGATAGATAAGTCTGTCTTTAACAAAAAAAAATCGTTTTATTTCTCTACAAAAAACAAATGTTGTGGGTACTCATACATTGAAAAGCTGGGTCCAGTTGTTCAAAGCTACCGATGTCGTTAACCCATTTATGCAGAGAGTGGACTCGCCTACCTTAATTCTTTGGACCGGTCCATTTCCAATTTAAGGGGTATCGACTCAGTTTCTATTATAACCATGTTTTATAGAAAACCCTGTGCTAAATGCAAACAGTGTCGACCCTGATCAGACCCCGCGTTCTGTGGCGTCTGATCTCTGTCTACACTGTTTGTCAGTGCCCCTTTTATGGGACGCTAGGCATTAATGGGTTTTTAAATATGGCATATACACTAATATTTTTGCTGAAAAATGTGAGTAGCATTTGCATTTGTAAAAGCTACTCACATTTTTCAGCAAAAATAACTGTTAATAAGATATTCTACTTACTAGAACAGTTAAAATTTTGACCACTAACGAGCTCGTTCAGCTAACGATAATTTGAACAACTGGGCCCTGGTTTTATAACTGCAAAATTCTGAAAACCCGTCTAATAATGTAGACCACTACCTACCCCTGTATTTCCAATATATTATGAGTGTAGGGACATGGAGGTACACATTACATACACTTGTCAATGTAATGTTCTTGGATTTATTGAATATCGAGGGAACAGTCGCAAAGTGTTTTAACAATGTAAACATTATTTTGTTAATAAGTATTATTTATAATATTACTTCAAATAATAAGTAACTAACTTATTTGTTTATTTATAAATTTTCAAGATATTATGTACACTGGCCATATTTCCCATCAATTATATATGTACTTAAATATGTTAATATTATAATGTGTAATGCGAGAACAAGGTTCTTATGTCATATAAACAGTGAATGCCCACATCAGCTTGCTCATCTACACATTCTGATCAGATCCTGCTTTGCCGGATGTCTTTGGTATCCTATAATTCTACAGGCGAGCGCACAGCCTGATCTTTCTTTGAGTTGAGGTTGAATGGCCCTGTCAATAACATTTCTGTCACTCTGAGCCGTCTGTCAGAGAAAAAAAGTGAGAAAAGAACTGGAAACACAAGAAAAAGGTCACGTCCCCTATTCTTTCTTCAAGTGATACAAGAAGCTTCCTGCCAAATTCCAGTGACGGCAGGGCCAACCATTCGGAAGTTTCGGCAGACGGGCGCAGCTACCTACCATCCGCCTACATCACATGCTAATTAGGTCCTTCACTGTTCACATAGGACTTATTTCCGCATTGCTGTCATATTATTATCGAAGGTTATTATATCAGAGATATCATTATTATCCCTTGTCATGCTGAATAAATTGAGATGCCACTCCTACTTCTAATTTTAGCCAATCAGATTACTTGATCCAGGTTGTTGATACAAATTCACATACTTATTGGCAAACAGTGCAGATCGAGAACTGATCTGGATCTACAATGTTTACATAGGCTTGGTATATCCGGGTTCAGCAGGCTAGGGTTAAATGCACTCTATTCAGACTGCAACCCAGCACCTCATGATTATTCCTACATTCAGTACTGAACTGTGTCCAAAGTGATGTTAGAATATTTAATACAACCGTGTTGTTCAACTTTACTAATTTACTAGTGTCTGAATCGACAATATAGGGGATATTAACGATAGGATGAAGTCAACAACTACGAAAAAACGGAAGTCAACAATAACGAACATATAGAAACTAAACAGAGTATACAGAGTGAGACAGAGTTTTCTTTTCTCCCTAAACACCATCTTACAGAACAATACATATTATGATAATATAATTAAAAGTTAACCCCTTCAACGCCAATCACAACTGCAGCAGACAACAGTTTGAAATTTTTCTTTGTATTTTCAAAGAAAATAAGTCTTGACGTATCATGCGTATAGGCTGCCAAACAGATGACTCGAGTGTAATGTCAAGACTTGTTTTCTTTGAAATAAAATATATGAGCCGGGGCACAGCATTTCCTTCAAGACTGTATGTCCATTCTACGACGACTCAAGTCAGCTTTAGATCACTGACTACCCAAGTCTGCCCTGCGTAAACTCTGATCTGAATACACGGATGCACAGGCTGATCTGAGACACGCTGGGCGCACATGCAATACTGAAGGAAATGCTGTTTCCTGGCTCATATATAAAAGTGCCGTCTGGTACAGTTGTGCTTAAATGTTTGAAATGAGCAAACTGTTGTCGTGTGTAAGATATATCAAACCGCCAAAGCTACACTGTCATACAGTGTGACATCACTATGCCATCACTATGTTTTGAGTCTGGTATGATGAAATAGAACAATATTTTAATTCTGCGTCCGATACACTTTCAGGGAGATAACTTGTCAAAGCTATTTTGCCTCCAATCTGAATAGGGGTCTACTCTACACGGTAAAAATTTGCTCCCCTTGGAAGCATAAATATTCCTTTTAGAGCAGATTCCTTTTCAGAAGGGGGTTGGTGTACTGGAGAGCAAACAGAAAGTCCCAAAAGTCGTATCTGTAGCCCCTAAAGCTGTAAACTCTGTCGGATTATGATCAAATGAAAATAAATGATATTTTTACATTACGAAAACACGCCTATTCAAATATATTGAAAATTTCACCACCAGAAAACCCCTGAAAATTTCAGATGAAAAGACCGATACTTTTATATTTATGCTCAAAACAGAGATTGTGGTACTCGTTAGAACCGCCATTACCAAGGCGGTTCTAACGAGTACATAAATCTATGTTTTTGAGCAGAAATAAGAAAAATACTGTATAAATGTACCCCCGTAAACCCCAGTTTTACTATATTAAAGTGGGGTTTAAGGGGGTCAAAGTTATACAGGTATGTTTTCGTGATCACAGAACATAAGACCTGACATTTAATATAATATCTCCTTTGGAGACAATTTTATTGAAACGTCAACTCTTATTTTCTGATAAAATCCTGCCTGCTTTACTTTATAATCAGCAAGTTAAAATTTAAGCTTTCATTTTCTTAACTTCCCTTATATGCTTGTACAGAATTAGGCTCCGCTCTTTTTGCAGTGGACACTTTGATAATCAATAAGGTTGCAAATGTTTGTTGAGATTTTGCGCACAACTATAAAAGGTTATTTAAAATAAGACCCCCTCCAAATTAAACACCTTTACAGTAAAAAGAAGCGAGTAAGAGGATTCAGAAATGATCAGGAAGTTCACGCGATGCTTTGCTGTGCGGGCTGATCAGTTTATAATATCAAATACAAAGAACGTTCCCCGTTATTTTGAAATAGCTTACACACAGTGTAGTCTCTCTTTAACAGCCTACCTAGGGAAGGCATAAAACTGACCGTTGAAGGCAGATGACTGTTGTAGAAAGTTCAATATATAGCAAATCAGAAATATGGATGTTATAGAAAGTTGGCTGTTATTGAGCGGTTACCGTCAGTGGAGGTTCTACTACAGCATTAGAAAAAAATGTAGACTGCAAGGACCAGAATCATTAACTGTTTTAATGTTATTACTCATAACTTTATATGGTACTGAGACCTGACCAATACTTCATCACCTGTACTTAATACCTGAGGTAACTCTTCAGCATATACAACAATAAAAATAAACGTACCAAAATATCAGTCTTTGTTTTTTCATTAATTTTTATACCTCAATATATACTCATACCTAGAACGAACTAAAATTTTGGTTTTTGCGCCTCCGTAAACTGCTTACTAAACTACATCTATACAACTACAACTATACATGTATTGTTTCCAATAATAGTTTCAAGTATGAATCTGTGATCTGGCCTATAAGTCTTAGTTGCATAATCATACTTAGCATTACCATACTTATCTTATGTATTGGGAAAGACAAGAAAGGGCAAACCTTGTACACCAAGATCAGATGCCGCAGAACGTGGTATCTATCAGGATCTACAATATCTGCCACTCATACAGTAGTTTTTAGACTCATCAAAGGTAGAAAATAATTTTGTCCAAAGCTTAGGCTGAAGTTAAAGTGTCCCATAATATGATACATATGATATGCCAAGGTCGTCAGCACGTAATTCCTGGTGTATGGTCAATTGTATTTATTTTAGTTTTGTTAGTGTACAATGATTCAGAGGCAACACCTGCTGACGTTGACCAGAATGTGCTGATACTTGTGTTGGTCCACTAGTTGAATATGGTAATGCTATATTTTATTATTTTTACCGTGGATGCCCTCAGTATTGGGACAGACAGGCCCGAAAAAAAACCAGTATAGTTTCTGATCAGGTTCTACAATGTTTGTTACTTATTCAACAGTGTCAAGACACCTCAACAAGTAGTTAAATGGACTTGTTGAATGTTTTGAATAAATATAGTAAGGTGTTAAGGAGTCCCAATAATAAGGACCATTATGGCATATATGAGTAATACAGCGTGCAAACCTTGATCTTGGTCTTCCCTGTTTGTTCAGGCCTGCTTGTCCCAATGTTTAGGATACATGCGGTATTACCTATTGTTCTGCAATATGTACAATCACAATAGTAAACGGTTTCACATAACACAACCACTTGCGAATTTCGATGACATGTTTGTTGTTATATAAACTCTTGAACACTTGTCTGCATTATCAACATTCAGTCAAACATTTACAAAAACGTACAATTCACAATGAATGTATGTCCATATCACAGCTTTTTTTTAACGAATTAAGGCATCGTTGTCAGAATAACTTAAGTCTCACTTTGTGTGTCCCATAAACTTCGGCATCACTACTAACATTCTAGCTACATTTTCCGCGACAAACACATGCATCAGATGACAAGTGAGCTAATTGTATCTTATGTTTTGAGTCTAATTATGTTTTGAGTCTAAAAATAGGGTGTAAAAATTCAAACGAATCCATGTTTAAATTGAAATGGCAACTTTATTTCAGAAAAAAAAAAAAAAAAAAAAAAAAAAAAAAAATTAAAACGCCATCCGCTTAAGTTGCCTGCAGTAGTGTTAAGACAACCTAGGATCAAATGGAATTCAAATATTAGCAAACAATGTCAAATGTTAACCTATTAATGTCAAGTAGACTCATCCACCTCATTTTCGGACCAGGTTCATGTTCAGTTTTCATGTTTGTTATGTTTTGTATTATAACATTTCTGTAAGGTTTGATGTATTTAATGCAAATGTCTAGACCCTGATCAGACGCCGCGTTCAGGGTGTCAGATCTGGGTCTACACTGATAGCCAATATCCTTTTTATGAAATACTTGGCATAAATGGGGTAACTGAGTAGAATACATATTGATCGTCCTATTTCGTCTATCTCTCTTTTTGATATTATCTTTCATATTGATTCACACTTTCGTGTCTTTTCAACGTTAAACCATCACTGTTCATATCCATCACAATTCATCTGTTTATGCATTGTTCTGCAAACCAAACTGTACATGTCCTCAATTCTATCTATAGAAGCCATAGCCAGCACGACTTAAATGATCTGTCTCACAACAAATTTCTTTTGAGACATAATTTAAATGAACAATCCATAATGATATTCACACTGTACCCGTTTCGCCTGCAAACTGCGGAAAATAAAATGTCCATATCCATCTGACTGATTACCAGCTATCACCGACCGCTGCATGATTTACAACAATGTTCACTGTATTTAGGATCACCGCATACTTTGTGGCGTGGAACCAAATAACACCAAGGAAACTTGTCATGGCACGCCGTTTGACCTAAAACGAACATCATAACATGACATAAAACAATTGCATCATAGTGGAAACATCCTAAAGGTTTCCATTTATAAATACTCTAGGAAGAGTCTTAATTAATTCGAGGCTGAATTGTAGTCCGTTTTGTTCATATGGCAACCTTTATAGATTTTATTTGACATCACAGGTATTAAGTGCCGTGTCGCGGCCGTTACAAAATCTTCCCGAAATGTATCATCGAGCAGTTTTTAATTTTATTTTCCCGCAGATTAATGAACCCGTTCTGATATCTTGAAAAACCGAGGTCCGATTAAGCCGGTGCTAGTGGGCGTATGCAGCACTGCAAAACTGCAATACGAAGAGTCTCAATTAAACCGAGACTTCGATTTTCTTTCGATGTTTCCAGGGGCAATCTTTATAGATTTTATTTGACATTAGCAGCTCATGTTAAGTGTAGTATGGCGTCTGTATAAAGTCTCTCCATACTTTATCATAGTGCAGTCTTTATTTTATTTCTTTGGGATCAATGAACCCATTCTTGGAAAATCGAACTCCTTTTAAGCCCATGCTAGGAGTGTATGTAGCCTCGCAAACTAAACAGTTGCTGCTTGAACATGAAACGTAAGGTTTCCCTGTGCACGCAAATTAAATGAAATACAGGTATTCATCACCTGAGTTTCTGAATTTGACTCTTCCTTCCTCTGACATGTCCATTGTTGCAAATGGAGATGTCAGTTACAACCGAAAACCAGAATGACAAACAGTGTAGGCCGTAATGAGATGCCTCATTAGCATACACTGTTTACACACGTTTGGTCTGCAAATATTGTATTTTCCATTTTTTGAAAGCTTTTTGGAAAACAGAACTGTGTAGAACACTGTTCTTACGTAGAAAGTAACTTACCGAAGCTAGAAAGTAGTTTTATATCCAATATTGTGTCAGTACAGTACAAAGCGAAACGACAATGAGTGATATAAACGGGTTTAGAAATAAACAAGGAATATATGAAGATTTGAAGAAGGGGTATTTAGCAAACCATAGAAACACACATCTGCAGGTCAGAATTCTGGTATGGACAGCAATAAATTTTTGAGATAAAATAAAAAATGAAACTGACTCTTCTCTCAGTTGATCGGAAATAAACATTTGCCCTGAGATTAGGTAAGTAATGATATTTTAGTTTGATATATCTTTCAGTTGTGCTTACATTGTTTGAAAAAAAAAAAAAAAAAAAAAAAAATCTATATTTTAGTTTCTTTTGTTGGAAAGTATTGAATTCGCTTGGCTAGAATCTTTGAGTTTTCGATTGCCAATTATTACATTTATTTTGCACTTTTTCGGTTTGATCTGAGTTGGAGTTTTACGGCCCAGTCAACACGTGAAGGTCATGTCGAGCCGGTTAGTTAACCTACTCACATCTTTTACGGGCAGGCTTAGTTCTCTAAGCGGATTATCAGTACTTTGTGCGCATACTTTTGCCAGTAACCGCTAACCGTCCTTTTTGAATTAGCGGAAGGGGAGAATGATCGTAGAAAATATTTTATGATCAATCTCCACGAACGTTATGTGACCGAGCTGGGATTCGAATTTTCAAAAATATAAGTGAAGAAGCCTTGCATCTGCTCTACCGACTGCGGTATGACGCGGCTGCATCTTTACGAATTTCATGAGTATTATGCTGTATATGTTTGTTAAATGTTTTCGTATGCTGTATGTTACAGATGTATATTTAAGGAGTATAGCTACTCTTTCAGGGGAGGCGGCTTTGAAAAAAAATGGTTTTGCCTCCATTCTTGAAAAGGATCTACTATATAGGAAAATAATTAGTTTCTTTTCGGTGAACGTTATTTCCCTTTTGAGTAAAAACCCTTTTGCAGAAGGGGCTTGAAATTCAGGAAACGAAACAGGGAGTCACAAAAATTATTTTCCTTTAAAGAATGTCCGAAAATCTGCCGAATGTATCCAGTTTCCTTAATCCCTGTCTAGGTGTAATTTTAAACGACAAAATACAATACAGACATCCTCAGTTATAATATATTCAATGCTGGTGTGGTCAATACTGTGCGTAAAATGATGATTTGTGTTGTGGTGTTCTGTCTCTACTAATGTCATTATTATGATAGGGCTGTTGATTTCAATATCATCGAATCACCAAAAGGTAACAAGGTGACAATACTGTTCCCACCTAGGCTGAACTGCAATGCTACAAGATACAGACTTTAATTTTGATTTATTAGTCAGTACTCTTCTTTATGAATTATTACTAATATGACTATTAAATTATATAAAAAAATCAAACAAACAATAAAAAAACATTGTGTAGAATAACTGTTGCTAGACTCAAAACATTAAAACAACTTATGCATTTACATATTAAAAATATATTAACACTTTACATGCTTGTAAATATAGATTAGAGATGGTGTATTTATTATTTAGCATACTTATATGCATATGCAGTTTAACGTATTTAAAGTTGTTAGTGAATTGATGTGTTTGCATGAAGATATATTTCAAAAGTCCCTAAAATAAAAGTAAAGCACCAGAGGAGAATAAATGTATTTATGGGCAAATCTATGTATAAAAACATTAAACCTATTCGGTAAATAAAACGTCATTATAAGCCAAGAACCTCCAGACTGGTATATAACTGACACCGTTTTACACTTCTCTATAAAATTCGGAAACAAACGTACCATAAAGAAACACGTGTAAAGATGATTTTATAAAAAAAAATAAGATAAAATCTACCCTTCATAAGATAGTTTTTTTGCAATAAAAGTAACTTTCTTCGACACTTTCTATTATTTCCATATCCTGCTATGATATTTGGCACTTCCATTTTTGTAACGCCGCTTCGTTTTCAACGTTACAGAAATACGGAAAAGCCAACGATATATAGGTTTGACATTATCTCTTTCCTAATGTCTAAAGTACCGATCTTTTCCTTGGATTTATTCTTATTAGTTATGCGTTTAAGACGTCGAATGAGTAGGATAGATCCAACCCAACAATGACTAAATCGTAAACTGCTCCAAAATTAGGACGTGTAATCGTAAACTGCTCCAAAATTAGGACGTGTCTATGGAAAAAATCATGGAATGCGTAACTGGAGCCAACACTTGTCAAACTAATATCTTAATATTGATGAAAATATCCTTAATCGAAACACAATGCAATTTTTTCCACACAGAAGGCGATCAATTGCAGTCGACTGACAAGAATATTCAGACTGATGCTTTAGAGTGATGTATGAAATAAGGAGATGATTAATGGCACATTTAAATAAGTTAGATTTGTAACCTTTCTCCTGAATAGGCGATTTCTTTGTTTAAACGCCTATATTATTCACAAACGAAGCTACGATAAGACACTAAAATGACTATACAAGGACACATGAATCTGCGGACGACAAAATAATGTACTTGGCACTAAGAGATGTTGACGTACCATATTTTAGATTATCATGCAGCTACTTTATCATAATACGTTATGGTGTGAAGAAAGCCAACGCTTTTAAATTTTATTTTAAGTCATAGCTAGTTACAAGTCGTATTCTGGAAATCATTTTTCAAACCAAATATAACAAAAATTGATGTTACTGAGGAAAGGGCACAATCTCAAAGCACAGCCTTCCCGAGGCATCAGAAGAAGAGATGGTGACGAACATACAAATCGTCAGAAAACTTACCTAGAGGTGTCGGTAAGCATTCTCCGTTGTTGCACGACTGTTTGACATGAGGACGAGACTCTTCGCGACAAACATCTGCTGGTTGGCCATGACTGTTAACACATGAGACAACACGAGACTGTATTCCGTCTCCACAAGTCTGGGAACACTAGAATCAGAGTAGAGAAACATATATTACTAAAAGCACAAGCAATGAGTAAACGCGTTTTTACCTAGAACTTTTGTCAGACTATAGGTCGTTCACGAAGGTAAATGAGTGTCTATATTTTCTAGTGGAGCTGTGGTACAGGTCTAGGTATTGAATAAGGGCACCGACATCTGTGTTTATATATATATATATATATATGCCTAGATATGACATCATGTAATCATGTTGATATCTGCTTACCATTTGCTATTCATTAAATGGATATAAAATATGCATTGAAATTAGTATTGAACATTGAAAAATTTACTTGTTTGTCAAATTAAACTATCGGTTACTGTTTTATATGAAAAAGTCATCTCATCCATAGTCATTCATTTCAGAACAATGATAAGATGATAACATAATAAAGCTGAGCGCAAGGAAATAATACATTCCAGAAAAGAAATTTCGCCGGGGCTAATTCGACAACCTGAACTCAGTATCGCACTGCTACAGTACTCCTGAATCTAACCTAATCTGACATTTTAGTTTTATGTCAAGTCATTAAGATGAGATATTGACATACATGAGTTAATCTTGCTTTTTGTCCGCTTTTTCTCAGAATTTGTTTACAAAATGGTTTCCAAGGTGACATGTGCAGCAAACCTTTAACAAGAGAGCCAAGATAACCCTGTCTCGCTCACCTGAGCACAAGACAAGTGTTCCCTGGGGCGGGGCAATTTATTACCCTAGATCTGCAATTTGAAGACGTCACCGCGATACTCTCAATGAAGTTTCGAGTCAATTGGCCTTCCGATTCAGAAGAAGTTCGAAAAAGGTTTTAAAGATGGCAGCCGTGGCGGCCATCTTGGATTTTCGATCAGAACGATTTTAGCTATGTTTAATCTGCAAGTCACCCCGATAATTTCAATCAAGTTTCGATTACATTGGTTTTCGGTTCAGGAGAAGCTCAAAAGAGATGTTCAAGATGGCGGCCGTGGCAGCATCTTGGATTTCTGATCAAAACGATTTAGCATTTTTGATCTACAAGTCGCTCTGATACTTCCTACAAAGTTTTGAATCAAGTGGTCTTTCCGTAGAGGAGAAGAAGCTGAAAATATATCTACACGGTGGCGTCTATGACGGCCGTCTTGTATTTTCAATCAGAATGAATTTAGCTATATTTTTATCTACAAGTCATGCCCATACGTAATACCAAATTTCAAGTCAATTGTCCTTTTGGTTCAGGAGAAGTTTAAAATAAATTTCAAGATGTCGACCATAGCGGCCATCTTGCATTTCCGACCTAAAGTCAGCTCAATACTTCCAATGAAATTTCTAGTCAATTGGCCTTTCAGTTAAAGAGAAAAAGTTCAAAAAAGAATTTCAAGACAGCTATTTTGGTGGTCACCTAGGCAACAGTTCTATAAGGTTTGACTGAAATTGGCCCAGAGGTGTAGGATAAGTTGTCATTTACAACAAACTTTTGATTCAACATGAGGCGCGACGACGGACGACGCAGGACAGACGACGCACGACGGGCATTGACTGATCGCAATAGCTCACCACAAGCACTTCGCTCAGGTGAGCTAAAGCGTGGACAGATCCACCGAATCATCACAACAATCTGAAAATTTTGGTAAAGAGGTATAAAATCAGATGTTTGCTTGAAATTTATGAAAAGCTACATTTTAATTGTTAAAGACAACTTCACCGGATCCGTTTCTGTTGTATCGATTTGAAGCAAGAACAACTACTAACTATTTTCCCAAGTTGTCAAGAATACCATTTATACTAGAAAAGGACCCGCGCAAGCGCGGGTATAACATTAAATTTTAATCCATCGGACAGATTTCAACCTGAAAACACGAGGACCATGATGGTCCTATATCGCTCACCTGAGCAAACAGCTTTGTATACTTACTGTTGAAGTTTCAGCAAAGTTTGATGCTCTAAGATTTTTGTATAAATTTATAGCCCTGCTCCCAAGCGTCCATGTTTTTTTCACGCATCATGATGGCTTGAACTGAATCTTGAAAGAGGGTCACCAAAGGAACAATTCTGCCAAGTTATATTGAAATTTGTCCAGTGGTTTCTGACAAATAAATTTTTCAAGTGTTTAAGGGAAGATAAGCCCCATCCCCTAACGGCCATTTTTTTGACGAATCATATATAGCTTGAACAAACTTGGTAGATGGTCGCCAAAGGAACATTCCTGCCAAGTTATATTGAAAGTGGTTTCAGACAAGAAGATTTTTTAAGTTTTCTATTTAGATATATAGGGAAAATAAGCCCCACCCCTAGCAGCCATGTTTTTTGACGAATCATGATTGCTTGAACAATCTTGGTAGAGGGTCACCAAAGCAACATTCCTGCCAAGTAATATTGAAATTGGTCGGGTGGATTCTGACAAGAAGAATTTTAAAGTTTTCTATACAGATACATACGGAAAATAAGCCCCGCCCCCCTGGCGGCCATGTTTTTTGACATATCATGAGGGCTTGAACAATCTTGGTAGAAGGTCACCAAAGCAACATTCCTGCCAAGTTACATTGAACTCGATCCAACAGTTTCTTACGAGAAGATTTTTAAAGTTTTCTATATAGATATAGGGAAAATATGCCCCGCCCCCTAGCGGCCATGTTTTTTGACGAATCATGACGGCTTGAACAACCTTGGTAGAGGGTCACCAAAGAAACATTCTTGTCAAGTTATATTGAAATCGGTCCATTGGTTTCCGACAAGAAGATTTTTAAACTTTTCTATATAGATATATAGGGAAAAATAAGCCCCGTCCCGTGGCTGCCATGTTTTTGGACGAATCATGATAACTTGAACAATCTTGGTAGAGGTCAACAAGGAAACATTTCTGCCAAGTTATAATGAAATCGGTCCAGTGGTTTCTGACAAGAAGATTTTTGAAGTTTTCTATATACATGTAGATATATTGGGAAAATAAGCCCTGGCCACTGGCGGCCACGTTTTTTGATGAATCATGACGACTTGAATAAACTTGGTAGAGGGTTACAAAAGAAACATTCCTGCAATGTTATATTGAAATCGGTCCAGTGGTTTCTGACAAGAAGATCATTAAAGTTTTCTATATTGATATACAAGGAAAATAAGCCCCGCCCCCCAGCGGCCATGTTTTTTGACAAATCATGACGGCTTGAACAATCTTGGTAGAGGATCACCAAGGAAATATTCTTGCCAAGTTATGTAGAAATCGGTCCAGTGGTCTCTGACAAGAAGAGTTTTAAACTTTTCTATATAGATATATAGGGAAAATAAGCCCCGTCCCGTGGCTGCCATGTTTTTTGACGAATCATGACGGCTTGAACAATCTTGGTAGAAGGCTACAAAAGAAAATGTCGAGTTCAACAATCTTTCAGTTATATCGCGACGGTGTCTGGATTTGACAGGTTGCTCAATGCTCACTTTAAGAGTGCTGCCTCCCTGACATATTACATCTCAGACGCATGACGTGACATTCCACCAAGTCACATTATACTGACACCGGACCGACCAGTTCCACTTTCTCAATGCCGTGCGCAAACGAAAGAACAGTTAATGCCATTTTGAAAGTCTTTGGTATGACTCAGCCGGGGATCGAACCCACAACCTCCCGGACGCAAGCCGGACGCTCTAGTAACTGAACCACTGCACCAGTAGGTTCGAAGGTAATCGGCCTGCTGATTTAAACTGTTTTTACCATAACTGAGCCAGCACAAATGACAAAACCAACAAATGACTGGACTTCCAGGGAAGAATCAGATCAACATGGGTATCCGCCCAGTTTGATCAGTCTTCGCTGTGCACTCAATGAGTTGCTAAGTAGCTAGGGTTTTTAAAGCTTCTATGGCTTTGGAAAATAAAGAATAGAATTCTACACAGTGAAAACTGATCAGACTGGGTAGTTACCCAGGCTGATCTGAGTCTCCGCTAGGTGCACAGTCATTTTGTTGATTTGTTGGCGGCTCATATATGCAGTGTTGCTGCTAGGACCAATGTGATGGGACCATTTGTTGCCCCATAACCATTGTTAAAAGGCAGATACCTATTTTAAGGGATTCTGTTACCTTAAATATTAGCAACACGACTTAATATTGAGGGTCATCAAGGCCCCTTGCCCCATACATGCTTTTAGGTGGAGAAATAGCCCCTTGTCCTCCTCAAGATACACAATGTATATTGGCAAGGCGGATATCCTGATGACATAATTGGAACATTTTAACAAATGTTTGTTCCCCAAATGCTTCAGAGGTTTTATATGAAATTGGATTTGGGTTGACCCAGCGGTTTCTGAGATGTTCGAAGAGTGCGGACGATGGAGCCTGCCTATACTGTAAGTTCACCTATAGGCTGAAGACTTCAGAATACAAATCAAAAGCATTCCATGGTTCACGAATGACAAAGTTCTGCCCTCTTTAATATATTGATGAAAACTTTTCTAAATATAAGTCAACATGGGACATCTTCAAAAACAACAAAAATAAGTTTGAAAACCCAATTGTAATGGTTGCTATGGCAACAACAATACACTACATGTTGTGTTGTAAAATTGTTTGTCTTTAATAGATGTCATAGCAGCAATCTGTGAACAATGTAATTAAAAGCATGATAGTTTTATAGTTGTTAAATATTGAAACACAAATCTATGAACAAAATCAACATGACACAGAAATTTAGGTTGCCATGGCAACAAATATGTCAAATTTATCCCATAAAAGCGCATAGTTTTATTTAATATATTCTGTTTACACTGCATTCTTTTCACCACTTTGATTGCTAAGTACTGGATGACAATTTAGAAAGAAAAAAAAAAGTTATCACTTAAGAAAAAATTGCGTTTCCATGGAAACAAAACTGTTTCCTTTATTGAAATAATATGTGGTTTTGACTGATTTTAACTATAAAAGGTAAATGTTTATTATTTGACTGGTTTTAATGTGTTACTAATAAAGTATCTGGCTGTGCGTGTAGCAACATTCACATCACTTTGCTTTGTGTTTCCCTGTCAACAAAACACATGCATTTATCCCATAACAAAGCCGTATAAAAACAGGTATTTAAGGTAGCGCGGTAGCTCAGTGGTGAGCGCACTGGCCTGAAGAGTAGAGGTACTGGGATAGACACCAGTCTTAGGCGAGGGAATTTTCGGTGTCCGAACATGCTTTCCTTCATGTCATTTGAAGGCATGAAATGAAAACAGTGTGCCGTCCTTCGGATCGGTATGTTAACTGGATGTCCCATGTACAAGGAAAGTGACATCATGTGCAGGTTAAAGAACTATACGGTAATTCAAATTGGATACTTGTAGGCCTTCATCCTGCAACCCGGGATGTACAATTACACTGTCTGTATCCTCCTAGGAAGTTTAGACGTAATGGTAGAAAGAAAGAAGGAAAGGCAGTATTTTACGCCATTGCCCATAAGAATATGTTGTTTTTGATTTTCCGTAATAAAATTTGGATTGTACTGAAGTACTGCTTTTGCTAACAGGTTAAACAATATCAAAATAAAATAAAAGATGAAACAAAGAAATAAAGAAAAACAACGGCTAAAATTTTCATTAAATTAAAAAAAACACATACACACACATACACACAGAAGGTAACCAATTAGACTAAAACCCGGGTCCGTTCGTAGGAGAGGCCACTACACCACAGAGGACAGATAAAGAACTGACCAAAATGAAAATATTTATTGGCTAGATTTTTCAATGCAGTTTGAAATAAGTGAATCACCTTCCCAGTCCCCTTCACCCCCCCCCCCCCCCCACACACACAGTATGAAATGAGTGAAACATCTCTCCCGTCCCCTTCTCCCCTTCCCCCTCCCCCCACCCATCCACACACATAAAAAGAATATTCTTAATTTTGTGTGCCATTACGTTTTAATTTTATGTACATGATTCTTTCTTTCGGTTCACAGCTTCGTCGTTTAGAGACATCAGAAGGCATAAGCTGCTCACCGTCTGTAATGTACTTGGATGAACTGATTTATTTCCCACGAACTTGAAGGTCAGTAAGGTCAATCTGCGGCAGCGCTTGTATCCGATATGTCACGGTGGTGCACAGCTAAGCCGGGAGCCAGTGCGCGTGATTTATTTATACTTCATCTATTTATACAGTGCCCTAGATAAGATTTTAAGCAATTAGGTATTTTGGGCTATTTTTACTCATCCATTTCTCATTGAATTGGATATCAGGAATTTTTCATTGGGTACCCTGTTATGTTAATGGGTGCAAGAATTACTGATAATTGTGTATTTACCCCATAGATTTAATTTTAATTACTTTTTTTTCAAGACTTTAACTGGATAAAAGCAGCTTATCTCAGGTACTGATTTATGTAGGTGGAAAATTCGAGAAAGATATTCAGCTACCTTGGGAGAACTGAAAAAGTATTGTCTTTAAAATAAAAAATCAGAAAAAGCAAACAAAATGCCGTAAATCTCAAACCGAAATTATCAATGAGGGCAATATGCTGACGGATCAGTGTTGAAAACATGCTGTTAATCTGTACCGTTATCTAGGTTAATCTTACAGTCTATTTATTTAGTAATATAGATAAATGATCTATCATCTGCTTCATTAGATAACTATATTTAACAGTTTTTTTTATTATTATCATTGCCACAGACACAGGCATTTTACGTTCATTTGGAATTTTTTTCATAAACTTGATTTTTTTTTCAATATTAAATCAATGTAAAATGTTTCATTTGCCCTTGTTTGTTTGATCGCCATTTCTTGATACCCTTTCACTTCCCTGCTGAGTCTTCTGCAAAGCTATTAATGTGTGCATTTAAATGCTATTTTTCGGTCACCTTACCAAATCACTAACAACTGCGCCATAAGCCTAATGATTGCAAAAGCAGCAATATATGTTGTACGAAACAAACATATGTACTAGTTTTGAACATACTGCAATGACACATTTACTAACGCATATTTTCAAATTGACCAAAATCAACTGTACTATGCGTAACCATTAATATTTGTGGAAAATGATAATAGTATGAAAGGTAGTTCTTGTCGTTTTATTAATAACATAGCTGTGTAAGCGCGTGTTTCCAAAAAAAAAATGATAAAAACGAATATGAGTTAGGAGACCTCCACACGGAAAGAACAAGTATATATTTTTACCACTATAGAAGCAGTGGGCAATAGCTAGGATCCCTTGAAGCTAGCTGAAGCCCCAAATATTCATTACTGATCTTTTCATGGCGGCACTTTTATTGTGGTACGTTTTTTCAATTGTTATGTAGTATTTCACTTTCTATTTTTTTTCTTTTAGCAAACCTTTATGTTTATGATATATCCAATTAAATTTGAGTAACAGTTGCCATCTTTTGGGGAAAAGACTTGCCAAATATGCTTGCCGTCAGTTCATTTCGTGGCTGCTAAATTGTATTTGTCTGTCTTTCCCTTTGGTGTTAGGGGCTTGATGTGGATCTGATCGTATCTTTACTTATTGAGAGGTAAACGTTGAATATATGCCACCTTTCCTGCGAATCGGCTGGTAACACGCGTAAATAACATTTAAATGTTAATAAACATTGGTCATGGGTTTGTTAGTAAAGCGACTAGTTAGACACTATGTTTTCTAATCAATTACAAATAGGTGGTGGGTTAGCACATGATAATAAAGTTTATTAAATATGATCTGGTTCGAACAAAACAAACGAAATAGTGCTAAATAAAATGATCATAATGTGATTATATTACAACATCTGTCATTACCATAACTCACTACTTTCTACAAATAAATTAGTATAACAAACACATAGATGTATATTAATTATTATTATCATAAGTGTCCCCATATAGTGAATGATTTAAAGCGCCAAGATCACATCCGAAGGCCCTGTAACACATGATATATAAGTAGTCTTGACGTCATCAAACCATTTCGTAGAATACGATAACAGATGTTTACTGCAACTAGGGTTGACAATACTCTAGGTCATGGCTTTCCTTGGATCCAATCAAGAGCTACCCCAATTTCTAATTCAATGCTTCGTAAGTGACATTCTTAAATCAAATTGTACTAAGAGCGTTTATTACGCATGGTAGGCTTTTCCACATTGCCTTTTTCATATGGCTGATTTACCAATATTGAATTATTCTGGTTGCATTTTTCAGGACCAGTTTAGATCAGGTAGCTAAATGTTTTTAGGGACACTGTAAAAGCCAAAACATGCAATCAGAATATTTAAACATTGTGTCACAAACCATAAACTTAAACTGCATCTTGATGAGTTGTATTAAGAAATACATTGTTGGGGCCAATGCATACAAAATATTTAAATGTTGAGTTACAAACCAATAAACACAAACATCTGGGTGATATTTAGAAGGTAAATATGTTCCTAACTGACATTATACAAACAAAAAAGTGTACAAGCAGAATATTTAAAGGGCGTAATACAACCACTAGACATATACTACATCTTGACAAGATCCATTTGGAAAGTAAATATAAATTTTCAACAGGCGTCTTACAGACCAGAGGATACCCGTAAGGCGTTTTCTGTATTATTGAATGAAAGAAATATTCAAAGGAAATTCTAATGCCCCTTAAAAACCAGTAATTATTCAAAGCATTTTTGCGGAGGAGAACCCTCCAGTTATATACTAAAATAAGAGTTACACAGGCGAAAACACCAGTTAATTAAGAACTGTTATAGGCAAGAATTGAACTTATATTGTATTAAACTACACAGGAACGACCACAATCACAGAACACAATCTACCCCAGCTACCGGATAAGGGGTTGCTTACACGAAATGACATAAAAAAAAACAGCACTTCATTGAAAACAGTATGAACAAACGAAGGAAAAAAAACATACGCATGAAGAGGACCTAGAACAGAAATATCGGCTTGGAACGGTCAACAGTAAAACCGTTGAGGGCTGGGTGGAGACAGGGCACAACCATTTGAGTCTGGTTTTGTGCTAATCGTTTGCAGACATTGGCCACCTGTATTCAAGCAAATTATTTGTCACATTACAATACTTACGGACAGACGTTTATGCAATTTCATATACAGTCGAACTTCGATGGCTCGAACATCTTTGGGACCATAGAAAATTGTTCGAGACATGGGTAGTTCGAGCCACTGAGGGTTAATCATGACATCAGTTCAGGAAGCAAATAGCGATAATTTAGGGAAATCTTTTCGATTTTCTACACAATGATTGTATGTTGAGTGTACTCATTAGAATCGCCTCTATGAGGCGATTCTAATAAGTACACACAACATACAAGTCCATGATAAAATAAGAAAAACTCCCTAAATATTTGTTTTCTTGAGCTGTTGGAAGGATTTTGTAGGGACTGAAAAAAGAGTTCTAATCATCCAGGGTAAATGAGCAATCCGGGTTCGAGCCAATGAGGTTATACTGTATATTATCATTATACAAAATGTTAGCAAAATGTACAAGTATGCTTATTTGCTAAGAAACTGACGACATTAATTGAACAGAATTGAATATATTAAACAGTAAAAAACAGACAACGAAACATGGGTAAATAAGAAATTGAGTATAAAAGCAAGCAGGCAAATGTAACAATAATGTATCAAAGCGATGCTTCTAGTAAATAACACAGCAAGCACAATCTCGTTCTAAGAAATTTGTAACAAACAAAAAGTCTAGGGTAAGGTCTGTTTACAAAAGCAACCGCAAAAACTTCATATTGTCATGTTTGCAATAATAATAAGTATAACTCTCCTGTTCAAACAATATAAAATGTATCGGTTTGAACACAATGTTAAATTTATAATTTTGTCGATTCTTCTTAGGCGTTATTCGCTTTAAAAGAACCCAGGTTCCTCAGAATTTATAATCACGTAGGCAAAAGCGGCAAATATATTATGCGAGCAATGTACAATACGAGGCCTCAGTTAATGATGATGACTTCAGATGTCCGCGGATATCTGATGCAATACCACATTCCCAACAAATTCAAACTGCTACTTTTAACCATCGTTTGAACTATCATAGTATAAAAGGCATGTAATAAACTTAAACAAACTGCATTTGCAATCTGCTGTTCAACTTTCGAACCAAACTACTTTTATCTTATTTTCTAGATGCTTGTGCAGAAGTGATGCGAAAATTATTTTCTTGCTAGAATGCAAATACGTTTAACATTTTTGGAGGTTTTTGTGGACTTGCTTTTGTCTCAGACTTACTCAGAAATATTTAGCGAGACTGCATTACATGACTTGAATAAAAGCGAATACGTGCCCTTGCAGAACCTACCTCTGACCAGCCAGTTACTTTCCAGTTAGCATCCATATTTCCCCGGCATCTCATTATAGAGCATGTTTCTTGCATAGATACATTTGGCTTGGGAATATTTGTGCAATATCTGTTGTCTAGGATCGCTGGCTGATGTCTACGATTTGACTGGGTACATCGCAGGTACCGTGTTTTCACGCCGCTGCCACACGTTTTTGAGCACTAAGCAGCATAATAAAAGCAAGTAAGCAAAAAGTGGAACCGGAGGCCAGGAACTGTTCATTTTTTCATATACGACGTTTAAAGACCCCAAGACCAGTACAGCGACAAAAGCATGCCAGTATATTCCAGTAATGTGAATAAGTGCTACAGTAATATCATGATTAACCAAATACCATGAAACAGTAGCTTAACGAGATCTTGTTAATGATGAGTATGTGATGTTCATTCTCAAACCTAATGCTGATTGTACACTATTTTACATACCAGCTGTGTTTTTGTTCAATTAATCGTTTTGACGAGTAGCCTTTGTCGGCAATAGAAATTGTATTTTGTTAAATACATTTTTGTGGAAATATCTCTACCAGACAAAGCAACAGTTAATATACTACGAGCATTTTCCCTATGAACGACGCTGTCCGATCTAAAATCATGTCAGTCTCTGGAAAGGTATAAGCGGGTAATTTTTGTCACTGTACTGTATATTCTGCCGAGTAGCATAGAATACAATCAAACAACTAAACAAGGTCACAATACGTCGCACATGGCATAAACACATTATACTAACTACATGTTCCTAGCCCGGTTCAAGTCAAGAAATAATCTATGATCATATTACGTTTGACATAAAACATTGATCTGTGCGTTTGACATGACATGCTCAATGTGACGAAACACTTTCGGTAGTCAAATTGACCATGCGGACAAAATTAGGTTTTAAATCCCGTCTCCCCTACAATTGTCTAAACGTAAAGTTGTCAACCCAATCATTGTTGATGGCTATGCTTCACTCTTTAATTGCACGACGGCGGTTCGGACCTCAGACTCAATGACGGCCTCTTCGTAAAACTTTAACCTGTGGGTTGGGGCTTGATGATATGTCTTTGGCTTGGCCCACCGTGGTTCAACTATTGGTTTTCATTTACTCTGGCATACAGTAGAATTAGCCAGGAGTACTCGTCTTTGTTTATTGTAGTGATTAATTTGATTTTTATGTTTTCGCTTTGATGCATTGACTGAGTTGGGAGCCTTTATGCGAACTGAAGTTTTATGTGTTTATGTATAAAGAGTAGCATCGGGACCCAGGGTGAAGTTAGCTAGCTGTAAAAGTGCTTTAAACCCCTCGGTGGTTTGCTCTACCGACCGTTCTAAGGCGGTGGTCCCGGGTTAGTCTTACTCCTTGTTGCTTTGTGGTTTATTCTACGAGGCGATTTGTTGTATGTCTTTCCGTGTGTCATTTTGTTCTTGTGTTTTTCAGTCCTTTCAGTATTGCGATTACCGCGCTTGGGGAGGAGAGAGCTAATCTTAGTCCTTTTCGTATGTTTGTTCGGTTTGTGCTTGTTTAGATTTGTCGGTTTCCTCTTCCTCTTAGGGTCTGGGAAGGGCTGCGGTTTGTGACTGTGGCACTCCCTGGACTTTTCTCTTACTTTTTTTTACTAAAGTTGTAGAAATATTGTCATCTTTTATATAACAGGTCGTTTAGATGCCACCTATCCTTTAGCCTTAATATAACTTTGAATTTAAATTTAAAATAACAACTCTGGGACTCGGGGATTTGAACTAGTTTTACAGGAAGCAAATCTTCACCATAGCCTCCGACATAATCTGGAATACATTAAAAGGAATATTTTAATTCGCGTAGGGTCTTCTTAACTCAATCAGTGTATCACCCAAGAAACCAAATAATATCACGTTTAATAGCTGAGATGAAACAAAGGCGAGGATCGTTACAAACCATATATATACTGGCAGCCAGAAGGAGAGTGAAAATTATTGGCTAATCCACGGTGGTCTAATCCAAGGACATTATACTAGGTACCTACCTAGTTCGGTAAGTGAGTATGGAACCGTCAATGAATCCAACAGACGGCCTGTCGTCTCGCAATTAAAGAGGAAAGAGTAATACTCAATCATGACTGGTGAATAATTAGGGAATATCGATGGTATAAATTTACATTCATGTGCTAGAAAAATTCATATTTTGGATGGCTATACAAAGTCTCTCCGTATTTCATCATATTGCAGGTTTTATTTTTTCTTCCTTTGGGATCACTGAGCCTATTCTGGACTTTTGATTAATCGAGTTCCACATAAGCCGGGGCTGGGGTTGAGGCATGCATTGCAGTAAACTGCTGTCATTAGAAACACTCTTAATAAAACCGAAATTCATATTTACGTTGTTCTATATATTCCCGGTTTCAAATAGCAACTATTATAAATTTCATTTAAATGTAAAACCTGCCATATTTATGACAATTTTAAATTTTATATATTTACTTTTTAAAATGAAACGTGCAATACATTGTGCCTACATAATACTTATCTGTATGTCCAAATACAATAAGATTTATACGCAAAGAAAGCAAAGAGACAAAGAATGATACAAATATAATATTTCTGTTTTATTTATATTTATAGTAGAGTGTCCCCAAAACAGATTACAAATTAAAAGGGAATACAGATTAACAAACGTCTTTAGACTTCACTCTGATTCCCAATTATTATTATGTATTATAGAATAAAATATTGTTTAAACCTATTGTAGAATTTCAAAATTGCCATTGTGTTATAGTCCTGAGCAGACGTGGACAAATTTATATCGTATTTTAGAGAATTTGACCAATTCCGCCATAATATATTTTGACCATGTCACATGAGGCTACATGCAGAACAAAGTAACTTCGTATGTGAGCTAAAATTATTAAAATTTGAATACTGAGGGTTTATTATGCCATAAAGGTGGTATGCTCGGAATTCTGATTAGATATTGGCTTTTCCATGACAACAATTCACGAATGGTTTGATACCCCCTCGTAAGCAACAATAACACCAGACCACAAGTTGCGTCAATACAGTATCAGTATGTGTAAGAGTACGGCACAGATCAGGGTTTTATGTCTGACATGACTAGAATCTGTATAGCTTATTTTTCTGTTACTTCAATAAACTTTACTTTAGTATATGTTTAAAGTATAGAACATTAAAACTAAGAAGCAAAATATAAGTATAACGTTTTTAACTTAAGAAGCTAAGTTCTACATACTGGTCTATCACCGTGATTTCATAGTTGAGCGTCACCACGAGAAAATCGGGTTTTCGAGCGAATGCGGAGGGGTAAAGTCTAGATCTAGATCTAATTTTACATTTATACAGTCTAATCTTTGCCTACATTGTCCAGGCTTATACAGTCATTGGATATTGTAAAATATATCTACATAAATACTCTGATGCGCTGATAAAGGTGGGTTTCTCCTTTCGCATTTGCACCATTTTCGTACGGCTTAGCTCAGGTATCATTAAAGAAAGATTAAATATTATTTACTCGAGTGTTTATCAGGTAAGTAAGTAAAATAGATATTTTAAGTACATGGAAGCTGAAACACATACATATAAACTTGTTAAGTTAATTTCCAAATATACGTATATTCGTCTATATTAGTAAGGTGGTCTACAAAACTAGCACTATGCTCTTGTTAAAATGACTTTGGAAAATACACAGAAAAAATATTTTAGCAATATTAAATAAGGGCATTTGATCTAAAGCATATCGCAAGAGCCCTATTTGTCAAATATGCAAAAAAGCGAAGATAAATGCACTTTGAGCTTGGCCTGTATCTCGGTTTCTGCTGATATTCCTTAATTCATGATCATCCAGGTATGAGGTCTGCGAACGCTGAGTCCTCTCCGATTTGCACAGGCTGTCAGGATTGCAGCTGTCTGCATATTTGGTAAGGCATTTTCCCGTGAAAACGTTATAATTAAGATTAGCTGATGCTATCAATAACAATGACAGAGCCGCACACAATCAACCCAAACAAGGACGAAATATATGGCAAAATACAATACATACACGGACCAACGGTCAGTACCTGCACAATATCAAACAGTATATTCTACTTTACTTCTAAAACAATAAACAACCACAACATTCAACAATCTGTCTATATACTGAACAAACTTAAAACGCACGTGCAAGTACTTTATATAGAAAGCTTTTATTGAAAAAAAAAAACGATTACAATATTGAGTGTTTGATCCCACTTTCTAAAGTGTAATAATAATAATAAAAACGCCAATAAATCACATTTTACGTTTAATATTATTCTAACGATTTTGTTGTCGATAAAGTTACCATATTTATAAGTAACGTGACGTGGTTTTACTAAATCCACTCTCATTTTAACTCCTGTCTTACACTATTGCAAAAGGAATAGCAAAGAACAGATTAGCGCCGACAGCTCTTTATTTGGGCTAATGTATTATCCAGGTATACTGATATAGCCCGATTGTTAACGGTTAGTGGTTGAAAGCAGTTGAATGTAAGCTCAAATTTGTTTTAATAACCAATGCATTCGGTCTGAATATTTAAAGAAGAGATAGTTTTTTTTCTTAAATTTTACGTTTCCTTCCCTTTGCGAGCTGCTTGACAATAAAAATGTACACGCACCAGCTGATACCATGATCAGACTGCAGTCTGCAGATCAGTAATCTGAATTGCTAGGCAACCTCTTTAATCATAGTGTTTTTTCGTCACTATGGCTGATGCTTAACTGCTAGGTTTGGCTAGGGACTTTACAATGAAGTATTTGCACTGTGGTTACAAATATTGTATAACATAGTGTATTGTTATTTATTTGAAAATGTGTAGAAAATACTGAAAGCGTACACACGTAGTGTAAGCAACTAGGCAATATATGAACATACTGAATATTCACACAACAAAAAGCGTCTAGGATGCATAATACGGAATTATACTCACTGGTCCCCAAGGAGATAACAGCCAGTCAAATGAGTCATAGTCATAACTATCTTTGCACGCCGCTCGATCACAGTTTTTCTTGTCATCCGGTCTGTCTGTCTTGCAAATTTCGTCTTTCAAAACTCTGTTACCCCTTTGACAACTGACTCTTCTCTTTTGTTCTCCTTTTCCACAGGTAACCGAGCACTAGGAATAAACAGACAGCATTGTTGAATTTTACTTGTTTCAAGTATTCTTGGAGCAGCATACCTGTATTCTTCTGAAGGCGAACGAAAACGGTTTTATTGCAGGAACTAGTACTCATCTCCGAACAAAAATGTAAGGGAAATGCCACAATCACGCAATTCTTTACTCAACGATATGATAAAAATGCAGTAGAATGCATTATAAATCTATGACCAGACACAGTTTCATTAGTTATAAAATTAATACCATGTTCATTCCAAGAAGCCCGCTTCATATTTTGCCAAACGTGTTAATCCCTTCATACGTCAGCATTAAGTACTTACAACATCGGCGGGAATATCATCTGTTTTGAATTTGCTAAAGAAAGAAGCAGGCATTTATTGAATAAATAAATTGGTAATTGTAGTAAAATACGTATCCACTGACACAAAATATATTTTCAATAATTTTCATATATTCTATGAGTATAAAACATATTGCACATACCTCGGACCAAGGGCCCATGTACCAGGCGACTGGGCACTCAGCTTCATTACAAGCACGTTTCCGTACTGGCTTTTCAATATGTTTGCAGAATCTGTTTTTGATTTGTTCATTATCTGAGTTCAAGCATTTCAGTCTACGTTTCTGCACACCTCCGCCACAAGGCTCACTGCAAACTGTCCACTCTCCTGTTATCCATCTGAAAAAAACAACAACAACAAAACAACTCAACGATACTATACTGTCTTATCATGACAGACACGTTTTATTGAAAATATACCCTAGTAACCGCACTTCCAAGGGCTTAAGAGCGGTTGGTGGGGTCCTTTGTTCTCTGATACATCCTGCTGTGAATCCAAGATATTTCTAACATAGCCATCAGCTCTGCAGTAAAAATTACATAAGGCGTAGAAATAATGCCATATGGTTCTGACTGCCATTAATGAGATAAATGCTGATGTATCGAACTGATTGATGGCAATGTCTGATATTGTCGAAAGCAACTTAAAAGGTCTAATTATAAGACTGAAATATAGAGTAATAAAACTCAAGAAGACTGTAAATGAAACTGCCTGCAAACCAATTTTGTAATCTTATTTAAATTGACTAATTCAGACAGCCGCTTAACTTTTAGAATAACGAAATTGCACCCCCTCCCCTTTTCGCGTTTAACAATTGAAAATCTTTTTTGTTCGTAAAACGTTGGCTTGTAAATCAAACGATAGCTTCTTATTCAGCAATGACAAAATATAAGAAACATAAAGAACAATATGTTTTTGGATTTCACCGTATAAGAAAACAGAAAACAAAAACAAAAAGCTGTACGAGTAAGCCAGATCTGATGCGGTAGTATTAGCTAATGGCAAAATGAAGATGTCTCATGTATATAGAAATGACGTTTGCCTGGTAAGCATCAAAAAGGATCTCAATAATTTACAGAAAAAAAAGATAGAACAGGTCATACATGACAATAATGCATATACAGAACAAAGACTGAATAGTCATCTACCATGTATAAAACCATTTCATAAGTTTTAAGTTTGCTCTATCCGAACGAAGTTTTGTGCGTTCATTGCTTTGAAAGTGAGTTAATTGATGCATGCTATCCAATTTTTTAGATATTGTGGCATAACGTGTTCTTTCGCGTATGTATTTAAAGGTTAGCACTATTTAGGCTATGCCATCCGATGAAAATTAGTAATATTTTCCCCTTACTTTTTCCCAGTAAACAAGACGACATTTCATTCAAATTGTCGGACACGTTTTATTTTTTGGTGAATAGATACGAACGCTATTAAATGCTGTCTGCTTTTATTTACAGCCAGCAGATTAAAATATTAGCTTTCAACGTCGAACAGTCTCTAATATGCTTGTCCAAAGATAGGGTCCGCCTTTTTTTGGACGGGTTTTCAAAAACTCGTTATACACTTATCTCCCCTGAAGTCCGAGGTTTACCTTTTGGTTAATGTTTTTTCAAAGTTATATATTACCTTAATTCTGTAGTGGATTGCTTTCATATTTGGTAGGGATGAAGAGGAGGACCAGTAGGCATGTGGCGTGCAGAGATAAATCTCACTTTCTCCTTTATGAACTTATCCCCCTTGATTTCCAAGGTTTACCTTTTGGTTAACCTTTTTTTTAAAGTTTTATATAACCTTTATTTTTCGGTGGATTGCTTTCATATTTGGTAGGGATAAAGAAGAGGACCAATAGGCATGTCATCTGCAAGAGAGACAAGCCTCAGTTTATTCGTTATGTACTTATCTCCCTGTTTGAGATAATCTGATACTATTTGGTAGGGACATATATCAGGTCAAGTAGGAGTGTCTTTTGCAAGAAGGACAACTCTTGCTTTGTTTTTGGTCTAGTTATTTTACCTGAACAAATTTCTAAGCCAAATTCTTATAGACTAAATAACTTCTTAATGGTTTGAAATATTTTGATAATATTTGTTTGGTAGAGACATAGATAAGGTCCAGAAGAGGTACCATGTGCAGGACAGATAATTTTACTTTCTTCGTTATGTCCTTATTTCCCCTGAAACTGAAATCTTGTGCAGGCCATAACTCCCATACTGTTTGAGATAATTTGATTATATTTGGTAGGGACATATATCAAGTCAAGTAAGAGTGTCAAATGCAAGAAGGACAATTCCTTTGTTATTTTTCAAGTTATCTCCCCTGAACGAATTTCTAAGCCAAATTCTTGTGCACTTCGTAACGTCTGAAAAGTTTGAAATATTTTGATAATATTTGGTAGAGGCTTAGCTAAGGACCAGCAGACAAGAGAGACAACTCTGACTTTCTTCGTTACGTACTTATCTTCCCTGAAGCCAAAAGCTTGTGCTGCAAAAATAGATTTTTTGGACGGGTTATACAAAATTCTGTTTTTTAAAATAGCGATGTCCAGGCGGGCATCGGGCGTTGGGTGTCGTCCGAGGTTTACCTTTTGGTTGCCTTTTTGGAAAAACCCATCCATAATGCCGTTAGACATTTTTTATTGTTAACTGTTAAATACTAAATAGGTTTCATAATTTTTCTGAGGTTTTAAACATTACCATACAAAGAAACGTCTCATATAAGGTCATGAACGTTTTCATTGTAATTGCACATTGCAGTACTGCTGAATATGTATGACTTACATACATGTAAAGGTGCGTCTAATGCTATAACCCATATGTGTACATGTGTTTATATTTGTAATTAATACCTCATTTCACATGGTTCCTTTGTGCATTTTGAAATAAGACGGGCAGTTTTATTGAATTCCGAGCATGGAACCTCCTCACATGACCTAACAAGCTCTGGCTTTTCTGTGTGACACATGCTGTCTGGAAGTCGCTTGTGTCCTTTTTTGCTTCGACAAGTAACTCTTCGACGTTGGCTTCCTTGTCCGCATCGGACAGAGCACTGGAAATAATGCAGAAAAAGCTGTTGTAACGGTAAAAGGAAATCATTAAATCAATAATTTAGACGTCTGGAAATTTTATTAAGTGGTAACACTCTTTATGAAACATCACTATTTCACACAACATATTACAACAATAGGACCATGTGGTTCTTAACGCCCACCTGTGCTGAACAGTAGGTCAAGGTCACTCAGTATCTATAACAGCAGTACAGTCTGAAGGACATAACTTAACATACCCTTGTCCCTCTCATCTGCAAGTTTAAGAAAAATCTAATTAAAACCTATGGTGCTATGCAGCAAACAAGGTTAGTTATAGGTATATTTAGCAATCAAGGGACATAACTCCATATGCCAGTTTGTGTAGTTTTTCGAACGTTTTGAAATCAAACATTTAATCCGCAAGTTTCAGTAAGATCTGATGAAAACTGAATGAATTATGTTAATGACAATGTCAAGCAGAGGCATTTTCAGCAATCAAGAGGACGTAGAAACGTAATTCTAAGATTTCTAATCCAATCTGGCCAGATTTCGCACTCATCCGAGATTTAATCCATGTCTACATTATCTGTAAGTTTCAGTATAATCTGATTAATACTGAACGACAAAAAGTCGAACGGAGGCTCTTTTCAGCAACAAGGGGATGTAACTCTAAAATTAATGATCCGATCTGACCAGTTTTCGAACATATCTGAGATTTTATCTATGTCCACCTTACTGCAAGTTTCAGGAAGATCCGATCAAAACGGAACACATTATGCTGATGACAAAGTTAAACAGAGGCGTTTTCAGCAATCAAGGGGACGTAACTCTAAGATTAATGATTCGATCTGGCCAGTTTTCAAACTCATCCGATATTTTATCCATGTCCATCTTATCTGCAAGTTTCAGGCTGTGCCAATTAAAACTGAATAAGTTATCGTGATGACAAGCTTTTTCCAGTTGTTAGTATATGGGACCTTGTCGTTGTCATAACAACTAAGGTTTTCATTGGATTTTCATGAAAAAGCTTATGTCATCGATGCCCTACAGACACATTGCTATAGATGGTAATTGATTAAGATCAGCCTCAGACTGTTGAGATATAACTCAAAGGTGCTGACGGACGACCGACAGACGGACGGGCTGCTGACAGATGATGATGATAAGTTCAGGCTTAACGACGCGTCAACCCTTTGGGTCATTCGCGTCAACACGGCGGACGGTAGGACGACGGATGACCTACCATCCTATAAGCTCTCCTGTAGCCTTTCGCCCAGGTGAGCTAAAAATCCGATGTGTATTTAATGGACCAGGTCCGTGTTTTAATATGATCTTTAAAATAATAACGTTTTCAGGCGATGAAAGCATCTGCTTTTGACTATGAGATCAGTAACAAATTTGAAAAAGAATAACATTTTTTTGAGGTTTCTTATTGAAAAATTAGTGTCGTTTAAACGTTTCACACAGATGGAAGTTTTAAAAAGTGGAATTGATTGATTGCATTATATATTTAAGGAGGTTCTGTAATACCAGTGGACCAATGGTCCTAAACCGCTCACCTGAGTGCTGAGTGTTTTGTTTTTAAATGAATTTGAAGGTCATTATAGAAGACTGTCCCATGGACCGTTAATATGCTTAATGGAAGCCAGACTCATGTTATGAGGTTTTTATGCCCCTCCTTAGGATCCTGAACCCTAGGGTCTGTACCATGAGTTTATTTGCTGATTGTGTCATGTAACCTGGACCATTTGAACAAACTTTTGTTTCGCCGTCCCATAGAGGCTCTACATGAAATTTGACTTTAATCTGCCTAATTGTTTCAGGGGAGAAGAGGTTTGAAAACGCTGACAGACGACAGACAACACACGACAACAACGACAACAGAGACTACTCACACTACAATCTCTCCAGTAACTCTAAGGCTCAGTTGAGCTAAACATTCAGTCCAAAAACATTTCTCAATAGCTGAGTGCTGAGTGTATATGAAGCTATTTGGTTTATGAGAAGAGTTTGGAAGGGTTTTTTACCATTGCAGCCATCTTGGTCATGTGACATTGACAATTTGAACAAACGTTTGTTCCTCCACCCCATAAAGGCTTCATACGAAAGTTGGTTTAAATTTGCCCAGCTGTTTTTCAAAAAAAAAATATTTTGTTATCTTCGTAGCTGATTGGTAAGTGCACTGGAATCCGGTGCTATAGGCCCTGGGTTCAAGCCCCATGGCAGGCAAGAAACAATTCGGTAATGGAACATGCTTTCCTTATTGTCATTTGCAGGTATCACAAGTGACCGAGTTTGACATTGGCGTTAAATGGGCTAAGGTCAACCCAGAATCATCATCTGAACAAATTACAATGTGCCATAGTTCCCAATGCTACATTCATAGTTTCAAGGCCACTATCCCACTGGTTCTAGAGAAAAAAAATGAAGATTAATTACCATATATGGGGGCAAGGCGTGAGAATTGTCAGAATGTTTCTGCCACAATATTGACTCCCTATTTTGCTGTTGTCTATAAAGTATTTTTTTTACTTTTCTACGTGCTGCGTTTGAATTTAGAATACCCAGATAAATTATGGAGGTATTTGTCACGGCGGCCATCTTGGTTATGTGACTGGAACCAATTGAATACTATTTCATTTCTTCTAACCCATAAAAGCTTCATAGGAAATTTGACTTCAATTTGCCCAGCATATTTTGTGAATATTCAGTTTTAATATTGACATCTAAGAGACCTTGGTCGAAGATCAAGGATTGACCTTGACCTCTGGTACTCATATAGCTTCATTTAATCATTTAGTTGATTACAAATACAAAATAAAAGTTCACAGGCAACAATAGTTTCCAAAAAATAACAATTTCCACTTTTTCCCCATACAAAAGCATATGCGACCGAATTTGACCTTGACGTAAATTGGGTCAAGGTCACGCAAGTCATCACTTGAATAAACTATGATGAGCTCCTAGACCCCGTTACTACATACCAAGTTTCAAGGCAATAAGTCCCTTGTTTCCAGAGAAGAAGGTTTTTAAATGTTTTTACCATATACAGAGAAGCCATATTTGTTATATGACAAAACTCATATTAATTAATTTTCATTTCCTTGTTCCTAAAAGCTTTCCTATGAAATCTGGTTACAAATAGCCTAGTGGTTTCTGAGAAAAACAAGTTTTAATTTTCATATCTGAATGACCTTTCGCGAAAGTCAAGGTATGACCTAGACCTTGAATACTCAGGTAGTTCATTTACTTATTTAGCAAATTTCATGACAATCCGCCTACTGTTTCAGGAGAAGATGTTAGAAGAGTTTTTACCTTATATGGGCATGGCGGCCATTCTGGTCATGTGACCTGGACACCGCAAACAAACTGTCGTGTCCTTATCCCATGGATACTCCACATGAAATTTGATTTCAATCGGCCCAGTGGTTTCAGAGGAGAAGATGTTTGAAAATGACGACAGACGACGACAACAGAGGCTAGTCATACCAGTGAGCCAAAGGCTCAGGTGAGCTAAAACAACACTCGATTTGAGCGACCATCCTTCAATATATAAACAAATATTTACCTTTGACCATCTGCTTTTATGCCAGGTAGGCGGACATTCTTGGGTATTACATCTCTGCACCTGTATCGGTTTTTCCAAGTGCTTGCATCTGTTTCTCTTTAGTTTCTTATCCTTGAACGATGATACTTTCTGCCGACAACGGATCCGACGTTTCTGTTTTCCGCCGCCGCACGTCTTTGAACATTCACTCCATTCTTCTGTGACCCATCTGTGTATAAAACAATTCGTCATAACTCAACAAATACAGGAATAACGCATGCAGTGGATTTCTTTTTACTGTATACGTTATTACATATAAATAGAATGACCAGATGAAATATCAGAGAAAACAGAAAGCACAAGCCTATCAATTTTACAGAAGCTTAAAACAAAACAAAATATATGATATATGTATAAACATGTTTACCGAAAGTTCGACCATAATCTACAAATAATACAAACCGTATTTGTAATTTAGTACAGTTTACTACAACCGATGCCTCCAGTTTGATCATATTTCTACTCAGCATAAAAATCAGTACTTCAACATTAGATTATGACAGCAGTGTAATATTATAACGATATTCACGATAGGCCAAAATCAAACCATTGTGCCCTACCACATAAGAGCTGAACGATATGAAATTCATACACTTCGTCAGGGCATTACACAATTTAAATAAACTTACCCAGGGAAGGCCGCGATCACAGAGCGCAGTCTTCCCGAGGCACCAAAACAAGAATAACAAATAATGACAAGACACAACGGCACAGTTGCAGTTGCACCATACATACAGAATAGAACTGCAGCCGAGGAGCCGCCTTGGAACGGTTAACAGAAGGACTACTAAGTTATACTCAATCAAACCCTCGCCCTTACTTCTAATGTAGCTCAACATTATAAATATGTGTTTAGTCCACATAGGGTTCTCTACCTCATTAATGAAACATCAGAGTAAAACAGAAATAATAATAGTCAAACCTATGAAGAGAAACTGCAATAGAAATACTACATCTGGACTGTTAGGGCTGGTTAAACCTGGTTGTTCTATGTTCTTTGGAATCACTGAGCCCATTTCGGTATCTTAAAAATCGAATTTCGCTTAGATGTTTCGAAGCTTATGATACAGATATTCTTGTTTTGAAGAGTTGCAGCTAGAGATTTTTTTTTTATTGTCAAGTTCATTTAACATGACTAAAGGGTCTGGCAAGACAAGTACATATATCGGATGAATTTGCATTATTAAACTGAACTTCCAGGATAAATTTAACAAGCATTTTATATGCTATTATAAGGGAAAATCGTACCGTGCATTACATGGTTGTTCGTTGCATGGGAATTCACCAGTTGCGGGTTTAACCATGTCTTTACAATATCCGGGATTCACTTCCTGCTCAAAGTTCTTTTGGCATATAGCAGACACAGACTTTCGCCCTGAAAAAGTGATCGTTTACTTGAAAATGCAAAATATTCTCGAATCAATGATGGCAACCTTTTCACAGATTACACTTATGGCAGTACAAATTACTTGACCAAACTATAATTGTTTTAGATACAAACAATGACAAATAACTTGCAATAAACGACATACGACTAAATCAGAACAGCAAATAAAGAGTTGCCTTAGAACAGTAAGCAGAAAAAAAGGAGAAAGGGGCGCTCAAACTAGTTTACTCAATCGTATCCAGGCGCTTTATTCTAATGCAGCTTCAATACATATCTAAGTAAAATATTATCTCTTAATATGTGTGTTACGTCATACGCCAGTCACTTAAATATATTCACTGAATCGCTCACAAAATATATTTTAACGGCATGACCCTTGAGAGCAATCAACACACTCACAAAACTAAACAGCTGATGTATCAACTTTTCTGGAATAGACTAGCTTGTTTCGGACGATTAAGCCTCATTTATGACCCTCATATAAAATTGCTGCACTTCTTTGATTGTTTGGCAGTCAAAAAGTATACTAGAATTCACACTTCGGAGCCATTTGCAGGGCAGAAGTAAAGTGTATAATATACTGAAACCCGACAAGTATAATGATCAATAAAATCTAATACATGGCTATTGAGTGCAATAAATACACACAGAGACTAGCCAGTTTTAGCCTATTAGGTCACATCAGGCATCCTCATATCAAGTTTCAAGAATTCCCGGAATGGGCTCCATGATCATGTAAGATACATAAACTACACTATAGTGAAGAACGGGAAGATCTTTTACGACCGTCTCATATCACTAACACCAGCTGTAGTTAAGATAAATATCTTAACAGTGCATAGCTAAATGAGATCACTAGTAAGGATATTCCTTTATTGTACGGTTTTGATGAAATATATCTTTATGACATGACTGGCGTGTCTACGTTTGTGTACAGCGAAAGCTAAGACAAGTGAAGAAAGGATAAAAGAAATAATTCAAAAACATTACATAAATAAAAAAAGTAAGTAAGAAAATCCTCCTCATCATCATCATCCTTCATAATCTTCATCATCAACAACAGCAACAGCAGCAAAAAAAAATCATAACATGTATGAAAGTATCAGAGGCGTCTAAGTTCAATCTATTACATTTTTCAGTCCTTGTATGTGAACAATAAAGGTGACGGCCAGATAACATGAATAAGCTCTGCTCTTCAGAGCCTTCTAAGGTTTCCTATAGTATTACACAGCTACAGGTAGGCGGGACGCCCAAATAAATACTATATGAATATGATTATAATCCTTCGAATCGGTTCGCTTATACAGTATTTTGTAAACTTGTAAAATATCTTACCGTTGTTTGACAATATAGAGTTTCTTTTGTTACTACGGTATTATTAAGAGTTGCTATCAGCCCACACGTATTATTTGGATTATTTCGGGATCCTGCACGTATATTTTGGTATCAAAGTTATCCCGCTCAGTAGTATCTTACCTCCAGCACATGGTTCACTACATGACGATACTGACATACTCCAAGTGTAGTTGTCCGGACGAGGGGTGGATACAACCTTGCTGTCCGAGGCCTGTGGGAGTGTATACTCATAATGAATTCCAGGGTTCTGGTCTTGCACAAGGATCTAAAAGGTTACCAAAATGACAAATACAGAGATACAGCACCTACACGAAGAAATAACAAATGCACAAGCTGAAACAGCATAATCTAATATACGATGGCCATCTAATTTACTCGGCAAGAACAGTTCTGCATACCCGGGGTTTCGCGGTTATATTTCCGCTTTAGTTGGACACAGACAAAAGTCGCTTATCATATACATAATGTAATGTACACCTGACATTTAACTGAAATCATTATAAACATTTCTTTTTTGAGTCATGAGTTATCTTTTTCGAAAGTTACTAGGGGTCAGGATTCAAAAATTGCAAAACAGCATCTGTCACTCAACAATGTGTGTATCCTCCACGATGAACGGCGCACTACCTCATCCACTTTCGCATAGATATCACCAGTCTCCTTATTTGTTGTTGAGGAATCAAGCCCCACTCTTGGTAAAGCAACCTGCATAAGTCAGCTAGCCTGGTCTGCCGGGTGATTTGCTTGTTAATGGCTCGCCCATGCGTGTCCCACAGATGTTCAATGCAGGCTAAGTCAGGTGACATAGGCGGCCACACGATTCTCACAACTCCGTTCTGCCTTAAAAGTCATTAAAGATCCGAACACGATGAGTTCTCATATTGTCATCTTGGAAGATGGAATTTCGACCCATTCGTCGATTATATGGTATTACATTGGGTCGTAGGATATCAGACATTGTCTTTTATACAAGCATATCCTGGGTATAAAAGACAATGTCTGATATTTTATTGCGTTTTGCGTGATATGAAAAAATACAAAAAAAAAACACCAAAAAAAAAAAAAACAACAACACCCAACTGTGCAGAACTTCTTGCCGGTTATATCTATTGCAGCAAACCTCTAGTGACATCTAGGCAGCAGCTTAAAAATGTTGTGTTCATTTGTAAAAAAAAGTAAGAGAAAACACAATATCTTATCTCAAGCTAGCGTCTGTATTTTAACAGTTTACGATTAAGTCCAAATTAAATCCACAGAGACTCTAAAGAGATTTATCTGTCTAGCCGATTATGTTTTCCAGTTACAAAAGTAAATGTGAGAATATTCAGGAAAGTCCACAATGACAAAACTTAAAACTCCCAATGCACCGCTCACGGCCTACACGGCCTAACGTGACGCGATCGGCGATAATATACCAATATATATTGCTGCTACGCAACTGTATATATATATATATATATATATATATATATATATATATATATATATATATATATATATATATATATATATATTTGTTTGTGTTGTTTGTGTTGAGGTTTTACGGCCCAGTCAACCCAATGGGTCATGTCGAGCGCGGTCAGTTTACCTAACCACACGTTTACTGGGCAGGCTTAGTCCTCTAAGCGGTTAACCAGTACTGTGCACATTCTTTCGCCAGAAACTGACAACTGCCCTTCTTGAATCAGCGGAAGGGAGAGAATGACCGTAGAAAATATTTCATGATCAATCTCCACGAAAGAATGTTGCCGACCTCGCCGGGGGTTGAACCCGCGACCTCCTGGTCTCCAGTCGGACGGCGCATCCAACTGAGCCACCGAGGCCGGCATATATATATATATATATATATATATATATATATATATATATATATATATATACATATATATATATATATATATATATATATATATATATATATATATATATATATTGTGTTGAGGTTTCACGGCCAAGTGAACCCAATCTGGTCATGTCGAGCGCGGTCAGTTTACCTAACCACAGTTTTACTGGGCAGGCTTAGTCCTCTAACCAGGTTTACTAGTAATGTGCACATTCTTTCGCCAGAAGCTGACAACTGTCCTTCTTGAATTAGCGGAAGGGAGAGAATGACCGTAGAAAATATTTCATAATCAAATCTCCACGAAAGAATGTTGCCGACCCGGCGGGTTCGAACCCGCAACCTCCTCATCACCAGTCGGACGCGCATCCAACTGAGCCACCGAGGCTGGCAATATGTATACTGTATAAAACTATCTTTGGGAATAACATAATGTTAAGATGATAAATGATATACTTCTAAAAGGCTAAGATTTATCGCACCACTTACTGGTTGTCCCATACAAATAAAAACCTTCTTGTTCTTGAAGTTTAAGTAGACTCTTCACTGACAATATAATTGTTCCGAGCAAATCAATGAATGTATATGTTTATAATTATATAATTTCTGAACAAATACTTCTAAGCTTTGTTGTCAAGGAATATGGGCTCCAGCGTTACAGAATATGCATAATCCAAACCTTCCGTATATAGGTTGCTGTTCATCCCAGTAATTACATGGTGAATAATCCTAATATGCTTTATAATTAAATTATTTTATATTAAGGAGTTTAATTTATAAAGGATATCTTTCGAGATGTTAAGCATAGAACTATGAATTCACTAAATGCTTATAAATAATTCTGCGAAATAAAATATCTGCAAAGATTTATTTTGCTTTAGTAGAATGAAATAAGATACAACAGACCAGCTTAAATTAAATATACATCACAACATATCCATTGCTTTTCCATGAATAACCTTACCTCAAGTACCAGTTCTTCTGTAAGTGGACCATCGGCTTCTAATGTTTCTGGTTCATTGTAAGGCCGCTTGTACTTGAACTTAGCACCACCCAGAACGTATGTACCAGGCCAAGCCACTCTCTGTTGACCATTTAGGAAGTAGTGGCCAAAGATATTACGTATTGCTAAGTAATTGGACGACAAGGACTTTTCTCTTATACGAATCGACCTCGCTGACTTTGGTAAAATAGTTACAGGAAAGTAAGCTGAAAACAGAACCAGATTTCGCGATATTTAAGAAACGTAACAGAATATAATTAATAGAAATACACAAAATCTTCAGAAACTTAATTCTAATAATAATATTTCAACTTAAACCTCATACTAGCGGCGAAAACCGAGAATAGTCTCTGCATGTATGATATCTGATGAAAACTTCGTAGTTTGCTTGGAGGAAGCTTGGATAACAGCTACTGGCAAATAAAAACGACGGTGATCATGGCTGTTTCCGTTTTCATAGTTCACGGATACACTAAAGCCCATTAGTGTATAATCACTTTACTTTGGTAAGATGATATATAATCCAATGTTCCTCAGTACTACTGAATAAAAACCGGGGTATTCGGCAGATGTTTTCGTATTATGCCCTTTTAAACCAGTTTTTCAATTAGTTTGTTTTTTCTTCTAGCAACTCTTTCTACTGCATTAATCTGTCATACTGAGTTTAGAAACTATACAATATTATATAGTAAAATATGGCTTACAGAGCTCTAGTTAATCGAAGTAGGAAAATAAATATTTGTGTTATTTCGTCATAAAAATATATTGCGGATACTTATTAGACGCGCCACTAGGAGGCGCTTCTAATGAAGCCTCAAAACGCATGATTTTAGAAGAAATGAGAAAAATACCAAGTTTTTGGGTCAAAACGTTTGCTTATTTAGAGTCATTGCTTAGAAAAATACGCCTTACTTAGGTGTGATTACATAATGCGAAGGTAAATATGTATTTTATCACAAAACTAGATGGTTTCAATGATGAGCTAGATAATAATTTCTACTCAGGCGTATACCATTCAACCGAAAAATAATGTCAACTCACTATTTAATTTTGGTTGTTCAAGATACTCTCCTTCTATAACCCTGCATGTTGTATTGTCTCCATCACACACCCCGCATATATCTCTCTCTAACTCAGACCCGACAATCCAGTCACAACCAACATGCTATAGGATAAAACAAAACGATTAACTGATAACACTTAAACCGTAGTATATCGATCAGTCATACTAGCATATATAAAATCTAAACAAATAAAAGTGAAACCTTAAATCCTTACGTCAGAAGGGTATTTTAATGAGCGTATTAAAAAACTTCACATCTTCGACGTTCTCAGGACTCTTTCAATGCAATATAATGAGTGAACATTTAAAATTGTTGCGTTTGGAACACACACACACACACACACACACACACACACACACACACACACACACACACACACACACACACACACAAGGAGAACGAAAATCGGAGACTCTGTTTCATTAAGTCTCTGCATATGCAACAGTGTAGTCGACGAGGCCCCACCTTCTCCCTCCATCGGCTTAAGCGGTATTCAATTTTCAAAGTTACCAGAATGGTCGGCTCAATGATACCAAAGGTAATAAAATATAATTTGCACATTAATGAAGTATAATAAGGGAAGCGTGCGATTATTCTATGATCGATTACTTCAATTCTCTCTCCCTTGAAACATGTACGGAAAAACATTGCACTTGCTTGCTCTAAATACCTGTTTATATTGTGTGTCGCAACGTGAAAACGTACCCCCTGATATGTGCGCCCAAAGAAGACTCCGCGCAGTCTGATCATAATCTCCGTTGTCCACATGAAGAAAAGTTGCATTCTTTGTTATCCAAAATGCGACTAGTGAAGATTCTGATAAGACTGCGCAAATGCACAGGTTGACCTGAAATCTTTGCTAGGTGAACATGTCCGAGGGTACGTTTTCTGACGTTAGGGATAATATATTACACAATCTGTCTGAGCAAAGATTAACATGACATAGACTAATCCCTACAATGCGTGAACAATACTGAAAGTTGATGAGGTAACAACACAGGGTTAAACATAAAAAAAATATATGATAGCCTATGCACATTTACTTCTAAGCCGTTTTTTTTTCTCCTGAATAAGGTGTACGGGTGTTTACCTGTATGAAGTTGTAAAAGTAACTTCATATATTGGTACAAATTAATTGCTTTACCCTGCAAGTGCCATCTACGCATATATCATCTCCATCTTCTCCACATGTCATGCCATCAGTTGCTGTATGCTTGATTGTAAACACATAACTTGGGGTGTCCGCTACACAATGCAACTTACAAGGCTCGTTTGCTGGAAAGAATAATATCAATAATATTTCCTCTTTTCGCATTAAATCGCGATGTAAAACTTAAATCAAAGCACACAACCGCGCAGGTAATAGTGATCACTCAATAGACTCAATAAAGCCGCGTCTGCCATTTCCGATTTATTTATGATTTACTGCTTCCAAAAGATTCTTAGTTACAGATAATATCATCCGAAATAAAACACGATTGCAGATTATCATAACAGAAGAAGGGGAAACAATTAAACCAGACCAGAAAAATTAATATTTCATCGTTATACAGAAATACAGAGAATTTTTCACTACTACTGATATAATGATCCAGTATTTGAGTAAAAATCAACATTTCAATGCTTTGCGATAGATTCAGGGTTTTGATCAAAACCTTTACTGTCAAACTAAGTCAAGACGATTTCGCGCGTCCAGCTTTTCCCTTCCCATGGTGTTTATGTTTCTCAAATTATTCAGTTTGTAAGTGTGTCTAGTCATTTGGCTTATTTAAATGCTCCTTACAAAATTTGACTGCAGAACTTCTTCAACAGGAGTATAGGTACGAGTACTATAAACTTCGGAAAGTTTTATCGTCGTCACTACGATTTGGTTTCTAAATACGATACCGGACTAAAACACTTTTGCTACAAGACCTATCGGAACCTTAATTTTACGGTAATTAAAGGTATAAGTTATAGAAAAATTGTGGGTAAACCTAAAATTTCGGATCAATTTAGTTTAATTGTCATATGTTATAAAAGAAAGGGGTATAAAGTTGTTGTGATAAAACAGTCTGCTTGCTTAGCGGTTGACCCAATCATGGTTGACCACTTTGTTTACCTCTTTAATTACACGCCGGTTGGTTGGGGTTCAGACTCTGAGGGTCAGACTCTATAGTTGCCCGACTTGAAAACTAATACTTTAGATGGTCTAGGCCGGAACATTTTATCTCTGTTTCTCGGCCCCTTGCGGATCAACTGGTGGTTTTCGTTTGCTCCAGTATACCAGTGGTGTTGTTTGACAACCAGTGATCGCCAAATGTCTCAACACAGTTCAGTCCTCATCTCTGCTATATTATATGCTTTATCTGTGATTTATGTCTTGCCCGTAATGATTCATGGATGAGTTAGAAGACCTCCAAGCGGACCAAACAAATATATGTTTTTTTCCACTATGGGAGGTGAGAGCGAGGTCGGGATCCCGTAAATCTAATTTAAGTTCCCCAGTAATTATTTACTGACCGTTTCAAGGCGGTACTTTCAGTGTGGTACTTTTATTTCAATGGTCAATGGTGTTTTACTTACAAATGTTTTTTTTTTTTTATTTTAATACTTGTATATATTATATCCTGGATATTATGCGACAAACTGCAAGCCTAGCTGTCAACCCAATCATTGTTGATGGCTATGCTTCACTCCTTAATTGCACGACGTTCGGACCTCAGACTCAGTGACGGCCTCTTCGTAAATCTTTAACCAGTGGGTTGGGGCTTGACGATATGTCTTTGGCTTGGCTCGCCGTGGTTCAACTACTGGTTTTCATTTACTCTAGCACACAGTAGAATTCACCATGAGTACTCGTCTTTGTTTATTATAGTGATTTATTTGATTTGTATGTTTTCGCTTTGATGCATTGATGTTGGGAGCCTTTATGCGAACCGAAGTTTTATGTATTTCTGTATTTAGAGTAGCATCGGGATCCAGGGTGAAGTTGGCTAGCTAAAAAAAAAGTGCTTTAACCACCCCCAACCCCTCTTTCCCGGTGGTTTACTCTACTGACTATTCTAAGGCGGTGGTCCTGGTGTTTGTCTTACTCTTTGTTGCTTTGTGGTTTATTCTACAAGGCGAATTGTTTTATGTCTTACCTTGTATTATTTTGTTCTTGTGTTTTCAGTCCTTTTAGCATTGCGATTACCTCGCTTGGGGAAGAGAGCGCTAATCTTAGTGCTTTTCGTACGTTTTTTCGATTTGCGCTTGTTTGGTTTTGTCTGTTTCCTCTTCCTCTTGGTGTCTGGGAAGGGCTGCAGTGTGTGATTGTGGCACTCCCTGGGGTTTTCTCTTGCCCGTTTTTGTGAAAGTTCAAGATATATTTAGTTAAATTTGGGTAACAGAAGTGCCACCTTTTTGGGAAAGGATTGCCTACTCTGCTTGTCATCTGATCTTCTTGTGGCTGTTAAATTGTATTTGTATGTCTTTTCCTTTGATGATGAGAACGTGATGTGGATTTGATTTTTTTCAGTTTCTGAGTTCACTTATTTACTTTGCAACATAAACGTGTTTGTATAAGAGCTAGTACCTAAAAGTAAAGATACTGGTCTACTCAGTTTTTAATATTTTTCAGAAAGTCAGTTTGTGCCTGATGCTTTACTCAGAAATAAATCTGCACATTTTGGCATGATTTAATGTAAAACTGGTTGTCGTAAATATTTATGCACTAATAATTTTATTCTATTCATTGGTTTTAAAACTGACTAATTTCAGTTTTTCTATAGTAAAACTGGCTACATTTTGCAAAAGTCGAGAGGGCAGCTACTTTGAAAAACGAATCAAGATCTTGGAGATGTGATGCTAACCGCAAACAATCAACAATCTAGTATTTAGATCACATCACCAATGAAGAAGTGCATGAAGAAATGCGCAAGAAAATCAGAGATGTCATTGGTCCATGATGACCTCCTCACCTTAGTCAAGAAACGAAATCTCAGGTAATACGGTTACACCTCGCATGGCAGGGCAAAGACAATTCTGTAAGTCAGCTGAAGGGAGTAGAACAAGAGTCAGACAGAAGAAAAGATGCGTCGACAAGAGCGTGGTTTAGACCAAGCTTAGCTTTGCAAGCTTGCAGTTTAAAGAAAGATCAAAATGGAGCAAATCATATCCCAGCGATCGACAAGGTTCAGGGACTAGAGTAAAGAAGTTAATAGAAGAAAGCGGGTTCAAACTAAGGTTTCTCATTAAAACAAAAATACAGAATAGCATGGGTCTGACCAATTCTGGGTCCATAATTTGATTTTGTGGTAAATATTGGAGACACTACTCACTGAAACAGAAAAGAGTTATGGTTTTGATAAGAACGTGCTATTTACAAGTATAAGTTTAATACAGAATGAAACGCCAATCACAAAATAGCTCCCAGTAATAGCGAAAGAATTCACTAGCTTAACTAGAACTCCGTTCTCACTGCACGGTTGATATGTAGTACCGTATTAGCAGGCACGGATTAACCACACCGTGAGATAATGTACCTTTTGCCATATGAACAGAGCAATGACTCGAATCAGCCTGCACACACACACACAGTTGATAACTGAACGGAACTCATTCAATTTGAGAAATCATAGAAGGCGCAGTTGGGAAAATATGAACTTATTAATGGAAAGCGCCGCTGACGAATAATATATTCTGAGAAAATAAATCTTGACATTTTTGCGAGAAAACCCCTCTGTTTGCACATAATTAATGAATATAATTACTGTCATGGAGTTTCTTCTGAGGTTTCCACTGGAGGTACCATCCCTGGAAAGGCTGTTTGTTATACGTTGCACATTGCACTGAGTGGAAGTCTTCGGCTTCTTCAGAACATTCCTAGGGATACAGAAACGATGCCATTAAATATACCGTTTAACTGTCCAAAACGTCCTACAGACTAGCTAGTTGACATGCTAGCTAGTTGCGGCCAACTGGGCCTCATCAGTTACCCTTACAAAAGAAAATCCCGGAATGAACTCAATGATCATAAAGAACAATAAAATATAAACTCTACTATAGCGAAGTACGGGAATACGTTTTACGGGTGGCCACAGCGCACAACCATCACTTGTAGTGAAGATAAATAGATTCTAAAATGACCCTTGAGAGCAATTTACACAGATATAAAACAAACAATACTAAAGTGTCGTTTTCTGGGCCAGACTGTCCTGTTTTCGTTTTTGTACGAATGAGCGAAGCGAATTGGTCTCGAGTATAGTCGCTTGTTACGATTTACACGCCAGAAGTCATTAAATTTAAATAGCCATCTCAACTAGAAGTGCCCTGAAGATATTTTCAACCTAAAGCACAGAACATGCATTTAATTATATTAAGACATATCTACTTATTTCTAATTTGAGGATTATTTGAGGTTCACTGATGAGGCATAATTGGCTGAAACTAGCGATTCTGGTCCAGAAAGCTTGACACTTTAATTGTGTTCAGTTTTGTGAGTTTGTTCATTGCTCTTTGTGTTAGAGTCAATCAAAATACATTCGTTTGAAATGGATAGACTGCACTGAGATAGACCTACGCTGTCCAAACAGGTGACGTTTTAACTACAAATCTTTTTACAAATACCCAAATTTATGAATGTATTGGAAGGCAATTAGACATTCATAATTAATTTAAAAACTTACCTGTACATTGCACATCTTATAGATTTTATCTTCACCTTCGCAAGCCTTGCCGCCATACTGTGGTCTGAAATATGTCCAGTATAATCATTCACTGCTTTTTTACGTATAGAACAAAGAAAGAAAAACAAAACATTTTTGTAAATATGCAAAGAATAAAAGCTGCACTGTGCTTTATTTATTCATTTTAGTCAATACAGTTTTACCATATTATGTCGCTATTTTTCAATGGATAACGTCAGATCATAAAACTAACATGACTACACATAACATAACACCTGAGTACTGGCGTGTAACATTATAACCCCGTTTCAGACAACGTTATGTTTTCTGCTGAAAACCTTCACGGTAATAAAATACAGTTTAAAAGACGTACGATTAACAAAATCTTACATCAGTGGTCATTTCATACAAAATGTATGAAACTCACTGAAGGCAGGATTTATAAATTTTATATGAATTGACCACTCATGTAAGATCCTCTATTTATTGCAGGCTATGCTGAAAACCTTAAATGCACTTCTTTGCGTCAACAGAAAAGGCATCTACTATGTAATGCTTGGGTCAGTATGAAACTTGAAATATTCATAATATGTTTCTGTTGAGTTCTCATCTTCGCTTCATTAAAGGCTGTATCTGTGATTTATTTGTTGCCGGCATTGATTCATGAATGAGTTAGAAGACCTCCACAAGGACTGAACAAATATATGTTTTTTACCACTATGAAAGCTGAGAGCGAGGGTTGGGAGCCCATAAAACTAGCTTAAGCCCAACAGTAGTTCATTACTGGCCGTTCCAAGGCGGTACTTTCATTGTAGTACTTTTTGTTATGTAGTATTTTATTTTTAAATTTTATACAATTACATAAGTTTAGATACATTTAGTTAAGTTTGTTTTGCAAGGCTGCCACCTTTTTTTGGAAAGAGTTGCCAACTCTGCTTACCATCTGTTTACTTTGTGGCTGCTTAATTGTATTTGTCTGTCTTTCCCTTTGGTGCTGGTGGCTTGATGTGGGTATGATTGCATCATTTCCCGAGTTCACTCATTTACTTGGTACTAGATCCGAAAGATAATGGTTTTGTATTGTAAATCCTGTTAAACTGGAGTATTATAAAGTACAATTGTGTAGCTTACAATGGTCTAGAACATTCTCTTTCTCTTGTGATAACACCTCCTCCACAGCTCCTCGAACATTCAGACCACTCTGACCAGGCTGACCATTGACCATTTATCGGCTTTGGTCCCTCGTTGCCATAATCAACACACTGACCCTGTCGACACCACTGCAATAAAGCCAATGGCAAAGATAGGTTTATTTAAATCTAATACTGCCTATCTTTGATATTCGTCCTTACTTCAGAAGGTCCCTGTTAAAGATAACAGCTATGGTTTTGTATGAAGGCCGTAAAACGTTGCCCTTTACATCTATATAGTTCTGATCTTGTTACATTTCTGGTCCTTTGGGACTATTGAGCTATTTAATTACATGTTAGTTCCGCTTAAGGCACAGCTTGCGGGATCTGAAGGCTGTTGGAGGTTAAGGCTATTGGAAGTTTTCATTGTCCCTTATGAACAAACTCAATCAAACCGCGTCTGTCATTTGCTATCATTTGTTTTGTTCTATCTTTCCAAAAGAGCCATTTTCAGATTATTAAATTAATTACTATTGTTATCAAAAATTGCCACGAAACAGGACTTAGGTTTCAAACTAATATGACCCACAGCAGCTTTCATTGTTACGCTATATTTGTCTAATTTGGACAGTATAGCCTTACAATTTGGTGACCCTCAAATATCAGTATCTTTACTAGAGTAAAACATAACTTTCTGTGTTCGTACCTTTCCTGATCCACAAGATGTTCCTTCTGCGGCAGGAAGAAATTTGGTCTCGCATCTCTTGTTACCACGATAACACCATAATGCCTTACATATATCCTGTAAAAATGTATCTTGACATAATTGCATATAAATAGACCAAATAAATTAAAATCGAATCTAATATTTCCGAAACATTGTTGAAACACTTGCTTCCAAAGGCTCTCCCTTTTCAAAGCATATTCATTTTATTTTACTGTTACTGGTGTTAAGTGATTTGTCGTGGCCGTAAAAGTCTACACGTACTTCACCATAGTGAAAATAAACTCTTCGGATCATTAGTGATTATCACGATTATTCCGGATTTTCGCAAACTTATATGAGAGTCATTATTTTCATTTCTCTCTCTGTCTCTGTCTGTCCGTCTCTCTCTCTCTCATCACAACTATTCCAGATGTTTTAAAACTTAAGTGAGTGGTGGGGGTCATTGATGGGATAGTGTGGTCGACCTAAGCTAGTCTGGCCTAGAAAACTTGAAGACCAGCAATTATCATCTCTCTCTCTCTCTCTCTCTCTCTCTCCGTTTATGTGTGTCAGTTGTTTTCAAGTGTTATTCTTTTAGAATCTATTTGCTTTACTGATATAAAACCATGACTGAGCTAATTATATTGCATATATTTTAAAACTCCCCAACTCCAATAAAGAAACAAATTTGTATACACTGCGCATACAATGCTTTCTGCTGACTATCTCATATACACACTTTAGATTTGTTAAATATTTAACAATGTCGATGTCTTTCAGTACATTAGGGAACCGGATATCCGTAGCGGAATCAGCTTGCCCTGTACGCTTGAAGATGCTTTGGATCATTGGCTAACCGAATAGTACCCTACAAAGACTCTGATCAGACTGTATGGATGTGCCGGGTCATCTAAGTATTCGCTGGACGCACATGCAATCTTGTAAGAAATGCTATGCTCGCTCATATAATTACGACTTTACAACTTTAGACTAGCGTCAAGCCATATGATTATATGACTTTCACAAAACTAACAACCTCAATAATACAACTATTGTTATAAATATTCAGCATTTATAGTATTAAATTAAAATAGTATAAGCTGCAACGTCAGAAAACGTACCTGCGGACATGAACGACCAGCGAAAATTTCGATCAGTCTGCGCATTCGCGCAGTCTGATCAAACTTTTACCTGGGCGCATTTCGGATAGCCAAGGATGCAAAGTTCCTTTATGTCTTCTTTGAGTGTTTGTTGGGTACACAGGTCAGAAGATACATGTACATGTTCGCACGCTGCGGCTCATACTCTACTCACTTTTCCAAAGTCATATGTGCACAAACGAGCTCGACTACCAAACTGCCATTTACATTGTATATCAGCATTGTAGAGTTCTCCAGGTAACTTGTCCGGGAATTTTAATTCCGCGACCTGCTTTGGTCTGTCATCTAAACAGTCCGACTGTGGTGTGCTAGGATCAGACAATATAAAGAAATAGAAAAATAAGTGAATATGTCTCTGTAAAACATTAACAAAAGCTGATCACCACGATACAATAATTAACGACTTACAAAATTGGGTCGCATCACGCGAATAAGTGCCTTCGAACATGCGTAAAATGCGCAGATGTAGATTACCCTGCGCATGCGCAATGTATCAACTGCACCCTTGTTCTACATTCAAACATTCTTTAGTAGCCAATGATTCTAATAGCGGACAGTGAAGAAAGGAGATCTCGTCTTCGCTGTCCGCATATGCCCGAAGACACGTTGCACTATTAATAAATTGTATTGAGTCATTAAACCGAGTGTTGTTCTCGTTTATTTGATGTGATTTTGTGTCCGAAGAATGCCACCTTTTAGAACGTATTTCTCATCATCACAGGCGGAGTTAAATGTTGTGCGACGGCCGTAAAATGTCTCACTGTGCTTCAATTTAGTTTAGTTTATGTTGTCTACTTCTTTGGGATCAATCAGCTCTGTTTGAAACAGTTAAAAAGAGAATATGTCTTAACACTTACGGCGCCAAATTTCAGACGACATTTGTCGTCTTTTTCTTTATTTTAACAAACTATTGTTTGGAAAGATGTTCATATGTGAAGTTGAAAGACAGAATATCAAAGAGTGTAGATCCAGATGAGACGGCTCAATGAGCCGTCTCATCTGGATCTATGCTGTTTGCAAAAGCCTATTATTATCGCCTATGGCAGTGAAAGGGTTAACGCGTAGCATTTTGGATAAATTTTCAGCAGACGACATTTTGAAATATTTTTCTTATTTTTACCCAGAAAACAGGATTTGCCATTTCATGCAAATTATCTCCAATTGCAATTTGTCTCCATTAGAGATTTGCATGAAATGTCAAATCCCGTTTTTTTAGGAAAAACAAGAAAATATAGATCACCCGTTTGTCGTCTGCCGACTTAGCCCAGAGTGTGGTAAAGGTTAACTAGCAGTATTTTGCGATTATGCTGTGGTGCGATAACTACCGGTACCGGGCTGTATCATCTGATATCGACGCGTCCTTACAAGACAGTAGTGCCATCTGTCGTTATATGGCATAACGTTTTTGGGAGTTTTCGTGTTACTAAGTAACTTTTTCACAATATAACCAATGGCTTATTACAAACGGCATACATTGTAATACAAGGAGCGTCGCCATTAAAATGCTTAAAATGCCCCGAAACAATAACGCAAGTGAGCAATTGTTATCCGTTTTAGCGTAAAGCCGTGTTCTGAAGGGAAAAAAAGCAATGTTGACACAGTTTCATCCCCTGAAACGATATCAAATCCCTTAGAAATGATAACACTTACTTTAGGAACCTCATGAGATAAGCCTTGCTGCAGACTGACCAGTGAAATTGTCCATCTTTACCCATTAGGGTTGGAGACATAATTTTACCAGCGGACTGAGTGCAGTAGTTGCCCTCTCCATCATGAAACATGCCGAAGCTGGAAATAAACATAAGTATTTTGCAGGACATGGTATACTTTGTACATGTATGTACAAGTGAGACAACTTTTTTGATTTAACGATTCTCTACCACACCAAGTCTCTCTTAAAAATTATCTACTTTACAAAGAAAGAATTTGCTCCAAGGGGAAAGCAAGTTCTTTCCTTGTTGAGCAGACCCTTTTCCAGAAGAGAATAAAACAATTTTACAGTTAATGTCTTATTTCAGAACAAACACTTTTGCCAGTTAATGTCTTCAGAAAGGAGTCAAAACACTTGTGACAGTGAGCGTCTTCAGAAGGAATACAAACACTTTGACAGTTTATGTCTTCAGAAAGGAGTCACAACATTTTCTGACAGTGAGAATCTTCAGTTCATAAATCAGAACACTTTTGACAGTTAGTGTCTTCAAAAGGAAGTCAAATCACCTTTGACGTTAACGTCTTCAGACAGTTAAAATCTCAAGAAGGAAGTCAAATCACCTTTGACGTTAACCTCTTCAGACAGTTAAAGTCTCAAGAAGGAAGTCAAATCACTTTTGACAGTTGATGTCTTCAGAAGGGAGTCATAACACATTTGACAGCTAATATCTTCAGACAGTGAACGTCTTCAGAATGAAGTCAAATCAATTTTGACAGTTAATATCTTCAAAGGGGAGTCAAAATTCTTCTGACAGTGAACATCTTCACTTCATAAATCAAAACACTTCTAAAAGTAAATGTCTTCAGAAGGGAGTGGAAACAGTTCAGACAGTCAATGTCTCCAGAAGGGAGTCAAAACAGTTTTGACAGTTAATGTCTCCAGAAGGGAGTCAAACATTTTGACAGTTAATGTCTTCAAAACATAGTACTTTTGAGATGTGATGCCTTCAGAAACTACTGTAATACAATTCATTGCTAAGGAGGCTGTCACCTCTTAATCTGTATAAATCATACAAGAAAATATACTCAAAATTACATACTTGTAATCGTGCAAACACAATTTAAGTTTATAAATGAGAAGTACGTATTCATGTTGTAGAATTTTTTGTTAAACATCAGTAGGTTTAATCTTGTGGTAGCATTAGCAACAAATAAAAAAAACAAACTAATTTAACCCTTTCAGTCCTGCAGATCAAAACAATTGTTAATGCAAACAGTGTACTTCCTAATGAGACGGCTCATAATGACCCCTGAGACCCCCATTTGAAACAATGGTTTTGACCAGATTCAAAGATAGAAGAGTCCACTTCAGAAAATCAGAGAAGGTTAAATGAAACAATAATAAGAAGAAAAAGGGGGCAATAGCAAGTCACTTACTTGTGTCCAACTTCATGAGCAATAGTAAAGGCTGTTGATAAACCAGTGTCCTCATTAACTGTACAACTGCGTACTCGGTTACACATTCCCTCCATTGGAGCAAACCCTAGAAATAAATCAATAAACTACACTTACCATTTCTTGCTCTGCTACAGCAATTATATAGAAGCACATACAAAAGATTAGTATTATACTAGAATAATTTAACCTAAGAATGACGCTATATCAGTTACTTTGCACGCACAATAAACGATTTTCAAAACGCATTAAGTACACTTGTAGCTGATTCATAATGTGTATGTAAACAACATATATACAGTCAAACCTGTCCTAATGGCCACCTGTATTAAGCAATCACCTGCCTTTAAAGACTACAATTTCAGATCCCATTAAAGGCTAAGAAGCGGAGCACTACCTGCATTAAGCAAGAAGCACCTGTCTTAAGCAACCAGGTTTTGGCTTTCCCAAAAGATGCTTGCTTAACACGGGTTTGACTGTATTTCTACGCCTGTGTTTTACCTCTACTTCTTCGAGTTTTGAAAATACGTCACTTTAAAGGTAAGAGCTTTCAAAAGCATCTTGTGCATTGTACATGTTCATTCATTACATTAGAGCAAACAGAAGAGATCATGTACAGACCAAGAATTATTTAAGAGTATATATGTTGTACACATACACATTATGAATCAGCTACAAATGTCATTGACATAACGTTTACTTTTACTACCTGTTGTGCAAATATCTATTAATACATAGCATACTGGGTAAAACTTTCAGCAAGCGACATTTTTATTTTTATTTTATTAAGTTTCACAGAAAGTCGCTTTGGTATTTCATGCAAATTGTCTCCTAAGGTGATCGTTTACCTGACATGTCAAAGTCTAATTCCTGGACAAAAATACCATCAGGTCGTCGTCTGCTGAATCAGCTAAGAGAGTGGTTAATGCTAACCTACTCTCAATTCGCTAAAACAGGATAAAAGATCTTGCTCTAGTAACTATTTTCGGTGAACGTTAAATTCAACCGTTCAACATACATCCTAATACGGTTGACTCTCGTTATCTCGACTTCGCTTATCTCGAATAACCTCTTATCTCGAAGTGAAAATCTGGTTCCTGTCTAAACATGTAATTTAACAATGGGTAACAAAATATTGTGGAAAAGAGGAGAAGGAGCAATTTCTCCTCTTTTCCACAATATTTTCAATATATCTCTAACTCCAGGTGTCAAATTACATATTCATATGTAAAATGTGATGGTTCGATTTATACTTTCCTCAATTCTGCAAATCTGATATGTCGAGGTACGGATATCTCGAAGTATTTCTGAGAGTCTCTTGAACTTCGAGACAACGAGAGTCGACGGTATATATTTTGTACTTTTCCTGATAAATGCGATCTGCATAAGACAAGAATGTTTTAATTATACAGTCACCTAACGTATCACAAGGCGCGTTTTTGTATGAGCAGAGATCGAGTCCCGTGAGTAAGATGGCGTGATCGTGTTGTCTGCCGTTTGGTCCAATCAGAACAGACTGCCAGGAGCAGAAGCTGTTTAAAGTGTCGTCTGCATTGTAGTCGATGTTCAAGCCTCGCTGAAATAAAGATAAAAATGAAAATTAAAATTTATCACTCTCTGCGCAAATACAGCAGACGACAAACTGATAGTCTTTTTCGTACTTTTCACGAAAATAGACCTTGACATTTATGCTAATTGTTTCGTAAGGAAGTTCTGTTTTCTGGGAAAAACTAAGAATAATATTTCGAAATCTTTTATCCCGCATGCTAAGTGTTAAGCACTAAATAAAAGCACTGCAAGCATTGCACCATGCCCCGCCACTGCACTTACATCAAGCCAGTGCCATAACTCTGTAAAAAATGAAATCAAGGGAAGGGTGCATTAATCATATCACGGTGATATACATCTGCATAAAGTTTCAAGAAAATATCTTAAGCAGTTTTCAAGTAACAGAGCGGACACATATATTAAAGAAATCACTTTTTTAAATGTTCAAAGGGCCATAATTTCAAAAGTAGGTTAAGCAGAGTTCGGGTTCTTATATTCTGCACCTCGACTCATGATGCTTTACATCTGCATGGATTTTTGTCAAACTATCTGAAACGGTTTCCAACTTAATAAGCTGACATGAGTGCATGGTAGAAATTGCCATTTTCAATATTTACTCTGTTCAAAGGGTGGTAACTCCAAAAGTAGGTTAACCTGAGCTAGGGTTCTTATGTTCTGCACATCCTCTTATGGTGCTTTACATTTGTGAGAAATTTCATGAAAATATCTAAAACGGTTTTCAACTTACAGAGTGGACATAAACGATTTTCAACAAACAGAGTGGACATAAGTACATGGTAGAAATGGCTATGTTCAATGTTCAAAAGGAAATATCTCAAACAATAGGCAAATTAAAGTTAAGGTTCATACGTTCTGCGCATCTTCTAACAGAGTTTTAAATTTGTGTGGAGTTTCATAAAAATATCTAAACGATTTCCAACTTACAGAGCGGACACTAGTACATGGTAGAAATGGCTATTTTCAATATTTACAATGTTCAAAGGGCTATAACTCTAATCGTTGGTTAACCAGAGTTATGGTTCTTATGTTCTGTACATCGTCTTATGGTGTTTTATATTGGTGAGAGATTTCATGAAAATATCTCAAACAGTTTTCAACTTACAGAGCGGACCTGAGTACATGGAGGAAATGGCTATGTTCAATGTTCAAAGGGCAATAAGTCCAAAAGTAGACACAATCAGAGTTACGATTCATGTGTTCTGCACGTTGTCTTATGGTGCTTTATATTTGTGTGAAGTTTCGCGAAAATATCACGAACGGTATCAGAGTTAAGGAGTGAACACATGGTAGAAATTGCTATTTTCAATATTTGTGATGTTCAAAGGATCGTAACTCCAAAGGTAGATTAACCAGAGTTATGGTTCTTATGTTCTACACGTTGTCTTATGGTGCTTTATATTTGTTAGAGATTTTATCAACCATATCTTTAACAATTTTCAACTTACAGAGCGGACATGAGTACATGGTGGAAATGACTATGTTCAATGTTAAAAGGGCAATAACTCCAAAAGTAAGCAATCAGAGTTACAGTTCTTGTGTTCTACACATTGTCTTAATGGTGTTTTATATTTGTGTGAAGTTTCGTGAAAATATCACGAACGGTATAGAGTTATGGAGCAAACACGACTATATGGTAGAAATGGCTATGTTCAATGTTCAAAGGGTAATAACTCCGTCAGTAGGCAAGCCAGAGTTACAGTTCGTAAGTTCAGCACATCACCTCATAGTGATTGACATTGGTGTGAAGTTTCGTGAAAATATCTCAAAAGGTTTTAGAGTTATGGAGCGGACACGGAATTATGTAGTGCTGACGGACGGAGGGACACTCAAAATTTGGACGGTGTAACATAATTTCTCACCACTTTTTTTTTGTGGCGGGGCATAAAAACTCTATGCCATCGTTGGCGGACCAGACTTCATGTTCGAGCCTGTAGAAGTATTTTGCACCTTGAGTACATAGACAAACAGCATTTTCAAAGTCATTGGTTACGCAGATTTAGTAAGTATTGGCACAGATGAAAAAGGACATCTTAAACTGCAGTCTGCATACTTCACACAGGCCTTAGTGTACAGTTCTACTACCTGTGACTGAAATCAACAGATAGACTGTGTCATATTGCATACTTTCTTTTCAAACTCTTTCAGTTCATTTAATTTGTGTCAAAGTAAACTCTCTTGACGCTATGTCTGTATGCTACGTTGTACGTCTTTTAGATGTTGTTTTAATAGACTGCTTATGTTTCACAGTAATTAGTATCTTTAGGGGGATAGTAATTAGTATCTTAAGGGGGATATAATACACGTGGTACGTTTGTTCACTACTTTTACAAGGGAGGCAAAATTTCGACAGGGTTACCTCCCATAAACCTAGCCATTCCCCTTAAGCTATTACAGCTATTCCAGGGTTGACCCTAGTAATATCGTGTGCTATGAAAAGCAAAGTAGAATGTAGATATGACCAAGCATATATTATTATAACAGTACAAACAAGCTTTGCTGTAGGTATAAACAGATACGATTCCTTACATTCTTACCCCAGAAATTAATATGCAAGATCACTGTCCTGGCTTGTCACGAAGAATAAGCGAATCTGCTAGCTTAAACCCATAAAACCAAAGTTCGACCTTCCGGTCCATATATACAATTAATTATGACAGTAGATCGCTATCAACATGTGCAGATGAGATGGCTGGCACGGGTCGACGTTAGTCGAATATGATATGAGGATATTAATACAGCAAATTAACATTTAATAGGAATGGGTACACTACCAGGTGAGGCAACTCGGTAAAACGGTTTTATCCCCTACTGAAAAGCGGTCTACTTGAGCATGAAATGGTTTGCTCCAAATGGTAGCAAATTCTTTTCTTTACAAGCAGACCCTTTCAGAAATAAATTTAGAGCACGGGAAAGCAAATTGGAAGTACTAAAAATTTTTACCTTGTACAAAGTGATGGAAAATCAACCAGGTGTACTAATTCCACTTAAAGACTGTTAAGTTAAAGATCTACCGTAATAACCCTAAATATTGGGACAAACAGGCCAATGCAAACAGTGTAGACCCAGATCATACGCCGCAGAACGCGGCGTCTGATCAGGTTCTACACTGTTTGCCACTCATCCAGCACTATTTTAGACATATCAACACTTTTCAAATGTCAGGTCGAGTATGGTAAAGTTAAGGTGTCCAAATACTTGGGGTATATACGGTAGTTGTAGAATGAAATCGAGCCGAGATTCTTACCTCATCCCCTTCAAGAAGAATAAGACCAACGAGGACCACATTAATCTTGTTACCAAGGCTACCGTCTTTAAACAACTGAGACAGCTGAAAGAGACAACTATATTGTATTATTGGGGCTTTATTGAGTATTTGACAAATGAAGATCTTCATCAGAACAAAAGCTTCATACGTAACGCATAGTTCGAGATAAGGCCCTTTTTTCAAACTAATGTTCTATTATTATTCTCCACGAATCTATTTGTTGTGGGTACTCACGAAGCGTTTCTAATGTGCATTCAGAATCTATGTTTTTTTGTGGAGAAATAAAAATTACCAATCTGCATACTCCATTTGTATGGTAAGTGACCCATGTTAAGTGAACACTTACAGGAGAGAGAGGCGAACTACTGCAATTGCTTGCGCCCTTTTTATTGGAAAGGGGTGTGCCCATAAAGGAAAAAAAACAATTGCTCCTACTGGTAATCAATAGTTTCCTATTAGGGTAGACCTTTTGTGTAAGGAGCCCCGTGTACAGGAAACAAACTGGAGGTAAGCTGTTCTCCTTGAAAACACTTGAGACAAATTTAATAAATACCTTTCAAAGGGTTCAGGATATATGGAGTGAACATGAAATTCAAGGCTCTACACGTGACTTTTAACTGTGACCTTGACCTTGAGTCGGCATGCTTGAGTTATAGGTTCTGCAAATCGCCTCACTAAGGCAAACATTTGACCAAATTTTCATGAAAATCTTTCAAAAGGTTCAGGAGATATGGAGTGAACAGGAAAGAGATGAATGACCTTCAATTGTGACCTTGACCTTGAGTCTGCATCGTTGAGTTATGAGTTCTACACATCATCTCACTAAGGCGAACATTTGACCTAAATTTAACAAGGCAGTCTGAATGGCAATGGAGCGGCCTCAAAATTCAAGGCTCAAACTGGTGACCTTCAATTGTGACCTTGACCTTGAGTCAGCATAGCTGAGTTATGGGTTCTGCACATCATCTCACTGAGGCAAACATTTGACCAACGTTTAAAGAAAATCCTTCCATGGGTAAAGGAGATATGAAGCCAACACAAAATTCAAGGCTCAAACTCGTAACATTCAACTGTGACCTTGACCTTAAGTCCGCAGGGCTGAGTTATGGTTCAGCACATTTTCCAACTGAGGTGAACATTCGACCAAAGTTTAGAGAAAATCCTCCCAGGGGTAAAGGAGATACAGAATGGGCACAAAATTCAAGACTCAAACCCTCGACCTTGAACTGTGACCTTGTGAGTCTGCATGGTTGAGCTATAGGTTCTGCACATCATTGCACTGAGGCAAACATTTGACCAAAATTAAAAGAAAATCCTTCCAGGGGTAAAGGAGATATCGAGTGGACACGAAATTCAGGGTTCAAACGCGACCTTGAACTGTGACCTTGTCCTTGAGTCCCCATGGCTGAGTTATGGGTTCTGCACATCGTCCCACAGGTGAACATTTGACCAAAGTTTAGAAAAAATCCTCCCAGGGGTAAAGGAGATACAGAGCGGACACGAAATTCAAGGCTCAAACCCATGACCTTGAACTGTGACCTTGACCATGAGTCGGCATGGTTAAGTTATTGGTTCTGCAGATCGTCTCACTAAGGTGAACATTTGCCCAAAGTTTAAAGAAAATCCTTCCACTGGTATAAGAGAATGGAGTGGACACAAAATTCAAGGCTCAAACCTGTGACCTTGAACTGTGACCTTGACCTTGTGTCGGCATGGTATGAGTTATGAGTTCTGCACATCGTCTCACTGAGGCAAACATATGACCAAAGTTTAAAGAAAATTCTTCCAGGGGTATAGGAGATATGGAGCGGACACGAAATTCAAGGCTCAAACCCATGACCTTGACCTGTGACCTTGACTTTGAGTTTGCATGGTTGACTTATGAGTTCTGCAGATCGACTCACAGAGGCAAACGTTTGACGAAAGTTTAATGAAAATCTTTTAACGGGTTCAGGAGATATGGAGCGGACAAGAAAGTGTTACGGAAGGACAGACAGACGGACAGACGAAGGCCATTTCTATAATCCCCCATCTGCTTCGCGGCGGGGGACTAATTAGGCACATAAAATGACATACAGCGCTTTATTGACGAAGACAGTTTTATTTGATAAAAGAATAGTCAAAGTAGGTGTCGTATTTTTCTCAACTCAAAGAATTTATAACAGCCTGCAATAAATCAAGAAACTATTCATTATGCACTATATTTATAAAGGCGCAGGCTAAGTCCTCTGTATAACCCAGTGCTTTCTGTAAGTGGACTACTTATCATACTCCAGTGCTTCTTTAAGTTTGTGCGGACAAACTAGGTAGGGTTTTCTAGACTTCAACTAGTTACTAGGAGGCCTGTGTAGATCTCCTATCAGCAAATGCAACAACTTTTAATAAACGTCTAACAAAACCACAAAGGTGATAACCTTTTATAAGATTTCCAGACTTTGGCTTCACCAGATTATCTCAGTGTTCCAAGTCACGCAGAAATCTGACAGAATAATTGCGCCAAGCGAAAAGTTGTCTTCGAGCATGCGCAAAATGCACAGCTTCAGATTCATCCCAAGCATGCGCAAAGTCTCATCTGGGCATTTGCTTCCAATTAATACATTCTATAGTGTCACACGATTCTGTTAGCGTACAGCGAAGGCCTTGATCAGACTGTGCGGATATGCACCCTGATCTGTGCCTTCGCTTTCCGCTATAACCGAAGACACGTGTTCGCGACTCATATGTATGTGGATTTCTGTTCCGTCGAGGTAAAGAAATATTGTCAAAGTACCGTATTTATAATAAATATTCGGACACATTAACACCTTACCATGTATAATCTAACATGTGAACAGCTGTATTTTACTACCTGTTGATAAGTCTAAAGACTGCTGAAAAAGTCGCAAATATTGTAGACCTGATCAGACGACCCGTTATGCGAAGCCTGACCTGAGTTGAGTCTACGTCGTTTGCCCGAATACTTTGACATTAAGAGGGTGTTAAAATTTGGTTCATGCATTGGGCATGTAATCGTCTTTATATAAACAATAATTTGGCTATAAGTATTGTCTGTAGGACGTTTAACCTGTAGCATGCTGGATAAAATTTCAGCAGACGACATTTTGAAATACATTGTATTTGTTTTAATATTTCCAGAAAATAGTTTTTGACATTTTATACAAGTAGGAGACAATTTTCTTGGAAAAATAAGAAAAATAAACAACATGTCATCACGATGCTGTCTGCAGAATTAGTCCAGAAAGTGGCAAAAGTTAACAATTAGAACAACAATGAACCTTACCATATTAAATAATGTTAGAGTATAAGTTGTAATATTGGCGTCTCCGTGCGTGTGGTACATATGTTTATCAACAACAACCAGCGTTTCCACCGTCTTTGCCACATTTAGCTGATGTAGGAATTTATATTTGTAGGCTGCCCGTCGTTCCAGATTATGAGAATCATCATCAAGGTAAAAGTCGTCACTCTCAGACACAGACCGTTTCTCTATGGAATGGATTTCATGGTCCAGTTTTTCATCGATAGTTTCAAATTCTTCTTCTAATTTTTCTATTTGTTCCCTTTCTTCCTCCGTTGAAAGATCTTTTTCAATGACAATGTCCTGTTTAGCTGCAATCAAAATAACATTAAATATGTTATTAAACTTTCTCATGACTTCTGATCCTCGCATTTCGTGTCAACTTTTTGACTATAAAAGTGATGAGTTACGAGGCAGACGGCATTATCTGGCTACTGAATAAATGAGGTATTTGATTCTATGTATGTGTATAGAACCTCAGTAATAATCCATGAAACCATTTGGTTTACCAAACCGTCAACTGACATGCTGCGGAGCCTTATTTTGCAAAAGCGCATCAGAGAGGTTTCAAAGTTGAAAGCTTAAACTTTAACAAGCTGACTACAGATAAAAACAGATATTATTTAATATATTTTATTTTTTACAGAAAGGAGATTTGAAATTATCCTCGACCGTCTTAATGGTCTGTGAAAAATAAGAAAAGCATCATTATATTTCATCTGATCATTTAGCCTATATACTGCTGAAGCTTAGAATGTATATGAAACGTTATTATTATCTTGTTGCGTATGAGGAGAGTGAATGCCCAGCTGACTAAACGCACGCGCCTTTCATGATGTTCATTTCTTGTGGCTATTTTCAGATTATCATCTATTTATATCTTATGTTGTAGTATATATCTTACTTCCATCTGCGACCTTGCTGTCAGCCTACATGAATGAGACCGGGCACAGCAATTCCTATAAATTTTCCTGTGTTGACAGCGAAAACTTAGATTAGCCTTCACACAGTCTGATCAGAGTCTTCGCTGTCCGCATGAAGAAGTTTTTTTTTTGCTGTCCATACAGCGCACAATAAAGACTCTGATGAGACTGTTCGGATGCCCAGGATGATCTGAGTCTTTGTTTGGCGCACGTGCCATTTGTAAGAATTGCTGTGCCTCTCCTCAAATGTACGAACCATTTCGGAGTGCTGAGATTCAATTACATGTATGAGTATAATTTCATTGTTCAATTATTGTTGCATCTGAAGTCAGATTCTGAGCCGCCATGATTCACATTACCTGAGGACACAGCGTACATGCACCTGAACATATATCAATATTTGAAACTACCAACCCTAAAATAGTTAACTGGCATCGTTATTATTACCATGCGTGACAATATAATGTCTAATCTGGGTGTAATGAAACACGCTCCAGCTGAGGGACCAACAATGGTTTATTACGAGCTGGTTTCTAACAAGACTCCGGCCAGGCACAACGCTGATCTGCCATCGTAGATGCGCAACTGGTATAATTTGTAGCATTATATGTAACGTGATTTAACGCTTAGCATTGTGGGTAAAATTTTCAGCAGACGACATCTTGAAATATTTTTCTTATTTTTCCAAGAAAACAGGATTTGACATTCATGTAAATTGCCTCCGTTGGAGACAATTTGCATGAAATGTTTAAATCCTATTTTCTGGGAAAATTAAAAAAAAGTATCAAGAATTTGTCGTCTGTTGAATTAGCCACGAGAGTGGTAAAGGTTTAAAGCCTTTTACGATGAACTCTCAGATTAGCATTCGCATCTACGTAGTCAATATTTTCTGCAGTATAACTTGGATTCTCTAAGGGCCAACGAAGGCCCTGCTTAAAACTAGGAGAATATTTTGACAATCATTCATCCGAATCTTTGACACTCCGTACCTATGACTCCCGTGTGTGTGTGTGTGTGTGTGTGTGTGTGTGTGTGTGTGTGTGTGTGTGTGTGTGTGTGTGTGTGTGTGTGTGTGTTTGTGTGTGTGATTTTGTTTAAACCTCAGATATATTGAAGAAAACTCCCCACCGCTGAAATGGGACGAAGCCTTACTTGTGAAATTACTAAACTTTAATCTAATGACTATATATATGAGCAGACGGCATTATTTTTCACAGAAATAAGGCTTCACGTTTCATTCCAATTGTCTAATAAATAAAAAAAATAAAATGTCATGCCTTATTGTCTGTGACCAATAATAAACCTAGCGCTAATTGTTATCTGTAGATTTGGCCTATAGTATTAAAACTTAAAATAATCTGTATCTTCAAGAGAAAATGCCTGTTCTCATGTCGTGCATTAAATTATATAAAAAAGCGTAGGTTTTCCATCCAGAAAGGCCTCCAATATATTCAATAATCCATCATTAAAGTCGTAAAACAGCAAGAGACTGTATTACAGTATCATGTTAACGCCTGATTTGTTTTGTAAGTTTAAAGATTACAAACGAAATAAGTTTTAAAGAAGTAACAGGATACTAGGGGGAGTCAATCAGTAATCGGTCTACCTGTATCTTACTTCCGTTGGATATCGAATTCAATAAGTAACCGGCCTAACTGTTTCTTACTTCCGTTGGATATCGAACTTAATATGTATCCGGCCTAACTGAATCTTACTTCCGTTGGATATCGAGGTCAATATGTAACCGGCCTAACTGTTTCTTACTTCCGTTGGATATCGAACTCAATATGTAACCGGCCTAACTATATATTACTTCCGTTGGATATCGAACTCAATAAGTAACTGGTCTAACTGTTTCTTACTTCCGTTGGATATCGAACTCAATGTGTAACCGGCCTAACTGTATCTAACTTCCGTTGGATATCGAACTCAATAAGTAACCGGCCTAACTGTATCTTACTTCCGTTGGATAGCGAACTCAATAACTAACCGGCCTTACTGTATCTTACTTCTGTTGGATATTAAACTCTTCCGAGAATTGAAGAACTCGAGACGGGGACGGAGCTTTGCTTTAACCCACTCATACATCACTGCCTTGGCTTCTTCAGCGGACCGGAAATGCCGTACACGGTTATCACTTGTAAGGTTCGGGAACAAAACGTAATGACCAGGTCCCAACTAGGCGAATAGACAGAATGTTGTATAATTTCATATCCGTTTCGCTCTACAGCACCCACCGAAACATTGCAGCTATGGACCTGAATACGGTCATTTATAAGTTCAGTTTGACCGATTTTTTATTGTTTTACCCTTGTATTTGGGTTGCGTTGTGTTGCGTTAACCATATTTCAGTCATGCCAAAGCATTGCCTCCGAATTCGTTGACAAATGCCGTACTCAAGTCCTGCATAAAATTAGTAGCAACCTAGCCGTAGGGGAATCAGGCGACATGTCTATTTGTCTTGCCCCGATGGGCGGGGCAAACGAAGGAAATCTGAATAGTTGTGCAAGGCCTGATGAAAATATACACAATTGGAAAAACATTTCTTCTTTGAATTGATATTATCTACATCTGTTTGTTTGTTTGTGTTGAGATTTTACGGCCCAGTCAACCCAATAGGGTCATGTCGAGCGCGGTCAGTTTACCTAACCACACGTTTACTGGGAAGGTTTAGTCCTCTAAGCGGTAAACCAGTAATGTGCACACTCTTTCTCCAGAATACCTGTATATATATATATATATATATATATATATATATATATATATATATATATATATATATATATATATATATATATATATATATATATATATATATATATATATATATACGGTTAGTGTATGTCGAGATACGTTAGCTTTAAAACTGTACAACAATAACAGCGAGGTACCGTATTTATTCTATATACACGGACACCTAAATGCCTTTCTGCACTTATACTAAACATGTCCGTTTAACTAGTTTCTGTTAAAGTGTCTAAAAGTGCCGGCGGAATGACAAACATTGTAAATCCTCATTAGAGTGTTTATTCTTTGAGAACAGTTGGATCTGGAGTTAACTGTTTATTCAGATATAGTTGTCAGAATATTTAAGGTCAATACGACATACACTAATGTACATTGAACAAATATATATGTCATAGGTCATAAACAGAAGTTTCTGAACTGATTCTATTCGTATCTGTTACATTAAAGAAAATGGACGCACTTTCAGAGAGGAGCAACCCTGTCAAAAAGTATTTACTTCCCTTTTGAAATGGCTTCTTCTCCAAAACGAAATACAGTCAAAATGGCTCGAACATCTTTGGGACCATGGAAATTTGTTCGATATGGATAGTTCGAGCCACTGATGGTTAATCATGACCTTAATGACGATAATTTAGGGGTCTTTTCGATCTCCTATACTATAATGGTATGTTAAGTGTACTCATTAGAATCGCCACAACAAGTCGATTCTAACGAGTACACACAAGATACATAAATATTTGCTTTCCTAGGCTATCAAGAGAATTTTCTACGGACTCAAAACGCGTTCTAATTAGCCATGGTAAACGAGCCATCGGTGTTCGAGCTATTGACGTTCGACTGTAATTTGCTCCCATAGAGGGAGCAAATTCTTTGCTTATAGAGTAGACCCATTTAACCCTTACCACTGTCTGAAGTAATTCAGCAGATGACAAACTGGTGACATTTTTCTTGTTTTCCCCAGAAAACAGGATTTGACATTTTATGCAAAATGACAATTTGCAAAAAATGGCAAAATCTGTTTTCCGGGAAAATTAAGATAAAAAATGTCAATACGTCGTCTGCTGAATTTTTTACTCAGAATACTTAGCGTTAACCCATTTAAGCCTTGCGTCCAAAAAAAGGAACATTGGTAAAAAGTGTAGACACAGGTGAGCCAAACAAAAGAAAAAATAGATTACCAATAAACGACAACAAAGATAGCCTTATATTATTACATGAAGGCAGATTCAAAATAAAGATCAAGGTTTATACATCGCATAGCGAATATGTTGCCATTGTTAGGCCATATGTTGCCATTGTTAGGATGGTTTTACAATGCGATGAGTCGCACGATCTTTACTGAGCCAGTCTTGTATCTTGAAGAATCTAATTCCGCTTAGGCAGGAGCTAGGGGGTGGGGTGAGGCGGGGTTGGGGGCGCATGCAGCTCTAAAAACTATAGCGTTGCAATATGAAGAGTCCAAATGAAACCGAGACTCCGACTTCTTTTGTATGGTCTTTGTTTCCATGGGCAACCTTTATAAACTCATACAAGGCACGTGCAGAAAGTGACAACACGGATTAATCTGTGAAGCTGAACTGTTTGCTGAACGCCAACAGATAATTGAAATTTAACCAGGATTACACATATAATTCGCACAGCATTATAAGGACCTCCCTGATCGCAAACTAAATCATTACATTGTGATACGAGCGAACAGTCGGTACCTTCCTTGGTCTGACAGCCCAGATGCATGAATTACTCGTGGCCTTTCTGTTCACATCAGTCACGACCATTCCTCTTCTAAGAGCGCAGCTCATTCGAGCTGCAACATGAAAAAATCTTTCAGAGATGTGTGCCCTGTGCGCAGTCTGATCTGAGTCTTCGCTGGGTATTGAATAGTCAGGGATCTAAAATGTGTTCAGATGGACAGCGAAGACTGATCAGACTGTGTGTCTTCCCAGGTTGTCTATGCAGGGTGCACACGTCACATGATGCGTTTTCTAACTTTGTGACTCAACTATCTAAATTATTGTCATCTCACCAGACTGTTGGGCTTCATAGAAGTCTTGCTGACGTGTGTCTAAAACTGCTCGTTTGTAGAGTTTATGTGGCTGGCCTACAAAACCTGATGGTCCATGAATTGTCGCCTCTTTGATCGGTTCTATTATATAATCATCTCTCTTCGTACGAATTAGACCATTCTGAAACGAGAACAACAATAGTACTGTAGTCTTATCAAATGATGCTCACGTCCAATCCCCTCGCCCCGAGGTCATAAAACGTTTTTCATGCTCAGCTCAGGCAAAATCTTTCTTGTAACATAGATGAGCATAAACTTTTTCTATGCTAATAAATATGAAAATGTCAACAATTATTGGCATTTTCATATTTATTGGCAGTGAAATTTTCATGCTCAGCTGAGTTGAGCATGTAAAAAGTTTTATAACCTCGTGGCCTGGTCTTATCCCAGTTACTTTAACAATTTTATCGTGATTTTGAAAACATTTAATAAAACAAGACAAATATAATTGATCAGGGCTTTTTCTACAAGATGGTATATGCGCTCAGCAAAGACTCAGATCACCCTGCGCATCCGCACAGTCTGGTCAGAGCTTTTGCATGCCCTCTCTGTATAGCTAAGGATCTCAAGTATCTTCAGGCGGACAACGACGACTGAGATCTTCACGGAGTCTTCGCTGGGTGCATAGGCAAGCTTGTATGAAATGCTGTGGCCCGGCTCTATTTGCTTTCTCCTATGTATCTGCATTAATCTACACAGGGCCGTAACTCCTGAAATATTTTTTTTAAGAATTCATTCAAAAGTTAAATCAGGTCATCTTTTCACTATTAATATATTCATAAAGTTATGAGGCTCTAGCTCCAACAGTTTTCATCTACTTGTCATTACCAATCAAAGTACCAAGTGTCAAGGCTCTAGCTCCAACAGTATTTGAGATATTTTGCTGACCAGGTAAAATGTCCAAAATTACATAGGGCCATAACTCATGAAGTATTTTCCAGAATTTATTCAAAAGTTAATCAGGTCATTTATTCATCACTGCCAGCCTATTCATCAAGTTTCAAGGCTCTAGCTTTAATAGTTTTATATATTTTGCTTCCAAAAGTTACAAAGGGCCATAACTCATGAAGTTTTCTTCAAAATTTATTCAAAAGTTAATCAAGTCCTCTACTCATTACTACCAGTCTATTCATCAAGTTTCAAGTCTCTAGCTAGAACAGATTTTTTTTTAGATATTTTGCTGACAAGATTGCATCCATATTTTTTCAAAGGGCAACTCAGGAAAGGGGCATAGTCCTGTCGAGAAAAAAATACTTGTCAGCTATTTTTTCATGAGAAATCCATATAAGAAATTTCAAAACAGTAGCATGCACGTTTCTTAAGTTATGCTATGCATCAAATAGCGTGACGAACGTACAGACGAACGCTCTAGAAGCAATATGCCCCTCCAACTTCTTCGAAGTTGGGGGCATAATAACCAGCCTAATCCATTTCCATTTGACCGACAAGGCCACGTGTCAATTTATTCATTCACAGTTATTAAAAATACATATGACACGTACTTTCTTTTCGTCTGGATTTGTTACCTGTTTTTAAAGGGGAAGCAGGTCAGGAAATATATAACAAAATACTCTTAAAGTGATTAACCCCTGGACCCTTGTTTTCTCTAACAGCAGCATCTCATCAGCATGAATATTTACGCAAATTCCATGAATTCTTTAGCAAGATATTAAGCATAAAGCAAGTTTTCAAGAATAACAAAGGATAATAAATCTAAGGAATTAACCTAGGCCCCGTTTTCTCTCACAACATTATCTCATCAATATCAACATTTAAACAAAAATAGGAAGATATTCTTTAAACTATTTAACAAGATAATCAGCAGATACCAAAACGTAACGGATGGACAGACGGACAACGTGAAAAAAATACTACCCCCTCAAACATAGTTTATTAAAGTAAAACATCCCGCTTATCCGCCTGACCTAGTGATAAGATTTTGTAAGTAACCGTGGACGCCATTTCCGGTCCGATGAATAAGTTAGTGGATTAACCGACATGACCCTGAGTTCTTCAGTTCTGGGATGATGGCAATGGAACACCGTTGGGCTAATTGTATAATGCTGTAGAGTAACTACATAGAAAAAGAAGCGGTCGATCTCGAACGGAAGTAAAGTAGGATGGTTGCTTATTGGCTCAACCTTGAACCAGAGGATATTAATCTAGGCTGGATCAAATCGTTGGCGACTTCAAACAACATCTTCAACTAAGCACTCTAATGATTTAGTTGAACTCAGACTACTTAAGTATGTTTGGCGACATTTAAGAGGGCTGGATATACATAGTAAAGTTGGTCCTGTTTTACAAAGCAGGCATTCTTTTTTGGATGTATTTGTTTTGCGAATGCTTACCCTTTCTTAAATAGGGTATATTATACAGAGGACTTGTTAAGAGGAGTATCAGGTGATAATTCTGGGATAATTTTTCTTATTTCTGCATAAAAACATATGTTGTGGGTACTCATTAGAAGCGCCTCGCTGAGGCGCTTCTAATGAGTACCCACAACATATGTTTTCATGAAAAACTGGAGAAAATTATCCTAGAATTATCATCAAATACTCCTCCTTATCAAGTCTCCTGTTCTACAAGGAAAGAATTTGGTCCCATTGTTCGCAAATTCTTTCGTTTTACAATAAGTAATAAGCCCTTTCAGAAGGAGGGAAATACAATATTAACAGCACCCAGCAGACACACAACGTTGAAACAACGTCGATTCAACGTTGATTCAACGTCTTGATGTTAAATCGACGTTGAATCGACGTTGTTACAACGTCGTGTGCCTACCTGGCACTGTCTCCCCTGAAAGTAAACTGTTTCCCCTTAAATGGACGCATGTTCCTACATAAGATAACGTACCACAATAAATTACTGGAGAAATGGCCTTTACGCGTTAGTAATTTAATACTTTGCATGATAGGTAAAACTTTCAGCAGGCAACATTTTGAAATAGTTTTCATATTTTTTTTCTAGAAAAAAGGGACACTTCCTGCAAAATGTCTTTCTCCTGAGGAGACAATTTGCATGATATTCCAGATGCTATTTTCTAGGGAAAAATAAGAAAAGTATCATCTGTTTGTCGTCTGCTGAATTAGCCCATGGTATGGTAAGTGTTAACACCTGTTGAGAAAATAATAAATAAAACCAAACTTGAGATAAAGGACAGAATGCATGTTGTGAGTCACAGACTTACGTCATTCAAGCAATATTTTCAACGCTCACATTGAGACACCCTATTTAAACAATATTTTTCAACACGACCTGCGATGACAGTGTGCTAATCCACCGAAGCTAAGCATTGTTTTCAGTGTTTACTCAAATAACAAAGGTACCGTTATGAGACTGGGTACAATTAAACATTTACTTGGGTCTCGTCAAGCGTAAAAGTGTCGTCGAGCATGCGCAAAATATGTAGAATCACATCATCCTGCACATGCGCGAAGTCTCAGCATTTGTTCTCCATTGAAATATTCTATAGTATCCAATGAATCTGTTTGCGAAAGCGAAGGCCTTGATCAGACTGCGCGGATGCACAGGCTGATCTGGGCCTTCGCTGTTCGCATATGCCCTTAGGCACGGTTTCGCATGGTGTGGTCCACTTGGCCTTAACCCTTTTATACATGAAATTCAGTCTTCCATTTTTGAGTTTCGACATGACTATTGATATAAATATGGGTTTCAGTCTAAATTCAAAAACAAAATGCAATTCTGATGAGGCATCTCCTTTACGAGCCGTTTCATCAGGACTTACACAGTTCGCCCCGGCATCTGTTTTGGTCTGCAGGGTTGTGAACAAGTTACACTTCACTATCTGTTGATGTGTAGTGACAAATATAGTAGACAACTGATCAGACGCCGCGTTCTGAGCGTTTATCCAGTCCTGCCTCTCCTAATACTTAAGGTAAATACCGTATTTTCTATAAGTATTGGGAAACCTCAATTTCTTACCATGTCCAGACTTGATAAGACGCAGCAGGTGACTCATCTGAGTCTACACTGTTTGCTCAGGCCGGTCTGACCCAGCACCAGGGGTTATTTAGGTACGGCACAGCATCACACCTTCATATATACAAATGATGAAACGTTTCATTTTCTTTAAATTTTGAATGAACAAAAAATACACAAAGAGACGGAGAAAGATACATTTTGATTACACGTAGGATGAGGTCATACACTTCAAAGTAGACATTAAAACTGAACTGACACGAAACGGAAACATTTGTATAAGAAAAATAAGTGTGACAAATATCTATGTTTTTCCCTCTCTATTTTTTCAGTTTAATTTAATCGTGCGCTTTGACTCACCAGACATGAGATACATGCACACAAAAAAATGTAGCTTAATTATAAAACTGTTGTCATTACAGAAGACTAACCCTTGACTACCATTCATTTTCCTTATAAATTTTATACATTATTGTGAACCTTCTCCAGCCCACAACGTTTTCAGTTTAAGTTCAAAGCGAGGTTCAAAGGGTCACTGTTTGGTACTTGCCTGACAGATGTCCCCTACACAAATCAAAACAAGAAATGAATTGGTAGGTTATATGCCATATAACCAGTGTTCTCCTCTTCGAAGACACTGACACAGATCTTGCAGGGGGATCACGGTAGATGTAAGGATAATTTGTACCCAAAATAATTTTCTACTTTCCTATTCAAAGCAACCACCCAAATTATACAATTTAGCTAATTCCTACTTCAAAATAACCTGTATTATACAGTTCTACAAATTCTGGCATCAAAACAGGCAAATAATTTGGAATTCTTCAATATGGAACTACATTCAGTGGAAAAAAAAAAACAGAACAAAAAAAAAACAACAACAAAAAAACAACAACAAAAAAAAAAAAAAAAAAAAAAAAAAAACGTGGGAGAGTGGGGGGTTGGGGGGGTGGGGGGGTGGGGGAGGGGAGGCGGGTCCTTAAGGCCCCGTAACAAAAGTCTTCATTTTGTGCTTATATATTACCTATAGTGTCCCATTTACTAAAACAGTATTTATTTTGCAACGTACGCTCTAGTTTTGGAATAACCTGATCATGAAAGTGGATGGGGTAATTCAGTTTGAACCTGAGGCACAATATTTTAAGCAATGTTCCTCTTTTGAAATATATCACACCCAGTTATAACTTCTTGTGTTTGTTAAGCAAATGTCTTAGGTAATATCCTATCTCACTTACCTCACTTTTAAGAACACTATTACATCTGCAGCATTATTTTTTTCTGAAAATCTTCAAGTTTTGTAAATTTTGTGTCTTGGAATAAAATAAAACCTAACGCGTCTCCGGAACTGAATGGTGAATTATTTTGAAACTTAAATAAAACAATGGGACAGTGCAAAGAGATGACTAAGTTTTGGTGACCTTAACCTTATTTTCAAGGTCACATGGGCTGTGAGACTGTCAAAAGAGCAGGTGCCCATTTGGCTATTTTCTGCTATTAAATTCCCCTAATATATTGCCTATAATATCTTTTTAGCTGACCTGAGCATGAAATGCTCACCATGAGCTATTGGGTCTGTCAATTTCTGTTGTGCGTCGTCCATCGCGCATCATGCATTATGCGGTATCAAAAATTTGCCATAAATAACAACTCGTCCTATACCACTACCAAATTTCAATCAAACTTCAGAGGAATATTGCCTAGGTGACCTTCTACCAAAACAGCAAAGACTGTTCTGTGACAATGAACAAAATGGCCGCAAGAGCTAAACATAGAAAAATCTTTAAACGACAACTCCTTCTACTCATTTAAGCCAATTTAAATCAGACTTTATAAAAAGGTAAAAGGGTTTTGCTCCAGTAAACAAAATGGCTGTTACATTAAAAAAGAAAAGTGTTTAAATGACAACCTCCTATATCACTGAGCCAATTTCAATTAACTTCACAATCATGTTGCCTTGGTGTCTCTCTACTGAAATAGCTGAAACAGTTTTGTTCCAATGAACAAGATGGCTTCCAGAACTAAATATAGAACAATTTTTAAATGACAATCCCACCTGTATCATTTGGTCAGTTTAATGAAACCTTACAAGAATGTTGCTAGGCGACTTTCTACCAAAATAGCTAAAATTGGTCTGCTCCAATGGACAAGATTGCCACCAGAGCTAAAAATAGAATTATCTTTAATGACAACTCCTCCTACACTATTGCGTCAATTTCAATCAAAAAGTCATAAGAACGTTTGTTTTGATGATATCTTGATACAATTTTAATAAGGGACATGCGGAGTCTCCAAACATTATATTCATATACGCTTTAGAAGAATTCAGCTATTGGTTCCAGAGGTAGGTTAGGATTTTGTGAATATTAAGATGCAAAAATCACAAAAACAGTTTTTCATGGAAGAATTGCTGCAGATTTAATACCGCTCCATAACTTGAAAATCGTTCAAGATATTTCATGAAACTTCATAGAAATATAAAGCATCATCAGACGACGTGCTATTGCGCTTGAGAGGGAAAATCTGAAACAGGATACTAATTGAGGCATTAGTCCAATGTATAACTGGGTGTGAGACATTTTAAAAGAGAAACAATGTTTAGAATATGGTACCTCGGGTTCATACTGAATTATCTCACCCACTTTCATGATCGTGTTACTAAAAAAACTAGGGCTTACATTGCAAAATCAATACTGTTTTAGTAAATGGGACACTATAGGTAATATATAGACTTTTGTTACGTGGCAGATAAAGGGCCTTCTGGAAACTCCTTTGAGTAGTTCATACGAAAGAGCATTAGGGCCACATATACTTTTATTTCTGTTGATAAGTATCTCGAAATTTCGACTTACTATCTCAAACATAATAACTCGAAATTTCGACAATAACTCGAAATGTCGACTTAATAACTCGAAATTTCAACTTGTTATCTTGAAATTTCGACTTATTATCTCGAAATTTCGACTTAATAACTCGAAATTTCGACTTAATAAATCGAAATTTTGACTTAATATCTTGAAATTTCGACATTATCTCGAAATTTCGACATAAGATCTCGAAATTTCGACTTTTTATATCGAAATTTCGACATAATAAGTCGAAAATTCGACATAATTCGAAATTTCGACTTAATAACTCGAAATTTCGACTTAATATCTTGAAATTTGGACTTAATAACTCCAAATTTCGACTTAATAACTCGAAATTTCGACTTGATAACTTGAAATTTCGACATTATCTTGAAATTTCGACATAAGATCTCTTGAATAGAATCCACACCTGGTAATCTCGTAAGGGGTAGCCGCTAGTTACACACTCAAATATGCGATCTTCCGGCCATGACTTACGAGACATCCAAATGTCAACAAACGGATACATTCTCCTGATTCATTATTTTTTAGTAAATTTCATAGACATATTTTGAATCAAAGCGCTGTAGGCGCTCGTGGCCTGGGCATCAGAAGGCCCAGGGGCTTCAAAGCTCACCAGATTTGAAAACGTGAAACTGCATGTTCATGTTGTCCTACAAAGGTTTGTGTAAACCCAGTTTAATTTGTATCCATATTGAAACTAGATTGGATATTTACATGCAATGACAAATGACTAGAGATCCATTTGAAAGCCTGTAAAATATACAAAAAAAAAAAAGACAAACAAAAAAACAAACAAAAAAAACAAAACAAAAAAAAAACTAGAAAAGTGTTCACAGTACACGGATGTCCACGCTTTGGGGTCTATAAAACTGTGCAATCGTTGCCAAATTAGCCTACGTCAATGCGGAGCATCTGTGTAACTTTGGACACATTTCTAGTTAAAAAAGGTTCCAAAATAATGAGAAATGTAAAGTCCTTTGCCTGCAAGGTCAGTAACTCTTAAACCATGAGACTAAGAAACTCAATTATGTGTCTCTAGTAAGTGATTTTCAACAAAGAATAAAAAAATAAGGAGAAATATAAGGCCCCCTTTGCCTGCAAGACCCAAAACTCTTAAACCATAAGACTAAGAAAATCAGTTTTGTGTTCCCTAGTAAGTGATTTTCAACAAAGAATGCAAAAATAAGGAGCAATATAAGGCCCTTTGCCTGCAAGGCCTGTAACTCTTAATCCATAAGACTAAGAAACTCAATTTTGTGTTCCCTAGCAAGTGATTTTCAACAAAGAATGCAAACATAAGGAGAAATAAAAGGCCCTTTGCCTGCAAGGCCTATAACTCTTAAACCATAAGACTAAAAAACTCAATTTTGTGTTCCCTAGCAAGTGATTTTCAACAAAGAATGCAAACATAAGGAGAAATAAAAGGCCCTTTGCCTGCAAGGCCTATAACTCTTAAACCATAAGACTAAAAAACTCAATTTTGTGTTCCCTAGCAAGTGATTTTCAACAAAGAATGCAAACATAAGGAGAAATAAAAGGCCCTTTGCCTGCAAGGCCTATAACTCTTAAACCATAAGACTAAAAAACTCAATTTTGTGTTCCCTAGTAAGTGATTTTCAACAAAGAATGCGAAATTAATGAAAAAATATAAGACGTGCATCCAGAGTATAAGTAAGGGAGATAACTCCAGATGGCCGGACAGACGGACGCTCAGGCACCTTAGCATGCAAGGCCTGGAACTCTAAAACCGTATGTCTGAGAAACTCAATTTTGTGTTCTCTGGAAGCGATTTTAGATTTTAATAAAGCAGCGCCAGTTGCGCGTGGAGTTACGCAGTTGTAATAACATGTACGGGGACTGACTAGTATAGTATAAACATATCTTATTGCTTTTTCTTCAAATAATAGTATAAACAATGGGGTCCCGGAACAAATGCGAAGGAAATTTAACATCTTGTGTATTTCAAAGTAGACGTCGTAGGTTGCAGTGCGTCTTATTTGATATGTTAAAGAAGTATTTCATAGTCCAGATAGCTGAACTTCATTTGCATAAGCAGGGCTACCCCTTACGAGATTACCAGGTGTGGAATTACAAACGAAGAATCAACTTGAAATATCATGTCGAAATTTCGAGATAATAAGTCGAAATTTCAAGATATTAAGTCGAAATTTCGGGTTATTAACTCGAAATTTCGAGTTATTACGTCGAAATTACGAGATCTCATGTCGAAATTTCGAGATAATAAGTCGAAATTTCAAGATATTAAGTCGAAATTTCGGGTTATTAACTCGACATTTCGAGTTATAAAGTCGAAATTTCGAGATCTTATGTCGAAATTACGAGATAATAAGTCGAAATTTCAAGATATTAAGTCGAAATGTCGAGTTATTAAGTCGAAATTTCGCGTTATTAAGTCGAAATTTCGACTTAATATGTCGAAATTTCGAGATAGTTAGTCGAAATTTCGAGATAACTATCAATAGAAATAAAAGTGTATGCGTCTCTAATGCTCCTTCGTAAGTTCACGACTGATTTAAAAATGTAGTTATTATTTAGAGAAAATAAGGTTTGATATGTCATTTGGCTAGGCAGACGTTTCACATTTAATGCCAAGCCTTAATTTCTCCAAATAATAATAATAATGATAATTATAACAAAAGTAAAATATTTCAAGACGTCGTTTGCTGCAGTTGTAAAAGGTCAGTATAAAGGAATTTGCCTACAATTAATTATCGTGGTTGTTAGATTTTATCAGTCATCACACTACATGCATTTCCGTGTCGTTAGCCTAGCAGAATGCGATGTTTTTTCTCATTTATGCTCCAAACATTGATTATTGGGCTCATTAGAACCGCTTCATTAAGGCGGTTCTAATGGACCATAAATCTTTATTGGAACCATAAATAAAATAATCAAGGTTTACCCCTGTAAACCCAAACTTTTTCTATGTGAAGTGGCACGCTCAGTGAATAGACGTGTCAACGTAAATTATTCAGCTGAAGTTGGTATGTTATCTTTCTTATGTTTTTATTGCTTGTTTTACAATGCGACTTGTCTAAATAAAGTAAATTAATAAACTTAAGAAATTTCAAATGTTTTCTCCTTTAATCCAGTAATTTATATCAGTGCACGCATGCAGGGATTTCGTTTCAGTCATGATTTTGTTCAAATCCACAATGTGAAATATGAGTAATCATTCAGTATCGAAAAAGAGGGGAGATAATGTGAGAGGCCCAGGAAGAGGATCATAGAATACAGCCCAACTCATGCACATCACGAAAACACGCCTATATAATGTTTACCTCCTTAAACCCCACTTTTATGTAGTAAAACTGGGGTTTACAGGGGTATTAATTGTTTTTCTTGTTTCTGTTCAAAAACATGGATTGTGGGTACTCGCCTCGCCGAGGCGGTTCTAACAAGTACCCACAATTTATGTTTTGAGCAGAAATATGAAAAATTTCAGAATTTTTTATCTGAAAATTTCCAGTTCTAGGAGGTGAAATTTTCTATATATTTGCATAGGCGTGTTTTCGTAAGGTCAACAGGAAGAATAAAAAGAAGACAAAACCAACGCAAAACGACCGGCTCCTTCTACCCTACGAGAGGTGATCTTAATGCATTATCAAATTAAAAGTCTAGAATAACAACTAACCAGAAAAATATCTACCTGACTGGTAATAGGGTTTTCTCGTTTTATTAGCTATTACCAGACGACTGGTAATATCAATTTTATTGTAAAATCGGTATTCCCAGTCTACTGGTAATAGCCATTTTTAATGTAAAATGGCTATTATCAGTCGACTGGTAATAGACTTTCCCTTGCAGGATTAACTTCATTTTATTAAGCAGTTTGTTGCAAGATCTTGTGCAAACGCATTTTTCACTTCTTCTGGATTATTTGATTTTGTTTTATATTTAATAAACTATGTCCAACAGCTCTTGAAATTAGACAGAAATAAGTGTTTGATGTGCACAATGTATGACAGCCACAGAATGCTCAATGTACATTGTAACAAAATTGTGGTTTTCAGACCGAAAATATAGATGGGTTTGAAGAGAGTTTTTAAAACTTTGAGCTTTGTTGAAACATTCCAGATACGTAAAAGTTTAGTTTTCACCACAGGTAATATTTTTAATCTCACAAAAAGCTTTTAATCATTCAGTCGCCCAGGTGTGTTAGAATTCATTTTAAATGATTACAATCAACAGCAATTTGTTTTAAAATAATACCATAAATAATCATGATCACAGGTGGCTGTTCATGAAAGAAAACATTAACAAAAGGGCCATGATGGTCCTGGATCGCTCACCTGAGCTAAGATTAGCTCTAGCAGCCATTTTGTTCAGTGGAGAGGAACCACTTAAGCAAATTTGGTAGAGGGTCAATCAAGAACATTTCTGTGAAATTATTTTGAAATCGGGCCATTGGCCTAGGAGGAGATGTCGTTTAAAGTTGTTTTTTTTTTAGCTTTGGTAGTCATTTTGTTCATCGGAGCGGAACCATTTTAGGAATTTTGGTGGAGGGCCACCCAAGAAACATTTCTGTGAAATTAATTTGAAATCAGGCCATAGGTCTAGGAGGAGATGTCGTTTAAAGATTTTCAACGTTTACCTTTGGCGGCCATTTTGTTCAGCGGGGCAGAACTATTTTAACAATTTTGGTAGACGGTTACCGGAACATTTCTGTAAAATTATTTTGAAATCGGGCCATTGGCCTAGGAGGAGATGTCGTATAAAGGTTTTTCTATATTGAGCTTTCGCTGCCATTTTGTTTAGAACTTTTATTTTAGCAATTTTGGTAGAGGGTCACCCAAGGAACATTTTTTTGACACTATTTTGAAATCGGGTCATTGGCTTAGGGGTAGATGTCGTTTAAATGTTTTTCTACTTTTAGCTCTGGTGGTCATTTTGTTCAGCGGAGCGGAACCATTTTATCAATTTTGGTAGAGAGTCACCCAAGAAACATTTCTGTTAAACTATTTTGAAATCGGGCCAACAGCCTAGAAGGAGATGTGTAGGATGAGATGTCGTTTGATTTTTTTCTAATTTTAGCTTTGGCGGCCATTTTGTTCAGCGGAGCGGAACCAATTTAGCAATTTTAGAAGAGGGTCACTCAAGAAACAGTTCTGTGAAATTATTTTGAAATTTGGGTCAGTGGCCTAGGAGGCCGATTTTGGTAGAGGGTCATCCGAAAAAAATTTCTGGGAAAATATTTTGAAATCGGGCCTCTGTCCAAGGAGGAGATGTCGTTTAAATGTTTGTCTATTTTTATCTCTGGTGGCCATTTTGTTCAGCGGAGCGGAACCATTTTGGCAATATTGGTAGAGAGTCACCAAATGAACACTTCTGTGAAATTACTTTGAAATCGGGCCACATGCCTGGGAGAAGATGTCATTTAGTTTTTTTTTTTTCTATTTTTAGCTCTGGCGGCCATTTTGTGCAGCGGAGCGGAACAATTTGAGTATTTTTGGTAGAGGACTTCCAAAAAAAACAACCCTATCCACTTCGGTTGAAATCCGCCCAGTAGTTACGGAGGAGATGTCATTTGAAGCAAATTGTGGACGATGCACGACGCACAACGGATGACGGACGCCGGACACAGGGCGATCACAATAGCTCACCCCGAGCACATTGTGCTCAGGTGAGCTAAAAACACATTGGCGATCTCAGTACCTGGTTTTGCGGCAACCTAAACAGGCGGTGGTACATGCGTGCGTGTAATGTCTATAAAATGGGCACAGTATTGAAATCTCGGTACATACTCGTAGCTGAGTGGATACTTATACAGGCAACCCACTAATACACTACTCATCTCAGTATATTGACGTGCAGATATCCATACAATCTATACGGGTGGCACATAAACGCACTTACACGTCTCGTCATCTCGGTATACGGATATATATATATGTGGATATCTATACATGTGGCATATAAACGCACTCATCAGCCAGGTCACCTCGGTATATAGATATGCGGATAACTAAGTGTTAATAGGCGGCACATAAACGCATTCACCAGTCTGGTCATCTCGGTACACAGATATGCAGATATCTATACAAGTGGCTTATAAAGGCACTCATCGGTCTGGTCATCTTGGAATGTAGAGATGTGGATATCTATACATGTGGCACATAAAGGCACTCACCAGTCTGGCTATCTCGATACACATACATGTGGATATCTATACAGGTGGCACATAAAAGCACTTACCAGTCTGGCTATCTCGATACACATACATGTGGATATCTATACAGGTGGCACATAAAGGCACCAGTCTGGCTATCTCGATACACATACATGTGGATATCTATACAGGTGGCACATAAAGGCACTCACCAGTCTGGCTATCTCGATACACATACATGTGGATATCTATACAGGTGGCACATTAAGGCACTCACCAGTCTGGCTATCTCGATACACATACATGTGGATATCTATACAGGTGGCACATAAAGGCACTCACCAGTCTGGCTATCTCGATATACATACATGTGGATATCTATACAGGTGGCACATAAAGGCACTCACCAGTCTGGCTATCTCGATACACATATATGTGGATATCTATACAGGTGGCACATAATGGTACTCACCAGTCTGGCTATCTCGATACACATACATGTGGATATCTATACAGGTGGCACATAAAGGCACTCACCAGTCTGGCTATCTCGATACACATACATGTGGATATCTATACAGGTGGCACATAAAGGCACTCACCAGTCTGGCTATCTCGATACACATACATATGGATATCTATATAGGTGGCACATAAAGGCACTCACCAGTCTGGCTATCTCGATACACATACATGTGGATATCTATATAGGTGGCACATAAAAGCACTCACCAGTCTGGCTATCTCGATACACATACATGTGGATATCTATACAGGTGGCACATAAAGGCACTCACCAGTCTGGCTATTTCGATACACATACATGTGGATATCTATATAGGTGGCACATAAAAGCACTCACCAGTCTGGCATCTCGATACACATACATGTGGATATCAATTCAGGTGGCACATAAATGCACTCACCAGCCTTGTCATTTCAGTACAAAGATATGCAGATACCTATAATGATGACACACTGACATCCTCACTAGCTTGTGCATCTCGGTACATGTATACAGATGTGTAGGTATCTATACAGGTAATACGAAAAACGCTCTCAATTTTTTGGTCATCTCGATACATAGCTATGCAGATATCTACAGTTGGCGCATTAGCACACTCATCAACCTGGTCATCTCGGTATACAGATTTACGGATATCTATACAGGTGGCACATGAACGCACTCACCAGGCTTGGAACATAGGTGTAGAAAAGCGAATCCAGACTCTTTATTTATCAAGACGATGGAATCAAGCGTAAAAGTTTTAAGTTTTATTTTCACGCGAAATAAATGCTTGTTTTCCAGACGGGGTTATCTTGACTTTAAACCTAAAGCTTTAAAGTCTATATCATCAGATCATTTTATTGTGTCATCAACTGTCTATCTTACAAGGAACAACTGACTATACATTCAAAAAAAATTGACGATACAAATTTACCGCAAAGTTGTCTCTTTACAATGATAAATAAGCAGAAAGCTACTTAAAGGCTGGTACCGGAGCTAGTTTTAATATAACCTTACTTTTTGCTGTCTGAAAATATTATTTCCAAATGAAATTAAGCTGCGCCTAGTTTGCTATAAAATACATCTGAGGACTGTGCAATAAAGTATTATAGGAGAAAATATTGTCAAGAACTAATTTTCTAAGTAGGCTATGTAGCGAAGTTAAGTCAAGGGAGGTAGAAATGCTACCAATCAAATAGTGATTATAATCTAATTACTGTAAAAGTTTGTCGGTATATTTGTGTTTTATTTATTTTTTATGATAAGCATGTATATTTCTTTCACAGTGAGTGTGCAGAATCTTCAGAACCTCGGTTAGAGCATGAAATATTTTTGTGAAACTTAGAGTGTCAGAACACTTATTCTATTCAATTTATAATTATCAAAACAATAGTCTGGGAAAATTAGTTTGAAAACAAAAGTGAAGCTCTTGTGCTTTTCGTTACATCTAAAGTTGCTCCGGTATCAACCTTTAACATGTACTGTGAATGTCACATCAAATCGGTTACACGTGAAAATTACCAAGTTTTACATAGAAAATGCATTGCTGTGAACATACACTTAATCGCTTGCGTCGGAAATGTGAGAATGTTATATGTAACGAGTAACAGTTTCGGGACTGTAAAAGTCTAGTTATCCTTTTCTTGGTAAAAATTAGACGTCGTTGGCGTCCATGGAAGTTAGTATCCTGCATTTGTGCTGTTCCATGCTAGATTCCTGTTACTCATACATGTAACGGGTGGAAAATATTTACAAATCAAAGAAAACTCAAGCTGTTTATTCTTGAGATATTTCTCGGGGGTATGTGCGGGGGGTACCTTGGGGGTAATTGTGCGGGGGGGGGGGGGGAGGGGAAGGGTTACTTTGGGGGGTAATTGTGGTACGGGTGTGCAAGCAAGTATGTCGAAACCTACCCCATACATATACCTGACCTTTAAAAAAAGGGACCCATTCATATACTTGATCGTCCGAAATGTTGACCTATACATATACTGCCCTTTGATTTTTTATAGCCATTTATTGCTGATACAGCAGTTAATTCATTGAATACCAAGCAGCCTCGAAAAATCTCTGAGCGAAAAATATATATATATATATACCCATAAATCAGGATGTCAGAAAAATTGGACCTTTTACATACAAATCAAGAAAAATCGGGTCAGTCATACTTTTTGTTGAAAAAAAGAGGGCTAATCATATACCTGACAGCGTTGAAAAAGGGGGCTATTCGGCACGCACATCCGTACTATGCCATATATAAGAAGTTACTCCGCCCCCCCCCCCACCCCCCACCCCACACACACACACACCCCATCGAGGATATTTTACTACTGAATGTTGATGATATCAGTGCATGTTCTTAAGTAAAAACAAATGTCTGAACACTACATATTGAGTACCTGCAGACAATCTACATCACCAAAACTGAGTGAAAATGACACTTTCATTCCCAACAATAAGTACACTGCTGTATAAATGCCAGTCAAAACTCAAATAGCATCGTCTCTTTTTACCAATCTTTGTAAATACATTTCAACAACATTCTCATAATTATTTAACTATTTAATCTTTACCATTCTCTAAACAAATTCAGCAGCAGATGACAAACTGATGGTATTTTTTTTCTTATTTTTTACAGAAAATAGGATCTGTGCTTCCATGCAAAATATCTCCTATGGAGATTATTTGCATGAAAGATCAGATCCTATTTTCTGTGAAAAAATTAGGAAAATATTTCAAAATATCGTCAGCCGAAATTATTGAACGATTGATTGTGTTGGGGTTTAACGACACGTCAACCCTTGTGGGTCATTTTGTGTCGTCTCCCAGAGAAAGGGAGAAAAGTGATAGAAGAGATAGTAGAAGAGATGAAAGAGAGGGACAGGGAAGAAAGGAACAGGAATGAAAGTGAAGAAACAGAAGAAATAAAAATATTCCCCATCTATCCTTACCAGCTACAAGGATAGCAGGCCTTGCCCAACTGTAAGCCAATATCAGTTGGACGCCCCGGTGACGTAAGATACACGACACCTTCGCACCACCCGACCACCCGAAAATTATTGAACGTACTTGCCTGCTAAGTGTATCATGGTAACGGGATCATGGTGCGGTAGAAAATGAAAACTCTGCGTTTCTAGCCGCACAGTGTCAGAATGTCCACTTAATATATATTTTTGTTTTCAAAATGATATAGAAAAATCAAAATCAAGACAGTCATTTTATTTTTAACATCGTGTGGATGTATTTAACCAAACGTGTGAAATTTCTCGACGTTCGTACAGCGACGTCTGTACATCGACGTACGTAACAATGTTATTACGACATTATACAATTATTGACTATTGAGGTATTTGATATGATGCGATATCCACCAGAGAAGACCAATATTGACCGAGACGAAAGCCGAGGTCTATATTGGTATTCAATGTTGGATATCAACATTATATCCAATACCTCAATAGTCAATAATTGTTTTATTATATAGTTTGTCTTTTCTCTTGATAACTGTGGCAATGACAGTCAATACCAGGCCCCATAAATATGAAAAAGCGCCATATACATCGGCGTCAATACTGGCGACGTCACTAAAAGTTGAAATCTAATTATAGAAACTAATATTAACTGGAAGGCGCGCGCAAGCCGGTGAACACCAGAGTAAATATTTACTGGGATGAAATAAGCTCTCGACCAATGAAAGACTATTTAAGTAGGTACCTCGTATGTAACAATACATCGAACGATCGATGCATTGCAATGGTGACCTTGGCAATAGTGCTTTTATTATAGTAAAGTGGCAAAAGTAATAGTATCGACAATAGTATTTTCACTATCGCGATAGTTTAAATAGCTCTAAAGATAGTAATTTGAGATGTATAAACAGAAATCATAGGTCTATAAATAGAAAATATCTGCATATTATAACCACAAGGAGGAATGAATTAGAATTTGCATACCAGAACTCTAAAATATGCAACACTTTGGTGTCAGTATGAGCTCCGTTCATCAAGCATAACAGCAATAGTGTGGCTTTTAAATAGAATTTCAACACTGGATGTATTCAAAACTAAAGCTTTATGGAAATCTTTGGTCTTTTTTAACATCTCAATAGTTATCGCAATAGTATTGCAATATTAACCTGCAATAGTAACAGTATTGCAATATTGCTTTTGGCAGTAGTAAGTAGTAATTGTATCGCAATAGTCATTTTGGACTGCAACAGTCGACCCTAATATTTAGGTTATATAATAATGTGCGTTGTCGTCATCCCAGCAAACGTATAACATCGAAATAACGTTGTTTCCACGTCGCTGAGACCTCACGATGTCGGGGCTGCGAACATCGTAGCGACGTCAAAATGCCGTTGTGTGTTTCACGCTAAAATTTTGTGAAGTACTGATTTGGCGGCTTGTTATTAGCATATAATCCAATCCAATAAATATTAATAATAAGTATAATAATAATAATAATAAAACATGTTGTCATTTCGTAGGTTCATTTGTCTAGACAGATATCATGTATGACACGGTAGTGAGGCGTATCTCCATGTTTCCTTTTACTCTACAAAGAAGCACTGTTACCTGACATGAAAGAGAGCGGAGAAGTGACACGTGAGTCTTGTTATCAGCAGCAGTATCGACAGATATTACTCTACTGATAGACAACTATCAAGACTTCAAAGAGAAATGAAGAAAGGTCTTGTTAACATCTTGACTGACAAGATCATATCATAAAATTACTCAACATTGTAATGTATATATGGTTTATATGGGCCGTCCCATGTAAAGTGGTGTCTTCGGGGCATCTAAGAAAATCAAGGGCCCAGACAAGTCTGTGCAGTCTGATCAGCACAGTCGTTGTCCGCTAGCAAATTCGTTGGATATATCAATATTCAACAAATACAGTCATGTGCAGATGCGCAGGCTGGTTTGAATCTCTATATTTCGGGCATGCTGTAAGATATGTTTTCCTTCGACTTGGCCAACGTATTTGTATACAGTTAGGAATCTTTGCGGTCAAAGGAAAAAAAAACTTTTTCTCCACAGTCGAACCGCGAATCTTGAGTTCTGAGCTAAAAGACACTTTCGAGGAAAGTGCGAACAGCACAACACCTGAACAGCCTGTTTATCCGTCCAATGTGACCTCAGCCTGTGTTTTTGCTACATAAATATTAACAAATATAAATCAGTGATAGCCTTGCATAGAATGAACTCAACCGTCGTTGTCCGCATACGAGCCAAAGAAAGTGATATTTCCACATGACCGTACTAATATGTAAAAATGCTGATTTTCCCATAGTTGCAATACATGTGCGACGGCATAAGAAAACGTGGCTTCAGATCTTTATGACATCAGTAGTTTCTTGCACAAACAGGAGGTCCTATCAGGGCCTTACAATCTTACTGACTCACCGGATACCACAGCATAAACAAATTAAAAGAGTGGTTGTTAACAAACATATTAAGCTGGCAAAGTTTCATTCAGTTAAACAGTAGTAAATATACAAAAGTCTAGTTGTATTTACCTATTTTAATGTACTTTTTGAGTTGCAACACGGGAAAGGAGTGCTAGGATAACTGCAAAAAGAATATATAAATCAGCTTCTCCGCTGTCGGCGTCATTTTAGACCAGGCGCTTAACCCAATACGAGACTATGTTAAGTTTGGACATGATTTGCTATAAAAATTTTGGCATAGCTTCTTCCTAGGCACAAACGGTTTGATTGTAAACAGCTATTAGTTTCACAAATGATGTTGACCATGCTGTCATGGTCCGAGGTATGATTTGTGGTCGGCAGTTGTTAGTAACTAACAGTCTCACTAATTATGCTGGTCTAATTATCACGATCTGGAATACATGAATATATGGCAGTGTGCAGTTGTAAGCAACTACCAGTTTCGCTGCAAATGTAAGCTCCATCCGGGAAATAATTGGTGATGGACACAGTAAATAACAATCAGTCCCACTAATAATATTTGCCTGATTGGCATTTGTGATGTCGGGGATACAACTGGTGTAGGCATAATATCCCATTATCTGTCGCACTTGTGAAACTGACCTTATTGTCGCATTAATGATATTTACCTAATTGTGTGACTGTCCGCGATAAAACTGGTATAGGCTGTGTAATTAACTACTGGTCACACTAATAATATTGACCTTATTATCCCACTAATGATGTTTACCTACTTGTGATTGTCCGGGATACAACCGGTGTAGGAGGCGTAACCAGCTACCGATCACACTTGTGATATTGATCTTATTGTCACACTATGAAATTAACCTTATTGGTACTGTCTGCCCGGGACACAATTGTAGTTGGCAGCCTAACAAACAACCAACCTAACTTATTGTCACAGTCCGGGATACAACTGGTGTGCCTCACTAATGATGTTGACCTAATTATCGCGATCCAGGAAATAAATTGGGGACGGGAGAGGGGGCGGGGTGCAGCGTAAACAACTACCAGACCTCACTAATGATGATAAGCTAATTATCTTGATTCGGGATATAAATTATACTAAGCAGATGTAAGTAACTATCAATCTCACTAATTGGCTTTATTGTCACGATTCAAGATATAATGACCAGTCACACTAACGATGTTGATTTAATTGTCACGATCTGGGATATAATATTGGTTGATCCGGGATATAAATTGTATTGGGCAGATGTAAGAAACTATCAGTCTCACGAATGATGATCGCTTTCTTGGCACGATCCGAGATATAATTGGAAGTGGGCAGCTGTCACACTAACGATGTTGACCTAATTGTCACGATTCGGGATACAATTTGTGTTGGAGAGGTGTAAGCATCTATCAGTTTCACTTATGATGCTGATCTATTTGTCACAATCTGGAATATACTCGTACATAGTGCTGTGCAAATGCAACTGCCAGCCTCAATAATGATGTTGACCTAATTGTCACAATTCAGGATATTCATGGTCATGGGTAGCTGTAAGCAACTATCAGGCTCACTTATGATGCTGACTAAATTGTCACAATCCGAGATATACACGAACATTACGAAAACACGCCTATATAATTTTGACCCCCTTCAACCCCACTTTTATATAGTAAAACTGGGGTTTACAGGGGTATACATTATTTTTCTTATTTCTGCTCAAAAACATAGATTATGGGTACTCATTAGAACCCCCTCAGTAAGGCAGTTCTAACGAGTACCCACAATCTATGTTTGAGCAGAAATATGAAAAATATCAGAATTTTTGTCTGAAAATTTTCCATTTTTTGGCTGTAAAATTTTCAATATATTTGAATAGGCATGTTTTCGTAATGACTGTGCAGCTGCAAGCAACTGACAGTCTTAATAATGATGTTGACATGATTATCACAATCCGTGATAAATGGTATTGTGCAGCTGTAAGCAAGTATCAGTCTGGCTTATGATGTTAATATTAGCCTCACAATCCGGGATATACATGGTACTGTACTGCTGTAGACAAGGATCAGTCTTAATAATGATGTTGACGTTTTTTCCCAATCCAGGGTATACATTATACTTGGCATCTGTAAACAATTATCAGTCTCGCTCATGATGTTGACCTAATTGTCACAATCCCGGATAAACATGGTACTGTGCAGCTGTAGGCAACTGTCAGTCCCAATACTGATGTTGACCTAATTGTAAAACTCCGAAACCCCCCCCCCCCACAAAAAACAAGATACTGCCATGCTGTAAGCAAGTATCAGTCTCGCTTAAGATGTTGACCAAATGGTCACAATCCGTCATATACATGGTACTGTAAACAACTCTCAGTCTCAATAATGATGTTGACCTGATTGTCACAATCCGGTATATGTATGTAGTGGGCATTTTGTAAGCCATTATCAATCTCAATACTGATGTTGACATTTGCTGAATTGCATGAGTTGATTATGACAATCCGGGATATACATGATACTAGGCAGCTGTAAGCCACTATCAATCTTAATAATGATGTTGACCTGATGTTGACAATCAGGGAAATACATAGTCCTGGGCAGCTGTAAGCCACTATAACTCTCAATAATGATGTTGACTTAATTGTGACAATCCGTGATATACATAGTAATGGGCAGCTGTAAGCCACTATTAATCTGAAAAATGATGTTGACCTGATGGTGACAATCCGGGATATACATAGTACTTGGCAGCTGTAAGCCACTATCAATCTCAATAATGATGCTGACCTGATGGTGACAATCCGGGATAAACATGGTACTGGGCAGCTGTAAGCCCCTATCAATCTCAGTAATGATGTTGACCTGATGCTGACAATCCGGGATAAACATAGTAATAAGCAGCCGGAAGCCACTATCAATCTCAATAATTGACTTGATTGTGACATTCCGGGATATACATAGAAATGGGCAGCTGTTAGCCGCTATAACTCTCAATAATGATGTTGACCTGATAGTAACAATCCGAGATATACATGACACTGGACAGCTGTAAGCCACTATCAATCTCAGTAATGATGTTGACCTGATTGTCACGATTCCGTATAGACATAGTATTGGGCAGCTGTAAGCCACCAGTAATATCAATAACGATGTTGACCTGATGGTGACAATCCAGGATATACATGGTACTCTAAGCAACTCTCAGTCTCCATAATGATGTTGACCTGAATGTCACAATCCGGTATATGTATGTATTGGGCATTTTGTAAGCCATTATCAATCTCAATAATGTTGTTGACATTTGCTGAATTGTATGCGTTGATTGTGACAATCCGGGATATACATGATCCTGGGCAGCTGTAAGCCACTATAACTCTCAATAATGATATTGACTTGATTGTGACAATCCGTATTATACGTAGTAATGGGCAGTTGTAAGCCACTATAACTATCAATAATGATGTTTACCTGATGGTGACAATCCGGGATATACATGGTACTAGGCAGCTATAAGCCACTATCAATCTCAATAATGATGCTGACCTGATGGTGACAATCCGGGATGAACATGGTACCGGGCAGCTGTAAGCCACTATCAATCTCAGTAATGATGTTGACCTGATGTTGACAATCTGGGATATACATGATACTGCACAGCTGTAAGCCACTATCAATCTCAGTAATGATGTTGACTTGATTGTCACAATCCCGTATATACATAGTACTGGGCAGCTGTAAGCCATCAGCAGTCTCAATAATGATGTTGACCTGATGGTGACAATCCGGGATATACATGGTACTGGGCAGCTGTAAGCCACTATCAATCTCAATAATGAAGTTGACCTGATGGTGACAATCCGGGATAAACATGGTACTGGGCAGCTGTAAGCCACTATCAATCTCAATAATGAAGTTGACCTGATGGTGATAATCCGGGATATACATGGTACTGGGCAGCTGTAAGCCACTTTAACTTTCAATAATGATGTTGACCTGATGGTGACAATCCTGGATAGTTTTAATCCACTATACCTCTCAGTAATGATGTTGACCTGATGGTGACAATCCGGGATATACATAGACATAAGCAGCTGAAAGCCACTATCAATTTAATAATTGACTTGATGGTGACAATCCGGGATATACACAGAAATGGGCAGCTGTAAGCCACTATAACTCTCAATAATGATGTTGACCTGATAGTAACAATCCGAGATATACATAATAATGGGCAGCTGTAAGCTACTATCAATCTCAATAATGATGTTAACCTGATGGTGACAATCCGGGATATACATAGTAATGGGAAGCTGTAAACCACTATCAATCTCAATAATGATGTTGCCCCGATGGTGACGATCCGGGGTTTACATGGTACTGGGCAGCTCTTGGTCACTATCAATCTCAATAATGATGTTGACTTGGTTGTGACAATCCGGGATAGACATGGTACCGGGCAGCCGTAAGCCACTATTAATCTAAAAAATGATGTTGACCTGACGGTGACAATCCGGGATATACTTGGTAATGGGCAGCTGTAAGCCACTATCAATCTCAATAATGGTGTTGACCTGATGGTGACAATCCAGGATATACATGGTACTAGGAAGTTGTAAGCCATTATCAGTCTCAATAATGATGTTGACCTGATTGTCACAATCCAGTATATACACAGTACTGGGCAGTTGTGAGCCACTATCAATCTTGTCACAATCAGGGATATATATGTAGTGGTCAGTTTTTAGCAGCTGCCAGTCTCAATAAAGATGCTGATCTAATTGTCACAATCCGGGATAGCTGTAAGCAGGTTTCAATATCTTTAAAACTGGTATATTGATGTTGTAAATAAACGTGAAAATCAGAAGTGAAGAACTATAAACCACATTCTATACTGGTTGTCAGAAAAGACGAGTTCCGGTTATGGTAAATGTGTTTACACTGTAATCAAGAAGCATTGACTGGAACCAGTAAAACAGTGCTGGTTAATACAGTAAGTCAAATAACCGAGGTGTCCGATATTTCGGGTTTTCAATGAAGTATGGTTTCTTAATCTGTGTAAACAATTGAATAAGATATGGATATGGAAAATTGAATAGCAATGTAATAAGTTATCCAGTTTGATTATGATCGAATGTCACAGGATTAAGAAACATCTATCTTTGTGTACCTACCTGCCTACCTGCTTAGCTACGTAAACTACGTACCTACACTTTGTAACTTACCTACTGCAAGAGTCCAAATCAAACCATGCCGACTCTTCACTCCTCCTGCATGAAGGACTGGATGTTTGTATGATCATTGTATTTTGGAAATAAAATATGTTTAAACAAAGGACTGGATACTACTATAATCAATAACCGATCATCCTGAACACACTTTACTAAATACAGTGTAAAGTAATCCAGCAAACACACTTTGTAATAACGTTGTTTCGACGTTGCTGCGCATCATGACATCACAGCGACCTCACAATGACATAATTACGTTGTGTGTTTGCTGGAAAGTTTCCTGTGAACTATCAGCGTACGTGTGAATTAATCACAAATGTCTGACATAATGGTGGATAGTGGCCCAATATCTGACATATTCACAGTTAAAGGATAGCATCAATAAATACTATCTGAATTAACCAAGTTAATTGATCTGCCTGATATCCTTGTTGTACATTCAACGCCAAATAAAAACACTGACATTTATGTAATTCAAGAGACATTAATAAATCACCAACTCCTTTATTGTAGAGTATAAATTTACATATGATGTCCAACGTGTGAGAAAAGACCCTTATACGATGTGAATAGCGATGGCCCAGATCAGCCCGCGAGGTATGATCAGTTATGATTAGAATCTTGTTTGTTCCTCGATATTTTCCAAGGTAGCCAATAATTCTGTAACGGGAAGAGGTAGGCCCTGATCAGTGTGTGCGAATACGCCAACCAATCTGGACCTTTCTTGCCCGCATATGCGATAAGGGCTCTTCTGTCACGTTGCGTCACATATAATATGTATGCCAGTCACTAAGATATCAAAGAGGCAAATGCTTTGATACATCTTCAAACTAAATAAGATATTGTCGCACCAAAGGAGACTGCAATTTAACCTTGCTATAAAAGAAGGGTCTTGACAGATATACGAACAAATGAATGCGCAGCCTAATCTGGCCTTAGCAACTGATCGCTTAGAAACCAATAATTATGTAGACTAAACCAAGTACACTGCACAGACCGTGTAGACGCGCAGGCTGGTCCGAAAATTATAAGTAAGTAAGCAGTCGCCGTTCTGTTTGCCTGAATCGGTTACTTTATGTCATTGTTGACGGTAATAATACTGTTTATACAATATTACAATCATGTTATAAGAAACCAATAACAGAGAAAAACATATTGTATGGGTAAAGTAACGCTGACAGAGTCAGGTCGCGGTCACGACATTCAACAATACATTACCTGTACCCGTATCTAACTTATGTTACACCAATGACTGGTTTTGTTTGATACTAGGTGAAATAAGTTACAGTGACGGACCACCAAGCTAGAGTACCTTAAATACGAGTGGCGTGCCTAAACTTTTTGAAAGTACAATGTGTATGCGCGGAATAAAGAACTGAAGGATCAAACAATAATTGCATCGATAACAATATTCAGTACAGCATGTACGTGCTTTGTACAGAACACCCAAAGTTAAATTAACAGTCACTTGTTCAAAGTGTTAGTTACAACAGTCAATATTCCAGCTGACATCTGATTTTTGAAGTGAATGTTCAGCTTGGTAATAACACCAGTCAACAGCTAGTCAAATTCGAATTGTTAGCAAATATTGTTTATGTAACAGTTACATCAGTCAATATCTAGCGGATTGCTGATTGGAAGCAATGAATATCCAATGTAATAGTTACAACAGTTAATATCCAGCCAATTTCTAATTGTTAGAAGTGAATGTTCACTGTAACGTTACAACAGTCAATATCCAGCGGATTGCTAATGATAGCAATACATGTCCAATGAAATAATTACAAGAGCCAATATCCAGCCAATTTCTAATTATTAGTAATGAATGTGCGGCGTAATAGTAACAACAGTCAATATCAAGCCAATTTCTAATAGTTAGTAGTGAATGTTCAGTGTAACAGTTATAAACAGTCAGTATCCAGCCAATTTCTAATTGTTAGTAGTGAATGGTCAGTGTAATACTTACACAACAGCCGATATCCAACCAGTTTCTAATTGTCAGTTCTAACCGTCACGGTTCAGGTCAATAGTTTCAAAAGTCAAATTACAAGCCAACTGCTGCTAGTTAGTAGTGAATGCTCAATATAATGGTTACAGCAGTCAATATCAAACCAACTGTTGATTGCTAGCGATGATTGTTCAATGCAATGATTAAAACAATCCAGATCCAGCCAGCAGCTCATTGTTAGCAATGAATGTTCAATGTAATAGTTGCAACAGCCAATAGCCTGTCAACTTCGGATTGTTAGTAATGAGTGTTCTGTGTAATAAGTACCACAACGAACATCCGGCCAACGTTTGATTGTTAGAGTTTTCAATACCATTATAACACTCAGCCTCTTCCTTTGTATTCATAACTGTGTTTCTGTAAGAGCTCGCCTGTTTGGCCGGATGTCTTCTCTAGCGTCAACTGTACCTTCTTTGAACTTCAATCCACCTGTTATTTTTCTCAAGGTAACAGCAAAGTGCAGCCTATGTTTTAATGCAACATGATAATGAGAATTGTCGATTGGAAGCAAGAAAAACATCAGAGTAGCGAAAATGACGGACTTGGTTTATGCAGTCTGTTCATATGCAAACGCCTTCTAGCATCGGTTTGAGTAGAATTCGATTTTGAAACTGACCAAATGGACTCAAGTTATGCCGATGGACTAACCAATATAAACTGCACTATAATGAGTCCTTATTTCCGATTTTCTCCCAGGTTTTCAGATTTATTCTAGCTACTATTTGTGTGTGTGTGTGTGTGTGTGTGTGTGTGTGTGTGTGTGTGTGTGTGTGTGTACTGTAACAATAGATAACCCTCTAAATATCCACTGTATTGTATCCAACTTGAATACTTGTTTTTATTGCATACAATTTGGTCATATAATTGAACTGTTACATTGTTTGTTGTTGGACAAAGAGTGTCTTAAACAACTTTAAGGAATTGTGCACAGATTCTGTAATGTAGTCGTTGACCACATGGGTTCTAAGACGTATGGTTGTTTGGTGAATGTTTCTCGAAAATCAAAATTATAACAGTTGTAAAGCAAGTGGGTAAATAACATACATTAATTGCTGCCATTAAGAAAGGTTTCGTGAGGTCACCAAATTTAATCTTGATTAATTAAAATAGATTACACTCTTGAAGCAGTATGTTATTAATGATTTATTATATTCAACAGTATATGAGTCGTAATGTCAGAAAATGTACCCTCGGACATATACGCTCGACGAAGATTCTGATCAGTCTGCGTATTCGCGCAGTTTGATCAGAATCCTCATTGAGGATATTTTGGATAGCCAAGGCTGCAAAGTTTCTTCATGCGGACAATGAAGACTCTGATCCGACTGCGCGGATACGCAGGCTGATTTGATGAGTCTTCGTTGGGCTCACATGTCAGATGGTACGTTTCCTCGTCTTGTGGCTCATACAGCCAGCTGGTGAATGACGTTTATACGATGTCGAATGAAAGTTGAGACACCCACTTTTATGCGACGTTGCATAAACGTCATGCACCCGCTGGGTAGTTATCGTAATATTCACATATTTTCCGATTCGGCGTTTTCATAATCAATACTGCCCATGAAATGATGCAATAAACCGAATCTGCTATTTTCATTTCTTTTGTGTGTTTCTTGCCTCCATTCGATCCTCATTTCACAATGTATTTATATTTTTTTTTTATTTCATTTTTATGGTGTTGTTTTTCTTTTTCATTCTGTGGTGGCGTGTATATTTTTTTGCCTCAGAATGTCATTTGAAAGAGTTCAAACATCTTTTATAATTATTACCTCATCCTGCAAATTTGGTCAGAAATTTGGACAGTGTTGTATTCAACTTTACCTATTCAGTTAAGCCAGTTACCTATTTACCCGAAATATATGGACATATATGCTTGTGTAAACTGTGTAGGCCGAGATCAAATCAACCGCCCCTAAACCGGGGTTTACACTGTTTGCCAATCGATTACAAAAATTTAGACACTATAGTCAAAATTCTAGGATATGTATGATAAAGAATTAAGAGTCCAACTACATAAAGGCCGCTACGTTAGAAAACATACCTTTGGATATGTGCGCCCAGCGGTAATTCAGACCAGCAAGCACATTCGCACAGTCTGATTAGAATCTTCACTGGGCAAACTTTGGATAGCATAAGATGTAAAGTTTCTTCGTGCGGATAACAAGCAGTCTGATCAGACTGCATGGATGCGCAGGCTGATTTGAGTTTTCGTTGGGCGCATATGTCAGAAGGTAAGTTTTCTCACGTTGCGGCTCATAAGATAATTAAGGTTGACTTGCCTTCCACAAGAACAATAAATAGAAAGGAAGGAAATGATCAGGAATCGTTACAATTACCTAACATCTTCCGTTTCCAGACACCAAAGGGAAAGAAGGACGCACTTAAAGTAACGGCACCACAATCAAAACACTACAAGCAGAAAGCTAAAAGGACAGTTTCTTCCCCCAAATGGCCAAACGGCTATCCAAAACAAAACTTTCACCAAGACATACATGCAAGCACATACAATGACAGATATAGTAAACCACAGTTTGATGTACTATGAAACAATACTTACCATTCCATTACATATTGATACTGAAGCAGGCATGTTGCCATGCGATTTCACACTTCCAGTAAAATGACAGCCATGAATCTCATTTTCCACAACGCTATCATCCCGTTTTTGTTCACCGTCTGCATCCTGTAACGTCTTACGATGGTAAATTTTAAATCCTGGGGCTACCAGATTGTAATTTTCCCATAATTCTAATTTGAAATGTTCTCCACTTCCGCTGATGCTCACTTCTAGAGGTGTATTGGAATACCCTGAACCTCGCTTCCGTCGCTTTGCAAAACTAGAAACATCATTTATAAGAATACCACTTTCCTCTTCTACTATTTCTGGGAATACTATTTCATAGGTGTCTGAAAGAAAAAGAGTTGGCCAATCATTTATAACACATGTATGTGACTTGTGCTCTCCTTAGCCATAGCTATAAATAAGGTTTGTTCTTTAACCCTTGTCCTGCTGAACCCGAACTGAAGAAACCAACTGATCTGGATCTGCACTGTTTGGCATTCCGTATGTGAATTTGTATGAACAACCTGGATCTAGTAATCTCATTGGCTGAAAATTAGAAGTGGGCGTGGCATTCTAATATATTCAGCATGGCAAGGGTTTTAACAAAAATAGTAAAGAAGATGTTTAGGAAGACCCCTAATCACAGAATATAGCCTGCCAAACTAGTTCTGCCAAAACAAATAAACAAAAGCATTATGTCATGGGTACTCATTTGAAGTGCCCCGTAAACATTTATCGTGTTTACCCTCTTATATAAGCTATATAAGCTATGACATTTTCAATATTTAATACGGTAAATGAGAGAGATTGTAAACACATTAAAACAGGAAATAACAGAAAACTGAAAAAAAAAGCTTGTTTATAAAATCTGAAAAATACTGAAAATCCTCCAAAAAATGTTTACCCCTTTAACCTCTGTTTCCATCTTATATACTGACCAAACACAAGAATACAACTCGTCTATACTCCAACGAAATGTAAGATTAATACTTTTTTTCTGTTGCAACAAATATTATTTATACGTGTTGGTCCATAGTTTCTTGCATGAATACTTTATATTGAGAAACAGACAATTCAAATATACCCTCAAATAGCAGTATTCCATTTAGTAGTGTTGTGTTTCTTTTTAGGTACAGGTCATATAGACTTGCAACGATATAAATAGCGAGTTCCTTATGTAATGAGCTGGGGCACAGCAATTCTACAATTTTACTTGTGCGTCCTGCGAAGACTCAGATCAGCATACGAATACGTACAGTCCGTTTAGAGTATTGTATTCACTGGCCACATGAAGATGCTTGGGGTCCTTAGCTATCAATAAAATGCACCGCGATGACAGCGAGACTGCAAAGGCTGATCCGAGTCTTCGCTGGGTGCACATGCAATGTTGTAGAAAATGCTCTTACCCGGCTCAAATCATAAGAAATGTTTATAACATATATTATTGCATAAAAAGCAGTGTCGCACGTTATTAACAGCCGTGCATTAACCGGCGAAAAGCCGTGTATTAACAAGGCAATTCACGCGCTGTTAATACACGGCTACGTAACTTTAAATATGAACGTACCGGGGCCACATATTTGCTGCCGTAACGACATGAGTACTGCCTGGCCCTTGAACGAGCATAGTCCGTGGAAATTGCGTTCGCGAGACATAGGCGAAAAGGCGAGACAAATTAGTGCAAGAAATAACGCGAAATGTAGCAAATGTTTTCAGTTTTTATGCAATAATAGCGATCGAACATGGTTTTTCAATGCATTAACATTCGCCAGGTCCCTAAGGAGGTGTTAAAAACCGCGGCCTCCGGCCTCGGTTTTCAACACCTGCCTCGGGACCTGGCGAATGTTAATGCATGAACAATGCACCAATCAAGTTTTGTTTATTTCTCGGTGGCCCTTCACACTCTATCGAACTGTCTCCCAAACAAAGGTAGAGTAAATGTCACTAAATGGGAAGGCTTAATTGGAAAATGCCCCACCCAACACGTTGCGGAGACAACATGTTCTTTTCATTTTTTTTATACAAGGTGATACATATACGTACAAGCTTACCACAAACACCTAACCTAGTCGGTGAGGTCGTCAATACGTTATTAGTCGTTCATAAATTACACAAAATATAATGAATCAAAGCACTGACAGCGTTATGCGGCATCTGATCTTGGCCTGCCCTGTTTGCCAATGTTCCATATGCCCCTGCCCAGATTGTATAGACAACCCTCTTTCAACGGCATTCTGACGTCACAGCGACAAGAATAGCGCGGCTATAAATAACATTTACCCGGTATTCATTTAACGGACGGTTTGATTACACTTGTCAATGATAATCACGTGGACTGCTACCTTACGGAAGGTTTGGCGTTTTTATACTATGGCTCGACTGTTAACAATCGACCAAACGATGGCGCATACACACCGGATTGAAGCGAGCAGGGGTATGGGATTTAATCGCAATAGCCCTTTCAGTGGTATGCAATATTGTAGCATAGCATATTCTACCTTTTATTATTATTTTTCAGAAAACAAAAAATAAACCTTGGTATTTCAAGTGACTCGTATGCTCAGCAGACTATTCACATGAAATGACAAGCCTTATTTTCTCTAAAAATACAAAACAAAATTTAAAATGTTGCCTGTTGAAGTTTAATTTAAGAGATAATTTTATTTAAGAGTTAATTTTATTGATACCTTCTTTTGTCGGCAGTGAAACTGAAATTTGATCGTATCTGTACATAGGCTATTTATTTTAACACGTGCGTTTAACCTTTATTTTAGTATGTGCCGACGAAGTCTTCAATCAGCCTATACATTCGCACAATCTGATCAAAGTCTCCACATGAAGAAACTTGCATCTTTGGCTATTCCAAATGCGCCAAGTGAAGATTCTGATCTTAGTGGTCGAATTTTCGCTGGGTGCACATATAATCTACATGTTTATATATACCATAGATATCATAGGTCATGTATGTCTATAGCCTGTAAATGTGTGTAAGGTATATTATACATTGAAACAAGTTTATCCTTTATTGTAGGTTGCTTATGACATGGAAACAGTGTAGTGTCACGTTCTGTGCCGCCATTACAGTTGAGTCCCAGGGTATATCAAAATCTCAGGCTACTTAAACTCACTATCTACCAAAACTCTAAGGCTTACACAATTCATGCAAACATATTTTTCAAAGTTCACTTTGCGGCGGTGTGAATAGGTCATTATACATTTGAAAGTATATAACCGTGGTTATTCATTTTGAAAATTCATTCTTATTCTTCTTCGTTCTAAAAACTAAAACCAATGTTATCACTTGAAAAGATTAATTTTAAACGAATTATGTTAAAATTATCACTGACATTTGTATATTTGAGGCTCCTACCGACTAATCTCGAAGAACTATTTTCTTTGTATAACAATATATATATATTTGTTTTTTCATTAAATGCCAACTTCAACTGATTTCTTTACAGGAATAGGTCAGGTGGTTTTCAGGCGTGGTCTGGCTGCCAGGATACCGAACAGCCATTTCAACAATGGCTAATTCCAGCCAATGGGCAGAAGTATCCCCTCGAAATGTTGGAAGACAAAACCCTACACTGAATAAAAGGGACCGGATATAAAAGGTAGATTTTTTCACTGACTTTTACAAGGGAGACAAATTTAGTGGCTTACTGTTTGCTTTCTTGCACACCAAGCTCCTTGCAAAAGACGGCAGACAGACCGTTTTGACAGAGTTACGTTTTCTCCCCTGAAAGTGTACTTGTATATACTTGAACTATCTACTTTGCGCAGTCCGATCGGGCTCTTCGTTGCCTGTTTGACGATTCAATGGATACAGCAGAATGTGTCGACGAACAGAGAAAATCCAGATAAGAGTGGATGTACATATGGTATAAAAGCCCGTTTTCCAAGTTACAGCATCAATTATTTCTATCATCATTATTAATCACCGGTGGCCCTTCATCTATCTTCGCGCAGCTAATAAATTACCTTGAATGTGTGGCAAAATTTATTATTCTCATAACTTTTTATTCACCGTCGGAATAGTTATCAATGAGATTTTCATGGGAAAAATCAATTTTAAAATGAAACAACTGCCGTATTTACACTAAATATTGGGACAGACAGGTTTGAGCAAACAGTGTGGACCCAGATCAGACGCCACAGAATGTGGCGTCTGATCAGGGTCTACACAGTTTGCCATAAACACATCGATAGATAGTAAAATTGATGTTATTGCTTCAGGACAAGTATTGTTAGGAGTTCAGATGTCCCAATATTTAAGGTACGTATATACGGTATATGCACTAAAGCAAATTTAATAAAAAAAAAAAAAAAAAATGAGCCCGGTCATTAGAAAAACGCCTTCTATGTATGGTAAAACAGCACAAATTCAGACCAGATATTGCGCGTATAGGACAATTTCTAACTGGCCAATAAGCAAACAGCAAAATTCCTGATGAGTCTGGGTACAGATCGGTCTGTGTATACACGCAGTGACTTCAGGGCACTGCAGATTCTACAGAAGTTACTGGTGCAGTATCAACAATACTGGTGAGAACAATACCTTAGCAAGACACGCAGGCTGGTCTCCTTCTTAGAATTTGAGAATGTAGGTTTATAAACCTTAACACTGGGTGTTTGAGAAGACGACATTTTGAAAACGTTTTATCTTTGTTTTTTTTTTTTTTTTTTAAAGCAATAGGGTTTGACGTCTCCTAAAAAGGAGGCACTTGCATTAAATGCCAATCCTTTTTATCTGGATGAGCTAAATATCATCAGTTCGTCCCAGTCATCAATATTCCAGTCAAGTTGAGCCGTTTCCTCTTATTTGTGACGCATGGCAAACGTAGCCCTGCCTCCCTATCGCAGAGGAAGACGGTAGCCCATTTGCATGTATTTCGCGAGCTCGGATAGCTACAGGCGGGACTCTAATGGTTAAAGGTGTTTTGTTATGTTCTGGTTCATAATCATCTGAAGTAAGAAAAAAAAATCACCTTTTTGAAGTTGTAAAGAGTAACACATGTTTAGATACAAATCATTCATCATCTCCAGAATGAAACTCGCATTCACTTCAATATTCTCATTAATTTATAATCTTGTCGATCTCATATTTAAAGTTTCTCATGAAACCACGATATTCATAGGTATAAACTAAACGCTGTAAATGCCAATTGTAAGGCTAACAGGTAGTGTGTTTTAAGAAAGGGATGCTGTACAGTTGCCTTCCAAATGTATATTACTGACCTAGGCTTTAAATCCGTAAGGTTTTGAGTGGAGGCTGCATTTCAGCAACGGAAGTCAGGCAGATGGCCAAATATATGGACCGGTTAAATTATAATGTTTACATCACGAAAACATGCCTATATAATTTTGATCCCCTTAAACCCCACTTTTATATAGTAAAACTGGGGTTTACTGGGGTATACATTATTTTCTTATTTTTGCTCAAAAATATAGATTATAGGTACTCGTTAGAACCGCCTCGCCTCGCCGAGGCGGTTCTAACGAGTACCCACAATCTATGTTTTTAGCAGAAGTATAAAAAATATCGAAAAGTTTTAACTGAAAATTTTCAGTTTTTGGAGGTGAAATTTTCTAAATAGTTTTCGTAATGCTAACATGAATATGCTAGGACATACAACAGTTCTCAGGTAGCCACTTACATAAATTGTCTGAAATATGTATATGCAAATGCCTGCAAAAGGATTAAAGGATTAGTTGAGGCACGTGTGTGTGTGTTGGGCATTGCTGCTGTCAGAGGTCCTTTACATGTACATCTGTGAATAAAATATTTAACTGGTTCAGTACGCTTTTATGCATTTAATAGTACAGTGTATGTGTAATTGTTACGAATGTTACATTTATTCACGCTTCACTTCCAAATGCTCTGGTCCTCTACTACAAAAGTTAATTAAAAATCGTGTAAAAATCACGTTTTCTTGCTTACATCAAACACAGATTGTATCAACATTTGAGGCTCTGTTACAATATTCGTACGCTCATTTTCTGCTTCTCGTAAATGATTGGCTGCGAAATGTATAGGACAGGTAATAGGGTGGTATTCATCTGCAAAACGTGGTAGAAATGTTTGTACTATTACCAGTTTGAGCACATGAGAGCCGAACTATGATAACAATTTCAGCTCCTTAAAAGCAGCTTTAGCAATAATTTCACAAGTGGTATAATAGGTATCGTCCATTAAACTGATTTAATCGCTGTTTTGCTTGATAAATTGCAATAGATGTGGCTCAAAGTCGTGACCCGAAATTCAAACACTATACCAAGATTAAATCATGGTAAATATGCCTGCCGTTTCCGCCAGAAGACTAAATGGGAAATAAATTTTATAAGAAAGTATTATTCAAGGATAAGTACCAGTGTCCACTGAATTTATGCTAGTGATAAGAGAAAACTGCAAACCTGTTTGGGGGATTTTGATTTAAACAACGTATTGCTGCTGGGAATCATGCAGTGTTTGGTTGAAATGAGGCAAATGACAGCGCGAGTACCACAGAACGCGAGTTCATTGGTAGTGGCTCTGAAATAATGTCATCAAGTGTCTTCCACTAAAATACAAATTTCGGTATGCAAAACAATACGCTCCTAGTAAACAGTCTCAGGCTGAGATGGTCACAGAATCCTGTCTGTAACATTCAAGCAGAGTAATAGTAATCAAACCATTTATATACACGACACCATCCATACCAGTTGTGATATTGTTGTTATAAGTTCCTTTAAGGATTTCCAGATTTTGCCATAGGAGGCAATTTATGTCCCCAAAACGTTCATAGTACTGTAATTATATCAAACAAGTTTGCAGAAATGTATATAGAGGACCACTCCTACGTAGCAGCCCGATTGGTTTGCACCCAGCTCTTTATAAGGAGCAAAACCGTGGGCGTCCGAATATTGTGACAGGCCTTGAAATGATTAGGAAATCAGTTTTTGAAGCATGCAATCATAAAAAGCACGTTTAACTCAATTTTATTTGTTTGTTAAATTTTGTTGTAGAAGGTATGTAGTGTAACCAGTAAAGCGTGAATTTGATATTACATTTGCTACAATTACATATACCCAGTTCTATTACAGCCATGCCTATCTTTATTGGTTTATATTTTCTTGAAGGTAATAATTAGGATAGTATATTAGTATCCTCCAATTGTTTTTCTTAGTATATATATTACCTGAACAGTGCACGTGGATGTCAATCATGGATTTAGGAAATCTGCAGAATTTGACAGTTTTGAAAATCTCCATCTGTGTACAGCATAACTGCTTAATCTTACGTCCATGGTACTTTTTGGAGTTGTCCTCTACAAATTTTATCTGGGACAGTTTTTATACAAGAAAAACAACTTATATAAAAAAAAGTTGCCGCGAAAATTTAATTTGAAAAAAATAATCGAGTTTAGAAGCAAAGATACAAACAATCTTATTAGAAATTATTGCGTTATAGACATTTGGACTAGACTTGTATTTTAAGATACAGTTAGAATAATTCTGCGGCGTCCGATCAGCTTCTACAATGTTTGCCACTCATTTACTTTTTTGACAAATCAACAGTTAATAACATAGGTGTGTTCAAATTATAGGACAAGTAAGGGGGAAGGGTGGGCTATTCTTTAGGAAAAATACGGTATGCGATATAGGTGTCATCTTATCTTTAGTTTAAACATATTCTATTTGTATAACTGACATGTACAAAAATAAAGTTAACATAGTAGTAATGAACAGCAGCATACAACTGGGATTCTGAAAGTCTTTGGACTATGAAAAACTGTAACTAATTTTGCAAACGATCTGACAGTGAATTGGAACAAGTAGTTTAAAACACCACATGGAATATTATTTATGCATATTGTGACATTATTTTTGTCTTCCGTAATTTAATATGAATAAAGCAGTTTAATACGTTTTATAGCATATATAAAACGTAGACAATATGGATTGGTCAAAAAAGGTCCGCCGGAGGTATGGCTGAAGGCTCCACGTAAATGTAATAGCTAAGTACTGTGTTTCAACTAAAACAAAAGGCATATATGTCACAACTATTGCATACATGTCATTCAGATCAAACTAAAAGAATTCCGGGTTTATTCCTTGTTGTAACTGACTTGGTTATTGATAAAAGAAAGATAAAAAAATACATTACTTGAAAAGTTTGTTGATTTAATACAAATTCTTATAGAGAACTAAAGATTATATGTTTAAGTGATATGACAGCTGTGGGCTGTCATATAAAAGTACGTTAAGAGAGGATACTTTATTTAAAGGTCCAGAGAAGAAACCTGGTAAAACTAGAAAGTCAGGGCCCAGTTGTTCAAAACTAACGATGTCGTTATTTAACGAATCGTTAAAACTTTAATCATTAAATATGGTATATATGCCAATATTTTTGCTGCAAAAAAATGTGATTTGCAAAAGCTACTCACATTTTTTTTTAGCAAAAATACCTGTGACTTAGATATTGTACTTACTAGAGCATTTAACATTTTGACCACTAACGAGTTCATTACGCTAACGATGCTTTGAACAACTGGGCCGTGATTTATATTGATATAATTTAGGCAGGGATGTGGATTTATCCAATTTTGTTACGGTCAAGTAAATGGTAAAAATCCATGTGTCCCGAAGAAAACATATGTTGTTGATACTCAGTACGGCTCGTTTAATGAGAACTCAAAACATCTGTTTTCTTCGAAAAATAATAAGAAAAATATATATCTTATAATCTGGATAGTCTTCTTAGCTAAAGCAAGCTAGGACAAGTAAACTGACATTTGTTACTTGTCCTCAGGGAAATGGGACAAATTGGACAAGTAGGCATGGTATTTCTACAACCCTGATTTAGGGCTATGTTTTATGTTATTTCCCTTTTTTAAAAGTTGAACGAGTCCACATTTTGTACGTACATTAGTTATTTTAGAAAAAAAAAAAAACCTTTAGCACCTTTCTTGTCAAATGGTGGCGTCGTTTGTCTGGCTAAGGTGTTATTGAAAACTGATTCAGATCTATCAAGTAGATTTATACATCTATTAGTTCATATGTTCGGGTAGATAATTTACCTGACTGGTTTGATACTCATTGTGGTTGTCGACAATGCAGTATTTTGTCACCTTCACTTTTCCGCTTATATATTAATGACATTGACCTTTGTCTGTTGATAATAAGGATGTATCTTATATGTAACACAGACAACAACATTTAGCTTACTGAAGCGGAGCAAGATTTATAAGTATCCAGACAGACATATATATTATATCAGTTCGTCTAATGAATACTTACAAAGACTAATAAATAGAAGTTAATGCGTTCACCTTCGTAACGCTTAAGAAATTCTCGAATTTGGATGTGTTAATGATAGTATTATAAAAAGTTGATATACCATTCTTATAGTATTACAACAGGAAGAGGCTTGGACTGAAATTCATAACCTCTGTATTGTGCTTGCGCAAAGTTAGATTCAGGCCCTTTGTAGTGGACAATTTATTAAACAAAACGGGCTCATAAATTATATCAGAGGTTTTTCGCACAATAATAATAAAAAATTCTTCATTTATTCAGAATACAGACTTGTATTGTATATAAACGAAAGGGGTGGGGCGGGCTGGAAGTGGCTTGGGGCTCTTTATCATATAGCTTCTATATGATGTTTGCTCTATGCACTCTACAAGATATGTAGAATCAAAATGCAGGAGGCAAACGTCTTGACTAGACTCTGAGGAATACTTCTAATGAGTATGAACAGCAGTTATTTTTGTGCAGAAATAAGAAAAATATGAATAGTTTTCTTGTTGTTGTTGTTTTATTAACGTTTGAACCTAGGATTAGCATTTGGTACCTGTAAAATCGATTTAACTCCAACGGTAGTTTTTACTACTGGCCGTTCGTAGGCTGTGGTTCGACTATTGCTTGACCTTGTGGCTGCTCACTGCATGGCTTTATTGCAATGTTTTGTCCTGTTTTGTTGTCTTACTGTGTTTCGTTGATTTTATCATGAAAACATACCCGTATAATTTTGACCCCTTAAACCCCACTTTTAGATAGTAAAACTGGGGTTCACAGGAGTATACATTATTTTTCTTATTTCTGCTCAAAAACATAGTTTGTGGGTACTCGTTAGGACCGCCTCATGTATATGTTTTGAGCAGAAGTTAGAAAACATATCAGAATTTTTTATCTGAAAAAATTCAGTTTTTGGAGGTGAAATGTTCAATATATTTGAACAGGTGTGTTTTCATAATGTATTTGTCACTGTAATCAATTTGTTGCGGACGAGAGAGCTGATTGTTGTGCTTTTCTTTGATTTGTGATTTGTGGCTTCTGTACTGTCTGTCAAGGTTTCCTTGTTCTTCTTCCTGGTGCCATTTTGGGCTAAGCTCTGTCATTATGGCTCTTACTGGACATTTTCTATGCTATTTTGGTTGAAAAATGTCTATCTTGAGCTATGGCTAAGAAGTCTATATTTACATCTGTGTGTTGTTATAATAGCTGCGCACACATGTGCAAAGGTACATTCTCTCCCGTTGTGATTTGAGTTCACTCTCTGTGTGAGAAGTGGAATACATTAATGTTAAAGTTGAAATGTATCTGGACATATACCTCAATGATACCGCCCACGTATCTGTTTAGAAACAGGGACTTTCCTCACGTAAACTTACAACATGTTTTTAAACTATATTTTTTTTTTTCAAAATAAACTTTACGTTCATAACAATTAATGTCAGAGTATAATCCACTAACGGTTTAATGTCAGCAAGAATACACATTACGAAAACACGCCTATTCAAATATATTGACAATTTTACGACCAAAAAAGGAAAATTTTCAGATAAAAAATTCTGATATTTTTCATATTTCTGCTCAAAACATAGATTATGGATAGTCGTTAGAACCACCTCGGCGAGGCGGTTCTAACGAGTACCCACAATCTATGTTTTTGCACAGAAATAAGAAACATAATGTATACCCCTGTAAACCCCAGTTTTACTATATAAAAGTCGGGTTTAACGGGGTCAAAATTATATAGGCATGTTTTCGTGATGACTGAAATGCTGCAGCGCAGGATATATGTTATTCAGTATAAATTTTATAACAAAATAAGCGTTTTTATGGTATAAACAAAACTGAGTGACACTTATTACGCATGTAGATTACTTTAATTTTTGACGATGCTTTAATGGATTAGTCGGAGACAACTGTCAAAATGGTTTCAGGAATGGGTTCTATTGTATAAGGAAAGAATTTGCTTCCTGAGAGTGCAAATTCTTTCCTTATAGCGTAGACCCCTTTTCAAAGGGAATTGGTGCACAGGAAAGCACATAAGATGTCACAAAAGTTGCCTTCCTTGCAAACAAGGCAACAAAATCTCCAGCTGTATCGATTCACTTTAAGTATACATATATCGTTCTCAAATTCATTACGACTGTGTAGAAAAGAATACATATCCAAATGAGACCATGTTCTTAAATGAAGATATTCTTACAGGAATAAAATGCTCGCAGACTAAAACAAAATTTGGAAGTATCTTGCCCTATAAACAAGCTTTGGAAGTATCTTCCATCAGACTAGTAACTTTGAAGCATCTTTCTATCCTTCCACTTGGAATTATTTTAAATGCTCTCTTTTACAGTTTATGCACATGTATAAGAAACAACCTGTATCATCATATGATTTATTGCCAAATACAGATTATGTTAATCAATACTGATGATATTTTTAGTAATTACGACTTCGAAATTGAAAATCCCCAAAATTCATCACGAAAACATGCCTATATAATTTTGACCCCCTTGAACCTCACTTTTATACAGTAAAACTGGGGTTTACAGGGGTATACATTATTTTTCTTATTTCTGCTAAAAAATATAGATTGTGAGTACTCGTTAGAACCGCCTGGCCGAGGCAGTTATAACGAGTACCCACAATCTATGTTTTGAGCAGAAATATGAAAAATATCAGAAATTTTTATCTGAAAATTTTCAATTTTTGGAGGTGAAATTTTCTATATATTTGAATAGGCACGTTTTCGTAATGGTTTTTAAGGCCGTCTCACTTGTACGACAAACCAGTTTAAACTGCATTCCAAACGTACATGTCAAGTTTCTTACCAATGGAAACCACAAATATGGCAAAGAAACTACATGCAAAACTAATTAATTTCATTTACGTTTATGCCGTTTCCTTTTTTTGTGCTTGGTCGGGACATTTCAGTCGTTTCCCGATGAAACAAAAACATCTGATGCCCCACCTACGATTGCACTATTTGCGGTGCAACCCAACACCAAATATACCGATAATCTCGCTCATACTCGAAAGAAGAAAACTAGGAAAATAATTTTTTTTTGGCTTTACCTTCCTTTTGATATTAAATAAAAATAACACTTATCTAGAACGTTTTTGTGTTCTTAATTCGCTCGCTATTGTTTTAATCTTCTGTCTGTCCATGCGAATTGGATAGGTCGTCAAGGAGACATTGCTTAGCTCGTAGGTAAAACTCCGACCTGCTGCTTTAAAGGCTAAAACACAATGCTCTTACAATTTCCGAAAGCGAATTTATGAAAATTTCAAGCAGAAATTAATTGATATAAGAACAAAGTCTTGATATCGTCCTACGTTTCTTTTGCTTTCAAAAAAGAAAGATTTTGGAGCTATGGTTTTTTCTTTCAGTATAAATTACTTTTCAGAAGGGGCTTGAAAAAAGCAAAGAGGAAGTCGCAAAAATTGTTGCCTTTGTCAAAAGTAGTGGAAAATCTACCGTGTAAACTTTCACCTTATTGCCGTGTTTAGCTATTCCTCATTACTATGCCACGATACATTACGAAAACATGCCTATTCAAATATACTGAAAATTTTACCACCAAAAAATGAACGTTTTCAGATAAAGAAATTCTGATATTGTTCATATTTCTGCTCAAAACATAGATTGTGGGTACTTGTTAGAACCGCCTCGGCGAGGCGGTTCTAACGAGTACCCACAATCTATGGTTTTGAGCAGAAATAAGAAAACTAATGTATACCCCTGTAAACCCCAGTTTTACTATATAAAAGTGGGGTTTAAGGGGGTCAAACTATATAGGCATGTTTTCGTGATGTATAATCAATTCATTGTAGACTGTATGAACTCACCCACACTATATATTGCAAGAGTCCAATTTCAATTTTAGGTATGTCCAGCTATGAGATATAGATATTCCTAGAGAAAAACGGTTACCCTATTTGCAAACAGTGGAGACCCTGATCAGACGCTGCGTTCTGTGGCGTCTGATCTGGGTCTGCACTATTTGCTAATAGTACAATGGGATAAATCATTCTGAGTAAGGCAACAGAATGGAATCAATCACTAAATATTATTAAATTTTTAGATATTAGTGGACATCAATGTTTTGGTGCGTATATATCCAAATAGTATATATTATGCTCGGGAGGGCATATTGCTTTGGGCATGTCTGTCCGCCCGTCTGTCCGTCTGTTCGTCCGTTCGTACGCAATGCGTTTGAGACGTCTCATACCTTTTTAACAATGTATGCCAGGATTTTTTAATTTCATATATGCATTTCTTGTGAACAATTCGCTGACTCGTATCTTTTTTCTTTTAGGTCAGATACTTCATGGTGGGGTTAGGCCCCTGTTCAGACAGGCATTTTAGCAAATGAAAATCTAAGGAACCACTTGTTATAGGCTCATGAAATTTTGCAAGCAGTCTGGTACCAATGTGTAAATGCCCTGATTAAAGTAATTTTATGTGAACTTTTCTGATTAGTGATCAAATTATGCCCCCACCCCCCTTTTCAGACTAAGGTATTTTATCATAGGAAAATCTTAAGAATATCTCAAGAATACCTAGAGTTAGTTTCATGAAATTCACCAGGCAATCAAGGATCATTGAGTAAATGACCTGAGTAACTTTTGGTAATTTTTAAAAAGTATTTGTCCAAATTATTCCACTTTTTCAGGCTTAAGCATTTTCGCGCTTTTGCGACATTTGTCAGAGTTATGTCTTTTTCCAACTTAGGCATTTTGTATAAATAGCATTTAATTGTGGTCAAAGTGTTTTACAAACAGATTTCTGGTTTATACATTGCTGTTTCATTAACGTTGTGTAGGTCAGAAATTAGTCTTTTAACAGGACATGTAGAAGGCCGTCAATTTCTCAGTCAAACACTCCTAACTGTAAAAAAATGATATATATATATATATATATATATATATATATATATATATATATATATATATATATATATATATATATATATATATATATATATATATATATATATATGATATGTGTGTGTGTTTGTGTGTGTGTGTGTGTGTGTGTGGTCTGATTTCATATCTATACAGAAACACGACTGAGCTAAAGTGTGTTTTCTTACAGAGTTAGTTTCGCACCTATAGCTTTAGTTCTGTTTCTCCATGACGTTGTACACACATGTCATCATTGCCACGCTGACATCACACATCAGTCATTTTCCCTATTTTAACTGTCTATTACAATTTTATTTTTCAGACCATAGTTTATATTAATAGAAAAATACGGACTAGGGATTGGGAAATAAAGATACGACAACGAAAAATCGCGAATATATTGATCACCCCTCGTAGTCTGTCTCATAGCTGAGCTTTTCAAAAGCTAGTATTACAATTATAATACAGTTATCATTCGTGAACGTATATATGCGATTTCATTACTTGAAAGGAGTTTCTTTGAATAAGTGTAGTATGAATGAATGAGTAGAAAAATAAAAATGAAATGTTCAAATTCAATGAATTTTATCAATGAAAAACTGGCAATTTGTCACAATTATATGAGACACGCCATGTAAAAATATTTCTTCAGATTTATGCGGAGAGCGAATGTCTAGATAAAATCTTTGCGTGTGTACAGTCTAGTCAAGGCTCTTTTAACGTCGCTTTATACTGTAGAAAATACCATGCTTCAGGGACTGCAAATCCCTAAACAGACTGCGCGTGTGCAGTCTGATTAGAGCTATTAAAGTCACCTATAAGACATATTTTTGTGTGCATGAACACGTTTTCCTCTCGGCGCGGTTCATCTTTAAACCTTTGAAATACGAGATGATCAATGAAAAAGTTTCGTTTGTTTGTTAAATTATTGCTCTCCGTCGGCAATTTAATATTTTTTTTTCTTCAAATTAATGAAATCGTTATTGAAGAACTGCATGTCGTTATAATGTAACCCATTATAAAACGTGGGAAAATTAAGGTTTGTAAGTATCTACCTCAGGCCGTTTTCAGCTATGATCAGCTAAAACACCTAAAATGTTAACATTCTGAGACAAGACCATGGGTACAATAAGGATCTGCAAAAACGCCTTCATGATGTTACTGAAGATCTTCAAACAACTGCGACAGATTTTAAAGTACCTTCATAACCCAACAGTTCATCATTTGTGATACTGGATTATTTGCTTTTCTCGTGGTCGATTTCAATGAATATTAGGATCCTTTTAAACTGGTTTAAATACCACGCGTACGTGCATATCTGGTATCTGCATATCATTTTCGCTGTCCGCTTATAACTGCCAGGATGAATAGGCTGGCGTCGGCCTTCTCTGTTTGATTACCGCATTTAACCTAAATATTCGGATAACCTCCTTACCATACTTAGCCTGAAATACGTAGTTTTTGTCCCTTTTACTACGTTTTGGTGTGCATAAGACAGAAAACTTGTAACAATGCTGGTATCATAAAGATATGGTCATTTGTACCTGTATTTCGGGACCATCTACCGCCTTAAGATGGCCTTTTTAACCCTTTCAGCCCTGCAGACTAAACTTATTGTTTTGCAAACAGTGTGGACCTTGATGAGACTGCTCATTATGAGCCGTCTCATCAGGATCTACGCTCTTTGCAATTCTGTTTTGATTTTTGACTGTGGTCCGTATTTGGAACAATGGTTCTGACTAGATTCAAAGATGGAATCCACTTCAGTACTAAGGGATGAAAGGTAAAGACAGGTACAACTGGATTACATGGAGAGAGACTTACCCGTAGAATGTTTTTGGTTTGTCTTATGGTGTGTCTGGTGTTGATGATGATTGCGGTGATGGTGATGACGATCTGTTGATTTTGATACTGACGAAACTGTAGCTACCTGGAAATAGAACAAAGGCCAAAATAAGATTTTATCACAAGAAGAACCGTGACATATTCAAAATATTATGTCAGCCCTAACCTTCATCACTCTCTGGGCTTATTCAGCAGACGACAAATTGATGAGAGTTGTTTAGACGACAAATTGATGGGAGTTTTTGTTGTTGTTTTTTTTTTCAGAAAATATGGTCTGACATCTCGTGCAGTCAACTCTTTTTTTTGTTTTAGAAAACGAGAAATATTTCAAAATGTCTGCCTAAATTTCCCCCAATTACCCAACATGCTGGGAAGAAAGTTTCAAAGTAAAGTAGCAGTCTTCAGGGACTATTATAAGATAATTAATTAATTAACAACAAGGGACATGAACTAGATCATCAGTTAATTAAAGAGATGATAAAAGCATTGCAAAACATGTTATCCTGTCATTGAAACATATTGCTTAAAATTACATTTTGACTGTTTGTTCTGGACAATACCGAGGACAAGACATTATTAACCCACTTAAACATTTCCAAACTACTTCTTTCCAGTTATTATATGCATGCAAGTTACCGTAAAAACGCTGAGTATTGGGCTAAACAGTCCTGAGAAAACAGTGTAGACCCTGATAAGACCCAGATAAGATATAGAAGAACGCGACAACTTATCAGTTACTACACTGTTTGTCACTCAGTTCAGCAATTTTTAGACAGATAAAGGGGTACTAGTCAAGTTGTAGGAAAAGGAAAAGGGTTAACTTTTTCCGTCCGGCAGACCAAATCCAGATGCCTGTGCAAACAGTGTAGATCCAGATGATACGGTTTCTAACGAGCCGTCTCATTAGGATCTACAATGTTAGTCATCCTTTTTTTGTTTGTTTGTTTTTTTAGACTGAAACCCTATTTGCATCAATGGACAAGAATTGAAGAATCCACTTGAGAAACTTTGGGATGAAGGTGTCCCAATATTTAAGGGACCGACCATTTCATTTTCTCGAGGAGGGGGGTGGGGGCTGTTTTGTTTTTTCTGGAGCCACTCATTTTATTTTCTCCTTCCATAAAACCAGAGATTTTTTTTCTGTAGCCTCAAAAGCCAGATTTTTTTTTTTTCGAATTTTCGAACAAAGCTAGAACATTTTTTTTCAAATGAGTGAGTGAGTATTTTACGTCCCACTAACAGCTAGGTCATACGGAGATGAGGACCTTGGTTTAAAGTCTAATACATGTATGAAAGACTGGAGAACCCTGGGATCGAACCCATGACCCCTTGGTTATATAGGCGAGCAGCTTTACCAGTACAGCATGGAGGCACCCTTTACCGTTTTTTTTTTTTTCACGCTGTTAAATATTAAAAAAAGGAAATGTTCAGTAGTAGGTTCAAATCTTAATAATGAGGGGTTCTTGGTGGCTTGCTGCCCAGAAGCTAGCTATATTTTAAAATATCAAAATGAAAAATAAAATCAAAGCAACTCCTTTATACCATAAAAAAGATTTGAAAGAAGTGCTTAGTTATGGACTTATGGTTAGAAAATATATAAAAATTTGGGGGGTGTGGGGGTGGGGGCGGGGTGCACTGATATTGTAGAGATGCATAATAAAAATGAAAGCAATTTAAATTATACCTGGAAGACTGAAAGAAGAAAAGCATCATCATTAATAGTTTTAACAAGATATTGTGTGTGTGTGTGTGTGTGTGTGTGTGTGTGTGTGTGTGTGTGTGTGTGTGTGTGTGTGTGTTGGGGGATCTGGGGGGCTTTGACCCCCAGAAACCAACAATATTTTAGAAACTCAATTAAATATAAGCAATTCTTTCATATTGAGCCGGAATATTTAATTATTTCTGAGGCCATTATATTTTTTATACCCACTTCAGAGCCATCTTTTCTTGCATATCAAGAATTATGATATTGGTTTGGAAAAAACCAAGCCCCCCTTCCCCACCCCACCCCCCCACCCCCCGCCGATAATCAAACGGTCGGTCCCTAAGGTAAATGCAGTAATTTGACCATGATGCTAATCCTCACAGAACATTCAGACACTGATAAGATTGCGTAGATGTGCAGCTTGATATAGACCTACACTGGTAGCTTATGTCTCAAGTGATTTGGATACACTTTCAGGTAGAGGTAACTCTGTGAAAATTGTCTAGCCTCCCTTTTGAAAAGGTGTCTACTCTAAAAGGAAAGAATTTGCTCAAAATGGAAAGAATTTGCTCCTCTTGATAGCAAATGTTTTAAGGATAGCAGATTCTTTCCTTTATAGAGTAGATCCATTTTCATATCATGCGTATCTGTTTAGAGGGTCCTCTGTATTTTACGATACTAAAGATAGAGACGACACTTGATAGCTGGGGCTTAACTGCTCTACCAAAAAATATGACGGTTTACCTTAAAATACCTGCAAACTACTGAAATAAATCGTCCAAATAGCCACGTAAATATTCTTTACCCGCTAAAGTTTAATACGCCAATAACAGCTGCATATATTGAACTATTTGTAAAATATTTTTAATATTTAATTTTCAGAGAAAATAACGTTTAACGATAGGTTGACGATTTACAATAAATGTCAAGCTTTATCTTCTCTGAAATATAATTTAGCAAATAGACTGTCGTCTGCTACAATTTAGCTTGACACTTTAAGGTTTAATATTACATTGAGAATAAAGTTGTCAACAAGACCAGTATATGTAAAACATACCATTCCGCACACGCAAAATTCTCAGATTCATATTAGTTTGGCATCTGCGTATCTCGCACGCACAATATCTGTTATATACCTTATTATATTGTGTACGCATAACTGTACGGTGTGGACTTGTATAATGTATGGTGTAAACTCTGAATAGATAACATTTACAAATACTCTGGCCATGTTGACAATGCTTTTTTTCCCTAAGGGAGCAAATTGTTTCCTTTTAGAGTAGACGCCTTTTCAATACACAACAATTATATGGAGTTACCTGCCTTAAAGTGTATCCACTTCCCTTGTGGCTTCTCCATAGGAAATCACAAGAGGAAAACTAGTCAATCTGCGAATCTTTTTGAACAAAGATTTCGCCTTTTGCGTTTGAAATTAGAACACATGTTCATAATATATTGATTAACGTATTGTACACTGAATAGACTTTCCCACACTTTATACTGAAAGAGTCCAATTTCAATTTTCGGTACAGCTGGCTATGAAATTTACATATTCCTAATGAAAAATGGCTAAATTATTTGCAAACAGTGGAGACCCTGATCAGACGCAGCGTTCTGCGGCGTCTGACCTGGGTCTGCGCAGTTAGCCAATTACCCTTTTACGGGTCTCCCGACTACAATGGGTTAATGGACATAAAACGATTGCATTGCATTATAAATTACCACAAGGTACATGAAGACCTGGTACATGTAATTACGTTTGCACATTAACGAAGAATACATTAAATTTCCCATTAATACAGACAAAAACGAGTAAGTTTACTTAGTGCTTTTGTATAAGTGTGAGCCGCACTAAATACTCAAACCAGATCTTATATCATTATTTATAGTTACTGGTGACTGATATCCGGTATACTATGTCAGCAGTTAATGTTTTTGTTCCTATACGAGCCTTGTTTCATTTTTTGTTTTTTTTTTTGTTTTTTTTTGTTTTTGTTTGTATGCCGAGGTAACTACTTGCTGTTTCTTGGCTTTTGATTGTTACTGTGCAAGGCTGTTCTTGTTTTGTTTCAAACTATTTGCGTTTCGTATTCACACGCCAGTGATACAATTCGTATTTTGTTTTACTCCTGGTCATTAGAAGTTTCTTAGCATAATTGTTTTTCATATAAATCACTTTTGTCCCTTTATTCAGTAACACTTTGAACTTTTGTTTGTTTTTCAGAAATGACCACGCTTTAGTGAGCCTTTTAGCACCCAAATGAGCAAATTCATCCGGCAACGAAATGATGAGGGTTTTTTTTATCATTATATTCCCAGCCTACAGGAGAAAATTTGCATGACCTATAAGTCTTATTTAATGTTCAGATTCGGGATTCAAAGTACACGTCCATTTTCTAATCAGCAGTAATGTTTCAGCGCTTGCGCAATGCTATTTTGAGAGGCCTGAACATTTAGCAAGGCCATGCTTGACGGAAAGACACCTAAAAATGTATTTCTGCCATCTGAATGTATGTAGATTATAGATTCTACTGAAACTGGAGAGGAATAATGCGAATATATTGACCCGTAACCAGTGTAACGCTTAGCATGCTGTATAAAAAATTCAGCAGACGAATTCTTGAAATATTTTCTTATTTCTTCCCCCCCAAAAAACAGGTTTTGACGTGTCTTGCAAATTGTCTCCTGAAGACAATTTGCATGAAATATCAAAGCCTATTTACTGGGGTAAAAAGATAAGTATCATCCATTTTTCATTTGCTGAATCTGCCCAGAGAGTGGGAAAGGCTAAAATCCAATACAAACACAACACTTTTTATCACTGTTTTCATCAGAAATCAACTGTAGATATATTACATTTTTATCTTACTATGATAGTAGACTATTGAACCTCTACGTCAAATGATACTGGATTAAAACTAAGTACGCTCTGAGAAAACCAACAGTATTCTCGCACAGGAACAGATATACGCTTACCGCCGTTCGGCTCTTTGCCGCGGTCAAAGATTCCACATCCTACAGCGCTGAAACACTGAGTCAATGCTTTACCGTCTCTGTGCCACCTGGGCATTCTCATAATTAACTCTTCGGTGCCAAATTCAGACAACATTTGTTGTCTGTTTTTTTTTTTTTTTTTTTTTTTACAAACTATCGCTTGGAAAGAAGTTTCTATGTTTTAAAAGTTGAAAGACTGAATGTCAAACAGCGTAGGTCCAGTTGAGACGGCTGGTTCTATGCTGTTTGCAAAAGCCTATTATTGCCGCCTGTGGCAATGAAAGAGTTAACAAACAAACCCAGGACCTTATAAAATCCACATACAGAACAGTGAGAGAGGGTGAGTCAGTGGACAGTATCTTGCTGTCCTAGTAAAATCATTAAAACTCACTAACGACAAGTTGATGATATGTTTCATATCTGTCTCGGAAAACGGGCTTCACATTTCTTTGGCATTATGGTCGATGGCAATACTAACGTTTTAACAATATTGACATTAATATTTGTACAAATGTCGTCTGCTGCTATTAAACTCCAACAACCAACCATAGTAAAATTAAGGAATATAAAATTTCATTTCATTTCATACCGGTCTACGATAACACACAAGTTTATCAGAGATCGCTCTGTCGATTTAATTCACGAAAACCAATCTGAAATTCTTCCTACCAATGCTTTCCGATTAACAAAAACTACATGTATTCTACATCTACAGCAGACGTCTACTGCAAGTACAAGTAAAAAGAAAAGAAACAGGAACAACATATAAATGATATGTTACAAAATTGAAATATTCTCATTCCGTGCCAGAAACAGATAAACACAACCGTAGTTACCCTATAATATACAGACAACTTAACGCCTTACTGTTCTAGTACTTAACTTCGAACAAGTTCATTTCACATCTACTACCCGTTGATGTGTCTAAAACTGCTGGATAGCGGCAAACAGTGTAGAACCTGATCCGACGCCGAGTTCTGCTGCGTCTGGTCTTGGTCTACTCTGTTTGCTCAGCTCTGATTGAGTACTTTTCATAGCCGTATCCGAATCAAACATATTTCACACTAAATGTAACACTATAAGAATCAGACTAAAGAATCAGACTAAAGGACTATGAAACATAATTTGTATACAGTGGATTCTCGTTATCTCGACTTCGCTTATCTCGAATAACCGCTTATCTCGAAGTGAAAATCTGGTCCCTGTTTTAACATGGAACTCTTATAGCAGGTAACAAAATATTGTAGAAAAGAGAAGAAATTGCTCCTTTTTTCCACAATATTTTCGATATATCTTAAATCTCAGGTGTCAATTTACATATTCATTTGTGAAATATGTTTGTTCGATTTATTTTTTCCCCAATTCTGCAAATCTGATATGCCGAGGTCTCGAAATATTTCAGTGAGTCCCCTGGATTTCGAGATAATGAAAGTCGACTGTACATGTATTATATTTAAACATCAAATAAGACATGGGACAATACCTTACACAATGCACTGGGAAGAATATGAAAGTATATCTGATTACAAAGGTGATTTTTGTTTCATGTTAGGGTCACTGATGAGGCTTAAACTGGCCGAAACTAACTATTCTGTTCCAGACAACTCGACATTACAACGGATGTTTCTAGTTTTGTGAGTATGACCATTGCTTCCAATGGGGCATTGCCGCTCTCTCTCTCTCTGTTTTGTAAAGTTCACTTTGTCTCAAATATGCTACATGTACATGTAAGCGACATGAAGGACGCTTAGCATGCCGAGTATATTAGATACATTCCAGAGGACGAGATTTTGAGACATATATGTCTTATTTTTTCCTAAAATACGATTTGATATTCCATTCAAATTCATTTTAGTAGCATGTCAACCCCCATTTTGTCTTCTAATAAGTTCGATATTCCGCACCAACCTGATATGTAAAAATGACATGCTGCTTCATCCATATCTTTGATAAGAAATTTAACCTTTTTTTAAAGAGTCAAGACATCTTTTCTATTAAATAGGCTAAAAGATAAGAGCTTATCTACCGTAAAATCTCTAGGTATTCATGACATTGTAGCAATCTACCGTATTTGTCCTAAAATTGAACAAAATCCATTTCACGACTTGCTATTGAGTCTACTGGCGAATGCTGGTTGAATGTGAAGCAATGCAGACCAAGCCTGATTCGATTTTACATGTTTTGCTCGACCATTCTATTTAGAGAAAATAATATAATAGGCTTTTCTAGTTTGTCATTGATGTTCAAGTGTATATTCCGCCTTCTCAAGAGATATGGCCCATCAAGATAAACAAGTATGAATAAACTATCCCTTGATCCTTAACCATTAAAGAGCCAGTTACAACATCCGCAGACGACATTCTATCTATTTTTTTATTATATTTCAGTGAAAACAAGGCCTGAAATTTTATGTAAATCAGACGATTCACATGAATCGTCAAGCGTTATTTTCCCTAAAATGGAACGTCGTCTGCTGCAGTTTTATCTGGCACTTTAAGCGTGTGTGGAACTAATATTTATTAAGGGTCAGAAAAAGATGAATGAACATAGGCTTACATTAAAGTATGGTGATAAAACGTTGGTTATGTGTCACAAAGATCGCTGTGTGAACTGTAGATACTATAAAATATCTGATTGTCATATATCATCGATCTCATGACATTTCATTGAGACAACGATAAAATGGGGCCTTATAGTAGCTACGCGCTGATCTGCCTTCCTAATCCATCGGCTGCAGTCGGCGACCAGTTGGGGTCAGTGATTCACAGATTTTGCATTATTCCGTACTATGGGCGGTTAACACTTTCATCACCGAGTTTCTGAAGTGGACTCTTCCATCCATGAATTTGGATGTGTCCATTGATGCAAACAGGGGTTTCAGTCTAAAATCAAAACCAGAATGGCAAACACTGGAGATCCAGATGTGACGGCTCGAGGGCCGTCTCATCTGGATCTACACTATTTACATAGGTATTTGTTTTGATCTGCTGGGCTGAAAGGGTTGATAAACCAGTGGCTTGAATAGTGGTGAAGACAGACCAGACGTCGAACATTCAAGGCATCATATAATACAACTGATACATGAAGTGGAACATTATTTTAGCCGGGGCACAGCATTGCCCTCAAGATTGCATGTGCGCCCGGCATCCACGTAGTCTGATCAGAGTTTTCGCAGGGCACTCTGTGTGTAGCCAAGGGTCCAAAGCGTCATCTGGCGGGCAGCGAAGACTCTGATCAGACTGCGCGGATGCGCAGGCTGATCTGAGTTTTCGCTGGTCACACATGCAATCCTATAGTAAATGCTGTGTCCCGGCTCAATTGTCAGTTATTGTCAGATTGAAATACCATCGTTCTAGAGATCACGCGATATCAAGTTTGTTTTTGCATGTTTTGAAGTGTTCTATACTTTGAAATAATCTAAGAATCTTGGAAGTCCGACTGACTATCCAACCGCCGGACTTAACTGACGATTTTCTCAAATAAAATAACCCATGATCCTTCGAAATACAGGTTGGATTATATTATTTACATGTACATGAAGCTATGTCAACAATGCTCGAATATTTCGAAAATTTTAAAAACAAAATATTCTATGTCTCAAACACGAAAACAGGGACACTACGTTATATGTGAAAATAAAAGGCCCCGAGCAGCTTAGAAATTAATGTATTAACACTTAATATGCCGTGCGTAAATTCAGCAGACGACAAATTGATGATATTTTTCTTATTTTTATCAGACAATAGGGTTGGCATTTCAAGCAAATTGTCTCCTTAGGGGGCAATTTACAAGAAATGTTAAATCCTATTTTCAGGGAAAAAATAAGAAAAATACTTAAAAATGTCGTGTGCTGAATTTTTACCCAGCATGCGAAGTGTTAATGTCAACACAGCACTTTATTATTTTGATTTTAATGTTTGTTGGAAGAAATGAAGAAGATAAAAAAAAAAAAGTATGTAGTATTAGTTATAAGCATTGAATTCAGCAGAAGATACATGCAGATATGTAATAAAAGGTGTAGATTAATGTGGTAGTATGTTCTGTTTAAAACATCATGTATGATCGTATTAGTTCGTCACTCTTGTAAAAACCTTTGTACATGTATATTTGCTTATGTAGGACATAAGTTTAAACAGCTGACTCTGATCAGACTGTTCGGGTATGTTTGATTGTGTAGACCTCGTACATGTTATTTTATATAATTTTAGGCTGTACTGTAACCGCGTTAATTTCACATATAAATGTTAAACTGACATTAAAACTACTCCCACTCCACAACAACACCCACTCAAAAAAAAAACTATCACTATACGTTGAAACTACAACAGTACCCTGTGTGAAGTCAGGTTATTTCGGAAATCTGTCTGCCAAGCAATCTCTTAAAGTGAATGGAAGGCAACGCTTGTGAAATTATTTTGCTTTCCTTATGAAAAGGGGTCTACTCTCAAAGGAAAGAATGTAATCCTAATTTTCCTAGGAAACAAATTCTTTCCTGTTAGAGTAGACCTCTATTGAGAAGAGGCTTGGTATACAAGAAGGCAAACGCTTGTCTCACTTGTAAAACACGACCGCAAATCTAGCAGGTGTATCTAGTCACTCTTAATTCTGACCACCCACATGATAATACAGAGGCTAGGATTCCACGTATAGTTGATCCGCCTCAACTAGAAGTTAACAGCGACGGCCAAAATCAACTTGCACATCAATAGAATTTGATGAGAACTTTGGTTGTTTGCCGATGGTAAACTTGGATGTATTTTAATCTGTCAGACCAAATCCCAGGACGTAACAAGACAGTGCTGATAAACAGGCTTTTTTGGACCTTCCTGTCCGTATAAAGGACATTTTTGCTTGATGTTGCCCACAATAACAATTTGAATGTCAGATTTGACATCGTTACATTTGGTGACAAATTTGCAGCATGGCCTTATGCCATACATGTACGTGAGGAAATGACATTAGTTGAACTGACATTTCAGCGAGCATCCATTATTTCGTTCAATTTAATTTCTTGCTTACTGGCGTTGTTGACTTCAAGAGAAGGATATAGGAACACAAGCACATATGCTGAAGCACGAACGCAAGTATGAGTAGAACGGTTAGTTTAAAACCTCAGACATTAGTAGATAGGACGGAGAAACGGACAGCCCAGCGTTTTCTTATAAAACGCTCCAATTGGAGTAAACTTTGAAAACTTGGGTCTAAAATATCGTTTTAGGGTAGAACAAACTTCCGGCAGGCAACTAATTCCAATACCTGTACCTCATATATTTCTAATAAACTCAGTGGTACACGTAGTGACATCCTCAGTGACAGAAACAATTACAAGAAACAGAACTGTGTTTGTAAAACACTTTGCTCAAACTGTACGCTTGTCGATACAAAATGCCAAAGTTGAAAAAGGGTATAACTATGACAAAAGTAATCCACATTTTTTTTTTTTTTTTTTCAAAAGCTGATCAGGTGACCTACTCATCATTCCCAATCAGCTCACTAAGTTTCAAGGCACTAGCTTTGATATATTTTCAGATATCTTGCTTACAAAATTTCATTATCACTATACTACAAGGGGCTTAACTCTGGAAAAAAATCAGAATATTTCGTAGTATTCAAGTAATCTACTGAATCTGAATTCTAAGTCTCAAGGTTTTAGCACAAACACTTTTCCGAGATATCTTGCCGACAAGATTTCATTATCAGTTTTTACAAGGGGCAAAAGTCATTTTGTAAAGTTAATCAGGTAATCTACTCATCATTCCCAATAAGCATACCAATTTTCAGATTGGTGTGCAACCGATGGACAACAAAATGCAATTTGAGCAGGCAGCCATTGACATAAAACCTATTTTCTCGTGGATTCAATTTACCTGAGTTTTATTTCTCACACACTCGAAATGCTCTATGTCATGTAGCTCATATCCCAGACTGTCAAACAAATATCAAAACAACCGGAATGAATTGACATATTACACATAATAATACTGTATAGAAATTTACCAATACCTAAGACAATGTATCTTTCATATTTTTGATTGACATCTATACAGAAAATTTCTACAGGTGCTGTTACATTTTTGTAACAACAGTTCAGCCGGGACATGCGCAGAAGGTCCTTAGCCTGTATGCGGATAACGAATATCCAGATCAGACTGTGCCTGCGCAGTCTAATCAGGACCTTAGTTGTCCGATTTCATTATTATTTGATCTTGCAGATCATATTGATGAACAGAGGATGCACTGATCAGACTGCGTCGTCTGATCTGGGTCTATACTCTGCCCAGACACAATGTAGGACAAGGTACAGTTTCTCATGCTAAGCTCCCATTAACCTCGGTGACAGCAAGTCAACCAGGCCCTAATTTAATTTTTGGAAACAAATGATGAGGAAAGATATGACATTTAAATGCTATATATTAGACCATGGACCAGTCTTTCTTTTCAAACAAATTTACTAATTTTCTTGAGACCGATAACCTTGCCATTGAAACCGTCAACAGTTACAAACCGCACGTCACCTACCAAGTACCACCAAAGTACCATGATCTCAAGTCTTCAATTTAGATGTTAATTTTGTGAGATGACCTAGCAAATGATAAGCCCCCAAGCCTGGGAAATAGAACCAAAAACGCTGAATAAACTATTAAGTTATCACTGCATGTACCGACTCCTCCCTCTGCAAAGGCCATTCTTGGGCAGTCATCAAGTGAACATAATTTCCGCAGACCCTCTGAGTTCCACCAGCCCCTTTTGATATCGTAAAGCTATGAATCAGGGAGTAAGCGTGATCTTTGAAGAAATGAATGTTTAAAATATTGTATATAGGATGTTTTTATATGATGTTTAAAATTTCAGGAGTGATTTAAGAAATCTTTTTTTTTAACTCTACTACCAACTCAAAGTGGTGGAACCTAACTTTGCGCAAGCGCATTAGAGAGACTCAAAGGGCATCTTTCATTTCTGCCCACGCATGGATTTTTCTGAAACTTTGTATAATAATAACTAGGCATATGCAACCTATGAAAATGTGCTTATTAAATTATATAATAAAAAGTTGGACTCAGGACACAACCTTGACTCACTCCCCCCATGAGCTGATACCTGTCTCCAAATAAGTATGTCATACATCTAAAGTTTAATTTAGTTTTAAGATTTTTGTGCTGTGCTGAATGGTGAACACCATAGTAATTCTATTGGTACCACAAAACATTTATATTTAATTTAAACTAACATTTTCTGATAAATTGATTATAAAAAATCTGAATTTTTTACAAAAAAATGAAAGAAATATCAAAATTAAACTTTCAAACTTAATGTTATAGTCTTTGTCAAGATTTCATACTATCAGGAAAATTTGCTACATATACGCTCTATAGCTATGCCAAATTTCATAAAAAATCAAAACCGGTAACATTGTCATTTTTAGCCTTGAATGGATATAGGTCGACTTTTACAAAATTGACTATTTTGTTACATTGATAAAAACAGTAGAGAAAGGCAGTGTTATCAAACACTTTTAACACTTAACAAATCAAAGAGAGTTTAGACAACACAACTTGGAATGAATATATCTTGAGCTACCCATTAATTTTCATGACTTTCTATTACTTGCCTTCTATTTATATGGACTCTGACTTACCAACTATCACAAATGTAGACAGCATAACACATTAAATCTAAAGAAATTCTAATTAACAAATTAGGCTTAACAAAATTTTACGCTTTGATCCATGTCAGCAAATCATTGAGCATTTTGTATAATTACTTCCCAAAAGGCATAAAACTAAAATAAGTGTAAAACAGGGGTATCCATTCTCACCATTACAAAAATAGGCATAAAACAGGGAGATCCATAATTGCCATTGTCATATTAAGAAGATGTGCAAACGTAATATTGCAAGTAGTTGTTGCTTGTTTGTTTGTTTGTTTGTTTTGAAGAAGGATTTGCATCCCCATCAACAGATTTTAGGATTTTTGGAGATTTGCTTCTGGACTGGTGAACTCTAACCAAACTAAAACGCTTGAAAAGAAAATAATACCTATAGACTTAACTTCTGATATATCTATAGCTTGCTTGCAAGCCTATATTGTATTTTGAAATTATGAACACTGGATTTCTTGTCCTGTAACGTGTTCAAATGTGTCACTTTAATCGGTATTTCCTGCGATCGAATTGACACTGACACTGGAGTTTTTCTCTTTGTTTCAACAGTTATTCTTTGATGACAGCAGCACAGAATACTGTTTACGTGGTCTTAACTTTTGCTATCAGAAAAGCAGATCAATCCTTTCTTCATTACAGTAAGCATATATGAAATTGTTTCTGTTCTGCATAAGTTCTATTCTAGTGCACATAGTTTGACTTAAAAAACAAACTGGTGTTCTGTAGTTCTTCATGTTAAAGCTTTAAGTTTTTTCCAAAGGTAAGAACCATTGGCATGTGCGCACACACAGCTAGTATCCTTTACTTTCTGGGGCATTTGACTTTTCAATCAAAATTTCAACCACTACCACAGGCCAAACGTTTCAAGTCATCAATGCTATCATAGAATAAACCACTGTGTAGGTACAAAAAGGAATTCAGCATAGATCTAAATACACATGAAATGTATCAGTTAAATAATGAATGCGCTTAGCCGTTTAAAAGAAATACCAGTTTTGTTTTTCAGAACCAATAAATATTTAGATCTAAACTAGGTAAGGTCGTAGTACCAAAGCATTCATCCAAACTCATAAATCCATTGAAGATTGACAATTCTGAATGGTGAAATCAACAGATATGGACCCTGAAGATTTTAATCAGGTGTCCTAGGATAGTAATCATTACTTGGTAAGCAAGTTGTGCCCACCATGCCTATCTGCCTGAACGAGTAACTTTAAAGCTAGACCCAGGTTTCATAATCATCATCATCAGTTACAAGACTGATATCTGCTTTTTATTATCTGATAAATACTTCCACAGTCAAGTATTTGAAGTGGAATCCTATATATACAGATACAGAGAACTTGGACTTAGTGTCTGCATGGTCCAGATCATGTAAACGAAAAGTTCTCTTTTGGGACATGGTGTTCAACAAGGTGCAGTTCAGTCAACTGGTTATAAATGAATATGTACAATTATGGTATCAACTTCTTATACAAATCATACTATATCATGGTAATCCAAATTGAAAACTATTGATAAGTTGACTTTACACGATACTACTTATACATGAGTATTGGGTAATTTCATATTTTGCCGCCTCAGGACTATATGTATTCAGGCTGTTCAAACAACATGTTACCGGTCTTCAATTTTTATGAAATTTCATGTGTGTATTCCTAATACACATGGAAATTTTTTTTTGCTGAAATGGTGTCTTGACAAGAATCGGAACATGGAAAAATTGCAGATAATATCTGGATGAATAAATAACCTGCAGCTGAAATATGGGGCTACCGTTCAACTTACGTTATTGCTCTAACACTATTGCTAAGTACATGAAGCCATCCATAGTATCAAAACATGTACTAATGATGGCCTTAATCAATAAAACATTCCAGCATCTGAAAAACGAAATCCTGTTTACTGTACGAAGGTTAATATTAGGGCACCCCCTGATTTGGTAGTGGCCGCGTACAAAACACCATAAATTTACAATGGAACTACATTTAAAATCCAATGCCTCATAATCATCAGTGTTATACCCTTGGCAACCATTGTGCAGAATTTCATCCAATTCCAAGCGTGGGCAGAAACCAGTGTAAATTTCCTATACCGTGTAAGAGCCCCTTTGAACTCTTATACTTTAACCTGCTTATTATCGAAAGAAGCAGACAGCACTTCAAATATTGTTTTAATTCTCACAGAAAATGAAACTGACCTTTAACACTGATGTTGTTTTATAAATTGTCTCCTTCAGAGACAGTTTGTAATGAAGTGCCAAGTTTTATTTACTGTCCAAAATAATACTAAACAATCGCTTATTTTTATCTGATGCCTTGGTACAGGGTGGTAAACTTTAACCCATTGTAGTCTGGAGACCTTTAAAAGCGTAACTGGGAAACAGTGCAGAGCCAGATCAGACGCTGCATAACGCGGCGTCTGATCAGTGTCTCCACTGTTTGCAAATAGTTTAGCAATTTTTCTCTAGGAATATCTACATCCCATAGCTGGACGTACCTAAAACTGAAATTGGACTCTTCCAATATATTATGTGGGGAGTCTATTCAGTCTACAATGGGTTAAAATGCATATGGGGGTGCAACTGGCTGTTGTTTGACCCCTGCTGCACATTAACGCACCGTAACGTTTAAAAAAATCCAAACAATAACATAACCATATTGGTTAGAAAGGTAATTAAACAAGCCAATGAAAATATCATACACACATGATAATATTGTATTCTTGGATTTTTAGAAAATGAACCAGTAAAGAGTGCACACTTTATTTTGCATTCTTTTAAATTTTTTTCAGCCCTTTTGAGAATCATATTTTTATTGACATAGAGGTGATCATTAGTGAAGGTTCCAATGAAGTAAAAAAAATCCCGGCCCGAGTCTGCGCATGCTGATCGGAGACGGTGCGCGCTGCTGCGCATGGGAGCGGACAGAGGCCTAAGCAGCTGGATCTCTGGACTGAATCGACTTGTGATGTTTTTTGTTTTCCACATCAACAGTACTAGTTCTGCCACTTTAGACTTCTGTGACAGGGCGTGCCATTGCATTTCAACGCGAGTTTCGAACAGACCGAACAATTTTGGCATATATACATGTAGTGTTCATATCTGCTAATATTTCATTTATGGATTTAACATTTAACACTCTCTGGGCTAATTCAGCAGATGACAATTGGTAATATTTTTATTATTTTTCTTAGAAAACAGGATTAGACATTTCATTCAAATAGTCTCCACTGAAAATGGAAAACTATTCAAAAATGTCGTCTGCTGAAAATTTTACCCAGGGTGCTTAACGTTAAGCAAGATGATAAATGACAAGCGAGACCAACACATGCCATCAACATATAAATGTACAAGTGTTGTGTTCCGAGAAATGATGCCACTCAAACATGCAATAAGCGAAAACCAGCTTGTTGATTACAATGTAGAGAATATGTACACTCTCGGGCAAAATGCAAGTATTTATCAATAAGGCGTTTCTATAAATCTTCATAACAAAAGATGTTCACAGAACAGGCAACGTCTGGAAGTATACTTTATCATAGAAAAATAAACATGTATTTCTCAGCTTATCATCCACTTCAAAGAACTATCACTTATCATCAAAATATAACATGATATTATCATATCTGGTTGAATACATGTGTAAAAATGTTTCATCAGCATGATGTGAAGAACGTAAGCCGTCAGCCCAGCAAGCACACAACGTTGTTACAACGTCGCTGCAACGACGTTGTTGCTATGTTGTGTGTTTTGCTGGGAGTTTATGCTAATAACGATGTTCCTGATCAGCCAGACTGATCATACCGTTTGCTTTCCGCAACTAGCTTTCAAACCAACAGCTAGTCCTGGTCCGCCGGCTGTTTTAGGGATGATAAAAAACAGCTTTTACTCGAACTAGAAAATATGTTTGTAAAACACTATGCCCTCAACTATATGCTTTCCCTTTCACGTGTATTGACCGTAATACTTAAGCAACAAAAAATGGTTAAGTTCAAAAGTCGAAAAAAATGACAAAAATGGAATTGCCGTTAATGCCAAAATCACGTGTACATCTACAGATCATGACAAAAGGGCCTGCAAAGTTTCAAATTGATCGGTATAAAACTGTAGTTGTCAAAAAGTCGAAAAAAGGGAATAACTCCGCAAGGAGAACCCCGATGGAAAAACGAAAACAAAAACGGGTCCGCTTATTTTTCATGCTGATGATATATATAAAAATTCAAGATCCTAGCTCTAGCCATTCCTGACCGTATGCAAAGCTTAATGGATAGACGGACAGAAATGACAAAGTTCAAAAGTTGTAAAAAGTGATAAAAATTAAATTGACGACAAAGACCAAAATCACATTCACATCTACAGACCATGACAAAAGGTCTGCAAAGTTCCAAATTGATCGGTATAAAACTGTAGGAGGAGGTGCGCACACAAGGTGCCCACTGTAATGCACCAAAAATGACTAAGTTCAAAAGTAAAAGAAAAATGACAAAAAATAAATTGTTAACAATGCCAAACTCATGCATATCTCAAGACCATGAATAAAGGATCTGCAAAGTTTCAAACTGATCGGTATTAAACTGTATTAAACTGTATGAGGAGTTGCGCACACAACATACCCACCGTCTGTCGTCAAATGCCTACCAACCGTCTATATTCAAATGCCTAAGTCGACAAAGGGGAATAACTCCGTAAGGAGAACCCCAATGGAAAAACGAAAATCTACGGGTTCGCTTATTCTTCATCGGCAACAATGTCCAGATAGCTTGAAATAAAATTGGAGAGAGCAGGTGTCAGCTTATAACAGCTATTGCCTTACTGCTATCAGTTAACCTACCTAATATACATGGTCGTTAATTGGTTTAAGCTCCTTTTAATAAGATGATGTATTTTGACAAATAAGTTTGAGTTCATTGACTGTCATGTGATTTATTTCCCCAAGACAGTTTTCGATCTTGTTATGAATAATAGAATAGTAAAAGAACGAAGACGGGCGAGTTAATGTATAAAATCGTGACCTGTACTTAGATTTAATATATTTTGTATAATACTGTCAGTCCTGAGCAAACAGTGTAGCTCCAGATCAAGTACCACAGAACGCGACCATGGAACACTCAGAACACCTTTTTCATACGCGCTGTCTGATTAGCGTCTTCGCTGTCCTATTGAAGAAACCTGGGATTGTAAACGATGCCCAGTCAATAAGCGCCGTCCCTCATGACAGACAAGATGTACAGAATCATCTGTGTGCTTTTATGGCCACTGGATACACTTCATACATTTGCTGCTATTTTAACAAGGGAGATAACTTTTTGTGACTTCTTGCTTGCTTTTCTGCACACCACACCCATTCTGAAAAGGAGTCTACTCTAAGAGAAAAGAATTTGCTTCCACTGGAAGCAAAGTCTTTCCTTTTAGAGTAGATCCCTTTTCAGAATAGAGGTAGAACAATTTTGAGAGAGTTGTCAAATGTACGCTGTATACCCATTCCTTTTAACCCATTTACGCCTAGCATCCCAAAAAAGGGAATTGGCAAACAGTGAAGACCCAGATCAGACGCCGCATTCTGCGGCGTCTGATCAGGGCCTACACTATTTGCACTAAGTACAGGAATTTCTATAAGTAAATGGTTATAATAAAAAGAACCAGACACCCCTTTTATTGGAAATGCATCGGTCCAATGAGTTATGGTAGAAGAGTCCACTTGGCATAAATGAGTTAAATGGGTACAGGATGTCGAATCTTTTCTATTTGACACTATCGTTGTTATTAGTAGCACAGATTACAGCCAGATACAGAACACTGATCACAAGATGATTTCGTTTCAGTTCTACATTTTAATTCAATCATATACAGATGTAAACTTATTTTTATCTGTCATTTATGGTAATAATTTCAAATCTAGGTCGAATGACTCATTTTCTTAAAAACAGTTCATATAAAACGTCTCCCCCGATTAAAAACAACCTCATGGCATGTGATGAGTTTAATCTGCTCGTAAAAACCTGCTCTTCCACAGAGTCTGGTGTTTCATAAATTAAATCCTTTTAGTCTACATATCACAGCAAACAGGGCAGATCCTGATCTATGTGCATCTATACGCAGGCTAATCTGGCTCTACATCTTTCACGTATGCCATTCAACGCCAATTCCCAATGATATAAGCGGCTTATTTCGTTCGTAACTCACTCAGTATTCGTATGGAAACAAGTGATCATAAAGGGTACAAACTTAGTGTGGTAACATATACTTTCCACACTACTAAATTGGAAAATTATTGTCATTCATATTTCAATGCATTCTCGAAACGATACGCATAAACACTGAAATACTCATTACACTTTCCTTGAACTATTTCAATGACGGGTATTAAACGGCCATAATTCTTAACGAACAACTGTGATAAAATATGATCTCTCAAAATAACTATTACCTACCAATTGATTTCAATAAAAAGGTACATGAAAGACAACGAGATTAGCTAAATGGTTTGGTCTACTTTATAGGTTTGGTGCAACGTTGAGCATACCATGGGAAAAGGGTGCTTATGCCAGATATCAAACAGCGAAGGCCAAGATCAATTGATACATCCACAAAATATTGTTTGTCCCTCGATATATTCTGATTCTGTAGGCGGCCAACGAAAGCATTTGCGCAGTCTGATCATGGCCTTCGTTGCTCGTATATAATAATACGGGCCAACAATGATATGCTCTATTGATACATGTACAACACTGACCTAAAAAATCTTTGTTTGCAGTAGATTTCATAGATCAGAACCAAAGATAGGATTTGTTTATTGAAATAATGATAGTTATAGTGAAATGGGATTTTATTTCAGTGAAGTTATTGTGCATGCACATGTACATGTAGCTCTTCTGCTGAATAAATTAAGATACCACACCCACTTCCATTCTTCAGCCTATCAGATTACTTGATCCAGATTGCTGATTTAAATTCGCATTTTGAATGGCACAGTGCAGAACCGGATCTACTCTGTTTGCAAAGGCAGGGCATATCCAGGTTCAGCAGGACTAGGGTTAATCTATGTCCAGGCATAAAAAAGCAAACATAGGCAGTGGTCGAGGGAAGATAATACAAGTTTGAGCATTGTTACAACCATTAGATCATGGCAAGAGCTTGGCTAGAATGTGCATCTAGGAAGTGTAGTCAGGGCTTTCTCTGTTTGCAAATGATTCTATGTGCGGGTGTTATGTTTAACGCTTAGCACTCTAGGTAAATTTTTCAGCAGACGACATTTTGAAATATTTTTCTTATTTTCCCCGAGAAACAGGCTTTGACATTTCATGCAAATTGTCTTCAACTGAAACAAAATACAAGAAATGTCTAATCCTGTTTTCTTGACAAACAAAAAACAAAAAAAAAAAAAAAAACATCGTCGTCTGCTGAATTTGCCCAGGGAGTGGTAAAGGTTAAAAGTTTTACTACAAGTCCACGTATCTTTTGATCAGCGATTTATGTCAGAAAATTGACTTGCCTGGTAATTTGGATTTTATCGCAAACAGACCTGTTTATGTAGTTTTACCTGTATTTTTACTCCGCTTTGAGGACTTTATTTATGAATGAAAGTTGACATTTATTGATTTGAATATGAAACTAATTCAACTCCACTTACTGGTGCGGGCTAATGTTTACACTAGATTTTTTTTATATCAAACACTTACTTCTGCGCGACTGGATACACTAGGTAGAGTTTTCGCCATTTTTATAAGGAAGACATCAATTCTGACTACCGCCTTGCTTTCCCACAGCCCTAGTCCCTTCAGAAAAGGGTTTTACTCTAAAAGTAAATAATTTTGTCTCCAAAGAAAAGACCCTTTTTAAGAAGGGTGGAAAATAATTTTGTAAGGGTTGTGTCCGTTGAAAGTGTATCAGTTGTCCTAACCCATTAAAGACTTAATAAATTCTCCCGCACTATAAAATGGAAGAGTCCATTTTCGATTTTTTAGGAATGTCAGGTTATATAATATAGATATTCCTACAGAAAACTGGTTGAACTATTTGCAAACAGTGGAGACCCTGATCAGACGCCGCGTTCTGCGACGTCTGATCTGGGTCTGTACTGTTTGCCAGTTACTCGTTTAAGGGTCTCTAGTCTTCAATGGGTCAAATCCATCAGTACAGCCATTTGCTTAAAGAATAATATACTTGGTTGGATGACTCGTTTAATTGATGCCCAACGTGGGAAATAAGGTATTTTTTTTTTTGCCATTTGCAAACAACGAAGGTCCAGATGAGCGTGTGCATCCATGCAGCCTGGTCTGGACATTCTCTGTTCATTGACATATACTACAGTATCCATTGATTCTGCAAGCGAGCAAATGCGCAGGCTGATCAGGGCCTGCGTTGTCCACAAATCGCGAAAGGGCCCTTTTCGTGCGTTGCGTATCGAATGTCTTAATGTGTTTGATAACACAGATCTTCCTGATTTTTCACATTACGTATATGGTAAATATTTTTACCATGGCTAACATAATGCTAGATAACAGGGTATCAAGAAAATTTGTTTTCTTATTTCTCTACAAAAGATATATGTTCTGGGTACAAATTAAAAGCGCCTCACAACATACGTTTTAATGGAGAAATGACAAAACTATTTATCTTTATAACTGTCTTGTCTTGAGCCGTGAAAGCCATGGCTTCATATCTCTAGTTAAGAACAATATCAATAACAATGGGCTTATCTGGAGCTATAAATAAGAAATATACATCACGAAAACATACCTATATAATTTTGACCCCCTTAAACCCCGCTTTTATATAGTAAAAGTTGGGGTTTACAGGGGTATACATTATTTTTCGTATTTCTGCTCAAAAACATAGATTTTGGGTACTTGTTAGAACCGCCTCGGCGAGGTGGTTCTAACGAGAACCCACAATCTATGTTTTGAGCAGAAATATGAAAAACATCAGAATTTTATCTGAAAACTTTCAGTTTTTGGTGATGAAATTTCAATATATTTGAATAGGTGCGTTTTCATAATGGATCTTATATAGGTGTGTTAACGTAAACAAACATCTACGTCGCAGCGTCAGAAATCGAATCTTTGGTCATGTGCGCCCAGCGAAGATTCAGATCAGCCTGCACATTCGCACAGTCAGATCAGAATCTTCTCTGGGCGCATTTCGGATAAGCAAAGTTTCTTCATGTGAACAACGGAGACTGATCAGACTGCGTGGATGCCCAGGCTGATCTGAGTCTTCGTTGGGCGCACATGTCAGAAGATACGTTTTTTCGCATAACGGCTCATTTGGCATTGTTTACTTGTTGATCTCTAGCTACAGCTATACTGGCCATATAACGAGAGTCAAATTCCTCCTAAATACTTGACAAATTACCAATTGGAAATAGGACTCTAGATTGGTCTAAACTTTGGATGAACAACACCGATGTTTATCACAAAACTGCTGTGAAAATATCAGACATTAGTATCTTATTGCAACAGCGATACTGACTAAAAGCGAGCCTGACAGACTGAGTCCATGCCTTTTGTAGGTTACCGGGAGAGTACATGTACCAATGTGAAAACAACAACAAAAAACAAGATAACACATTCAGGTTAGAGTGAAAACAAACTGCCCAAGGAAAAAGCCACAATTACATATCACAACACTTCCAATGCATCAGATAAAGAAAGAAAAAAAAAATACATGTATATATAAGATAGCAAGGAAAATTCACAATCATTGATCAGACTCTTCAAAGGGTACAGGAGAATTATTAAATAACATGAAATGACAAAACAGCATTGATTACTGAACGCACCAACGAAGGTAGAGCGGGGTGAAATGCTTCAGGGGAGGGGTGCAATGCTAAATACGAACTCCTCGACAGGACTGCCCGGATCCACAGCCTGTCCTAGCGCCTTCCTTTTTACTCATAGTTTAGTCTATCTCGTATATTATACGCTATTTTGGGGGTGGTTCGGTGTGGCGAAGGTGTCGGGTATCTTACGTCACCGGGCCGTCCAACAGATATTGGCTTCCAGTTAGGCAAGGCCTGCTCTTCTTGTAGTAGGTAAGAGTAGAGGGGGGATGTTTTTATTTATTCTGTTACTTCACTTTCATTCCTGTTCCTCTTTCTTCACTGTCCCTCTTTTCATCTCCTCTATTATCTCTTCTATCTCTTTTCTCCCTTTCTCTGGGAGACGACACAAAACGTGCCGTTAAACCCCAACGCAAGCAATATACGCTATTGTTCTTACATATACAAATATCTTCTCCTCTGTGAACTACAGATGATTCTCGTTATCTCGAACTCGCTTATCTCAAATAACCGCTTATCTCGAAGTGAAAATCTGGTCCCTGCCTAAACATAAAATCTAACAACAGGTAAAAAATATTATGGAAAACAGGAAAAATTAGGAGCAATATCTCCTCATTTCTACAATATTTTCAATATATCTCTAACTTCAAGCGTCCAATTACATATATATTTGTTAAGTGTGGTTGTTCGAATTATTTTTTCCTCAATTCTGCAAATTTGATATGTCGAGGTACGGATATCTCGAAGTATTTCATAGTCCCTTGGAATTCGAGATAACGAGAATCGACTGTATATGTATCCAGTCTGTAATACAGGTGTAGAAGTAATAAAACAGTTCTTATACCACATCCTTGTGTAATTATGATTATTCTAACAGGAGACAGGTCCCTATTAGAAACTTACATAGATAATCTAAACAAGTTATTAACCCATTGAAGACTGAATGAACTCCCCCCCTCATTATATATTGGAAGATTCGAATTTAGATTCTAGGTATGTCAGGCTATGTGATTTAGATATTCCTAGAGAAAAACAAGAGTTGTCAGCAGGCAGCATAGCTCGCCTGGAATTGGTGTGTACTAGAGTGTCAGGGTGCTCTTTAGAACCAGTCTGATCTGGGTCTGCACTGTTTGCTTAGGCCTATCTGTCCCAATACTTATAATCATTACGGTAAGAGGAAATGTTATGGCAATTTGGCTCTTGATAGGATTTCTTGTGCTATGGTTTGATCATTTGTTGTCATGAATTTGACATTATCAGGGATCAATTATAAAATTTCTAAGTCTGTGACCTTGACCTTGAGGTCATAGGCATGGGTGGGGTGATGATGAATAAAACTTTGGACCTGTATCTAATATCATTCCAAATATGAACCAAATCTTTCATATGGTTTGGAAAATATGAATGAGCTCTTTAAACACTTTAACATAAAATTTCTGTTCTTAACTTTGACCTTGAGGCCATGGGCAAGGGCAGTGAGTATTGCTGAATAAAACTTTGGACCTCTATCTATCGTCATGTCAAATATCAACAAAATCCATTATATGGTTTGGAAAATATGAGCTCTTAAAAAAACTTTAATATAAAACTTTTAAGTCTGTGACCTTGACCTTGAGGTCATAGGCATGGTCAGGGTATTGCTGAATAAAATTTTGGAACTGTATCTATCATCATACCAAATATGATCAAAATCCATCATATAGTTTGGAAAAAAATGAGCTCTTAAAAATCTTTAAATTAAAAATTTCCAAGTCCATGACCTTGACCTGACCTTGACCTTGAGGTAATGAGCTGAGGTATTGCTGAATAAAACTTTGGAACAATATCTATCCTCATACCGAATATGAAGTAAATCTATCAAATGGTCTGGAAAATATAAGCTCTTAAAAAACTTTAACGTAAATGTGGACGCCGATGCCGACGCCGATGCCAACGCCAACGCCGATGCCGATACCGATGCGGCGTCTGATCTGGGTCTGCACTGTTTGCCGAATACCTTTTAGGGGTCTCCAGACTACAATGGGTTAAGCGACAGTAAACACAAATGAATAAAATGTGAGAAAATCTTTCTTGCGGTATGTGGGCAATTCGAGAACTCGGATCAACTTGCATAGTCGTGCAGTCTAAAAAGAGTTTTCGTTACGCTCTCTTTTCGCACATAGATTGATATAGGCAATGTCTAACCAATAGGCTTGCTTAATACCATTTTCATAAATCGAGGTTTAATAAGACGAAGCCAAACATGTGAAAATATGGAAATTGCCGTAGGTCTTCAACAATATGGACTATTTTGCTAAAAGTTTGTATCCACATTAATACATTGTACTGACAAGATCTAGCCAAATGATTTGCCAAATGCCATTTTTATTGACCGAGGCAAAGACGAAATCAAAATTATTTTCTGTAGTTAGAAAGTGAAAGATTACTCAACTGTTAGGAGTATTTATATTATTTTTCACATAGATTTACACCGACAAGCTCTTGCCATGGCCTGGTCAAGTACCACATTTCATTGTCCGAGGCTAAGCCGATACCAAAGATGTGAAAATACAAATATTTGATATCATAACATAGGGGTTTTATAGCATAAACGGCACGTTATACAAAGCGGATCGTGTATGTTATACCAAAGGTTTATTAACTAACATGCTGCACCTTTTAGACATGTTTTCTTTTCTTCATCGGTCGTCACTGTGTTGGTATTAAAAAAAGATATTTCTCATCATTCAATTGCAATAGGCGTCTCTGAATGTTTGGTATTCCATCATGGATGCATGTTTAAAGCATAGCAAGCCAGTGACGTCCAACGGTTTCACACCAATAGTCTTTATCTTTCGTTCTTACAAACACTGCGTTTTTTTTTCTTTTTACAGAGGTGTTATTATAGTTTTTAACGCTTAGTACTCTGTGTAAATGGAGACAAATTGCATGCAATGTCAGATCCTGTTTTCTGGATAAAATATGAAAAACAATATCATCAGTTTATCGTCTGCTGAATTAGCCAAGAGAGTGGTAAAGGTTAACTATATTACAACAGTTCAGCAAACGTGTCTCCAGAGTGTTTCACCAAACGCTGCTCAGTTCACCAAGTTCACATGCAATAATGACAATAAATGACCCCATTCTTCTCAATATCAAAAAGCATATTAACAGCTCTGATATATTGACTCGAGAACCTAATTATTTAATAAGATTAAACTATTCACCGCATTAACAGTTGAAGTACATATAAATACCGCCATAATATCGCAGAACTTCAAAGACCACCGTTTTCTAAGCTTGGGATTGAAATCCTGTCACACTCAGTTAAGATGTAAATATTGAATAAAGATTAAGTTTACTTCTTGTGTTTCAATTAGTTTAAAAATTGAATTTTGAAAGGCTTCTTTTACTGTTGATCAAAGTATAATGAGCATTTGCCTGAGAAAAATCTACCTTTACCTCTCAGTAGTCTACTTCTCAGAAAACCTGAGAAAAATCTACCTCTACCTCTCAGTAGTTTACTTCTCAGAAAACCTGAGAAAAATCTACCTCTACCTCTCAGTAGTCTACTTCTCAGAAAACCTGAGAAAAATCTACCTTTACCTCTCAGTAGTCTACTTCTCAGAAAACCTAAGAACAATCTACCTCTACCTCTCAGTGGTCTACTTCTCAGAAAACCTGAGAAAAATCTACCTCTACCTCTCAATAGTCTACTTCTCAGAAAATCTGAGAAAAATCTACCTCTACCTCTCAGTAGTCTACTTCTTAGAAAACCGGAGAAAATAGTAATCTACTTCTCAGAAAACTTGAGAAAAATCTACCTCTATCTGTCAGTAATCTGCTTCTCAGAAAACCTGAGAAAAATGGGCCAAGCGAAGAATCAGAATAGCGGTGTGTGATCAGTCTTCGCTTGAAGTGTTATTAGAAGATAGCGATGACCCTGATCAGACTGAGTGGATGCGCATGCAGATCTGAGTCTTTGGTGGACTCATGTCGTAAGGTACATTTTCACGATACGAGCTATACGAAAAATATCTTCATGGCATATGCAAATAGCATATTCCACTTTAGCTTGCGCATGCATACAGTCTGATTAGAGTCTACGTTTTAGACCATATGTCCCCGCAGTACTCACTGTTTCTTAAGCGGACAACGAAGACCTTGATCAGACTACGCTTACCGTATTTACCCGAAATATTCGGACAGAAAAGCTGAGCAATCTAGTAGACCTAGATTAGACGCCACAGAATGCAGCGTTCGATTAGGGTCTAAAATGTTTGCCATCCATACTACACTAGTATCGTTAGGTGTCGGAATGCTTAGCATAAATACAGTTTGCCTTGAAGACACGTGTTCATATATAGCATCTCCAATATAGTCGAGGTAAAGAGCAAATACATTAGTCAGACATCTACTTTCCTTTCGACATCTTTTAGAAAGTCGTTTTTTGCCTTGCGCTTTACACCGAAATAAATTTGCAATGTTTAAGTATGATTTAATGTAATACCATTTGTCGTAACTATTCTGTGCACAAAAATTATTCTAGTCATTGTTTTTTTTAAAAAAATCGAATATTTTCACTTTTTCCATAGTAAAAATGGCTGCAAAATATGTAAAAATCGACAGGGTGGGTGGGTAGTTTGAATGCCGATTTTAAACAAGTTCCACTTGTTAAAACTTTCTGATATTTTCCCAATATTCTTATGGAACATCAATAATCTATAATAAGTGAAGAAAAGCAAAACCTATTTTTAATACAGTCGACTCTCGTTATCTCGAAGTCCAAGGGACTCTCTAAAATACTTCGAAATATCCGTATCTCGACATATCAGATTTGCAGAACTGAAGAAAAAATAAATCGAACCATGAACCACATTTAGCAAATGAATATATAATTTGATATCTGAAGTTAGAGATATATTGAAAATATTGTGGAAAAGAGGAGAAATTGCCTGTTGTTAGGTTTCCTCGTTAAAGCAGGGACCAGATTTTTACTTCGAAATCCCAACCCTGCCTCTGACTGTCATCTCAACCCTGGTCCTAGAAGAATCAAATACCCATGTGGTATCTGTGGTAAAGCCTGTGTATGGTCCAAAACTGTTCGCTCCGTTGCTTGTTCGAGCTGTGAAAATTGGTTCCACAAGGACTGCCTTAACATGCCTACGGCTAATGAGCCATTGGAGCAGACCGAAGTGAGTTGGTATTGTTGTACATGTGGATTGCCAAATTTTTGCACCAGCCTATATGAAGAGATGGATGCAAGCCATACAGCCTGCAGCACACCTAGTCACACCTCGGTCAATAGTTCCATTGATTCCAGCAGCAACATCGGGTCCCCAAGATATGCATCATCTCCAAAGCAGCATAGATCCACTCCACTGTCAAAGAGGAAGATTCGCATACTAGTCATCAATTTTCAGAGTCTCCGTTCTAAAAGAGAAAGCTTCTGGGCTATGCTGGAGTACTGTGAGCCAGATATTGTATTGGCAACTGAAACTTGGCTTAACCAAACAATAGCGGAAAGGGAAATTCTTCCAGAAAACTATCGTTTTGTTGCAAGAAGGGACCGTCCTAACAGTACTTACGGAGGTGTTGCTATTATTGCGAAACACGACCTAGATGCTACAGAGATTGACCTGAAATTCTCATCAGAACTAATGGATGCTTCCTTCTACTGCAAAGATCTGAAGAAACCTGTTGTTGTATGTAGCCTGTACAGACCTACAGATAATAACTTGGACTATTCTCAGGAATTATGCAGTGCAGTGACTGAGATCAACAACAGCTATAAAGATCATATTCTGTGGCTTGGAGGGGATGCTAACCTACCTGACATCGACTGGAAAACAGATACAATCACTGGACATGGCTACCCGGCATCAATCAACCATCTGTATACAGACACAATAAATGACATCGGTTGTGAATAGATAGTGGACTTTCCAACCAGACTAGACAACACCCTAGACATCTTCTGTACCAACCGGCCATCTCTCATAGACCGATGTGTTCCCTTACCTAGACTAGGCGACCATGACATTGTGCTTGTAGACTCTAGTGTTCTACCATCACGCAAGAAGCCAGTTAAGAGAAGGATCTATCTTTGGAAGAGGGCCAATAAACAAGCTATGGATGAAAACTTGACACAGTTCAGCCAGAAGTTCATAGAGGACAACTCAGCCTCAAGCTATGGATGTGCTGTGGAACAAGTTCAAGGCCAAGTGCATTGAGACAACTGACACCCATGTCCCTTCAAAGATGACGTCTTACCGGTTTAGCCAGGCTTGGTGTAATCGAGACATCAGACGCCTTTCAAAGAGAAAGAAGAGGGCTTACAGAAAGGCACGTGCCTCCAAAAAGCAGACCGACTGGAACAGATATAAGAAGATCTAGAAGGATACCGAACGTGCATGTCGAAGTGCCCACAATGACTACATCAGTGAGATGGTTGGCGAACCAGGCTCAAATAACAAGAGGCTCTACGCCTACATCAAGGGCATGAAATGTGATGGATCGGCGTGTCATCGCTAAAGAAGGACGGTCTCAACTACTCGGATCCAGCAGATCAAGTTGAGATCCTTAACCAGCAGTTTGTGAGCTCCTTCACCAGAGAAAACTGTACTTCGTTTCCTCAGATGGGCCAAGGGTTCCAAAAAAAATGCACCATCCATAACCATACAGGAAAATGGAGTTAAGAAACTTCTTAAAGAACTTAACACTCACAAAGCAGGTGGACCGGACCAGATTTCACCCCGATTCCTGAAAGAGATGGCGCCTTCCATTGCTCCTGCTCTTACACTCATATTTCAAGCTTCCTATGACCAAGGTCAAGTTCCAGATGATTGGAAGAGAGCCAATGTCGCCCCATTATACAACAAGGGAGATAAAAGCAAGGCCGCCAACTACAGACCAGTATCCTTGACCTCGACTTGCTGTAAGATCATGGAACATATAGTCCATTGCCATCTTATGAAGTTCCTGGAAAGCAACAAGATACTAACTGATCATCAGCACGGCTTCCGGAAGAGAAGATCCTGTGAGACTCAGTTACTCATCACAGTGTATGACCTTGCAGCAGGACTTGACAGACGCCAACAGATTGATGCCATTCTGCTGGACTTCAGCAAGGCGTTTGATAAAGTTCCACATCAACGCTTTGCTGCTAAGCTCCATCATTATGGAATCAGAGACCAGACCCTATCATGGATCAAGAGCTTCCTTGTCGACAGAAGCCAGAAAGTCGTCCTAGATGGGAAATAATCTTCAGCCGCTCCAGTCACGTCCGGGGTTCCGCAGGGCACAGTTCTCGGCCCTCTCCTGTTCCTGGTTTACATCAACGACCTGCTCTCAAGAGTCTCTTCGTCAGTACGACTGTTTGCCGACGACTGTCTGCTGTACAGAGTGATCAAAGACCATCAAGACGCAGAGTTGTTGCAGACCGACCTTCAAGGGAACGGGATTGGCAGATGCTGTTTAACTCAGACAATGTGAAAACATCCGGATCACCAACAAGCGCAAGATCATACAGACCATATACCATCCACGGGCAACAGTTGAAGGAAATCTCTCAAGCAAAGTACCTAGGCGTCACCATAGACAGCAAGCTTTCCTGGAATAGCCATGTGGACTTGGTGACTAAAAGGGCCAATCAGACTACAGCCTTCCTGCGCAGAAATCTCTCCTGTTGTTCAAGAGATGTCAAAGCGAAGTGCTATAAGTCCCTTGTCCGCCCGCAACTGGACTACGCCTTTACGATGTGGGACCCATACACCAAGACTAACGCCACCAAAGTAGAAGCTGTCCAGAGACGAGCTGCCAGGTTCTTTTCAATGACTACAGCCAAACCAGCAGTGTCACTTCAATGACGCAAGGACTCGGATGGGAGGATCTACAAACAAGGCGACAGCAGAACAAGGCTATCATGATGTACAAGATCGTCAACAATCTCGTTGACATCCCCGCAGACCAGTATCTAACAACTGCAGGAGCATCAACTAGAGGCTACCAACAGCGATACTTGGTTCCTTTCTGCTCAGTCAATGTCTACAAAGGGTCCTCCTTTCCAACGGCGATCCGTCTCTGGAAAACCCAGCCAGCCAGTACCATATCAGCACCATCAATAGACGACCAAGATCCTCGTCTGTGCAGGTATTCCAAGGCCGTAACTGGGGACAGCTTAGTTTTTAACCTGCTTTTAAACTGTAAATAAGGAGCCTTCCTTCACGGATGTTTCAAAGTTTTCACAATGCGACTATGCTCTCGGGATTGTGCACTTAATTGGAAGAAGAAGAAGAGATAAGCGGTAATTCGAGATAAGCGAAATCGAGATAACAACAGTCAACTGTAGTTTTCAAAAATTCAGTTTACTATAGATATTGCATAGATCAGACCCATTTTTGGCCATACAATTACGTATCTAACCAGTTTCACTGTTTACGACGGGTTCTTGATGATAATTTGGTGGTTTACGTCCCTTTCAAAATCATTTAAGTCTATTTGAGACGATGACTGGATGATAATAAAATGCTCAGTGCAATTAAACGCCATACAGTAATGAGATGAATTCCGTCTCTAGCGAATGACGAGTTCTTCATTCGTTAACTGATCACGACAGACTACCCGATGCATGCCCAAAAGTCTGTCCAGCTCTACTGGATAAGACTGAATCAATGATTGGATTTACTGAACACGACTCAGTTCTTGACTAGTTTTACTGTACATGACTTAGTTCTTGAAAGGTTAACTGAACATCACTTAGTTCTTGACTGGTTTTACTGCACATGACTTAGTTCTTGACTAGTTTACTGTACATGACTTAGTTCTTGACTGGTTTACTGTACATGACTTAGTTCTTGACTGGTTTTACTGTATATGACTTAGTTCTTGGCTTGTTTTACTGTACATGACTTAGTTCTTGGCTGGTGTACTGTACATGACTAGTTCTTGACTGGTATACTGAATATGACTTAGTTCTTGACTGGTTTTACTGTACATGACTTAGTTCTCGACTGGTTTACTGTATATGACTTAGTTCTTGACTGGTTTACTGTACATGACTTAGTTCTTGACTGGGTTACCGAACATGACTTAGTTTTTGACTGGTTTTACTGTACATGACTTAGTTCTTGGCTGGTTTACTGAACATGACTTAGTTTTTGACTGGTTTTACTGTACATGACTGAGTCCTTGACTTGTTTTATTGTACATGGCTTAGTTCTTGACTGATTTTACTGAACATGACAGAGCACCTGACTAGTTTTTCTGTGCATGCCTGAGCGCCTGGCCGGTTTTACTGTACATGACTGTTTACCTCAGTGTGCATTTCGTGACTGTACTCGGTCTTCATAGACAAATAAAGTTACAACAATTTACAAGCAGTCATCAGGGACAAACATTGCATCCATTGCCCCTGCCTAAAACTAAATTTTGAAAATCTTGCACTGTCTCAGCAGAGACAGCTTCAGTTGTTATAATTCTGGGGAAAAGTACCTTAAACCGTCCGTTAGCAGTTAGGACAGTGAATTCTGGGAGGCGCAAAGGCTGATACTACACCCTCCCAATGACTTAGACATGTGTTTTATCATTATCGATAATGGCAAAAGCAGAATTCTGAGTACTCAGCCATTTGCAGTAAAACAGATCAGTCGTATCGTATTCGTCAGGTACTCAGACACGCACTATACAGCTCGTCAGGAACTCAGTCATGTACAGTAAAACCAGTCAGATACTAGTTCATTGAAATTAAAAAAAAAAAGTGTTTCAATCTGTAATAATCGACACATTATTTAATTTACGCTCTGTCATACAAAGCAGAGAATAAGTGGAAATGCAAACCAATTATAAGCAGACCATCAACGACTGAATATCTACCAAGTCGCCAAGAATGCGCTATATCACATACGTGAAAAGTTAAAGGCAAATTCTCTCAACGTACCAACACAATTTGATAAAACCATTGGATACTGTAAGCAGTTTACGAATAGCATAGATTTTGATTAGACTACGGACGCGCAGCCTGATTTTGGCCTTCGGTGTTCGCATATTCAACCAGAGTACGTTTTGTACAACCCATATTTAACTGGCACAACATATTCATTAAATGACGGTAATCAATCTGTCAAAGTGTCAATAAGATCAATCAGACTTTATTATAAATTGCTGAGAGATTTGTAAAAAGGATATCGGGTATATGCATGTTCATTAGTAAACATATACTTATAAACTGAGTAGATTACAGTTGTAAATATTTCTTCTTAGATCACATTAGAACGTCACAATGTCTGTAAGCATGAGACAGGACACAGTATTTCCTACAAGATTGCATGTGCGCCCAGCGACGACTCAGATCAGCCTGCGTTGTCTGATCAGTCTTCGCAGGAAGTCTGTGTGTAACCAAGGAAACAAAGTGACTTCAAGTGGACAGCGAAGACTCTTATCAGCCTACGGGGATGCTGATCTGTCATAGATGGGTGCAGATGCAATCTTGTAGAAAACGCTGTACCCCGGCTCATAGCATTACAAAACATGCCTATTCAAATATATAGAAAATTTCACCTCCAAAAATTGAAAATATTTATATAAAAAGCTCTGATATTTGTGATATTTCTGCTCAAAACATAGATTGTGGGTACTCGTCAGAACCGCCTCGACGAGGCGGTTCTGACGAGTACCCACAATCTATATTTTTGAGAAAAAATAAGATACATAATGTATACCCCTGTAAACCCCAGTTTTACTAAATGAAAGTGGGGTTTAAGAGGGTCAAAATCATATAGGCATGATTTCGTGACGTATTCTAAAATCTCATTAGAAACGACACATTCTCACAACCACATTCTTCTCATGAGGGCTTTCACTGTTCCCTAACAGAACCATTGGCATCTGCAGAATACTTCGATAAACAGTTAAAGCCTGGATCAAGCTAACTGGGGGCTACTGGCATTAGCCCTGATAACCAGTCTGACAGCCTTGTTTACAACAAATGACCAGTTGAATAATTTCACGTCTTTCTAAAGATGCTGTGATAAACGGATACATCTCCAAGGGAAATTACTCTTACGTGAAAATATCTGCCTCATTTTCTAAAGTGTGACCACACGCAAAAGAGAGTAGCCCCACCTAGACCCAGATTCCGTCATATTTAAATCAGATTCATATACTAGGGAATCAAATCGTTTTCTGTTCGAGTGCCCTCCTTCGAGAGGTGAGACGACAACTCGCTCCTTCTTCCAAGTGCACCCATTCACCTTAAGCGGAATGGATATAGTTTTAACCCTGTCAAAATGTTTTTTCTCCCCCTTGAAAAGATGTTTAGTCCAAAAGAATAATAAATGCACATTCTTTCCTTTTAGAAGAGAAATCTTTGTATAATCAGCCTAATTTGCAGGAAGACAAACAAACAAGAGATCACAAAAGCCGCGTCCCTTGTAAACAATGGCGGAAAATTAACCAAATATGGTTCAACTGGATGCGCGTACGACTGGTGATCAGGAGGTTGCGGGTTCGACCCACGCCGGGTCGGCTACTTTCTTTCATGGAGATTTGATCAGAAAATAATTAATATTGTCATTCTCTTCCTTCCGCTGATTAAAGAAGGGGTTTCTGGAGAAAGAGTGTGCACAATACTGGTTAACCGCTTAGAGGACTAAGCCTGCCCAGTAAAAGTGTGGTGTGGGTTTGGTAAACTGACCGCGCTCGACATGACCCCATTGGATTGTCTGGGCCGTAAAGCCTCAACACAAACAAAACCAAATGTATTAAGTCCGGTCCATTCGATCTTGCCACTTACAGTCAAATCTGTCTTAAATGACACCTGTATTAAGCAATCGCCTGTATTAAAAGGCCATTTTTTCAGATCGCCTTAATATCAAATAAGTGTAAATTTTCCTATCTTAAGCAAGCACCTGTCTTAAGTAACCACTTTTTGTCCTTCCCTTAGATGCTTGCTTAACACAGGTTTGACTGTATTTTACTAGATATATATTTGACAAACATTCCAATGTTAATAATATTAAGATATTGACTGTGTGGACTCTTAGTGCCTTCCGAAAACTTAATATTTGATCACCTTCGCGGTTAACGAAACAAAAGTCATGAATATTGACAAACCTACAAACTCCTTGTAACAAGACCGGTTTAACTGCTAAACTTACTGATGGTAATAAATCCAATTAAATAAAATGACAGTCATTTGCGAACAAATTTATTTCAATTTTACTGGTATAAATGGACGTTTAAAAGCTACCATTGGCTGGCGGTTTTCAATGATTGAGGATCATAACACCAATCTTACATTAAACATACAGAATAACGTGTAATTTGATGAAAGCAGTTGGATGTTAGATTAAAAAATTACATAACTCACAAGCATTAATTTATTTGTCCTATATTCTTCGATTTACCCTACACTGACATTCTGGCCATATACTTGGAATTAATAAATGAGTCGCGACCAGAAAAAAGGACTATCACTGCATATGCGAATGATGTAGACCAAAATCAGCCTGTGCATATGCGCAGACGCACCGAGGTACACATCATTCGTTACTTTATTTGATATATTATGGTATCTACCCTAAGTATTTGGACACGTTTACTCCTTACAAGTCCATTTTACTTCTTATTTTCGAGTATGTCATGTCTTACCTTCTTACAAAGACAACATAAATACATTTATGCATATTGACGCGCTTTTATTCTGAACGTAGTGAGCATGGCGTAGAAGGGAGCTTTGTAAATCGTGCCCGTGTAAGGACCACTGTCTGTCCGTTCTGTCCATCAACCTTTACCAGTCAACACAGGCAGTTCTAACGAGTACCCACAATCTATATTTTGAGCAGAAATATGAAAAATATATGAATTTTTATCTGAAAATTTTCATTTATGTGATGGTAAAATTTTCAGTATATTTGAATAGGCATGTTTTCATAATATAATTTCTATATAGGTATTCGACGGCCAGTCCACAACAGACTCATTTTTTTACCAAAAACAAATTGCTGTGATTTGCTGCATTGCAGTATACCTCAACGGGGAGATGGCAAATCATCACCCGAAGATCGAGTTGTTACAACACAGACAATAATTGTCGATGTTGTCCATAATTCTATAAAATGATCGAATCTGTACAAAATTTTGTGCGATGCTCACAGTTCGAAAGCCGTCTAGCTGACCACTGAACAGCATTTACATGCTACATTCTCACGAAATCATACTGCGTGACCAGTCTAACTGTACAGTTTTTACTACATCTCTTTGTTTACGCAAGCTATTCCAGGCTGTTCGTTGAAACGAAACATTAAGTCTAAGTCGGAATGTTAAGTCTTAACACTGCTGGATGAGACCCTGATCAGAAGCTGCCGAACACCCTGATCAGACACCGCTTTCTTTGGCGTCTGATGTGAGTGTATACTGTTTGCTGAGACCTATCTATCCCAAACAGTAGGGTTATTACGGTACATCCCACAACTCATGACCATTTGAGTCACAACGTAAGAAAACGGTCTGATATATGCGCCCAACGGAGACTAAAATCAACCTGCGCATTCGCGCAGTCTGATCAGAGTCGTCGTTGTCCACATGAAGAAACTTTGCATCCTTGGCTATCAAACACAAGCCCAGTGATGATTCTGATTAAATTGTCATAGTTCCAGATACACTAACCTTGTCTCACCTTTTGTTGATCCGGTAAAGGCTTTGGCGTTTATGTACTAGTATGAAATGGTCCTAGCAAATAACATCACAGCATCTTGTCGATATTGCCACAACGTCAGAACCTTGTGGCAACGTCTAAATGACGTTGTTGCAACATTTCATGTTAACTACGATTACAAATGGGGAGTAAATTTATGAATGAAGGGGACAAAAATATTTAGTTCTACATATATTGATCAAAATGACATGTGAATAGTAAACACCCATTTACATTTTTTCCTTCTCAATTACCTTAAGCATATGCGAACAACAAAGATATGGATCTGTAAGCACACGCACACAATTAACTCGAGGCCTTTGTTTTAATCTTACCGGGTTCTTCAAAGTCCGGGCTTCGCGACAGATCTATTCAGAATCCAAGGAGCCCTACACTGATACAGACGTCCGCTGTTCGCACGTGCACAGAATAAGGCCATTTGAGTATCACACGGCTCACAATTTTCTATCAATCTTTTACAATACGTTTTATTTCAACATTAAGGTGAATCGATACTTTTTCAAAGGAGATAACGTTGACAAAATTATTTTTGTCCCATTCTTCGGAAGAGGGTCTACTTTGTAGGAAAATATTGCTCCCTTTGGAGACAAATTCTTACCTTACAGAGTTGATCCCTTTTCAGAAGTGTCTTTGTGTGCAGAAAAGCAAACAGAAATAAAACAAAAGTTGTCTAGCTTGGCGAAAATTAAGAAAATATTACATGTACCAAAGTGTATCCACTCCCGTGAAAAATAAACTTTCTTCCTAATTTATAAAGATAATTTGTCAAACGTGTTCTATTACCTGTTGTTAAATTAACCACCTGAAGGTAATTAAGCAGCTAGCCTTCGATTTATTACGCTAGTTCCCCGGGAAAAATAATAATAAAAAAAGCAGCCTTATTTATGGAATCCGGGAAGCTCTCCGGGAAGAGACATATTGGTATTATTTTTAAGTTGTTGCGACAACTTCATATCTTGTTCGGACACCTTAAAACTTGTTCGGACAATATAATATCAGTTAGGCAGGAGATGCGATAACGGGCAAATCAAAGATGGATGACGGCGGCCATAATTGTCAACGGACCAGAACGAAATTCATGCGTGAACAACTAGGTCAGTAGGGGAACACCCCAGATAAGTTTAGAAGCAATCTGATCAGAGGTCTCGGAGGAGATCAGCTAACGAGATTGTAAGTATGTTAAGTAAGGGAGAATTCGCGAATTCTGTGACAGACCGGAATCAATTTCAGGGAAAAGCATCTAGGGGATGAGAGGAATCCATATGCAAAGTTTTGTCGAAATCTCTCCACTGGTTACGGAGGAGATGCGATAACGGGAAAAATACAAGATGGCCGACGGCTGCCATATTTAACGACGGACGGGAACCAAGTTCGGCCGTGCACAACTAGACCACTTGGGGAACCATCCTAGACAAGTTTCAAAAGAACCTGAACAATGGTCTCGTCGGGGATGCGATAAAAAGACTGCTACAGTGTTAAGTAAATGGTAAGTCACGATTTCTAAGATGGCCGTCTGGCGGCCATACTAGTCGACGCACCGGAATCGTTTTTGGGAAGACATATCTAGGGTTGGAGAGGAATCCATATGCATAGTTTCAATGCGATCCCTCGGAGATGGATAACGGGAAAAATCCAAGATTGCTGACGGCGGCCAATTTTGTCCATGTACCGGAACGAAATTCAGACATGCACAACTAGGTTACTAGGGAACATCTCAGACAAGTTTCGAAAAAAATCTGACTAGTAGACCTAGGACATCTGAACATCTGAACACCTAGAAAGCTGAATTCATATTTATGAGCCTTTTTCCGGTAGCCTTGTATTATATTTCATCAGGTCTCTTGCATTTCGTTTCGGCAAGATATCCAACAGATGAAACTGTAATGGAAGGAAATAATGAGATCCATTTCTTGATTTACTTCCCTCAAGCTGCACTTGGTCACAGTATCAGAAAATATCACTTTATAATATCATTGTTTATTTGAATAAATGTACTTGTGTGTATATTTGTAAATAGTGAGGGCCTTATGAAAGATTAGCTATTACATGTATTTATGTATGTACTAAATGTTGTAACCCTCGATAAATAAAGTCGTTACTTACTTACTTACTTACTTACTATATTTGGTGACTGTCAAACAGAATTTTCGTGTAAAGGAATATACGGCCGCAAAGATCGATAATAAAAAGTAGATATACATGCATCAGGCTTCGTAAGTTACGCTTTGTTTAAAGGGAGATAATTAAAACCCCGAGTGTGGGGATATAAGGCAGGTTGGGGGAGCATTAGAAATTTCAAACGATTTCAGAAGTAATCTAGAAAATGCACGTCAGAAATGCACCTTTTCAAACACTATTAATTTTGTTTTATTGTAAAAGAAAATGACTTTTTGCAATAAAGTCATTGCCTTGTTGTTGTGTATATATTTATATTTATTGCTCAAACGAAACTCTTTCATCAAGGTCTTAAATCATACAGCCTTTACCTTGTACATCTGTACCCCTACCTCCAGCTAAGAAGGGATATCTAGATAATATTTTTTTTCTTATTTCTCAATGAAAACATATGTTATGGGTACTAAATTAGAAGCGCCTCGGCGAGGCACTTCTAATGAGTACATGTACCACATCACATGTTTCTGTGGAGAATCATAACGAAAACACGCCTATATAATTTTGACCCCTTAAACCCCACTTTTATATAGTAAAACTGGGGTTTACAGAGGTATAAATTATTTTTCTTATTTCTGCTCAAAACATAGATTGTGAGTACTCCTTAGAACCGCCTCGATGAGGCGGTTCTAACGAGTACCACAATCTATGTTTTGAGCAGAAATAAGAAAACTATCAGAATTTTTATCTGAAAATGTTCAGTTTTGATGGTAAAATTTTTAATATATTTGAATACGCGTGTTTTCGTAATGTTAAGAAAAATATAAGTACGTTTCAGCTGAAAAATGTGTCTTATCTGGGGCTATGTGTAGCGAGCCAAGATGAAGACATATTGCTATTTGGAAATCGACAATGACGGGAATCATGAAGATAAACTTTTGAATGTTTCCTTGGGCGTTAAGTATATATTTTCTCAAACTCTGTTAAATTTCATAGTCATGATTTTGGGGCATTACTGACAAATAAAATATCAGTTCGTGATCATTATTCCTGAGCAAGCGAGTTAATCAATACAGCCCCTTAGTCTGAGTCATATAAACTACTGAAAAGCTTAAAGAAGTTCCTGGTGGTGTGCGTATGTATGCATTCTGATCAGGCTCTTCGTTGTACGTCTGTAGAAAGGAAATGAAGGTCGTGATCAACATACACAGATATGCAGATACGCATACAATGACCATTTTGCGTGTTGCAACTTTCATAATGGTAACCAGTAAAAAGAATACAATACGGTTAATGGTGATATATTTAACTTACTGCGGTTTATTTGAAACCACTCTCATGTCAATTAAAGAATTTGTAAACATCGCCTTATCATGTAAGTCTGTCAGGCAGTCTCGCCCAGCTAGAATTCTTTATAAATCTATAGCGGGCCGTTATCGGCCCGTCAGCTACACTGACGTGCCGATAACGGCCCGCTATAGATTTATAAAGAATGCTAGCTGGGCGATTCCTGTTGCAGACAATATTTTATATTGACGAAAGAAAATACATAACATATACGTGTTCCATCTCGTATACCTCAGCACTCTGTAGGCTAAATCATCAGATGCAAATAAATGGTATTTTGTCTTAGTTTTCGTCGACAATAAGACATTACATTCAGATTGTATTGGAAGAACTTAACACTTGATACTTTATTCAAATTATTCGGACACAATTTGAATGTAATATCAGGTTTCACTTTCTGTCTAAAATGAGACAAAAAACAAAAAAAAAAAAAAAAAAAAAAAAAAAAAAAATAAATAAATAAATAAATAAAACAACTAGAAAGTATCCAAAGGACACGGATACCCCGTCTGAAAAACGTAGACGCAAATTGCTAACGCCATCTCGGACTCGGACGGAGACGGATGGAGGTAACACTATATGCCTTTTCCATCATTTTTCGAATGGCGGGGACATAAAAATGCTGGCTGCTTTTATCTATAGTCAACAGGTTAACTTTTTAGCATTCAACTTCGGATCCTCTGTAATGTGCTGCTGCAACGTTAGACTCCGCCCCTTCTTTTTTTTATAAACAAGAACTAATGACTGTGTTGACGCACTGTGTAAGTGAGTCAGAATCCTCTAAACCACAGCTAATCTGCGTGTTATGTCTCAAAATTGGACTATATGTAGCTGCTCATAGATACGCTCATTGAAGGCTCAGATCAGCCTGTGCGTTCACGAAGTCTGGCTTTGATGAATGCTCTGTAAATAGCCAATGGTCCAGTGCTTTTACAGGCAGATAACTAAGACAGTTTGGACTGCCTGGCAGATTGGAATATTCGCTGTGTGCACATGTTCGAAGGAACATTTTCAGATGTTACTGTACTATTCCACCGTATCAGCTGGCTTGAAAGAACAAGCATAGTTTACATTGATCCACATTATAATATGTTGCTGATTTGCAGTTTTCAGAAAGTCAGCGCCTCAGAGGCGTGTGGCTCAACAATTATGAGAGAATATTTTCTAAGACTAATCACCCATTTATGCCTGCCGTCCTATAAAAGCGACACTGGCAAACAGTGTAGACCCAGATCAACAGAACGTGCTGTCTGATCAGGGTCTACACTGTTTGCATTAAGTTCAGAAGTTTCTGCAAAAAACATGATAATAATAAAAAACTAACCAGATACCCCCTATATAGGAAATGGACCTGTCCAAAGAATGGAGGTAGAAGAGTCCACTCGGCATAAATGGGTTAATAACTTTACTTTCTTTGTTTTTTTTTATACAGTATATATACGAATAGATGCTAACCGTGATCTTATTATAAGTTAATCGTACAATCTAGTTTCTAGTATAGGAGGCAGTCTTATAACATGTTTGTTTTCTAATAGCAGGACACTTCAACCTACATGTATTAAGGAGACTGGCTATACCTGGTAAAGTTTCCCCCATTCTGTACAAAGGAGACTACTTTACATTCAGATTGTAAACATCGCCTTATCATTTAAGTCTGTCAGGCAGTCTCGCCCAGCTAGAATTCTTTATAAATCTATAGCGGGCCGTTATCGTTTTCATGTTTGCTTTCCTGCGCATCAAGACCCTTCTCAAAAGTGAATCATTCTAAACGAAAATAATTTACTCCCAAGAGAGCAAATTCTTTCCTGTTAGAGTAGACCACTATTCGGAAGGGAGGCAAAAAAGTTTGGCAGAGTTATCTCCTTTTAAAGTGTATCAATTCCAACTTAGTTCATGAAACTATGTTCTCTGATACATTCTATTTAAATAATTCTCCCTGTATTATGATCTTGTCTAGATTCATTGTTATTCATTGTATTTACCATCACGAAAACACGACTATATAATTTTGACCACCTTAAACCCAACTTTTATATAGTAAACCTGGGGTTTACAGTGGTATACATTATTTTTTCTGATTTCTGCTCAACACATAGATTGTGGGTACTCGTTAGAACCGCCTCGGCGAGGCAGTTCTAACGAGCACCCACATTCTATGTTTTCAGCAGAAATACGAAAAATATTGGAGTTCTTTATATGAAAATTTTCAGTTTTAGGAGTTGAAATTTTCTATATATTTGAATAGGCTTGTTTACGTAATGAAATTTGATCTGCATGAGAAAAAAAAAAAACAAAAAAAAACATATTCAATAAATCTTGTGTAAGGAACTGTTAGTTATAATACGGTTTCGTAAAATTATGTTATTCTAGACGGTAGAGGATCCAGTGCAATAGTTGACTTATAAAACCTTTGGTAAATGAATCAAAGTTTGAATTTTAATTGTCTAAAATGCCTCAGCATATTGAAACTAGCCAGACCTATAAAATATATATGATAAACACTATTAGAAAAAGACCCGCATTCCGTTGCAAACAGCGAAGACCAGGATCAGCCTGTGCACTGCAAAATCTAACCACGGCCCTGTTCATCGATATAATATCCAGTGATACCTGGACGCAGTGATACCTGGATGAAAGGCTAATCAGATAGAGATATTGCATAAACCTGGGCCTTCGTTGTCCACATACATGTATCCGATAAGGGGCATTTTCTTTCGTCAGAAGTGACGAGCGTATATCCAGTTTATCTATATCATTTCTTTTGGCAAGACATGCAAGAGAGATACAAGCATCAGCGCAAATATGCAGGCTGGTCTCGTTTTGTGTAGTAGCACAAAGTTACTGTGAGTCAGGATACAATCCAGAGATTATACAAAACACGAGAAAATGGCTCTAATGCCATATGGTGGCAATGAAGGGCGAGATATGGACCTTTATTGTCCTTTTAGAATCATTACATACTGTAAAAAAACATGTACATGTATACCAACGAACAGAGAAGGTCCTGATCAGACTTCGAAGAAGTACAGGCTAATATGAGCCTTCACTGTTCGAATGTAGCATAACGACTTTTTACGTTCGTGTTATGCAAGGTAAATGTTGTATCTGCATAGATCACAGGCTTATAATTCTTCTCACGTGTCAGTGGTATTTATAAGCCTCTGCAAAGATACAACAACGATATTACAATGAAGTCAGAATTCCATACAACAAAAATTACTGGTTAAAAAAATTCAACAGACGATATTTTGAAACAGATTTCTTATTTTTTTTTCCCAGAAAAAAAGGCTTTGATTTGATGAAATAACCTCCTAAAAAGACAATATGCATAAAATGTTAAAGACTATTTTCTGGTAAAAAAATATAACCAATATGTCGTCTACTGAATTCGCCCATAGCGTGACGAGTGTTTAACGTGTGTCTTCCTATTGTATGTGGGCCATTAGTGCTCATAAGGATTTTGTAAATCTAATGAGTACAAAATCAGATTTTCTCACACACACGGGAGTATATCGTGACATGCCAAAAATAATACAAATTCTCAATTTTATTCCATGAATGTTGAGACAAGAAGAATGATAAAGCAGTTAGCATGAAATACACAATCAATTTACCCGTGAATAAAACAATGCCCCCCATATGGCTAACTGACACCTAAGTACAGGTTTTGTTGAAACATAAATAGTAAACAATTCCATTGAGTATATGTATCAATATACCATTCAACTTCTGACAGGACTTGCTGAAACTGGGGTACACAGTTTCAAGTATATCTGATCCCAATCAATGCAATAATGACACTAAAGGGAAGGGGTACACTTTGAAGATTTTCCGCCATTTTGTAAAAGGGAGGGAATTTGTATGACTCCTTGTTTTCTTTTCTGTGCACTAATACCTTCTGTAAAGGGGTCTACTCTAAAAATAAAGAATTTGCTCCCAAGAGGAGCAAATTCTTTCCTTTTAGAATAGACCCCTTTTCAAAAGGAAGCAAAAACAAGAGTTGTCTCCCCTGAAAGTAGTATAGAAGATGTCCAGGAAGAGCAACAATCACAGAAGGGACAAAAATAACAAGACCCTGCGAATAACAAAAGTCCATATAACCCCATGCGCATGCATCACTACCAGATTTTTTTTTTAAATAGTCTTGATCCGTTTTTGTGCAGGCTGATCTGAATCTTCCCTTCTCGGATAATATATGTAAAGTTCCATTTTCACTCGATGAGGCCCGTGTATTTAGCCCACATAGTCTAGCGAATCACTTCTTCTCTGACAGTCGATAACCTACTTGATATAACATCGTGTTTAGAAACAAAACTGAACGTCATTCATGATTTAATAGCAATTTATCTCTACTGAGCTCGTCTACCTTGCCCTGCATAAAAATGAATTATGTTTTATATAAAAGTTAACAACAGAAGTGGAACAAGAAATGGTTGTGAGTAAATGATTTCATGTCGACCAAAGAATGTGTCAAACAGGACGTTATCGAAGAAATCATAAGACAAATTTAGAAGTTACCTTTGTAAACCGTTCCCTATATTTCACCGTTTGATATGCCCTTTACCACTGTATAAGCAAATTCAGTACCCGAAAAATTGATGATATTTTTCCTAGAAATAGACTTTGACGTTTCATGCAAATGGAGACAATTTGCATGAAATGTTAAATTCTATTTTCCGGGAAAAATAAGATGTCGCCTGCTGATTTTTTATATATATATATATATTTTTTTTTTTTTTTTTTTTTTTACGTAGCGTGGTAAGCGTCAAGATCTTCGCAATAAAAGCATGATTCTATATTTATCATGGCTAAATTATATTATGGCCTGGACTATTGTATTCATATGTTTGCAAGCTGCTCTTCCTATTGCACTCGATAAATGTTGGTTACAAATTTGTTTTCTTCCATACATCTGATTTTATACCAAAACCTACACTCCAGTTAAATCACCAGTATTAAACAAGTGTATCGTACAAGAGTTTGGCCGCTTCTCTCTACAATACAATTTTTGGCGATATAACATTGTAAATAATAAAGATAAAGGTCCACGGGGTACATGTATATATAGACATCGAAGATACTGAGATACCTTATCACATTACCATACTTGTCCTAACATCTAAATGAGTCCGTCTAACTACCTGTTGATGTAGCTAAAAGCCGCTGGATTTGTTAACAATGTTGATCCTGATCAGACGCCGCGTTCTGATGTGGTTCTACACTGTTTGTGCGGGCCTGTTTTTCTCAATATTAAGGATAGATACGGTAATCTCCGCGGGGAAGGAATGCTAGATAAATAAAACTGACCACAGGCGCAGTCTTATTAGAGTCTTCGCTGTCCGTGTACCGAATGACCGCATATCATTAATTATGTCTACGAATAATGATGTCTATTCACTTTGCGGAAAGTAGCAGGCTGATCGTGACCTTCGTTGTGTAGCATATATCCCTGCCCCGAGGTTATAAAACATTTTTCATGCTCAACTCAGCTGAGCATGAAATTTGTCCTGCTAATAAAAATCTTAGATTACGAACAATTGCAAATTCTTTCTTGCTAAACATAACTGAGCATGAAAATTACCCTGCTAATAAATATGAAAATGCCATTGGCATTTTCATATTTATTAGCAGAGAAAATTTCATGCTCAGCTGAGTTGAGCATGAAAAAAGTTTTATAACCTCGGGGCCCGAATTCTTTCCTCTGGATGCGGCTCAGTTATACAAAAACTTGTATAGCACGCCGGCCTGCTTAGTACATGTACATGTAGCAAAGGTTGATATGCTGAAACACTTTTTTTTATTCCTTTTATCTGTGTGTACAGAAATATTGTTTAATGCAAAGTCTAACCCCAAAATGTAAGTTGTTATGGGACCAATTTGATATATAAATTAAGTTTGTGTTGTAAGTTTATGTATTTTCACCTCTTGTTCGAACCTGTCATTGTTTCACTTGAAACAAATATATAATAACCATAAACGGATTATTAGATTAAGCAGACCACATGTTTTATTCATGTCTACACCTCTAGTAACTAATAACATTAACTGCATTTAACCTTATAACCAGATTAATTGAATGGTTTGGATGTCTGGTACGTTTGGACACATTTATGAAAGAAAACAATATTAAATATACGCCATTAAAACATGTCTGCGGTCGAAACGTTTCATGTAACATTTTAATAATAGATAACTGTTTTTCAATACTAATTATGCATCCTTCCTACTGTATATAATAGCCGTATGTTTAAAACATTTATTGTTTGCGTTTCGGAGTAACACCCTACTATTACTACTTTAACAACAACAGCGACAATAACAAGTGCTAGTGGCATTTCTTTGTAGTACAAATACATAACAGAATCCAGTCTCACTGCGGTACCCAGTTACGTTAACAAATCTACATTTACGCATAATTACATTTAATAAATCTATATTCTAATGCACTTGCGTATGTAACGCGACGTCTGATTGGATAACGTCAAAAATTTGCGACGGTATATTCTCAGTGCATTTACAGAAAAAAATATATTCAACTATTGGGTTGTTGTTCCGCTGTTAATAGGAAAACTGCATGCAATTGTTTTCTTGTTTCAATTTTAGCCCTCAAACCAGATTTTTTTTCATCAAATAATGGATGGTAAAAATTATGAATATATATATAATAAAGGCAAATTATTTACCGTTCATTGACGTATGAACAACGTTGGTTTGCCAGCAAAATTGGCATGAGCTTTTTCGGGGTTCACTTACTTTGCTGGTGTCTCGATAGTGTTCATTCTTCAATAAACGTTACCTTCATTTCTTATATGTAATACATTGTATTTCCCCAAAATATATGGTGGAAACAAACTTATACTGAGGTATACAAGTTAAAGCGAATTATCAGACTTTTCTTTTAAGCTTTTAAAGTTGACTTCAGTTTGTTCTTTCATTTCTGTCAGTCTTTGCACTGCATAAATATACTACTTAATAATAAGTTTTGGGTCGATTATTTACAACTGAGCCATAGGATACAAATCCCAATCTTTCCTTAAGGTAGTTGTCCACGTGATTACCATTGTTCAATGTAATCAAACCACACCTTAGACGAAATCCAGGTAACGGTTATTCTTGCTCTTCTTGTCGCTGTGAAATTATTTTTCGCGTGCTGAACGAACGAAAGCCATAGAAAACAAATTGAAATTCGTGGAGTTTACTGTCCTTTATTTAATTTTGCACTTTGCTAGAGTTCAGCATATCATCTCGCACACACGGTAGACACATATGGTCATTTGTGTTATGGATAGTTTGGTTGTCAATGCAGCATTGTCGAGCAATCGCCACGGGAAGGGTAGAAAATGGGTGGTTACGCATTAGATCTATATAATTAATAACAAAACTTACTGCTCTATTTATACTGAACTGTAGAGCTTACACGCCCTACTATATTAGATTGTAGAGCTTACACGCCCATCTATACTAGACTGTAGAGCTTACACGCCCTTCTATACTAGATTGTAGAGCTTACTCCCTCAATGGTAGGTCAGTCATTATCGCATTCAATAATAACGGTATGTACTCCTATTCTCTCTCTCTCTCTCTCTCTCTCACTCTCTCTCTCACGCATGCATGCACGATCTCGCGCGCATGCGCGACTGCAGAGAATCTGGAAAGGGCGAGCTCGCCTCATATATGTATGATTTTATATGTTCAGATAGATGGGATCCTGTTTTCATCGTTACTCTGGGACAAGTTTGTGTTTCAATAGCCGTTTTTAAACACTAAAATTGGAAAAAGGTCAAGAAACCGTAGTGTCTAGACTGGGGCGGAGTAATATTTTACTTTAAGAATTCTTTCTGGAAAAAAATGTATGAATTTTGTTTCCTAGTATTGGGTTGGGTAGGACACCAACCGAAAAACTCGTATCCCTTTTAGCAGCAGATATCGGAATTTCCTATTCGCTGTCAAGGTCTTAATAAATATACAATTATGTAGCGTGGCAGCGAAGACCTGGCTAGACTGCAAATGTGCAGGCTGTGTGCGGTGCCTGTAATTAGTATAATCCATCAGATGCTTTTCGTTTGTTTTTGTTTTGTTGGAGGTGCATTAAAGTTGAAATATAAGGAAAAGTAAGTTGTTTTCCTTTTGAAATAAACATGACTCAACCGTCAATGGGTTTTGTAAACGACTGACATTTGAGCACGGTCATGAAACAACGATCTTCGGAGCACATATTGACAACACCAATCTCAGATCAGCTTGCAGAATTTGTACAGTACGTTAGTTAAAGGCATTCGTATTCCACTCACAAAACTCTTGCATATTCAGAATATACAGACTAACAACAGAGGCCCCGACCAGGCCGCGCTAATGCGCTATGCCTCGAAGATCCGTTTTCGAATTACAAGATTCATTTGAATTCAACACCATTGATAAGGTTTTAATTCACGCTGTATCGCGAGACATTAAAAAGACGTAACAAGGCAGACTTTGACAAAAGCCAGAAACGATTGCGGAACAAGACATCGTTGTGCGGGTGTAACGACATGGTAAAATACACATCAGGGGACACTTCAAGGCGACGAATGAATACAATAGACAAAATGAAATATATTTTGAATTACCCTTATCACATATATATCAATATAGTAACGTTGAAAGGTGAAATTATACCTTACAGCGTGCGTGAATAGTTTATACTAAGCAAGCTGTGCAGTGATGCACTCCGCTCGGTGCCTACTCTACTCACTGAGTAAATTCTTCTTAAAACAAAGAGCATTAAAGAAAATGAAGAGAATCGGGAAACATGCAGACCAGTCGTGGTATTCGCTGTGTGCACGGGTTAATAAGTAGGTTTGTTAGTCGTTGTGTATTTATGAATGAAGTATATGAAAGGAGTGTCATAAAAACGAACCAAACCATTATAAACCTCTTAGCTACGTGCAACATTAAGTGTTGTAATCTTGCGGCCGACTAATGAAGAGAGTGCGGGAGAGTTTGTCTCTCAGTTCATTTCTCATACAGTTTGTTAAACTAAAATTCCAGTGTAATATCAAGGTAGAAGCATAAAAACAACAACAACAAAAACACACGCACACACACACACACACACACACACACACACACACACACACACACACACACAATATATATATATATAATAACAATTTCAAGATATTACGTTTTAATTATAGACCGTTTGTTGGTTATAAAACTGGCGTTTTCGCTGATTATCTCAAAAACAAAAGCTGTGAAATACATGTGGGTTATTTACTAAATTCAAAACTAATGAATTATTTTGAAAAGAAATGCACGTTTAGAAACACACACACACACACACACACACACACACACACACAAACACACACACACAATAAGTCATATTTTATTAAAAGAGGGCACAATGTAACTACTAAATGCATTAAAAGCCAGACCAATATCAGTTTTTAACTCTGCACATGGGGTTGACTCTAATGGTTTACTATTTTTTATAACGAAAAATGAATGCTTGTTTGCAATTAAACATGTGTATACAACAAACGAGAAATGTGAAATGTACACAATATAAACGAGAACTATTTTACAACAAACAAGAACTGGTAAAAATACAACAAACGAGAAAAGTTATAAGTATACAACAAACGAGAACTGTTAAACGAGCACAGTTCCATCTATACAACAAAAGAGAAAAGTTAAAAATACAACAAACGAGAAAAGTTATAAGTATACAACAAACGAGAACTGTTAAATGTATACAACAAACGAGAACAATTCCATCTATACAACAAACGAGAACAGTAAAATGAATACAACAAACGAGAAAAGTTATGAGTATACAACAAACGAGAACAGTTAAACAAATACAACAAACGAGAACAGTTAAACAAGAGGCCCATGGGCCACAATGCTCGCCTGAGTTAACTGCTGTAAGTTAATCAGGTCATTTACTCATCATTCCCTTTTAGCCCGTCAAGTTTCAAGGCAATGGCTTAAGCAGTTTTTGAGATATTGAGATATCTTGCTTACAAGGTTAAAATGCTGACATTTTCAAAAGGCCATAAGTAAAACCAGTTTAAACCCCAGGGGCTTCATCAGCAGGATTTATGTAGGGGACCACTAAACATTGCTACATACTGAATACATAAGCTGTGGGCCTGATTGTTTCAGAGAAGGAGATATTTAAAGTTTTTCCCATTATAAGTCTGTGGGAGTAAATGACCCCCGGGGCATGGCCAATTTGGACCCAAGGGACATGGTTGGCAGGATTTATGTAGGGGACCACTAAACATTGCTACATACTTAATATATATGAGCTGTGGGCCTCATGGTTTCAGAGAAGAAGATTTTTTCCCATTATAAGTCTATGGGAGCTAATGACCCCCGGGGCATAGCCAATTTAGACCCCAGGGGCTTGATTGGCAGGATTTATGTAGGGGGCTACTAAACGTTGCTACAAACTAAATATTTAAGCTGTGGGTCTCATAGTTTCAGAGAAGAAGATTCTTTTATATTTTTTTTCCACTATAAGTCCATGGGAGCTAATGACCCCCTGAGAAGTGGCCAATTTGGACCCCAGGGGCATTGTTTGGAAGAATTAATGTAGAAGACCACCAAACATTGCTACATACTAACTCTGTTAGCTCTGGGCCTCATGGTTTCAGTGAAGAAGATTTTTGAAGGTTCTTTAGCTACACGGTTCTATATAAACTTATGACCCCTGGGGTGTGGCCAGTTTGAACCCCAGGGGCTTGATTGGCAGGATTTAAGTAGGGGACCACTACACACTGCCTCATACTAAATATATAAGCTGTGGGCCTCATGGCTTCAGAGAAGAAGGCTTTTTAGGTTTTTCCCATTTTAAATCTATGGGAGCTAATGACCCACAGGGCACGGCCAATTTTGGACCCAGGGGCATGGCTGGCAGGATTTATGTAGGAGACTACCAAACATCGCTACATACTTAACCTGTTAGCTCTGGGCCTCATGGTTTCAGAGAAGAAAATTTTTAAATGTTCTTTAGCTATATAGCTCTGTATAAACATATGACCCACCCTGGGGCGTGGCCAGTTTGGAACACAGGGGCTTGATTAGCAGACTTTTTGTAGGGGACCACTTAACATTGCTATACATTAAATATATAAGCTGTGGGCCTCAAAGAAGATTTTTTTTAAGTTGTTTTTTTCCATTATAAGTCTATGGGAGATAATGACCCCCGGGGCGTGGCCAGTTTAGACCCCGGGGCTTAATTGGCAGGATTTATGTAGGGGACCACTAAAACATTGCTACACACTAAATATATAAAATGTGGGCCTCATGGTTTCAGAGAAGAAGATCTTTTAAGTTTTTCCCATTATAAGTCTACGGGAGCTAATGACCCCCGTGGCGTGGCCGGTTTGGATCTAAGGGGCTTGATTGGCAGGATTTATGTAGGAGACCCCTAAACACTGCTACATACATTATCTGTTAGCGCTCTGCCTCATGGTTTCAAAGAAGAAGATTTTTGAAGGTTCTTTAGCTTTATAGCTCTATATATACATATAGCCCCTTAGGGTGTGGCCAGTTTGGAGCCCAGGGGCTTAATTGGCGGGATTTATGTAGGGGACCACAACACATTGTTAAATACTCAATATATAAGCTGTGCGCCTCATGGTTTCAGAGAAGAAGATTTTTTAAGTTTTTCCCATTATAAGTCTATGGGAGGTAATGACCCCTGGCGCGTGGCCAGTTTGGACCCCAGGGACTTGATTGGCAGGATTTATGTAGGGGACCACTAAACATCGCTACATACTAAATATATAAGCCCTGGGCCTCATGGTTTCAGAGAAGAAGGTTTTTTTTTTTTAATTTTTCCCCATTATAAGTCTATGGGAGCTAATAACCACCGGGGTGTGGCCAATTTGGTCCCCAGGGGCATGGTTTGCAGGATTTATGTAGGAGGCCACTTAACATCGCTCCATATTTAATCTATTAGCTCTCAGTCTCATGGTTTCAGAGAAGAAGATTTTTGAAGGTTCTTTAGCTATTATAGCTCTATATAAACATATGAACCCTGGCACGGCCAATCTGGACCCCAGGGGCTTGATTGGCGGGATTTATATAGGGGACCACTACACATTGCTACATACTAGATATATAAGCTCTGGGCCTCATGGTTTCAGAGAAGAATATTTGTTTTTCCTATTATAAGTCTATGGGAGATAATGATCCCCGGGGCGTGGCCAGTTTGGACCCCAGGGGATTGATTGGCAGGATTTATGTAGGGGACCACTGAACATCGCTACATACTAAATATATAAGCCCTGGGCCTCATGGTGTCAGAGAAGAAGATTTTTTTTAAGTTTTTCCTATTATAAGTCTATGGGGGCTAATGGCCCCCAGGGCGTGGCTAGTTTGAGCCCTAGGGGCTTGACTGGCAGGATTTATGTAGGGGACCACTAAACATTGCTACATACTAAATACACAAGCTGTGGGGTTCATGGTTTCAGAGAAGAAGATTTTTTAAGTTTTTCCCATTATTACTATGGGAGCTAATGAACCCGGGGGCGTGGCCAGTTTAGACCCAAGGGGCTTGATTGGCAGGATTTATGTAGGGGACCACTAAACATTGCTACATAATAAATATATAAGCTGAGGGCCTCATGTTTTCAGAGAAGAAGATTTGTTTAAGTTTTTTCCATTATAAGTCTATGGGAGATAATGATCCCCGGGGCGTGGCCAGTTTGGACCCCAGGGGCTTGATTGGCAGGATTTATGTAGGGGACCACTAAACATCGCTACATACTAAATATATAAGCCCTGGGCCTCATGGTGTCAGAGAAGAAGATTTCTTTTTAAAGGTTTTCCTATTATAAGTCTATGGGAGCTAATGACCCCCAGGGCGTGGCTAGTTTGAGCCCTAGGGGCTTGACTGGCAGGATTTATGTAGGGGACCACTAAACATTGCTACATACTAAATACACAAGCTGTGGGCCTCATGGTTTCAGAGAAGATGATTTTTTTAAGTTTTTCCCATTATTACTATGGGAGCTAATGCACCCGGGGGCGTGGCCAGTTTAGACCCCAGGGGCTTGATTGGCAGGATTTATGTAGGGGACCACTAAACATTGCTACATAATAAGTATATAAGCTGTGGGCCTCATGGTTTCAGAAAAAAAGTTTTTTTAAGTTTTTCCCATTATAAAGCTATGGGAACTAATGACTTTTAACTTTTCTCGTGGCCAGTGTGGGCCCCGGTGGCTTGATTGGCAGGTTTTATGTAGGGGACCACTAAACATTGCTACATAATAAATATGTAAGCTGTGGGCCTCATGGTTTCAGAGAAGAAGATTTTTTTGTTGTTCCCATTATGTCTATGGGAGTTCACGACCCCCTGGGGCGTGGCCAGTTCGGACCCCAGGGACTTGATTGGCAGGATTTATGTAGGAGACCACTAAACATTGCTACATACAAAATATATAAGCTGTGGGCCTCATGGTTTCGGAGAAGAAGATTTTTAAATTTTTCCCATTATAAGTCTATGGGAGCTATATATGGGCATGGCGGCCATCTTGATTTACGGACGACGACCATTTGTACATATTTTCAATCCCCCTTTAACACAAGGCTCCACATAAAGTTTGAAGAAATTTGGTCCAGGGGTTTCAGAAGAGAAGTCGTTCAAAGGTGTGGACGGACGGACGGACAGACGGACGAACGGACAGACGGGCGACGGACGACGGACGGAGAGTGATCACAATAGCTCATCCTGAGCCTTTGGCTCAGGTGAGCTAAAAATACAATAAACGAGAACTGTTAAATGTATGAAAAACAAACAAAAAAACAGGAAATGTTAAATACAAAAAACGAGACTTGTTTCATGTATACAACAAACGAGAAATGTTTAATATGTACAACAAACAAGAACTGTTTAATGGATACAACAAATGAGAACTGATAAATGTATGCAAAAAATGAGAACCGTGAAATGTATACAACACATGTGAACTGATAAATGTATGCAAAAAATGATAACCGTGAAATGTGTACAACAAATGTGAACTGATAAATGTATAGAACAAATGAGAACCGTGAATTGTATGTAACAAATCAGAACTGATACATGAATACAACAAATGAGAACTGATAAATGTTTACAACAACGAGAACAGTGAAATGTATGTAATAAATGAGAACTGACAAATTTATACGACAAACGAGAACTAACAAATGCATACAAGAAATGAGAACAGTCAAATGTATGCAACAAACGAGAACGATTTAATATATACAACAAGAACTGGTTAATGAGTACAACAAACGGGAATTGTTAAATGCATACAACAAACGAGAACTGTTAAATAAACACAACAAACGAGAACTGTTAAATATTGACAGCAAACGAGAACTATTTTAAGACTACAGCAAACGAGAACTGATAAATGCATACAATAAACGAGAATTGATAAATGCATCCAATAAGCTAGAACTGTTAAATGAAGACAACAAACGAGAACCGTTAAATAGTAAAATACTAGATATGTGTCAGTATGACACAGATGCCCCCGCCCAGGGCCATCCTCACCCACACGCAGGTATTTTGCAAAAAATGGAGTTGAAAAAAGGGCCATAACTCTCATAATAATTGGCAGATTTTACAATAAATCGAACGACCATACTTTATGATTATATTACCTGGGTATAAAATATGAATCCAATACACATATCAATCTTTTTAAAAAAAAATATCAGAAGGAAAACATCTTTTGAAGGTGAAAAAGGGCCATAACTTCCATAATAATGGGTTGATTTTACCCGAATTGGAACTTGACCTCTATTTTATGATTATATACCTGTGTGTTCAATATGAATTCAATACACTAATGTTTTCAAAAGATATCAAACTGAAACTATTTTTCAAAGTTGAAAAAGGGCTGTAACTCCAAATATATTGGTGGATTTTACCCTAAATCAAACTTGACCTATATTTTATAATTATATGCTTGTGTATAAAATATGAATCCAATTCACTAATCTTTTCAAAAGTTAGGGTACGGAAACCATTTTTCAAAGTTGAAAAAGGGTCATAACTCCAAACATAATTGGTGGATTTTACCCTAAATCCAACTTGACGTATATTTTATGATTATATACCTGTGTATAAAATTTGAATCCAATGCACTAATCTTTTCCGAAGATATCGAACGGAAACCATTTTTTTCAACTATTTTTCAAAATTGATAAAGGGCCATAACTCCAAAAATAATTGGTGGATTTTACCCTAAATTGAACTTGACCTATATTTAATAATCATATGCTTGTTTATAAAATATGAATCCAATTCACTAATCTTTTAAAATGTTATGGAACGGAAACCATTTTCAAAGTTGAAAAAGGGCCATAACTCCAAAAATAATTGGTGGATTTTACCCTAAATTGTACTTGACCTACATTTTATGATTATATACCTGTGTATAAAATTTGAATCCAATACACTAATCCTTTCAAAAGATATCGAATGTAAACCATTTTTCAACTATTTTTCAACATTGATAAAAGGCCGTAACTCAAAAATAATCGGTGGATTTTACCCTAAATTGAACTTGACCTATATTTTATAATTATATGCTTGTGTATAAAATATGAATCCAATACACCAATCTTTTCAAAAGTTATGGAACGGAAACCATTTTTCAAAGTTGAAAAAGGGCCATAACTCCCAAAATAATAGATGGATTTTACTCTAAATCGAATGTGACTTACATTTTATGATTATATACCTGTGTACAAAATTTCAATCCAATACACCTACCCTTTCAAAAGATATCGCACGGAAACCATTTTTCAATGTTGAAAATTTTTCAAAGTTGAAAAGGGCCATAACTCCAAAAATAATCGGCGGATTTTACCGAAAATCGAACCTGACCTACATTTTATGATTATATACCTGTGTATAAAATTTCAATCCAATACACCGATCCTTTCAAAAGATATCGCACGGAAACCAAAAGTGTTACGTACGGGACGGACGGGACGGGACGGACGTACGTACGGACAGCGGTGATACTATATGCACCCCCCACGCCCCCATTGAAAATGGCGGGGGCATAATAACAAACGAGAACTGATGAATGCATCCAACAATCGAGAAATGATAAATGTATACAACAAAAGAGAACTGCTAAATGTATGCAAATAACGTGAACTGATAAATGTTTGCAAGAACGAGAACTGATACATGTTAACAACAAATGAGAACCGTTAAATGAATACAACAAACGAGACCTGATTGACTGATGACAACAAATACAAAAAAAAAAAAATAAAAATAAATAAAAAATAAAAAAATAAAAAAATACAGAATACAAAAATACAAAATTACAAACTGACTGATGTAAATAACAGATTGACAGGGCTACATGTAGTATAGCTGCTACATTTCTTTAAGTTAATCACCGTTTATAGTTTGAAGTGGAAATTAACAAAAACACGCACGATCAAGACAGTTAAATTTAACACATCAGCAAAATCCAGCTTTTATAACCTGCAAACGGCATATATACATTATTCTAAAATTGATTTTGTGTATCACATAGAGCCAGTTTTTCAAAAGTGCAGTTGTTGTAAATGTTTACAATTAATTTAAGTGTATTTATCGAAACACGATCTTAAAACTTGCTTAAATCTTTGACTATTTCTCCCTAATATACAACCCTCTTTCGAGTATTACTGATAACATTTACTGGTATCCGTTTCCAGTTTGACCATGTACTTTAAAACTACAATGAGTTTCTGAAGTGGGCACTTCAATCTTTGAATCTGCACAGAGCCATTGTTCCAAATGAAAGTGTCAGTCAAAAATCAAGAACAGTGTTGCAAACAGCAACTATTTGTTATGAACCGTTTCATCAACCTCTATACCATTTGCATGACTATCTGTTTTGATCTATAGGGATAAAATGGTCAAGCGTTTAGATGCAAGTAGGGAATTAATATACAACATCCCTTAACTGTCAAATGTTAACATAAAGACGATTTTCTTTGATGTAACAAGTTTTCTAATTTTACGATACGAAGATAGAGAGAATAGGTAAGCTGTAATAGTTGAGTAGAGGTTTACAGAAATAATGTTTTGTCTGCATTGGTATTCTAGTGTATACTGAGATTAGGCGGCGCATCATGTGCAGTCAATACGACATTAGTGATAGGAGCCGATCAAAATACTACTTAATGCAGACACATATAGACAGGAAAATGGAAAGTCATTTCAATTTATCATGATTATATCATTACAGTGGTAACACCTGTTACATGAATTGCTTTACCTGAACTAAATGTAAATGTGTCAGTAGTTCAAAGTTTAAAATATATTGTTTCTAACGACGCAGGAATCTTTAACTGCACCGATACAGAGAAATGATAGATTTAAGTACTATATAAAAATGCACATCAGGGTGCAGTTTACCTTTGTTCTCTATTAGTCCAATACAGTTTTGGAATTATATAGCAAATTAAAGACGTCCTTATTGAAATTCCAGATACTGCGACCAAATGGATTGATAAAGAATGACAAAAAATCCTCGGATTGTTTGATAATGGCAATGGTAAAATGAAATACTTCTTTTCATTGTGTACAAATAAACGCAGACAGCACCTAAAATATATTTCTTTTTTTTATCTTTTTTTTTCTCGCAGAAAATAAGTGAACGTTGTCATACATTATGAATCGATGAACGTGATTGTCGTGATAGGAAATGATTTAAGGCACCATACTTTCAGTGATAAGATGAGACAGCTTGTGAACGCAACGTATCTGTCACAGTTTGCAGTTTCTTTGCCATATTTTATGTTAAAGAAATGCTTGTGTTTATAAGGCCCTACGACCTGAACAAGGACCTGGCCAGAACCTGAATTATATATATATATTGGCTTTATAGTGTCTTCTTGTATGTTAATATATTTTAAATGTAGGTTGGATTGAATGAGTCATACTTGTTATCTGTCAAAAACTGAGTACTGTCAAGATGACGAATTAGTGTTGTGTACTCAAAAAAAAAATAATAATGATAAGCTGACAAAACTTATCTTAAACCTCAGGTAAAAAAGCAAACACTCGAGACGACGGCGAGAACCATACTTGCGCAAGTGAAATTTATTGTTTAGAAACGAGGGTCAATTACCGAAAGATTCGACTGTTCTTTTTTTCCAGTCGATGTAATCTACAAAAATTGAGTTAAACATTAATAATAATAATAATAATAATAATAATAATAATAATGTAGATCTGCTCACATACTAGATTATTCCTGAAACAGTTCTGCATTGACGACATAAGGCATGCAGAAATAGATAGCTCATTACGAAAACACGCCATTTCAAATATACTGAAAATTTTACACCAAAAAAATGAAAATTTTCAGATTAAAATTCCGATATTTTTCACATTTCTGCTCAAAACATAGATTGTGGGTACTCGTTAGAACCGCCTCGACGAAGCGGTTCTAACGGGTACCTACAATCTATGTTTTTGAGCAGAAATATGAAAAATAATGTATACCCCTGTAAATCCCAGTTTAACTATATTAAAGTGGGGTTTAAGGGAGTCATAATCATATAGGCATGTGTCCGTGATGTTTACTTTACCCATTCCCATCTGAACCATGAAAACATTACTGGTAAAACAGGATATGCTTACTGTCCGCGGGTACATGGCCTCACCTTCGTTATCTAAAAGTTTATGTTTGGCACATTTGCTGACTTATTAATTGAGCCACAACGTCCGAAAAATTACCATTTAGACGTGTGACAAGCGAAGACTGTATCACACAGCACTAGCGTATTCGCTAGACATTATTTCGATAGAAAGAAACTAAGGCTTCAACGGTTAGACAGCAGAGGTTCTGATCAGACTGAACAGATGCACTGATCTGTGTCTTCGTTGCTCGTACATTTCCAAAGGTACATTTTCTGACACTACGGCTAAATTTCGTCTTAACTCATTAGAAACTAACAGGTTTGTTTTGTGATTTTTATGGCAGAAGGAAGTGCTGAATCTGAAATGTACTTGAATTCAGGTCCGAAAGAGAGGAACATACAATGTTGTGTTTTGTCTGAAGCTTTTAGTATATTCGTATTGTGTAAGACAGTCATGGTCTGCTAGAACATTATTTTATATCATTTAAAAACTTTGGCATCAACTGTCTTCATAAAAATTCCAAGTGAAAGCAGCCCATCATGGTGACCGTCATTTTGGTTTAACACATATGAAATGACGCATCTAACGGACTGTAAAGTTTTAAAAAGTGCACTTACGAGGTTTTGTCACCGAGCCGACGAAATATTTTACTAGAAGATATGGTCAAATTGTCTATTTTTGCGTCTGTTTTAATAAATTGTTTCCTTAAGCATTTTCTTTTAAGCTCCCCAGAATTAAGACAATCTTAACAGTAGAACGTGCGTGAAATATATTTGCTACCGTCTGTCCGTCCATCTTTATATTTTCAGGTAGGACTTCTCCATACTGTACTAGTACCCTAGGACGATATAGTTTCCATATTGGCCCTTGGGTACAGACAAGGATGGAGTAGGCCACAGGAATAGCGGCACCGACGGACAGCGAGCAAATTGTTACACGGGACCTAGCCCATTTTAAGAGAACGTTATACAGGCTTGTAGGCCTGAAGGAAAGCACCTCTAAATCAAGGCTATCTCTGCTATATAAATTTATGGGCTTCAATATTATGTCCTGTTACATAATTTGGGGCTCATTCCGTTAAATTATGAACGAACATTCCTTTAAAAGATTCAACACAAAGCTGTTTTTCATGTTTTCTTACTTTTCCCAGAAAACAGATTTTGCCTTTTCTTGCAAATCGTCATAGCCTATTTTAGGGAACAAAATAAGAAAACAATATCGTCAGTTTGTCGTCTGCTCTATCTGCCAAGAAAGTGGTAAAGATTAATTTTGGTCGTCATATCATATCAGTATTTTCGTAGCTGCATGTTACAGCGTTTCATATTGTATTGCAGTATATAATACCATAATAAACAGATACGTAGCAGCAGACCTTTCAGTCGGATTTTTTTAAAGAAGCCAACTTGTTTTAGGCCTGAACTAACACCGGACGCAGCCAGCTACCGTCGCCAACAGGTTTGTACAACTTTATAGTATTTCTGTACAAGGTAGCTGGTATAAAAATCTTCATCTTCATCGCCTGATGATGACGGCCAGTCATAAGAACTTTCCTGTCTTATATCTTTTTTTCTTTCCTTAAGACTTCGACTGCAGTTAAGGCCTAGTCCAGTTCCTTGCGCAGCTCGATATCTTTAGTAGTTGCCTGGCGAACGAGGCTAATTAAGACCATGCATTGCATGCCCGCTATTTTGCCTCAATTTCGGAGCCATAAGTATTCGGGAAATTCCGACTAGGAGAGCTGGTACCGGACCCTGACACCTCTACGAGGACTACTCACTTGAGGCCACTAGAGGTCTGACAGTAGCTGATAGTGAACCAAATAGGCATTCCGTGCATAATTTCAGAAGAAAATTGCAAAGGCATATTATATCGTATAAATATATGTCTACCCTACCCTATCCACCCTAACCTAGACTAACGCTAAACTTACCTCTAACGCTACCCTACCCCTACCTTACCCTACCCTACCCTACCTCACCCAATCCTAACCCCTATTACCTATTCCACCCTAACCTTAAAAGTAGGGGCCAAACAACCAGGATTCATATAAATACCGCAGAATATCATCACGCCAATTCCGGCTTTTATTTAATTCTCCATTTCTCCAATGGGCTGATTTAGTGATATCTATAATTCGAATTAGTGATGTCAATAAATCGAATTAGTGATATCTATCATTCGAATTAGGGATATTAATAAATCAGTTAGATTATTGGATATCTATAATTCGGATATCCATAATTCGCAATATGGATATCAATTAATAATTATGGATATCCATAAATAATTATGGATATAACTTATTCGAATTATTAATATCACTAATTTAAATTATGGATATCCATAAATAGGGAATAAATTGTAGGACGGCGCCCCTCTGTCTTTCGTTTGCACAGACCATGCCTTGGATCTGAGACAGCTGCAGAGACGCACTAACGCTAAACTTTAAGTGTTTGTTTGTGTTGAGGTTTTACGGCCCAGTCAACCCAATGGGGTCATGTCAAGCGCGGTCAGTTTACCTAACCACACGTTTACTGGGCAGGCTTAGTCTTCTAAGCGGTTAACCTGTATTGTGCACATTCTTTCGCCAGAAACTGACAACTGCCCTTCTTAAATCAGCGGAAGGGAGAGAATGAAAATATTTCATGATCAATCTCCATGAAAGAATGTTGCCGACCTCGGCGGGGGTTGAACCCGCGACCTCCTGGTCTCCAGTCGGACGGCGCATCCAACTGAGCCACCGAGGCCGGCTAAACTTTAAGTGTAAATCGTATCTAAAGCAGACTACGTTTTTCAAATTAGATAAGGCTTGACCTTTCATGGGAATCTGTAAACAATTGACATGACTTGTAAGGCCTAATTTTCTCTTGGAAAGTAATAATAATAATAGAATATTTTGCGTGGCACTTTAGGAGTTAAGCAATAAGGGGCAATATTAGATACATATGGTGATCAATAGTTTGTTCGCCTAGAAAAATTCATCCCTGCAGACCAAAACAAACACCTGTGCAAACAGTGTAGATCCAGATGAGACGGCTCGTAATGAACCGTCTCATCAGGATCTACACTACTTGCCGGTCTGGTTTTGATTTTAGTCTGAAACCCCTATTTGCATCAGTGGATACGTCCAAATTCAAGGCTGGAAGAGTACAGAAACTCGGGGATGAAAGTGTTAACAAATACACGTATAACTGGATGACTGTTTACTGACCATGACATAACATGGGATTCCATTAGCATCAAACCCGTGACGTAATGGTCAGTAAATATCAGTCTGCTGATACCATGTGCGTATAATTTTAAAACAATTGCTTTTGTGTGGAATTATTAAGGACATACAAAACCTACTGAGTTCTGAAGCTGTAATCATAGAAGGTATTTCAACTTCTACGATCAGAGAATAATATTTAGCTATATAATTATCTACTTCACGACTAATATCATTTTTCTCATTATCATTTGCAGATTCATTTTTCTCCCAGACGACCCTACATGTTTTATTGACTATTTAGAATATGCACAGATGTATCTATATCTTCTTACATATATCCAACCACATTGACATGTATATCCAGCCCCATGTTTTTGTACAATCTGTATTCGATATTTACATATAGTGTATAGTAATGGTGTTATTCAAGGTGCGTGAATACACCGGGAGATATAGTCGCCATTTCTCACAAGGCAGACAACTTCTGTGACTTCCTGTTTATTTGCCTACACACCAATCCCCTACTGGAAGAAATACCTTCCTTACAGAGTAGACCTCTTTCAGAAGCTGATAAAAACAATTATGACAGAGTTACCTCAACTGATGCTGTTTCTCTTCACATTGAAGTAGATGAATGATCTATATGAATTATGTATAGCGAAACTGACAATGGCTCTATATGAAAGCATTACAAATGTGCAGTCCTGTCAAAATATACGTAATTCTGTTCGCTAGCAGTAAAAAAATATAGACCTTAAAAAGTTTTACGGATGAATAATTGTGCGATTAATTCAGTTTAGTTGCAGACATACATAAAACGTTTTGGTTTAATGAAAACCTCATCTTATTTCCATTCATTTGACGGGCAACATAAAGAAAGGGCTCTTATCTCACATACGGACAACGAACCCTAGATCAACCTTCGTGAATGCGCAGGCTGATCAGGGCATTCGTTGAACGCTTACAGAATTTATAGATGCTGCAGAATATATAGGCGTACAGAGACGGTCGTGGTAAGATTGAGCGGATTCACAGCTTCACCGGGCCGTCCCTGTTTCTATAAGGCATATGGTCCCCTTTCCTGCTTTTGGCTTCATTTGCAGTCAAGTAATACGTTCGTATTTACTCTGGGTTGAGAATTAATGAATGAAGGAAAAGAGAAGTTCTGTTTGATAGGTATATTGATCATATAATTATAAACACAGTTCTATACGTCTAGCCTGTGTCAATAGTAGTCAATATTTGAGAATGCTTCGTCACATGAAAACGTACGACAGCTATACCCAGTTGCATGCAAGAACGATACCTACATGCAACATGCGAGAACTGATCCGAATCTTTGACAGTCACTTCAGTGATTAATGATTCTATAAAGTTATTTCGTTGAAATAAAATACCCACGCCCTGATGATGCTGGGTGGAAGGGCAACCTCAGTATGGCCATTTCTCCTTGTCAATGCTGATAGCTCTTAATTTTAAAACTTGACCTACTTTGAGCTAAGATCTGGGAGATCCTTGACCGAAAACAGAACCATGCTCGAAAGAAATTTGCTACTACAGTGGGGATCAGATTTTGTTGTCCCTTGAAATTCTGTCGTTTGTTCATAAAGAGAAATTAATATCACTGGACTAGTCTTATGTAGGCTGCTATAGTTGGGTTTATTTACATAAGGCGATTTTGTCGTTTGGTTAAGGGGAACGGACACACCTTCAAGGGAAATGGAAATATTTACAATTACCTCCCTTGTCATCGTAGCTACTCTTAAAAGAATTAATGTACTCCCTCTCTTCATCTAAATACGTTTTAAAAAAGGTTTGAAATTTCTGTCAAATTATTATGCGAAGATATCAACGTTGTTTAACTGTTGTTTTCTTGTGAAAATTACAATTCTGAAATACAAATCACTAATTTTGGTCCGCAAATTTAGCCAATAAAATGCTAGTATAATGGTTATTTTTCAGATATTTCAACCTGTTACATACTTTGCCAATCATCTGTATTTATATTAGCTTAGCGTTTACAGGCCGCGCATCTAACTCGTGACTTTGAAAGAAAATTAGATATTACATGGGCCGCGTCATGCGAAAATGTGTCTTTGGGCACATGCGGACAGTGAAGGCCAAGATCAGCCTGCGCATCCTGATCAGGGCCCTCACTGTCCACAAACAGAGTCATTGGGTACTATATAGAATGTTTCCATGGAGAGCAAATGTTAGGATGAGATCTTGCGCATGTCAAGATGATGTGAATTTGCGCATTTTGTGCATGCTAGAAGGCACTTTTTCGCTTGACACGATCCATATAAAATGCAATGCACAACATAACACAGGGCCATTTTGCCTTAATATCGAACAATGAACACCAATATCAGCCTGAGAACCCGCGAAATTTACAAACACCTTATACTTTACAGTATCCACTGGTTCTGTAAGCAGGTAATGATGATCCTGAGCAGCAAACGCGGATACACTGCTGCTCTGGCCCTAAGTTACCCTCATATGAAAACGTACCCTTTTCCCTCGATACGCATAATATATTTCTATGAGTTAAGAAGAATTTGCTAAATATAGGTCACGAAAATTCTGTTACATGTGTTATTGTTTTACTTCTCCCCCATCGTACTTATCCTAAACCTTTATTCTCCTACCTGTTCATGCATAAAATACTGCTGGATGGATGGCAAACAGTGTAGACATTGATCACACCTCTGAGGCCTGACTCGCCAAATACTTAAGATAAATATTGTATTTTATTCAGAACAGGATTAATTCCTTGTGGATATAGTATACTGACCCAAAAAGAAACGTAACACTACTAACGTGGTAAAAAAATAATAAAGAAATAAATAATAAAGAAAAATAAAAATAAATAAAACGTGAAACGATAATACCCCGCAGTTATCATATCGCGGGCAGATAACTATGTCAATGCCAATGAGCCATCCCAAGCAGGTCTTCACTATATATAAATGCGCATATCAAATTTGGTGAAAATCTATTGAGATTTACTCAAATTATTGTCCTTAAGGTAAATTACGGATGTATTGCGGGCAGATAACGCTGTCAAAAATAAACAAAATTTGCCCATTAGCAATCCCAAAGCAGATCTCCACAATATCAATGCACATACCAAAGTTGGTGAAATTCCATTGAAATTTACTAAAGTTTTCGTCCAGAAATGAAAATACGGACGTGCTGCGGGCAGGTAACTCTGTCAAAAATTGATGAAATTTTCCCATCAGCAATCCCAAAGCAGGTCTCCACAATATCAGTGCATATACCAAACTTGGTGAAAATCCATTAATATTTACTCAAGGTATCATCCGGAAATGAAAATACTGAGGTACCATGCAGATAACTCTGTCAAAAAATTGACGAAATTTGCCCATTAATAATCCCAAACCAGATCTCTACAACATCAATGCATACACCGAGTTTGGTGAAAATCTATTGATATTTACTCAAGTTATCGTCCGGAAACGAAAATACGGACGGACGGACATACGACAGACGGACGGACGGACACCCGGACAACCAACGTGATCACTATCGTGTGGCGGGGTATAAAAAGGAGACTGATACTATATGGCTGTAAAACAGTGTGTAAAGCATGAATCTCAAGAATTCATGGTATATGTGAATTATTTATTCCTCAAAATATACTATACATGCAAGAAATTGTGGACTAGCACGTACACGGATGAACTTCATTGCAACAGAGATAAGATATGCATATTACTTTTTTGACAGTTCAGAAGTGTTGCATTTCTGTTTTGGGTCAGTATGTATAGAACATGCGATGAGCAACTGTTAGAAACGAATGTAAAACAACGTTTAGCACTTCACTTTGATTATATTCCGTAAAACAATGTTTATGTTGCAAGTTTACTTTTGTCTACCTATATTGTTCATGCTACAGACCAAAGGTAATCCAAAATGTGATACATTCTATTTTAAGGCTTTTCAGTTACATAGTCTAAAACCTGCTAGCGCTCTGAAGGCTCCGAGTGTTCCGAATGTCCACAGATCTTCATAGTCTATGCTTTTCAGGGTGCTGACTTTTATTCTTAGTGTTACGTTTGTCTTTAGCTTTAGTTTGAGAACTAAATCAGAGATTGATGTTTATGCAATATTATCTTGGAACTTCAAAAAACATACTAGGTAAAGCATGAAAGAGATTGGCTACACCTCGAAGGAAATAACTCTGATATAGAAATAGTTGTCAAGAGCAGCCCCCGATTTGAAAGGTTTCGAGAACTAAATTGGCAACTTTCTGTCTGCGAAAGGTTTGCTCACTTTTCAATATGGCGGCAAGTATCTATCAGTTATATCCATCTCAGTTTCCAGTCTCCACGTACATATGTGTGTACATCGGCTTTTCCGTTTCTATCGCGTCTTCAACAACAATAAAAACCCATCAGCGTTTCTTAAGTTACCTGATCTAGACATGCTCAGCAAACAAACAAAAGGGGAAATAATCTGAATCAAATAAATACAATATAATTGTAAAGCATGTGGAATGATAGGTTTGTACTTAAGGAATTCGCAGCAAGAGAAAATCGAGCTAACAGAATGTGCGAACAACGAAGATATAGATTACCATATTAACCCTAGTCCTGCTGAACCCTGATATGCCCTGCCTTTGCAAACAGTGTAGATCCAGATCAGTTGGCTCCTGAAGAAACCAACTGATCTAGATCTGCACTGTTTGCCATTAATTATGTGAATTTATATCAACAATCTGGAACAAGTAATCCGATTGGCTGAAAATTAGAAATGAGTGTGGCATCTTAATTTATTCAGCAAGACATTACGAAAACAAGCCTATTCAAATAAATGGAAAGTTTCGCCTCCAAAAAACTAAAAATTTTCAGATAAAAAACTCTGATATTTTTCATATTTCTGCTCAAAACATAGATTGTGGGTACTCGTTAGAACCGCCTCGGCGAGGCGGTTCTAACGAGTACCCACAATCTATGTTTTATGCAGAAATAAGAAAAATAATGTATACCCCTGTAAACCCCAGTTTTACTATATAAAAGTGGGGTTTAAGGGGGTCAAAATTATATAGGTATGTTTTCGTGATGCAAGGGTTAACACTAAGTATCAGGACAGACAAGCCTGAACAGACGGTGTAGAACCAGATCATATTGCGGCGTCTCATCTCGTTCTAACATATTTGTTACGCGTTCAGCAGTTTTAAGACAAATTAACAGGTAATGCACCTGTTCAAAATTTTGGAGAATTATTGTAAGAAGTTAATATGAGCGGCTATTTCGGGTAGATTCGGTATTCTGCAGTCTGATTTACCTTAGCTCTTTCAGTCAAGCAGACAAAACATATTTTTGCAAACAATGTAGTGCCAGATGAGAAATCTCGTATCTAGCCGTCTCATCAGGATCTACACTGCCATACGGTTTGTTGATTGCTTTTGGCTGCCATTCCGTACATATATTGTGTGCATTTAAAGAAGAAAGATCCTAAAGATAGTGAAAGTGTACAATAATGTGGCGTATTTACCCTAAAATTGGGACACCTTAGCTCCCCGCCATACCGCTCACAGTTGAACAGGTTTGTTTTACAGAGCGTCTGATCTTGGTCTACACTGTGTTCACAGGTTTGTCTGTCCCAATAATAAGGTAAATACTTTAAATTACATGTATTTAAGAATGCATTACGAAAACACGCCTATTCAAATATATTGAGAATTTTACCACCAAAAATGAAAATTTTCAGATAAAAAATTCTGATTTTTTTTTCATATTTCTGCTCAAAACATAGATTGTGGGTACTCGTTAGAACCGCCTCGATGAGGCGGTTCTAACGAGTACCCACAATCTGTGTTTGTTGAGCAGAAATAAGGAAAATTATGTTTACCCCTGTAAACCCCAGTTTTACTATATAAAAGTTGGGTTTAAGGGGGTCAAAATTATATAGGCATGTTTTCGTGATGCATATGAGAACACAAAATGAATTGTGTAGATATTACCTTCCTGACAGCATACTATGTTGTAAGTCACATTTTTGCATGAAGCAGCCCATTTACTCGTGTTTTAAACGTCAGTTGGCGATCACAGGTGGTTGAAGCATAAAACAGACACGGTGATGACAAGAAGATCATTAAACTGTGTTGAGATGAAAGCAGTTGTTGTTCGAAAATAAAGAGTCCGAAACTGTGAAACCATCAAATATAGTACAGAATCTGCGCAACAGCGAAATCTGCTCAGCCTTTGCTGTTTATTAAGTCAATGACCAAAGTGAGCAAATATACAGGCTTGTTAGAGTACTTGTGCTTCCTATTAACACATGGCAGTATAGTGGTTTTCAATGAACCGATTCAAAGGGAGTAAAACACGAGAAGTAAATGAAAGAACAGCTGTCCAAGAAGCCATCTGCAGACAGCGATCTATCACAAATGGAAATGGAACTCAATTTTGGTCATATATTTTGGTCACCTATAAACTCCGACAATGTCCGTGAATTGGCAATGTGTATATATGAAAATTTGCTTATTTGAAAATTGGCAATTTATAAATATACATTTGTAGCAACACTGAAAATATCTGAACATCGATCACACGTGTATATGAAAACTTGACAATACATATATATGGAAACTGGTGAGTTGTATACTGATGATTGGCGATTTGTATAAATGAAACAAGGTGCTGTGGGTGCTCATTCGGCGCTTCTATTAAACAAGCAGACACAACATACGTTGTTGTTGAGAAATAAGATAAATATTTATCTGGACATCTCTCTTAGGTATTTGCATTTTCACTTCATAGGGTATTTACATATCCACTTTATAATTTGGAGAAAACAAGGGAAATTTCGTTATAACGTAATTTAGACATACCATTACGAAAAACTCCTATTCAAATATATTGAAAATTTCACAACCAAAAAAGAACATTTTCAAATAAAAAATTCTGATATTTTTCATATTTCTTCTCGAAACATAGATTGTGGATGCCCGTTAGAACCGCCTCGCCGAGGCGGTTCTAACGAGTACCCACAAAAAATAGCAAACCAAGAAAAATAATGTATACCCCTGTAAACCCCAGTTTTACTGCATAAAAGTGTAGCTTAAGGGGATCAAAATTATGTAGACATGTTTTCATGATGTTATGCAGTAAAAAAAGGTCAACAGAAATAACAAGACAACTGAAATCTGAATGAAAAACGAAAAATAAAAAAAGGAAGAAAGAACAACATAAAACCGAAATTTCGCTAATTAATAAAAACCCTTTTAGACCTCCTTTTTACTATGCATTATGGGAAAACTCGGGATCTACATTACATAGATGACTTAACGTAATGGTTTGGATATTATAGTTTTTCACGTCATCACGAAAACATACTTATATAATTTTGACCCCTTTAAACCTCACTTTTAAACAATAAAACTGGGGTTTACAGGGGTATACAATGTTTTTCTTATTTCTGCTCAAAAACATAGATTATGAGTACTCGGTAGAACCGCCTCAGTGAGGCGGTTTTAACGAGTACCTACACTCTATGTTTTGAGCAGAAATATGAAAAAGTTAGAATTTTTATCTGAAAACTTTCAGTATTTTTGGTGGATAAATTTTCAATACATTTGAATAGGTGGATAAATTTTCAATATATTTGAATAGGCGTGTTTTCGTAATGTCTAACAGGTGGTACTAAGACGATACCTTGCCAAACACAACATGTGAAAGAGCTCAGGATTCAGACGATTTATTAACAATTATGTTAGCCATATCATAACGATTACGAACAGTCACCCAAAGTTATATACCTAATATAAACACTATTTTGATGGATGCCACAGGGACTTTGGGAAGATTTAAATCTCTATTGAGAAAAGTCAAAGTTCACTTAACACTGAGCATGCTGGATAAAATATTCAGCAGAGGACATTTTTGATATTTTGTTTCTTATTTTTCCCAGACAATAAGATGTGACATTTCATGCAAATAGTCTCCTATTTTCTGGGAAAAATAAGAAAAACAATATCCATTTGGCGTTTGTTGAATTTGCCCTTAGCGTCCTAAGTGTTAAGTAGTACCATTTTGTTTACATTGAACAAAGTTGGCAAATGATAGGTTTGCGGCGTCTGATCTAGATCCACACTGTTTGCGAATGGATTTTAGGCATTAATGGGTTAAGATCAAGGAGTCCTCTAGCTGATAAAAGAAGCGATCGAAGGCATAATTGGGCTGAAATACGTGTTTTGAATGATTGCCTGTTAGTCAGCAAGCAAAATTGGGTTTTAAGCAGTTTTTTTCTTGTATTATTTTTTCTTGTTATTTTTGACAAGCATTTTGTGAATTCCCAGAATCATCTTCCTAAAATAAGGGTTGATTTTCATGTAAATCGTCTGGCTAGCAGACGATTCACATGAAATGTCAAGCCTTATCTACAATAATATATATATATATATATATATATATATATATATATATATATATATATATATATATATATATATATATATATATATATATTTCAAAATGTCAATCTGTCGCAGTTGTGATCGGTACTTCAGAGTCAGCAAAGCACAGACCGCATGGTTGACTTTATGTCCTGGCTAATCAAACTTTCAGTCACCGAACGACCCGCTATGTTGATTTAATAGCAGCGTATACGGCAATAAAATTTACAACTTTTAGTCTCTTTTCTAACGTACAATCATCGACGAAGCCGCAACGTCAGAAAACCCATCTTCGGACATATGCGCCCTGTGAAAATTCAGATCAGAATCTTTACTAAGCTCATTTCAGATAGCCAAGGATCAAAGTTTCTTCATGCGGACAACGGAGACTCTGATCAGACTGCGCGGATGCACAGGCTGATCTGAGTCTTCGTTGGGCGCACATGTCAGAAGGCAGGTTTTCTCACGTTGCGGCTCAATTGAAATCCAGGTAGACGAAGTAAAGTGGCACTATCAGATATATCGTGATCGAACTGATAACACTATACTACATCTGTTTAATTGTATAGTACACATTGTCAGCTCGAAAAAGCATAAAGGCTAAAAGTCGCTAGCTTTTAGGGGAATACATATGCTTTCAGGGGAGGTAACTAGGACAAATTATTTTGCCTTCTTTCTGAAAAATAGATCAACTCTGAAAGGAAAGAATTTCCTCCCAAAGGGAGCAAATTCTTCCCTTTTCGAGTAGACCCATTCTAAGAAGGGAGAGGGGGGGGGGAGGGGTGAGGGTTAGGTGTGCAGGAAAGGAAAGGGGAAGTATCAAAATTACCTTCCTTATAGAAAAGTACCAGGTGTATATTTCACCTTAATGACTATAACCCCAGTGATTCGTATAATTGGGGTTTAACATGGAGGAAGGCGTTATAAAAACTAATCCTTAGACTACATTATCACATGTTCGTGGTAATAATAAAACGTTTCAAAGGACTGGATACTTTTGCTAGATTTTCCGCTATTTTGTTACAAGGGAGACAACTTTTGTGACTTCCTATTTGCATCCTTGAAGACATCCAAGCCCCTTTAGAGAAAAGTATATTTCGAAAGAAAGGCGTGTGCTCCAAATGGCAGCAAATTCTCTCCTGTTAGTGTAGAGCAATTTTCAGAAGGGAGCAAACCTTTTGTCAGGGTTACCTCCCCTGAAATGGTATCCAGTCCTCTTCAGAGCAGTGGGTGTCCTGCCTAGCAATCTGTAATTTGATACATGTAACGTGTTCGTGTTCACTGGGTATTGACGGACAACTTGTCATCAGCGTGTATGGAAGACTTCGCCGTATGTACCCTAAAAAGTGGGGCCTTTTAACTCCTTACCATACTTATCCTAAAATTTGAATAATTCCTTTTTACTGCCTGATGCTGTATCTAAAATTGAATATGGCGAATTATGTAGACCCAGATGAGACGCACAGAACACAGCGTCTGATATGGGTCTATATTGTTGGTGCTGGCCTGCCGGTTCGAATACTTCAGATGAATACGGTATAGGTAAGATAACTGGTCGCTTTAAAGAGTCTTTCTTTACAACCGGTTTAAAACAGTGGCTCTATAATAAAGATAAGAGTTTAAGGATGGTGGTCAAATTAAACAAAAATCAGATAAATAAAACAAGGAACACCCTGTGTTCATGGGCAGTTATATAAGGTGTCAATCTCTTCACGGGCAGTAATTTTTCACAACATCTAGCCCCAAGTTGAGGACCAGAGGACCAGAAAATCGCTGCCTTTAACCTTGCCCACGAAGGGTACCCATTCATTCCGGGTAAACAGAGATGTTTTTTTGCTGGGCCAGCATTTTAAGCGCCGCAGTCAAACACTCTAACCACTCGGCTAAGACACCTCTCTAGACAACCACTTGCAGCAAAGACTAAGGTATGTGGAGGTGCAAAATAAAAAAAAAAAAAAAACAACAACAATAAACAACAAACAAAAAACTTTTAACTTCGATTCCTAGTATGCAGGCTTTAGTTTTCAGTTTTGACAATGTGCAATCAAATCTTCGTCAGTTTCAACTCCTGGGACAGTTTAACCCTCTCATCCATGAGTTTCTGAAGTGGCCTCTTTCTACCATGAATTTTTAAATGTCCACCGACGCGAACAGGGGTTTCAGTCTAAAATCAAAAACAGAATGGCAAACAGTGTAGGTCCTGATGAGATGGCTCGTAACGAACATCACATCTGGATCTAAACATTAAGCTGATTATTACCGTAATTAGCTTAAGTAATGAGCATCCATCTAGAAAGGGTCTACACTCCCCTTGTCGGCAAATTGCTTTCTTTTTGTGAAGACATCTTTTCACAGGTGCTAAGTGTACAAGAAAGCACACAGGAATTCATAGTTGTATCCTTTTTTCTATAGAATAGCAAAGAATCTACACAGTGTAACCAGTATACAATGTTACAAAATACATTACGAAAACATGCCTATTCCAATATATTGAAAATTTTACAAAAATGGAAAATTTCAGATAAAAAATTCTGATATTTTTCATATTTCTTCTCAAAACATAGATTATGGGTACTCGTTAGAACCGCCTCGGTGAGGCAGTTCTAACGAGTACCCACAATCTATGTTTTTTTTGTTGTTGTTTTTTGACAAAATAAGAAAATAATGTATTCCCCTGTAAACCCCAGTTTTACTATATAAAAGTGGGGGTTGAGGGGGTCAAAGTTATATAGGTGTGTTTTCGTGATGGATATAACTCTTAAATCATTAAGAAAATAACTGCTTGATTCTGGCTCAACAGGGTCATCAACACCACGATAAAAACCTAAACTGTGTCAACGGAGGTAGTTATTGCAAATATTCATGACGGGAGTGTGCCTCCCCACCCCATTCCGCCCCTCTAACAGTACATATACCAAGTATGTACAAATATATTCTCCCAAGTATACCAATAAAAGCAAGAAAGTTGCCTTTGGAAACAAAGTACACACAAAAGAACGAAAATCGGAGACTCGGTTATATTAAGCCTCTTCATATACAACAATGATTTGTTTCCATGAACGGTAAGGAATTTATAGCGCTATGCTGTAACGATCTTCAGCATGTCGGGTGGTCGGGGAGTGCGAAGGTGTCGTGTATCTTGCGTCACCAGGGCGTCCAACTGATATTGGCTTACAGTTTGGCAAGGCCTGCTATCCTTGTAGCAGGTAAGGGTAGAGGGGGAATGTTTTTAATTCTTCTGTTTCTTCACTTTCAGTCATGTTCCTCTTTCTTCCCTGTCCCTCTCTTTCCACTCTTCTACTATCCCTTCTATCTCTTTTCTCCCTTTCTCTGGGAGACGACACAAAATGACCCACAAGAGTTGAGGTGTCGTTAAACCCCAACACAATCAATCAATCTTCAGCATGGCTTCTTCTGACACGGGCAAAATAATACCTTATATTCCCCTTTTAAGACCGAAACCAGTTACTAACACTGGGATTATTAATCAATAAAATATAACAGATTCCTAAACGTATAGCCCAAATACATATCAGCATTGTATCCTTAAGTGAATGCAGTTCATGTTGCAGGGGTAGGAATATTTAATGTTGTTATAACTTGTGTCCAATCCTTTTATTTTAAATGAAATAAAATATAATTAACAAACCAGAAGACCTGACAACACAGCCAAAGCTAGAGGCACATCCCCGTATACTTTCTATATGGAGTTTCCCCGCACGCCCTCCCACACAGATACTGTATACAAATAAGTATGACTTGGGCCATAGCGTGTGGACTCCCTGGTCTCACACTGACCCACAATATAAGGATAAATTTTCCATGTATCGTATTTACCCTAAATATTGAATTAGTTTAACTCCTCACTATATTTGTACTAGGATTTTAACATTTCACTACCTGTTTATGAACGATAGCTGCTTCATGAGGGGCGTCTGACCTTGGTCAATACTGTTTACTCAGGCCTTTCTGTCCCTAGTCTAAGGGCAAATATTGCTTTATGGAAAATTGCTTCGCTGAAGCAGATTGGTAGCAGATGAATGGTTGGAAACGCAGATTACACGTATAAGGCACCTGATTGTTTTCAGCATTTCTAGACTGAAGTACATGTATAAATCAAATGTTCTCAGGATCCGGTCCATCATATAACAAACTACGCATGTCTAAACCAGACTCGCATCTTTAACCCATTGTATACTGAATAGACTCTCCCACGCTATATATTGGAAGAGTCCAATTTCAACTTTGAGTCCAATTTCAACTTTAGGTACGTCCGGCTATGAGTTTTACATATTCCTAGAGAAAAATGGTTAAACTATTTGCAAACAGTGGAGACCCTGATCAGACGCCGCGTTCTGCGGCGTCTGATCAGGGTCTCCACTGTTTGCCAATTACCCTTTTACGGGTCTCCCAACTACAATGGGTTAATATTCTGGTTACGGTTCTCGCAGATCACTTTTTTAGTAACAGTCTAAATATTAGTCTGAGCAAGAAAATACATATACATACTCTGAATGGACTGCACAGGTCTAGTACAATCAAGTTTTTGTTATTATTATTTTTCAGCACATGTCCAAAAGACGGGTCTATGTCAAGACGCAATACATATTGTGCATAAATCTCAGACAAAAGGCATGTAACGGTTTATCTAATCTCTTAAGATCAGTCTGTCACTCTGTGACCTTTACATCTGGAATACTATCGAGGCGTGACCCAAGAAAGTGAGACTGAAACACCGAAACAGACAATATTCAAACTAGGGACCTTTTCTCGCATTGCACACCAAATGATTTAAATATAGGACCATCTGTCCCAACTTGATTTTTTTTTCGGTTTCAATGTGTGCCTGTTCATCTAAATCAGAGGACTTGTTAAGGAGGAGTATTTGGTGATAATTCTAGGATAATTTTCTCCATTTCTCCATAAAACATATGTTGTGGGTACTCATTAGAAGCGCCTCGCCGAGGCGCTTCTAATGAGTACCCACAACATATGTTATTATGGAGAAATAAGAAAAATTGTCCCAGAATTATCACCAAATACTCCTCCTTAACAAGTCCTCTGTAAATGATAGTTTTTTTTAAAATTTCCTTTTCACTTTGCTTTAAAATACAGGTTTGACAGTTTCATCAAATAGTCTCGAGAATCTGTAAGCCGTGATATAACAAAAAATGATACCCTGAAGAAAATTGATACCCGTTATCATTTTTCGTACATTACATAGGAAAATGAAACTCGGTATAATTTTTCGTACATCATGTATAAAAAAACTGATACCGGATTTTCAGAGTTGCAATTTTCGGATACCACTAGCCACGAAAAATGTATTTCACGCCCAAAATGAGTGGGGACTATTTATCGTTTTCTGAATTTGAAGGCATGTAGGGACAAAAAGTGGAGATTTTAGAATCTGTCTGTCCCCGCAGGACAAGCTTCTAGCGGGGCTCTGCTGGACGAAAACTGAATAGTTCCCGATGGATGGTACGGGGAGGATTACAAATAACAAGTGAAATTACCTGCCTCCAGTTTCTTTAAGTTTAACGGAAGAGAAGCAAAGTATTTACGGAAAAATATATACGGATTACAATAAATATCTAAACTCTTTCACTACCACAGGCGATACTAATAGGCTTTTGCAAACAGCATAGGTCCAGATGAGATCTGGATCTACGCTGTTTTACATTCAGTTTTTCAGCTTTACATATAATCGCTTTTCCAAACAAACTTTGTTAAAATAAAAAAAAGCAGACGACAAATATCGTCTGAAATTTGGCACCGAAAGAGTTAAAGAAACTGACAGGAAGGAAGACATTTACATCGTTACAATGTGTTTTGTAAACTGGGAATCAATATTATACAGGTTTACTTTTTATCAGAACAAGATGATAAACGTGATTACAAGCTAGCGCAACCAGAGGTATTTGGAAGATTGTAGATAAATCTCTCTCTGCAATAAGCATCTGTCCATCAACACATAATTAAACTGTCAATCAGGTTTAATCAACGATGTCAATCAAAGAAAAAAACTACTTGTTTTACAATTAGCGCCGTTACGTGTATCTTTCAATCAGTCTTACCAGCTGAGGTTACACATCTTGTGCAACAGTAGATCGGATCTGTAAGTGGGATATTATTTGCAGTTTGAATGATTTGTTAGTTCTATAGGAGTGCATATAATCACAGCAAACAACTAGACTGAAACAAGGTCAGGGATAACTAACGATTCATCAAACTTAAAACCTTCAAACAAAATTAATGAAGTCTACCAAGCGGCATACTAATGAAGAAATGGTTCACCTACATTAATATTGGGACATACAGGCATGATCAAACAGCAGAGACTCAGATAAGACCCTGCAGAGCCCGGCGTCTGATCATGGTCTACCCTGTTTGCCACTTTTCTGGCATTTTGAGACACACCAACATGTAGTAGAATGGAGTCATTAAAACTTTAGGACGAATATGGCAAATATTTAACTCATTAAATCCCACACTATATATTGGAAAAGTTCATTTTCGATTATGTGAGGCTATACGATGTAGATGTTCCTAAAGAAAAAATGGTTGAACTATTTGCAAACAGTGAAGACCCTGATCAGGCGCCGCGTTCTGCGGCGTCTGATCTGGGCTTGGAATGTTTTGCCAGCAAAGAAGGCCCAACTTAGTCTGTACATTTTGACTGTCTGAGTGGATACTGCAGAATAAGTGGACGAAAATGGAATGCCCTTTTTGGACTGTGCGGATCGTTGACTGAAGTGCACCTTCTCAATTCGCTAATATGTTTGTTCGCACTGAGCGTAAGGGCCTTCAGCATCAATTATGAATGGACTTATTACAGTATTTACCTTACATACTGAAGTATTTTAGTCACCTCAACAGGTATTAATTCGACTTTTTCAAAATTCTGAAGCTAGATAAATTGAAAAGGTATCCGAAACGTTAAGGTAAATACGGTAATGCAGTATTTGTCTCGTGAAAGCCTGCATGCTCTTACAAATCCTAGACCGGTAGGCACAATGTCCATTCTGATCAGGTTATTTTTTATAATACACCCCCTTCCCCCCCACCCCCAACACACACACACACACACACACACACACACACACACACACACACACACACCTCCTGCAAATGAAGTTTAAGCGGAGGTATATAGGAGTCATTACGACAAAATCCACATTTTGTCTGCAGACACGAGACTGGCACGGTTCTAGGCATGCACTCGCAGGAACACAAACCGGTCTGTACCTTTAGTGCTGATATATGGCAATTATCACGCCCCAAGGCGAGATAGGACCGCGCAAATTCGAACTGTGTTTTCCGGCACATTCAGACAGGAAAGGCCTGCGTCATCAGCCTGCGCATCCGGACAGTCATAAATACGACCACTGTTGTCTGCTTACAGTATAATGGAATACTGTAAACTGTAACTGTGGGGGGGGGGGGGGGGGGGGTAATTTTGGTATTGGTGTGCGAGCCAGTATTTCAAAACCTACCCCATTCATATACCTGGCCTTCGAAAAAACGGACCCATTCATATACTTGATCATCCAAAATGTTGACCTATTCATATACTGCCGTTTGATTTTTTGTACCCATTTTTGGCTGGTTATTACACAAATATCATAGTCAGTTCATGTAATACCCAAGAGGATAAGCAGCCTCGAAAAATCTCTGATCGAAAAATATGTGCATATACCAGGATGTCAGAAAAATGGGGCCTTTCACATAGGAATCCAGAAAAATGGGGCCATTCATATACTTTTTGTTGAAAAAAGGGGACCAATCATATACCTGGCAGCGCTGAAAAAGGGGGCTATTCGGCACATTCGTACTATGCCATATATAGGAAGTTACCCCCCCCCCACCCCACCCCCTCCGAGCCCTGATTAGACCGTGGCTAACCTTCTAAGTTTGCGCAGTTCCTTTGTTTCGCTCGAGGAGGTACGATTAATACTACAGAAGTATATAAAAAGTATATAAAAGATTACTCTACCATGAGAATTGTCAAACTGATACGGGTCCACGCAGCCATGGAGTCACTCAGACGTAACTTCATCTTGGGGAGACACAAACAAATTGATGATCAAATATCCAATTTATGTTGTATCAGCAGAATGGATTTATACTCCAAAGTTCCCAGCTAATCCTCATATTTTGATCACATTTTATCAAAAGTTGCCAACTATATCTGCCTCTCAAATAATTCTTACTATGTCATTAATTCATTTTGCTCCGCAGTAAAATTGGTTACCCTATGTTTGTTATTGGAATGTACTGACAAGCATAACTATATGCTATATTAATTGGTACATTACTATACAAGCCATAATCACAAGTAAAAACAGGAATATTCTTAACTCTTTCCTGCACCTTCCTACTGATAAGTCGCAATGATATGGACGTTCTCCAAAATATAATAATTTTCACCTGCTTTCTACTTAATTATCGAAATAGGTCATCACATTTATGAGCATATATCCCGCTGAATTCAATCCTGGCAAATAAAATACGATATGTTGGAAAATCTACAATCAAATAATTGCCGTTTGTTTGTTTTCTATTTTGTTTGATAATCGCCACGTAGATTCAACGAAAGTCAAATTACTTAAGTCGTCAGATGTGCGTTTTGTATTGATTTAATATTGATAAAACATTATGGGTCGAATAATATATCTTAAATACATTGTATTCCAAATCTCCAAAGGGTATTATAATATAACCAAATAAGCATGCATCTAGAGTCAAAACTACACGTCTCAATTTATAGCGAAAACCCAGATGTGTTTATTCAAGCAGACTGTATTAGAAATAAATCCGAGCAAAGAAAAAAAAAAACAGTAAGCTACAACTGACACCCCGCACTAAAAGCAAATGTTGAACTGAACATAGGCTGAACATTGTGTATTTTATACCTAGCCAAGTTCTTTATTGATATATAAAATTGTGAATGAACTGATACCAGCCAATCAAAATCTACAACCGTTTAAGCTATACACTCATTCATAAAATTGTGAAGTCGTTAAAGGGGTGTTGCGACTATCGAAGAGGATGGTTTGTAGTGGATTTATTCAACCTAAACTTCACAAGGTGTGTTATGTAGAGGAAAAAGCTACCTTACTTTAGCCTTTAGATTATTTTAATGAAATACTGACAGATAAAGTCATCGTGTGGTCAATGTCGAATTCTATACACGTTTCGAAAACTAAAAGACTCATTCAGTTTACGAATTTTAGCAGACGACAGTTTGCAATAAGTTTCTTTCTTTCTCCTAGTTAGGCATTTAATGCAAATTGTGTCATAGAAAACACACACACACACACACACACACACACACACACACACACACACACACACACACACACACATATACATATGTGTGTGTGTGTGTGTGTGTGTGTGTGTGTGTGTGTGTGTGTGTGTGTGTTGAGGAGGATAGCGTAAAACGCAATTTTGTCAGCTGTAAGCTCGTAAATGATGAACAGCTGAATGGTGGAGGATCACAGACATTTGTGAAGTAACTTGCAACTCTCTCACACTATCGCGACATTGCACTTATAGCGTGACCTAGAACCAGAGACGACATTGGGATCTTTAACTTTAACCTGCTGTACAAATAACAACAACAGACAACATTAAACATATGTTTTCTTATTTTTTTTCCGCAGAAAATAAAACTTCAACCTGAGTTTCGCTATGATGCAGTGAATGTAAGTTTCATTTTCTGTGAAAAATAAGAAATGCTATTAATTTTCATCGTTAGCTTATTGAGTGCTGACGATTAAATGCGTGAGGAACCTGCGATGCACACAATTAATTGAAGCACTACGGTCACTGGGAAAAGCCCTGTCTTAAGTTAAATTGTATCACAGTGTATAGTGAACACACAGCCAAGTGTGCATATCCGTGCAATTCTGTAATGGTCTTACTACTTTGTGTTAGCCAGCCAAGATGAACAGATGTTCCATCGTATAAAACTAACATCACAGCTTAGATTTGGTGGATGATCTTCAAGCATGGCCTGTCCTCAAGAATGCTTTAAAATTGAAATCGTCAAGTTCAATAAAATCATAAATTGCTGCAATGGTAACCGATTAGAATGTTTACATCCCAGCTAGCATTCTTTATAAATCTATAGCGGGCCGCTATCGACCCGTCAGCTACCCTGACGGGCCGATAACGGCCCGCTATAGATTTATAAAGAATGCTTACTGGGATAAGTGTGGTGTGCCGAACCAGTGCTCCAGTTAGTCCCAGGTTTTCAGGGAAAATAGCATTATACCAGTCCATGACCTTTTATAAAGTGCTTCCGTGGGCGTAAACACTAATTTATTGTTTTTTGTTCTCTTTGCACCAAAATATAAATAAAGTTACCCAGGAATAGCCACAATCGCTAAGCACAACCTTCCCGAGGCATCGAACAAAAAAAGATGAGGAAACAAGTGGGACATGATGGTCCTGTAACGCTCACCTGAGTATCATAGCACTTAGCGAACCCAACCTAGAAATGATCGAGCAAGATTCTTGATGATTATATTAAAAAGTAAGACAATGTAACATGTCTAATGGACCGAGAAATATAGGTCGTTCAATATGGATGACTGCATTCAACAGGCCATGTTAAGATGAATGCAAGTGCCAAGTACCACTGCTGTAGGACCAACAATGACTGAGAAACTGACCTAAACAGACACGATTCAAGAAAGTCACCGGACTGTGAAACATATGTCATACGTGACCAAGTTCCGAACTTGAGCTAGAAATTATCAAGACAAACATTTTAAGCAATAAACATGATTATCACTTAAAAATTTGACCTCTAAATTGTTATCAATGTTTCCTTTGGTTTGGACTGGCGATCTAGTTTTTTTACCCAAAGTGACCCAATTTCAAAATAAAGGTAAGAGAAAAGTCCAGGGAGTGCCACAATCACAAACCGCAGCCCTTCCCAGACATCAAGAGGAAGAGTTAACCGACAAATGTAAACAAGCACAAATCGAACAAACGTACGAAAAGCACTAAGATTAGCTCTCTCAACCCAACGAGGTAATCGCAATGCTAAAGGGACTGAAAAACACAAGAACAAAATGACACAAGGTAAGACATAAAACAAATCGCCCCGTAGAATAAACCACAAAGCAACAACCTGACCTAAAAATCACCGACAAACATTTTGAGCAAAAGTCATGGTGATTGCTTCAAAACTGTGACCTCTAGAGTGTTAACAAGGTTTTTCTTTGATTTAGCCCTGTGACGTAGTTTTGACTCCAAGTAATCCAGTTTCAAACTTGACCTAGAAATCATCAAAATAAACTTTTAGAGCAATATTCATGATGATTACTTTAAAAATGTGACGTCTGGATTGTTAACAAGGTTTTCCTTTGATTTAACCTGCTGACCTAGTTTTTAACCCCAAATGACCCAGTTTTAAATTTGACCTAGAAATCATCAACACAAACATTTTGAGTAAGATTTATGATGATTATTTCAAAACTGGAGTGTTAGCAAGTTTTTCATTCATTTGGGCTGGTGACCTAGTTTTTGACCCAAAGTGACCCAGTTTCAAACCTTACTTAGAAACCATCAACACAAACATTCTGAGCAACATTTATTATGATTACTATAAAAATTTGACCTCTAAAGTGTTATGATATTCCTTTGATTTAACTTGGTGATCTAGATTCTGATCTTAAGTGACCCAGTTTCAAACTTGATCTAGATTTTATAGGGGCAAACATTCTGAGCAAGTGTAATTAAGATTGGGTCAAAACTGTTACCTCTAGAGTGTTAACAACCCAATTGTTGACGACGGACGACGGACGACGGACAGATGGTGATTATAAAAGCTCAAACTGAGCATTTGCTCAGGTGAGCTAAAAAACCATGGCAAGACACACCGACACAGTTGTAATAATTGACAAACAAACAAAATACAAACACTACAACAGAAGAGCCACACTCGAATGGTTAGCAGAAACAAGTGGCTGGGGGCGGGGGAGCTTGAACTAGCTTTACTCGATCGAAACCTCCCCCCACCACCCCCCACCCCGCTCAAAACCCAACCGACTTATTCTGATGCACCTCAAAATTATAAATATATATTTAGTCAGCGTAGGGTCCTCAAATACTTCAGCAGTGAAAACAAAAATGCATATTCATGTCATTTACTATCTTTTGTAACGACTGACAATCTTTTTGAATTATTTCGAAGATTAAGTATAACCAACGACCCGTGTAAATTTATAGACTAAAGCACAATACAATTCAAGATCCGGTGGACCGTCCTGTAGAAGTTTTCAGGCATACGTTATACATTTGTATTTGGAAATTTATTCAGAATGACGGCGATTAGACCTAGAAAATGTGGAGCTAAAATAATGTGTAATAGGTATTAGTTAGGGGAAGACCACTTTTTTCAAAGGAAGGGAGGATTGCGGAATATGCTAATAAATATTACAATGTATGTACTTCAATAAATAATCATTTCCTAGGTTAAATGACGTTTCAAAGAAAATAAAATAAAATATGTTTTTTTTTTTACTTTACAAATTTTTGCGGTTGATAACTAAAAAATACCACTCTCTCTCTCTCTTCCCCCCTCCCCTCCCCCCCCCCCGCCCCCTCCCCTCCCCCCGTCCCACCCCCCCCACTCCTCCCCGCACCTGCCACATGCATATATCTGAAATTTTAGTAGACCTCTTTATAGACTATACGAATATACTCATTCTACACATTTCAATTCTTTTGAATTCTCATTACAGAAAATATAGTTATGATATACTGATCTTATCAAATTTTATAAAACTATCGACAACATATTTGTGGAGTTTGGCAGACAGATTTATCAACAGACAATCGGTATTTCTATGGGAACTTACTGCACACAATTGTTTACCTTCTGGTTTCTGTATTTGCACGAGTTCATACAAGGACAGCGTATAAGCATTTAGACAAAAACAGCTTAAGTAGTAATAAACATAAAGATGATGTCCTATCTCCGAACATCATAACCTTTATCAAGAGAAACAACTTTGTGAAGCCCTGTTTGCTTTTCTTCGCACCAAACCCATTCTGAAAAGCGGTATTCTCTTAAAGGAAAGAATTTGCTCCTAGGCGGAGCCAACAATTTCCTTTTAGAGGATATTTTTCTATCGATTTATAACCTTCTTATTTACTTTTTCTGAAACTCAGACTTACCAACAGTATCTGTAAACTAACTTACCATAAAACCCGATAGGTCTTTTGTTTCAAGCCAACGTTATACATATTCATTTAGAAACTGATTCATAGTTTAGAAAATGTTTTACAAAGTTTGTTTTACTTGCAGTGAGTTTACATAAATTCTTCCACAGTTCCTCGCAGATGAGACTAACAACTGCAATATGGTTGGCAACATTTTTCAGTGTTCAAGCTGTGCACCATATTGCCGTCGTTATTAGTTGACTGGAACGTATTTCAAAAAACACGAGAGAAATGAGCATACAGGGTTAAAACAATAACAAAAAAACAAAACAAAAAAAAAAACCTCAAGAATTTTAATGTACATATGGTAGAGAAACATTTCCAAAATGGATATTGGTCAACGGACCGACAAGATACATTTCCGTTTGATCGTCTCGACAATGCTGAGGAAAAACAAGCATGGCAGATCTTAATTAGTCGCAGCAATCTATAGTGCCTGAGCCGAGTTAACACGTTAAAATCTATAGTATAACTTTCCGAATATATAGCGTAAATACATTGCGCGGTATAATATATAGATTATTCGTGCCAAAGCCAACATGTACATGTACTTGCTTTTGCGTATATAAATAATAATCCAGTTAAGGTATTTTGAGCATTGTTCATGCTAACAATGTTCAGTTCATAGAGTTGTGGCATCCCTTTTTACTGAAAAGATCTGTACCACAGCTAAAATGATAAATGCCAATTCCTTAATATTAGAAAAAAAAAAAAAAAAAAAAAAAAAAAAAAAAAATAGAAGACCTTCACGCGGACCGAACAAATATGATTTTACCACTATGGAATCTGAGGGCCAGGGTTGAGATCCCGTAAAGCTAGCTGAAGGTCTTAAGTAATTTATTACTTACCGTCCTAATGTGGTACATTCTTGTACTTTTTGTTAAATATTCTGTAGTGTTTCACTTACAAAAGTTTTTCTTTTTACAACAATTAAGTAAGTTTTAGATGTATTCAATTAAGTTTGGGTAACAGAATTGCCACCTGTTTGGAAAAGGGTTGCCAACTATTCTTGCCATCTGTTCTTTTTGTGGCTGTTTAATTGTATTCGTCTGTATTTTCCTTTAATGTTAAACACTTGATGTGGATCTGATTGTATCAGATCCTGAGTTCACTTATTTACTTTTTATGTCCACTTTGAGATAGGTAGGGCCGTTTTTTACATATATCCAGCAACTGCAAATGGCCTACATTGCTCTGAAAAGTGTTTGCAGTATTGAAAGTCGAGATCTAACGTCTCCTCCACATATGCCTACCATTTCTAACGCTTAATGGCACTTCAAAGTGCCGACATTTGCTCTATTACCTTTGCTTACTCTCCACGAGTGACATTAGGGCTATGTTAATTTGTACGTCAAACGGTTCTAACAAATTAAATTAACCGAAATAGTCTGTATTATTTTTAGTATTGTCTTACATGAATACAGCTGAAGCACATACTAATTATTTTATTCCTCGTGGGGCTATGTGTCAAACTACCTCTCCACACTGCTTCAGGATGTGCCTTTCATTTACGTTAATTACTACCTATAAGAAGGGTGATTGGACTTTTCATACTCCTGGCTTTCAACATGCAGCTACCTACAGATATTTTACATGAGCATGAGCGGAAAGCTGGAGGAACAGAGATATGTGATAAAATTCTTGCTTTTAGAGAGTAAAAAATCCTTGCCACAGTTTCAAAGGTTGCAGAAAAGTTTTCTAAAGCCTGATATCCCGTTCAACCTTTTTAGCTGGGTTTCACAGTTTAGGGAGGACAGGACAAGCGCGAAGGCCAAGCCTATGCCAGGGAGGCCCGCTGTTGCAGTGACCCTACAGTGGCGGCGAATGTTGAGGTTTTTCTCAGCAAAGATTGCAGAGGTACATTGCATTGGTAAAGCGTCGACACATCAGATTTTACACAAAAAAAAAATAAGTATTAGCAAGGTAAGTGCTAGGTAGATGCCGAAACAGCCGGCAGAAGACCAAAAAGCATGTAGGGTGACCACAGCAAAATAATATTTGGGGCATTTTGACAATGATGAAAATAAGTGTTTGGACTGTATTGTCACTGCAGACGAAAGATGGGTTTATTATGCTGAACCTGAAACAAAAGCTCAGTCAAAGCAGTGAAAACGAGCTGGTTCTCCACCTCCCGAAATGTTTATGGTGTTTCCATCTGCTGGCAAGGTTATGCTTGTTGTTGTTTGAGATTCACATGAAATAACACTGGCTCATTTCATGCCAAAAGGTCGAACTCAGGGTGCTAGATACTATTCAGTAATTTTGAAAAAAAAAACCCCAAAAAACAAAGAACAGTAAATAAATAAAAGGTAAACTTAAAAAAAAACAACAAAAAAAAACAAAAAAACGTTGCGTCCCACGCTAATCCAGAATCATGTCCTTCTTTCGCATAACAATTCCCCCTCTCATAATGCTTCATCTACAGTAGAATCTATCAACTCCTTCAAGTCGCCATCGATATCCCACCCTAGAACTTGCCCACCTGAGACTTTCAGGTGGTTTGCTCTACTGACCGTTCTAAGGCGGTAGTCCCGGTGTTAGTCTTACACTTTGTTGCTTTGTGGTTTATTCTACGAGGCGATTTGTTGTATGTCTTTCCGTGTGTCATTTTGTTCTTGTGTTTTTCAGTCCTTTTAGTATTGCGATTACCTCGCTTGGGGAAGAGAGAGCTAATCTTAGTGCTTTTCGTACGTTTGTTCGGTTTGTGCTTGTTTGGATTTGTCGGTTTCCTCTTCCTCTTTGGGTCTGGGAAGGGCTGCGGTTTGTGATTGTTGCACTCCCTGGACTTTTCTCTTACCTTTTTTTTTTTTTTTTTTTTTTTTTGTTTCCAGAACTGAAAAAAAGGTTCGCGTGAAATATGAGACCAGGGCGGCTTTGATTTCAGCTGTTATCAGTACCTCGGCAGTAGGTCTACTTCATGGTTTGCAGAGGGAATACAAACACTCCCACGAACATGGTAATAGACTTAGGTGGGATTACTTTGAAAAAGGATAAAATACTTTTTGAAAAATATTTAAAAGTTTTTGAGAAAAAGCAAAAAGTACGAATATTTTTCGACCACCCCTTGTATTTATATTAGATATATTTTACCAATACAAAGAAAATTACTAGGAAGTCTGTTAAACCTTATTATTCGCAACCTTTCTGTACCAGCCTTTCTAAGGCACCGGTAAGGGTTGATTACATAAGATGACTGCATAAAAACTCTACGTGGTAAACAGAAGGAAGAAAAACATAACAGCACAAAAAAGAGGAATTGCAACAGAAGTACTGCCTTCGGACGGTCAACAGTAAAACTGTTGAGGGCGTAACCATGTTTTACGGACGTTCAACCACTCCCTTATGTTCCAGCATATAACTGTTCGGTAAGCGTAGCTGTTCCCAAATGTGACCTCAAATATAGTCGTTATTCTCGTTGACGTGATAGTTTTCTTGCTCTAGTTTGTTTCTATCTTTTTTTCAGTGGACAGTCTAATAAACAAAAATGAGTCCTGAATTATTTCTATGTTTTAAATATATTAAGAAAAGAAACGCTTTATTTATTCAGAACCCAGAATGATTTCCAAAATACCCCACTTCATATAGTAATAAGTGAGACTCGGAGGGTTGGGGTGGGCCAAAACTTATGAGGAAGTTAACGCAATGCCATGAGCAAAATATACGTTTGATATGATAAAACCCTGCTATGTCATTTAGATTTTTATCATTGCACAGGTTTAGTAAGTTTTCAGATAGTGACTGTACGCTTGTCAGTTTAGCATTGGCCTGTAACAGTCGAGACCAACAACTTCCGATAAGGGAGCACATCTTATACTGGCTGATAACGTGATATATTTAGCATATAAATGATAGGTATCAAGGCTTGAGGTTTTTTCCTCTAATTATATTTAACCATTAAAACTCTATGGGCAAATTCAATAGACGAGAGATTTGCGATATTTTTTTCTGAGTTTTACCATAAAATGGGGTTTCGAGATATCAACATTCCCGAAATATCTATTTATTTATTTATTTATTTATTTATTTTATTTATTTATTTATTTTATTTTATTTTTTTTTTTTTTTTTTTTGTATGGGGCCAAATATCTGCTGACATTTTATCCAGCATGCTCAGTATGAAAATGTATTTGATATGCAAAGGAAAATACGCGAGGAAATGTTCAGTATGGCACATACGGGCAAAGCAGGCCTATATATGTCTGCATATGAGCGTAGACTTGATTAGTGCCAATTTCATCCGCTTACAAAATCACCGAACAATGTATACATTACGAAAACACGCCTGTTCAAATATATAGAAAATTTCACCTCCAAAAACTGAAACTTTTCAGACAAAAAACACTGATATTTTTCATATTTCAGCTCAAAACATTTTCAGAAGAAATGAGTAAAATAATGTATACCCCTGTAAACCCCAGGGGGTCAAAATTATATAGGCATGTTTTCGTTATGATAAATATATCGACGCGCAGATGAGGCCCTGATCAAAATATGCCTTTTGCAAGAAATCTTGGCCTTCGTTATTTGTATTTGGCATGATTTCTTCTCACGTCGAGAAACCCTACATTTTTAGGGACCGGTCCGTTCTAACATCATATACCCTAAATTTTAAAACAACGACGAATAAAAAACGAACAACAAAAATCCTTATCTCATTACCATATTGTCATAAACTGTGCAACTGTCTATTTCACTACTAGTTGCTGTGATTAAAACCTGCTGGATGAGTGTCAAACCGTAAAAACCCTCATCAGACGCCGCGTCCTGTTGAGTCTCATCTGGGTATATACTTACTCAGGCCTGTCTGCCCAAATATTTAGGATAATACGATTTTTGCTAGTTAAAGTCTAAGGCGTGACTATAACCATTATGCAAACATTGCATCTATTGCGTGTAACAGTGTCACAGAAAGAAGTGCCCTGGTTTACATGCTTGGAGTGAAAGCTCAAATCCTGTACCTAATTTGAATATTACTATTTTGGGGTTTCAGTGTTCGACTGGAGAAAACTTGATCTTGCAGAATATCTTCATGATCTACGCCGGCAGAGTTCGCATATTCATTACATCAAAGTTACACTTTGTTCATCTTCTGTGTCTTATTGTATTATTAACAATGCATGTAGCGAAACGTGCAAAAAGGACGATTATCGCACATAAGGGAACGAATGTCCAGAGAAGGGCATGTTGAGAGTATGTTAGGTTTCCATTGTTGCATATCACATGTGAAGATGGCACCTGAGCCGGAGATACTGTAGTGCTATCCTTGTTCTTCTCTATTCCCCTGGACATTTTAACACCCCACGAATCAGGCGATATGTGAAACTCTCCATGAAAACTGGCATTGTAGTCATGCCTCTCCCATGGGAATGTTTTCCATCCTCCATAGAACCTCAACGCATCTAAATATACTCTTTAAGAATAACTCCAGATAAGTCATGTAGTTCAATCCAAGATATTAATAATTGAGCCAGCGCATGACAAAACCTACAAAATGGCATGTGCGCCCAGCGAAGACTCAGATCAGCCTGGGCATCCGCCCAGTCTGATCAGAGTCTCTTCGTTGTGTGCTCAATGGGTAGCTAAGGACCCAAGCTATCTTCATGCAGACAGCGAAGACTCTAATCAGACTGGGCGAATGACCAGGCTGATCTGAGTCTTCGCTGGGCGCACATGCCATTTTTGTAGGTTTTGTCAGGCGCTGGCTCAATTTTCTTATTCATCCACAAAAATGTCAGATGTCGAAGGCGCCTCAAATAAGTATCAATTACATATAAGCCAGGACAAAGCACTTCTTACAAGACTGCATTTGCACCTAGAGAAGACTCAGATCCGCGCAAACTGATCAGTCTTCGCTTTTTGTCTGAAGAGCCTTCTGGATGCTTCTGTACACACAGAGTGCTCTGCGAAGAATCAGATCAGATTGTGCGGGTGCGCATGCTGATTTGGGTCTACTCGGGCGCACATCCAATCTTCTTGGAAATGTTGTGCCCCGGGTCATATGTAAAAACTTTAAAAAAGACAACACTTGGATATCAACTCTAATATCTGTTTCATAATAAGACACACATTGATTATTTCTTTTGCCTGTTAAAGCCTCATCAATTATAAATATCTCAAGAGAAAGTTTATATCATCAACCAAATTTAAATGTTAAACATCTAACGATTTCGTGACAGGGGTCACCCGTTTTATATGACAAATTATAAGCAAAATGTCTCCTGTTACTTTTAAATGAAGAGGGTATAATTTTTGTTTAGGACTTTATTAGCAACCCGGCAATCATTTCCACTTTAATTGGAAATTCTGTTTTAGTACATGTTTGTTTATTTAAAAATTTATTGTTGTTACCCCTTGTCTTAAAAGCTTAATATCGCCAAGATTTTAAAACAATTTTAATGCCAGTTTCGCATTTTGACTTTGTAACATTGATAAAATTGGTTCTGCAAAAATTTTTTTTATATCGTTCGAAAGAGTTTGCTCATAGTAACACCATCAAAGCAAAGGATTCTTGTTTTACATTGCCATCTTGAAGATACTGAGTAAAGAAAGTTTTTAAAGTCTATATTTTTGTGAAGAAACAAGAAAAATATTATCTATATATCCCTCTACTTACAATACAATAATGTAATAGAGAGTTGAGGAAGTTTCTAATGTAATAAGCACATTAGTGCAGATTTATACATTTAAATGGTTGCTAGAAGTAAGAAACACATAGAAAAGCTCGTTTAAAAACTGCAAAATCTGAAAACTTGCCTATATAATTTGGCAATCAATCAGCGGGCAATCTGATCCATGTTTTCTAAAAGAACGTCTGACCAGGGTCAACATTATTTGACACTATTCACTACATGGTATTTTAGACATATCAACATCTTACATTTAGTAAAACAGGCGTATAGAAATGTTTAGACAAGTATGGTGAGGTGTTATGATGTATGAATACTTAGGATTAATACAGTAATTTTAGATCTTTCACTGAAACTGTAGGTTCAGTAGAGCTCTCCGGGCTCAGACTAGTGGTATCATGATGACGACATAGTTTTCAAATATATTTATACTCCGTTGCACCTTCAATTTCGTCGAAGCATTTTTGTCATGCCATCAGCGAAGGTTCAAAGCGATGGTAGACAGATCATCAATACAGCCCTGAAAAGCTTCTGCAAGAAGAATAAAACGGAAATGCAATAATTCTGAATGCTACCAGCATAAAATTAGCTTCACGCCATAAGTGTTGACAGAAAACGAACGGTTATATAGAAGACAGAAGACATTATAAGCCCTTAGGTTCCGTTTAACATATTCTGTCTTTAAGATTTTGATAGCATAATTCCTGCTACACATAAAAGAGGTTGGCTACTGAGCTCTGCAGACCATAAAATGTCCTTTTGCTTCATATATAACTCATTCAAATGCTCCCTGTGAGTGAAGGGTTGGAACCAGAATTTTACGGTGACTTAGTGTACAGATTTAGAAAAATTGTAGGTAAATCTAACTTTTCCGAGCAATTCAGAAAACTTATTAACCGTTATAAAAGAATTGGCTATAGCCTGGATATTATGCGGCAGACTGCATGCCTAGTTGTCAACCCAATCATTGTTGATGGCTATGCTTCACTCTTTAATTGCACGACGGCGGTTCTGGCCTCAGACTCAATGACGGCCTCTTCCTAAAACATTAACCAGTGGGTTGGGGCTTGACGATATGTCTTTGGCTTGGCCCACCGTGGTTCAACTATTGGTTTTCATTTACTCTGGCATACAGTAGAATTAAGCATGAGTACTCGTCTTTGTTTATTATAGTGATTAATTTGATTTTTGTGTTTTCGCTTTGATGCATTGACTGAGTTGGGAGCCTTTATGCGAACCGAATTTTTATGTGTTTCTGTATTAAGAGTAGCATCGGGACCCAGGGTGAAGTTAGCTAGCTGTAAAAGTGCTTTAAACCCCCCTGTGGTTTGCTCTACTGACCGTTCTAAGGCGGTGGTCCCGGTGTTGGTCTTACTCTTTGTTGCTTTGTGGTTTATTCTACGAGGCGATTTGTTGTATGTCTTTCCATGTGTCATTTTGTTCTTGTGTTTTTTAGTCCTTTTAGTATTGCGATTACCTCGCTTGGGGAAGAGAGAGCTAATCTTAGTGCTTTTCGTACGTTTGTTCTATTTGTCGGTTTCCTCTTCCTCTTGGGGTCCGGGAAGGGTTGCGGTTTGTGATTGTGGCACTCCCTGGACTTTTCTCTTATCTTTATTTTGGACTGTGAGTGAAGGGTTGGATTTCGTACGCATTGCTGCTGATTTAGAGGACGGGCTACATCTGGCTGGTTCCCAACATTGTTTTCAAAGAAATTAACTTTTGTGACTTCCTGTTTGCTTTCCTACACACTGAACCCCTTCTGTAAAACGGACTCCTCCGAAATGGAATAACTTGCTACTCAAGGAGAGAAAGTCGATCCTTTCATAATGTTGAGGGACAAATTGTTATTATTTTTTGTTTTCTAACAGACAGATACAATATCGCCAAGTGCCATCTTGTGCTGATGGTGTTTTCTTCTAAAAGGCCATGATTACGCTGTCATTCTCGTCTTGCTGTTTGTGACCCGTGACATCAATATTGCAAAAGAAGTCCAAGCATTTCGCGGATCCGTCCAGTCTGAGAAGGACTCATTAGACTTTAGATGTAATTAACAATAACATAGCATAATTATTATTATATTCGGTCGTATAGTTTGGAAATTCTTGACTGAGGATGCATACTAAATTCATGCCCGGTTTCATATATAAATACAAACAGGATTCTAAAATTACAAACCCATGCTGTTTGGAATCACAGACAGCGGACATTATGAAATCAGAAACCGGACATAACGACACCACCGGGCATGTTTACCCGTGCCTCCATACAGTATGATAAGGACATTCGCTCTACATATTTGTACAGTATCTCATTGTTTAAGCGGGTGATGGTCACCCTGATCAGCTGTGGAGTTGGTTTTACGGTCCAGTCAACATGTTAAGGTCATATCGAGTCTTATATTTTTCCTCGACAGGCTTAAACCTCTTAGCGGCTAACCAGTACTTGCGCACACACTTATGCACATGTGCCAGTAACTGACAACTGCCCTTCTGAATTAGCGGAAGGGGGAGAATGACCGTAGATATGATGACTTACCTCCACGAAAGCTAAGTGGCCGAGCTGGGATTCGAACTATCGACCCCTGGATCTGCAGTAAGACACCCTACCGACTGCTCTATGGGGCTGAAATCCCTAAATCATCTACAATATTTCCTAAAATTAATGTTAAAAAGTTTGATACCTGAGGTACTGTTAATAAAACCGTTATGGTTATTGTCTGAAAATACTATTTCCAAATGAAAAGTAGATGTTTCGACATTGATACAAATGCTGCTGATTACTTACTCAGTTCAGTTCCTTAACACTTTAGGTTGTTCGGGCACCACTGATGTTGTCACAACCCTTCGTGTCCAAATATACTGTCTTCCGTTGCCCTGAATCTCAAAAACACAAACCTGTCCATTTCTTGAATTGTCTTCCCACCGCTTCATTTGCCTTACTCCCCTTCTTGCTTCTTTGCACAGTTCGCTGCTGAATTGTCTTCGACACGCAAGGGGAGCTTGAGGCGTGGCCATACAATCTAGGTTTCCGCATGTTTTCCATGGCTAGGAGATCATCATGTACTACCATTGTATCCGCAATCCTGTTGCGAACCTCCTCATTTGGCAAATGGTCTTTGTAGCAGACTCCGATAGCTCCTCATCTCAAAACATTGGATTCATTCTTCTTTCAAGTTCTGCTGTCAGGGTCTAGCTCTCACAGGTATAAAGGAAGACAAATAAGATGAGAGTTATTCATACATGAAAATTCAAACCACTCTGAAGGCAGGAGGTACTAATTCATGTACGGGTCGTCCTTATGACATCTCTGGGGCATCCTTGACTCTGTCATGTGAAAAGCTTATTATACATACAAGCTGCCATCAATTGGCATGGTTTATGCTATACTAAGAATTTTCTGATACTGTCAGTAATACTTTACCTTGGAGAATAATACTTTACCCCAAAAAGGTCTCAAATATACTTCATCCCTGAAAGTAGCTATTACGTAAAAGATAGTATAAAAAAATACAATCTGATTTTATAATACAGGTCAGGACAGTTGTAGAAGGACATATGGGGTCTTTGGTGGGAAATGATGGCACTTTTACCGTCATCACTCACTAGCTTTTATTACTGTTCAGGCCCACCACCTGATATCAGTCAGCCCCACCACCGCGGCACCAACATAATTCACTTTTTTTTGAGAACCCCTTTTAAATAATTTGAAAAGGGTTCATTTGCATGCTTTTTGTTTAAACCTCAACAACCCACACGATCAGTTTGAAGAAAGGATACCTACAGAACTGAATTCTAGGATTGACCACCAACTGCAGAAAATTTTATACTTTCACATACGACAACCACCCATTGAAATGAAAACAGTCAAGCCCCACCGCGCCTACAAAAATATAGAAAGCACGCGAATGCACGCACACACGCAATTAACTACACTTTTAACTCATTATTGGCGATAGCACGCGATTTTGGACACTTTAGTCTTACTTTATGGAACGAAATAATCCTAAGAGACATTGTGTACAAAATGTAAGGCAAAGACGTGTTTGTTAAAATAACGTCTCTGTAAATTTTTTTCATCATCATTGATAAAGTCCTAGAATTTTAACTCCATTATGCTCAAACGTAATTTTATTTTTACTTCCAGATCAATAGTACATTCAACAACAGCCGACAAATAAATGCTGTCTTATTGTAACAGTACATATACACGCCAGAAAGTAGGCTGTCTGTTCGTAATACCTCACTGGTTTCACGAGCAAAGCATTCGACAGATGTAAACACCTATTTATACATACTAGGGTTTTTCCAGAATTCTGCTATTATGGCGTGTACTGGATACTGACGTTTTCTGTTGTAAATCAGACGGAATAGATTGAGACGACAATCAAAATATATTTATAATGTACTATTATTAAAATGTATTGGGATATTTGAACTGATTTTAATCAGCATTCTACACGATAAACATTTCTTGCCTGAACAGTCCTAACATTGTTATACTTTAGAACGACTGCAAAATACGGTGCTTTTCGAATAAGTGTTTAATATAAATGCTGATATTTTCGATGTGTACACTGTCCGTTGAACATACCAGTCGATAAGATGCTTAGCCATGGCTTGAATACAACGCGATTGCACGATAGTTTACACTGTGAAAAGGAAAAAAAAAAAAAAAAAAAAAAAGAAGAAACAACATTTAGTGTGTAGCATCAGGTACAACAATACTTTCGACTATCTTTTTTTCAAAACGTGGCTCACCCTCTTTCGTGCTTACAATATGGAGTTCATATTTACATTCCTTCGAGTTCCTTTAAACAATCCATTTTCTGAATTATGCATGAGTTAAATGTGTATTTCTTTTTTTAATATGTTGTATTATGCCTCTTATCTTTGCTCCACAGGTAAACTATATTAATTTGCTTCTGTTAATTTTTTTCTGCTGGGATGAAAAACATGGTGCATGACCTTAAAAGCATCATTTATACGCTTACAATGTTTACAGGATTTGGATTGGTTTGCATTATAGTCGTCAAGTAAAGATAAAATGTTTGAGCTTATTCGATTTCCTGATAATTATGTCTCTGCTTCTCAGATCCGGTATAGGACGGAACCCAGGTCCTACAATGGGTGATTCTTACCGTTTTACGGATTTACTGTCAAGTCTTGGCCTCTTGGTGTCTGGGAAGGGCTGCGGTTTGTGATTGTGGCACTCCCTGGGCTTTTCTTTTACCCTTTTTGGTGCATGACCTTAAAAGATAATTTCTCTGTTGTTTATTATAACATTCAAAGTACTGTGAACAAAGTTTGTTTTATTGAATCCGAACGCTGCAACTTTGATATAATATGTGTTACTGAAAGCTGACTCGATGGAAGAGCCTCAGGCGATATGTTACATTTAAATGGATTCAGTCTGTACAGACGTGACCGCAGTGATGATAACCATGGCGATATCAATGTTTATTCAAAGTATTCTGATTACAGGTGACTTTAACTTGGACACATTAAAACAAGCTTCTAATAGATAGTTAGTCTAGAGCAACTTACTACTGAGCCAGCACATTTCACTGACAGTTATTCGTCTATAATTGATTTATTCTTAACTTCCGACAAAAACAATATCATAATGAATGGAGTAAGTGAGCCATTTTTGGACCAGAATGTTAGGTACCATTACCCCTTATTTTGTACCCTAAAATTCAACAAAGCAGTGACTTCTACACACATAAGGCAGGTATGGTTATACGACAGGGGCAACTATCAATCTATCACGTGAAATAACTGAAACCAATTGGATGTCCTTAAAAACGACGACATTGATATATATGCAGGCAACATAACTGAGCAAATAACCGAATTAGCAAAAAACATATTCCAAACAAAATAATAAAGATACGTCAACCTTATCCTTTATGACTTTCTACTGAAATAAAATGACTAATTAAAAAAATAAAATCACAAACAAACAAAACAAAATAAATAAATAAATAAATAAATAAATAAAATAAAACGTTGTTATGAACTATATAAGACATCAAACAATTCTGAAGACTTCGAACATTATAAAACTACACGAAATAAAGTTACAAACAAGAATCAAAAGGCAAAACAGGAAGAAATTCACAAGCTTGCAAATAGATTAAAAATACTATTGGACACAAAGACTGGTGGAAAACGCTCAAACATTTTATCAAACCAGGGCAGGTATCACACATTTCCCCGCTGAATAAAGATGGAACAATTCATAAACACAAACAAAGATAAATCATACGTATTGAACCAATACTTCACTGAACAAACGCAGTTTGACGAGAGAAATACATCTTTCCTACAGACATCACACATTCCTTCTCATTCCTTGTCTATCGTTCTTACGACTGACGAGGTTGTGTCTACACTAAAGCACTGCAGCTAGGAAAAGCTGTCGGACCAGATTAAATCTATAACAAACTTCTTAAACAGCTCGCTAAGAGTCTTTTAGCTCTCTTACCGGCCTCTTTAACTACTCTCTTAAACGGAAAACTCCCAAATTTATGGAAGCAGGCACATATAAAAGAACGGCCCTTCTTATGTATTTAACAATAGACCTATTGTTCGATTGGCAAAGGTCTTGAAAATCTCGTACATAAACATGTCTTGAAAAACTCGTACACAAACATGTCTTTACCTTCTTTCGTGACCATAATATTATAACAACTTTGCAGCTGGGCTTTGTTCCTGGTGTTTCCACTGTAAACAAACTTTTAGATATTTATAGTACCTTTTGTAAGGCTCTCGATAAGGGAAATGAAGTTTTCTGCGATATTTGTAAAGCTTTCTATAGAGTATGGCACAATGGTTTTATCTTTAGACTACATTCTACAGGCGTCGCTGGATCTCTTTTTCATTGGTTTACAGCCTATATGCGTGACAGAAAGCAAAGCAAAGGGTAGTTCTATCGGGTGCATATTCACAATAGTCAACAATCAGAGCAGGGTTCCTCAAAGATCAATCCTGGGCCTTTGCTGTTTCTTTTATACTTTAACGATATTATTGAACATATTCTTCTGTCAGATTGTTTGCAGATGATACCAGTTTCTATAGTATAAAGGACAATCCAGTTGACGCGTCAAAAAACGCAACACTGATCTTTCAAAAGTACAGCAGTGGGTCACTCTGTGCCTTGTGACCTTCAATCTAACAAAATCAGAATCTAACGCCTTTACTAGAAAACCGAACAAACAACCTCATCCTCCTATAGTAAAGGATCGTCAAATTGTAAAAAAAGTAAATACGCATAAACATTTAGGTATTTTCTTCTCAAATAAAGATACCTGGTATGATTATCTAGAATATGTTAAATCCAAGGCCTGGTCGAATAAATGCAATGAGAACTATAACATTCAAACTTGATAGGAAGTCACTTGAAACTATATATATACTTTTCTTTCATTCGACCACTTCTCGAGGATGAAGATGTAGATTGGGCAACTGTAAACAATATAAAGCAAACGAACTCGAGCAAATACAAAACTGAACGACGCGTATTGTTACAGGAGCTGACCTCTTTTTGTGATACCGATTATCTCAGCTTTAACTACTTTTATACTTGACGATTTAAGCATACTCTCAAGGATTACTTAATAACTCCTAAGGAATTGTACCAAACCTCCATTCCCCGGGGAACCTCTGTTCTATTCTTCTGTACTTTTGTTTTTCTATTTTTCATGTGGTATCGAATAACTTAAAAAACTGAAGATCTCATGTGAACTTAAAATTGTTATATTCTGTTCCCTTCTGTGCTTGCAATATTGGGATAGAGAGCTATATACGTCTGATGACTTTCTTCTAAATTCCATTTGTATGTTAGTATCAACTTGTATTTCATGTAATTGTTGTTTCATGAGATTAATACAAATAAAATATGTAGAGCTTTACCTTAAAAGAACCCCATATATTTTTCATCTGGAACAGCCTTCAGATGTTGTATTCTTGTGTGTAAAATACAGTTTACTTAATACATTTCTCTCTCTCTCTCTCTCTCTCTCTCTCTCTCTCTCTCTCTCTCTCTCTCTCTCTCTGATATATTTTCTGAAACCACTGGGCTAATTAAAACCAACTTTAAGGGGAACCTCCAAAGGATAAAGAAAAATGTTTATCCAAGTTATCCAGGTCATTTGTTGTTCTTCATTAATGCCCCCGCTAGTAGAGGGTGGAGGGGCGGGGCTTTTAGTAGGGATTTCATTATAAGTTTGTCCTACAATTCAGGTTCTTTACCATGGCTTTGCAAACTGAATAATTAAAGTCCCAGCTATTTCTCATACTACAAATGACTGGTGCATAAAAACTTCAAACGTTTGCGGTATATATATATATATATACGAGGGATGTTCGAAATGAATTGCTTATTGTCCTCTAGCTCGATATCCACGTGGGACACGATAAAAACCAATACATACCTGTATAGGGCTATTCAATATCTACACAATGGTATATAAATGTACATGTTAGACTAAGTGTAAGACATAAAATTTGCCATTTGAACACACGCAGTCATTGACCACTGCAGTAAAAATGGTTGGTAGAAGCGTCGACAAAAAAAAGATGAAATACGGGCTTACATCAAAGCTCGCTCAAAACTTGGTTGTTCTTTGAAGAAGCTGATGACTGAAATTTCTACTGCTTTTGGACCTTCTTGTGTGTCTTATGGCACAGTTCGGCGGTGGAAAAAGAAATTTGAGTCTGGTGTAGAGTCCATCAAAAATGCACCGAAATCAGGAAGGCCAAAATCTGCATCTCGTAAAGAAAGCGTTTCCAAAATAAAGGAAATCATTGAAGGAGATGCCAGATTACAATTCGTGATATTGCACGAAAGGTAGGCATATCACTATCAACGGTTTTGAAGAAGCATTTGAAAGTCAGAAAGATTTCTGCTAGATGGGTGCCACATCTGTTGACTGACGAGCAAAAGAGGCAGCGGGTTAAAGTGGCCAAAAAGCTGTTTCAAATGTTTCCAAAATATGACAAAAAGCAGTTTGCCAATGTCGTCACAGGTGATGAAACCTGGGTCCATTATTTTGAGCCCGTCAGAAAGGTTAGCAATAAGATCTGAGCCACTAAACACAGCAAACGCTCAATAATTGCCAAATGTTCTTTGAGTACAAAGAAGGTTTTGTATGCAATCTTCTTCTCTGGTGAAGGAGTCGCAATAAAAGTGCCAGTGAAAAAGGGCAAAAGCATCACCGGAAAGTACTACAAAGACGTAGTACTGAAGAAACTGAAAAAGTATTATCAGGAACGACGCCCTGCCACTGGTTTTAAACATGTCCGTCTTCTACATGACAATGCCCCAGCTCATACCTCCGCAGTAGTTACGGCGTTTTTGAAGAAAGAAAAAGTAACTGTTTTGCCTCACCCCCGTATTCCCCAGACCTTGCCCAATGTGATTTCTTTTTGTTTCCGAAATTGAAAGCATCCTTGCTGGGCGGAAATACCAGTCCCGACAGGCACTTGGATCTGCCATTCATCAGTACCTTATTACTGTGCCTAAATCAGCGTACCGTGACGCCTTCAAGAAGTGGATACATCGGCTGAAACTTTGCATTTCTAGCCACGGGGAGTACTTCGAGGGCATGAAATGAGCACTTTTGGGCTAACTTGAAATTTGAAGTCTCCAGGTAGAAATAAGCAATTCATTTCGAACATCCCTCGTATATATGTGTGTGTGTGTGTGTGTGTGTGTGATATTTATTTCACGGTAAGTTTTTAGATTCTTTGGAACAAAATACTGGGTAGATTCTTCAGACTGTTATTGGGGATATATATATATATATATATATATATATATATAATATATATATATATATATATATATAATATATTTATATATCTTACTAAAAATAAATAGATTGTAAGATTAACCGAGATAACGGTACAGATTAACAGCATGGTTTCAACATTGATCCGTCAGCATATTGCCCACATTGATAGTTTCGATTTGAAATTTAAGGAATTTTGTTTGCTTTTTCTGATTTTTTAATTTAAAAACAATACTTTTTTTAAATTCTCCTAAAGTAGCTGAATATCTTCCTACATAAATTCAGTACCTTAGATAAGCTGCTTTTTGGGGTATTTACCCAATTATAATCTTGAAAAAAAAGCAATTAGAATTAAATCTATGGGGTAAATACCCAATTATCAGTAATTCTTGCGCCCATTAACATAACAGGGTACCCAAAGAAAAAATCCTGATACCCAAATCAATGAGAAATGGATGGGTAAAAATAGCCCAAAATACCCACTTGCTTAAAACCTTATCTAGGGCACTGTATAAATAGATGACGTATAAATAGATCACGTGCACTGGCTCCCGGCTTAGCTGAGCACCACCGTGACATGTCGGATGCAAGCGCTGCCGTAGATTGACCTTACTGACCTTCAAGTTCGTGGGAAATACATATGTAAATCAGTTCATCCAAGTACATTACTGCGACGCAGACGGCTTCTGATGTCTGTCAACAACGAAGCTGTGAACCGAAAGAAAGAACAATGTACATAAAAATTAAAACGTAATGGTACACGAAAGGGGACGGGAGAGGTGATTCACTTATTTCAAACTGTGTGTGTTTGCGGGGGAGGGGGGGGGGGGGTGGAGAGGGGGGGGGCGGGGCACTGGGAAAGTATTCACTTATTTCAAACTGCATTGAAAAATCTAGCCAATAAGTATTTTTATTTTGGTCAGTTCTTAATACTGTCCTCTGAGGTGTAGAGGCCTTTCCTACGAATGGACTCGGGTTTGAGTTTCATTGGTGACCTGTTTGTGTGTGTGTGTGTGTGTGTGTGTGTGTGTGTGTGTGTGTGTTTTAATTTAGTGAACATTTTAGCCGTTGTTTATCGTTATTTCTTTGTTTTACCTTTTACTTTTTTTTTGATATTGTTTAACCTGTTAGCAAAAGCAGTACTTCAGTACGATCCAAATCAAACTACGGAAAATCAAAAACAACATATTCTTGGCAATGGCGTAAAATACTGCCTTTCTTTCTTTCTTTCTTCCATTACGTCTTAACTTCCTAGGAGGACACAGACGGTGCACATCGTACACCCCGGGTTACAGGGTGAAGGCCTACTGTAACCAATTTGTATTACCGTATGGTTCTTTAAACTGCACATGGTGTGACTTTCCCTGCACAGGGGAGCTCCAGTTAACGTCCCGATCCGAAGGACGGCACACTGTTTTCATTTCATGCCTGCAAATGACATGAAGGAAGGCATATTCGGACACCGAAAATTCCCTCGCCTAAGCCTGGGGTCTATCCCAGTACCTCTAGCTCTAGAGGCCAGTGCGCACATTACTGAGCTACCGCGCTACCTAAAATACGTGTTTTTATACGTCTTTGTTATGGGATAAATGTATGCGTTTTGTTGACTAAAATTGAAAGCTAAGTGATGTAAATGTTGCTTTTCACGCACAGTCAGATACTTGATAAGTAACACATTAGAACCAGTCAAGTAATAAACCTTTACCTTTCATACTTAAAATCAGTCAAAACCGAATATTATTTCAATAAAGGAAACAGTTTTGTTTCCATGGCAACGCATTTTTTTTCTTAAGTGATAACTTTTTTTTCTTTCTAAATTGCCATCCAGTACTTCACAATCAAAGTGGTGATAAAAGAAATATAGAATTGCAGTGTAAACAGAATATATTAAATAAAACTATGCGCTTTTATGGGATTAATTCGACATATTTGTTGCCATGGCAACATAAATTTCTGTGTCATGTTGATTTTGTTCATAAATTTGTGTTTCAATATTTAACAACTATAAAACTATCATGCTTTTAATTGCATTGTTCTCAGATTGCTGCCATGACATCTATTAAACACAAACAATTTTACAATACAACATGTAGTGTATTGTTGTTGCCATAGCAACCATTACAATTGTTTTTTCAAACTTATTTTTGTTGTTTTTGAAGACGTCCCATGTTGACATATTTAGAAAAGTGTTCATCAATATATTAAATAGGGCAGAATTTTGTCATTCATGAACCAATCCCTTTTGATTTGTATTCTGAAGTCTTTAGCCTATAGGTGAACTCACAGTATAGGCAGGCTCCATCGTCCACTCTCTTCGAACATCTCAGAAACCGCTGGGTCAACCCAAACCCAAGTTCATATAAAGCCTCTGAGGCATTTGGGAACAAACATTTGTTAAAATGTTCCAATCATGTCATCAGGATATCCGCCTTGCCAATATACATTGTGTATCTTGAGGAGGACAAGGGGCTATTTCTCCACCTAAAAGCATGAATTGGACAAGGGGCCTTGATGACTCTCAATATTAAGTCGTGTTGCTAATATTTAAGGTTATAGAATCCCTTAAAATAGGTGTCGGCCCTTTAACAATGGTTATGGGGCAACAAATGGTCCCATCACATTGGTCCTAGCAGCAACACTGCATATATGAGCCGCCAACAAATCAACAAAATGGCATGTGCACCCAGCGGAGACTCAAATCAGCCTGGGCATCTGCCCAGTCTGATCAGTTTTCATTGTCTACAATTCAATTCTTTTTTTTCCAAAGCAATAAAAGCCTTAGAAACCTTAGCTACTTAGCAGCCCATTGAGTGCACAGCGAAGACTGATCAGACTGTGCGGATACCCATGTTGATCTGATTCTTCCCTAGGAGCCCAGTCATTTTGTTGATTTTGTCATGCGCTGGCTCAGTTATGGTAAAAACCATTTAAATCAGCAGGCCGATTACCTTCGAACCTAATGGCGCAGTGGCTCAGTTACTAGAGCGTCCGGAACCGGCACAGTGGCTCAGTGGTAAAGCGTCCGCTTTGTGACCGGGAGGTTGCGGGTTCGATCCCCGGCCGGGTCATACCAAAGACTTTAAAAATGGTACTAGCTGCTCTTTCGCTTGGCGCTCAGCATTAAGAAAGTAGAGCTAGAACTGGTCAGCTCAGTGTCGGTATAATGTGACTCTGATCAGTTTTCACTGTTTACTCGTAGAAACCTTAGCTCCTTAGCAACAGTGAAGACTGATCAGACTTCGAGGATACCTATGTTGATCTGGTTCTTCCCTTGGAGCCCAGTCATTTTGTTGGTTTTGTCATGCGCCGGCTCAGTTATGGTAAAAACCATTCAAATCAGCAGGCCAATTACCTTCGAACTTACTGGCGCAGTGGCTCAGTTACTAGAGGGTCCGGTTAGCGTCCGGGAAGTTGTGGATTCGATCCCCGGCCGAGTCATACCAAAGACTTTAAAAATGGTATTAGCTGCGCTTTCGTTTGCGCTCAGCATTGAGAAAGCGGAATGGGTCGGTCCGGTGTCGGTATAATGCGAATGGGTTGAATGTCACGTCATGTCTGAGGTGTGATATGTCAGTGAGGCAGCACTGAGCATTGAGCTCCCTGTCACATCCAGACACCGTCGCGATATGACTGAAAGATTATTGAAAGCGACGTTAAGTCTGAAGAAAATAATAATAAAAAATCCCTTTGAACTTTCTTTTTTCAGGTTGAAATCTGTCCGATCGATGGATTAAAATTTAATGTCATACCCGCGCTTGCGCGGGTCCTTTTCTAGTACACACACACACACACACACACACACACACACACACACATATATATATATATATATATATATATATATATATATATATATATATATATATATATATATATATATATATATATATATATATACACGGAATTATTTCGGTATCAGATATAATTACCAAATGGGTCAGGAAGTTCAATTTGATACAAAATTGAGGAAGAAGAGTTCAATTTGAAACAAAATGCTGATGTTTCTGCCATTTCTGCTATGTAAAAATAGCTTAGGTATCAATCTTTAATAATAGGCATACTGATCTTGAACCGTGTCTTGATATGTGCAATGCATTTATGTGAAATGACTCAACGCTGATTAAAATGAGAAAAATGTATTGTTGCGTTCAAGTTGTCATTAAGTTTTGTTTGTTCGATTTATATTGTAGTGCTTTCTTTATAGACACAGCATTATGACATTCTATAAAACTTTCCGTGCACCGAACTACAATTTGTCCCATAAATCTGTCATAACTTTAATGTTGGTGATATGATATGCCCATATGCAGTGCGAGGAACGATCTTTGCAAAGCTATCCTGTTTACCCAACGTTTTAAGTCAGACCGGCTTGAGCTAACAGTGTAGACCATGATCAAAAGCCGCAGAACGCGGCGTCTGATCAGGGTCTGCACTGTTTGCCACTCACAGTTAGAAAAAAAAATGGATTTGTTCTATTTTTAGGATAGGTAAAGAAAGGTGTTAACGTGTCCGGACTTTTAGGGTGCATACGGTCAGCCTGGATAGGGTACATACGTTTTTCGGAATGGTGCTATGGCGATAAAATTACACGGACTGCAACGTGAGAAAAGGTTTTAGAACATCGTTCTAGTTCCCCTTTCCCAGCCACCCCACCCCATCCTACCTATGTACCAGCAAATGCTTTCGTGGATATATACATATTTATAAACAAAATAAACGAAGATACCCAGGAAATGTCACAATCACGAAGCTCTTATTTAAAAAAATGTATTTCATTGTTGAGCCCTTTATATAGTATTAAAGGTTGATACATGTACCTAAAACAGAAATGGTAAAAAAAAAAATTACAGCATTTTGTTTCAATTTGAACTTTTTATAAGGGACTTATAGAAATTTTAAGATTTTTATTTTACTTCACTGCAGCTGGCATTTAGAAAACACGCCTATTCAAATATACTGAAAATTTTACCACCACAAAATGAAAATTGTTTAAATAAAAAATTCTGATATTTTCACATTTCTGCTCAAAACATAGATTATGGGTACCCTTTAGAACCGCCTCAGCGAGGCGGTTCTAACGAGTACCCACAATCTATGTTTTTGAGCAGAAATAAGAAAAATAATGTATACCCCTGTAAACCCTAGTTTTACTACATAAAAGTGGGGTTGAAGGGGGTCAAAATTATGTAGGTATGTTTTCGTGATGGGTGATAAGTGCCGTTGTTTTATAAGCAAATTATTTCCTTGTAGATTTGACACCTTTGCAGAAGGGACTTTCTGTGCAGGAAGGAAACAGAATATCATAATAATTACCTCTCTTATTTAAATGGCGGAAAATATACTTAGCATGTTCAGATCCGTTAAGGTGGTACTAAAGTCAGAGGTTGATTTTTCAAAAAATCTAACTTTTTTTCTAATATGTTTTATTTGAAAGTAGGATCTGTGGCAAATAAGAAAATGATTAAAAAAGTATATGTCGCTGTGCAAAATTTTGCGGCAGCGCCCCAAAAAGAGGGCTGGTCACGTGCACAAATTTCGATTATTTTATTACATGAAAAAAAGCAAAATTTCCTTTAATTAAGCCTCAGATGAAACGAAAGTTGGCAATATGTTGTGTTTTAAAGCTTATATCACATCTTTGATCATATTTCAATAAAGTGAACCAGAAATATCAACAATTTGATCACATTTAAGGGGAAAAATGTGATTTTTTTTTACTCTTACCCGGATCCATATAACATAGCCGACAGAAACAAAAATAATTCAAAACCTAATAATAAAAAAAATCTATTTCTAAAATCTAACTTTTTCTTATACTCCTTCAGATGATAAAACATTTTATTATCTATCAAAAACTGAAAAGAAATTGAAAGGTCGCTGTTGAAATTTTTAAGTTATTTTTGTTTTAGAATTTCCTCCCTTGATCAAAAAAAAAAAAAAAAAAGCACAAAATCACAGATTTTTAGCCTGAGTGACCCAATAGCCTTCATGCACCATCTGATTTTTATCCAGCTGAACTAAGTATTAGATAATCAAAAGAACTAGTTTCGGCTCTTGCATCAGCCATGTTGTATTATACATACAAGAGTTATGGCCCCTGAAATGGTGAAAAATCAATAATTTAACCCTTGTGTACCAGTCATTATTTCTTATCCAGTTTGTACCAGCTTGGTATATAAAGTCTTCAAGTATTATTTGATTTCATCAAACTGCACCAAGTATTAAATAATCAAAAAACAACAACAACAAAAAAAAAAAAAAAAAAAACAACAACAACAAAAAAAAACCCTGGTTTCATCTCTTGAACCAGCCATACTCTATAATATACATAAGAGTTATGGCCCCTGAAACTATGAGAAAAACACTATTCTTTACATACTGTATACACTTAAGTCATTATTTATTATCTGATTTGAATCAAATTGGAAAAGAAAGGTTAGACAGGCTAAAGTTTTTGTATTTTCTCGAATCTGCCATAACAAATTAACCCTTGAAGAGTTGTGACCCCTGAAATAGGAAAAATCTCAGTGTTTAAACTTTTGTAGAGTTTTCTATTGATCATCTGAATTTTGCAAAACTAGGGAAAAAGTTAGATGACCACAAGATTCTGTATCATTTTTCATTTTTTAGTCACATGATGCATGCCATAGTTAAGCCCTGCTTGAATCAATATGATATCATTTTAAAAAATCATTAATTACAAGCCTGTACATTGTTAACTCCCTGTTACCCCAATGATATATATAGTAACTGGGGTACATGCAGGTACACATTATAAGGCGAACTTTCATGAAGCTTCCTTATTATAAGCTTAGTTCAGTTTTTTTGCAAATCTGTGATTTTTTTTTCACTGAATATTATTTTTACATTAATTATTTGGATATACAGGCCTGCGCAAACAGTGTAGGCCCAAATCAGATGCTGCAGAATTCAGTTCAATTCCTCTCTGCTGCACCATACATTTGAGTATTATTTGTATCCATTCCATTTCAAAATGTAAAACATGTGTCTAGCAAGAAAAAATACTGGGCCTTATTTGAAAGTTATACTCCAGAAGACAAATGTAGCCTTTTCTTGAAAATAAGAATATTTTCTTCGTAATTTCTATCAGATAACTTATCTATACATTCCTTGCATTCATTCATTTACTTGGCAAGAAATAGAAACTAACTGCTGAAATATTTTAGAAAATGCATACTTAAGTGTGTTAAATGAGTGGACATCAAAAGACAAATATAATGATATCTTGCAAAGCTACATTTTTGGGGAATATTTATTAGAAGATAACCTATTCAGCTGAATATTACTGGTATTATTTCATCTTATAATGTAACTCATATAACTTTATAAGAACAAAGTACAGGGTTAACTTTATATACTTACACCATAGGTGGCTTAATAAATGTGTGAAAATCTCATGACACTGACTAAATAAGCTGTACCATGATAGCTGTATTGTGATATACATATTCTGGCATATTTCCATTATAGACAAACAATCATTTTGAGGCTTTCCTGTGTTCATTTCATTTGGAGAGTTATGTTCTGTATAAATATAACCAAATAATATCAAAATACAGGGTTACTCTTCAAAATGCAAACTTTGGTTACCTTAGATAAGTGGGCAGGGTCACTCAAACTGATAAATCTGGACACAATATTATGTGATGTGACACTTTCTCTGATAAGTTATCCATCTTAGGTTTCTGTATGGTTATTTTCTTTGGAATTAAAGTAAACCATGATATAGCTACCAACAAATAAAAACAAAATTAAGAGCATCCCTTTAAAACTTAAGGTTTGGTTACCTCAAATAAGTGGACAGGGTTATTCAAATTGGTGAAAGTGGGCAAAATACTATATAAATGTTAACACATAGGAGTGCACAATTATCCAGATCAGGATTAAGATAATATCTTTTCCAAAGAAATAACCACACAGAATTCTCATCTGGATAATTTGATCATACCATTTTAAACTATATCAATTAACAAGTACATTTACTGCTTTCCAATGTTTTGGCTGGTTAAATTAAGTTGTCAGACTGGTCGCAAGTATGTGTGTGTGCAGTTTTATGAAATTATCTCTCTGTGTGTGTGTGTGTGTGAGAGAGAGAGAGAGAGAGAGAGAGAGAGGTGGCACTGAGATGGTGGGATTCAAAATTAATTAATTTTCTTGGTATTATTTCAGCTAATGAATTGTCCTGACATTTTAAATGGGCACAGATACAGAATTTTAAGCAATTATGTGTTCAAATGAGTACACACATACTCCTTTTTTTTTTTTTTCTATCTGCTGTCAGACCTTACTGAGAATGACAAAACTGCAACTCAATCAAATATCAAGTGTAGTGAACACTTGATATTTGATTGAGTTGCAGTTTAACATATAGAGAAAATGCCTCCAAATTTGTGGGATTTTTACCCGGAGCTCTGCCTTGGAGGCGTCAGGCAGCCCATCAATTTCGCCAGCCCCGATGGGCGGGGGCCGTGATTTCTCAATACACGATAATATGTGTATGCCGGTAATAGGTACCCGGAGTGACAATACACACTCGTTCGCATACCGGAGATGCATTTTTCTGCTTCAGAAAATTTCTAGAGAACTTAAAACAAAATCCTGTCTTTCAATTTTTGTCTTTTGCGAGCCTTCACATTATGAATTGGAAAATATAGCCAAAAAATAAATAAATAAAAATAATCCAAGAAACGTTCAGCGATCAGTGTGTCGATTTATGGCGTCATAAAAAAAAATTTTATTTCCATATTTCAGATAAAAATGCAAGTCTATTTCATTTTTCAAGACAATGTGCTAAATTGTAATTGAAAAAGATTTACACTGCTGTCGGCCTATTCAGCGCACCTAAGGATTTGAGCTGAATTTAAAAAATGTTCGCTAGACCAGTTTTAATCTTTAAATGTACTAGAATGAAGAATAATTTATTATAAACAAAACAAGTTTATTTTCATTTAATTTCTTCTTCAAATTTAGCAGATAATAATCCCTCAACTTCATTACCCCTTGTTTGTGTGTCATAAAAAATGTCTGCCAATGTCGCGCACCTGTTAGAAGTTTGCCTGTTGCCTTGGATATAAAGAATGTTTTTAGATTTAAAGATGCATTTCTATGATCACTAAGCAATTCAGAATATATTTGTGCCATTTTCAATGTTCACACTGACAAAAACACCTTTTAAATTTCACGTTCAGGGAAAAGGGTCCTTTGGTTTTAGTGAAAACAACATTTTCCTCATTATTTTGAAATAAACTCCTGATTCCCCAAGCAAATTGTAATGGCCATGTACCTTTTGATATGTTTCATCACATACGCCCACAAAATGATACTTTGGAATTTTTTTGGGAGAAAATATTTGAGTGAGCAGCATTGGCAGATGCGCCACATTAGGCTACACGGCTGTAAATAACTTCAAAAACCAAATGTGTTTTGCATTACGACATGTTGTTACCTCCCGTGAACAGAACAGAATACGATTTTTCCTCTGACTTTAGTACCACCTTAAGTCACCTGTTGATGTTTCTTTCAGATTTAGTTTCCGTTTGGCTAACAAAACCGAAGAAAATTCCACCGCACTAAACTAATGCTTTCATGACACTATATCAAGACAAATGGCAAATAAGACAAACAATAGGCAAATGATGCAGGCTCAGGTTAAATGCCACAGAACGGAGTAATCAGGGTGTACACTGTTTTAAAATGAAACCTTAAAATCTGCAAACTAACATAAAAAAATAAAATAAACCAGATTCTCCTTAAGTTGAAATGGACCCAGCGGGCACATGACGTTTAGGCAACGTCGGCTCAACGTCGATGCAACGTCATGACGTTGCATCGACCTTGAGGCGACGTTGTATTAACGTCATGTGCCTGCTGGGGACCTATCGAAAGAATGTGGTAGAAATTTCCACTATAAAAAGGCATAAATACTGTTCGCTTTACTCTCTCGTCGATCCTCAAGGATCATATTTCACAATAATATATGTTAGTGTATATGTTATTTCACGCTTCGTCTTTTGATTCAACTTTTTTCACTATCTATTAACAATTATTTAATATTTGATACTGATGACATTTCCTTTAACAGAATTTCATTCTTTTAGTGACTGCATTACTTGACGAATTCAGCTACACCATGAAATTAAACTCTCGTTAAACTAAAGGTCCAGTCGATAGAATCTATTAAACTGTTACTTTTGCTTTGACTCTAGAATATGTTTTATATATATATATATATATATATATATATATATATATATATATATATATATATATATATATATATATATATATATATCAGACCTGTGTTAGGCAATCACCACAGGGAAAGTAATACAGTGGTGTTTGCTTACTACAGGCCAACGTACATTTAATTGACCTTTACACGCTCGTAATCCCGATATTTGCGCAACGGTTCGATTCTGTTACTACGGTGCTATAAAAGGTGAACCGTCGGACGAGGTGAGTATGCATTTTAGACAAACATCTGACTTAGGCAAAATCCAAGATTAATCTCTTTTATGCAATATCTTAAGAAAGAACACTCGTAGGCGTACCTGCACTCGCTTTAATAACAGAGATACAAATGTTTTATACATCTGTGTATCTATATTCCCCACGGAATTGAAATAAAATTACCGTCATAAATAGGGTTTATTCATGTCAGAGTCGCATCAAATGCAAATAGTGTTGCAGATTACATAATTCTATGTCTGTTTGTACTTAGTCTGCCATCCATTCAGCTTCTTTTCCGTAGCACCAAGTAAATGCCCTTTCATTCACATTAATTTTAATGATGGGTTTCATGTGAACATTTATCCGAAGCAATGATAGCGTTTTTGAAGAAAAAAAAAAAAAAAAAACCTGCAGGTACATATTATTCTGCAGTATCTAAGAGTGTAATCTGTCAACAGTTAATTTAACATGATTACTAAGACTGTCTGCTATTTATTTCATCTCCACATTCAGTAACTGGATGAATACTCCACCGTAGTTGCATTCTCAATCACTATCCGCTTATACCTTATATACATTTATACAATGTGGCATTAACGTCGATGTAAAGTCTTCACGACGTTTTTAACGACGTTAATTCGATGTTTTATTTTATTGTTAGCGGTGAAATCAGTGTATATCTGATGAAAATAAAAGTGGTATCAATCACGAGTGAATTGATATCGTATCATTTCACTAGTGACTGATACGATTTATATTTTCACTCCTCGCTTTGGACGACTTCGGTCTTCTTCATTGTTTCAGAAGTGGATGTTACCTCCACTTCAGATTTTTGAACACCTCTACCTTCTTTGTTTCTGAACTAAACTATTAAGTGTTGGTATGCATTTTCTTAGTTAGAAAGTAAGGAACATTTTGGTATCATGTTTATTTTGATTTGTCGATTTTTTTTTTTTTTTTTTTTTTTTTTTTTTTTTTTTTTTTGGTCTCTCCAGCGTTTCACAATTTAAGCACTGAACGTCGATGCCATGACGTTCATGTTTTTGTTTGGTGACGTTAGTTATGACATCAGAAACGCGCATTGGCGTGTAAACAATAAAATAAAAAGAAAATTTACTCTTTTTCAGTGAATACTATAAAATTTTCATCTCGTGTAATGAAAACATTCAATTTTTTTTCAAAATACTGATGTTTTCATTTCACTCGATGACAATATTTATGGTATTCACAGCAAAAGAGTAAATATCCTCTATGTATAAACGTCACGACGTCGATAGAACGTCACGACGTTGCATCGACGTTAATTAGATGTTTTAAAAACGCCCAGATATTTAAATTACATGAAAGAAAGTACGGGTTTATTTCTTATGCAGCTGTAATGAAGATAAATAAGTTCTTAAAAGAGAGGTCATCCAAAAGCAAATAACACAAGAGATAAACGAAAGTAGCGGTCTCAGTCTTATTGGGTTTGTTTATGAACAGTAATACAGCATACAGCACTGCTCAGTCTTCCTGTATGTAACCCCTGTTTGAACGATAATCTATTTAAAACATTTATCCAAATGAGCTCAATAATCCAAATGATCAGAAAATATAAACAAGAGGGCCAAGATGACCCTGTATCGCTCGCCTGATAACCAGACAAGTTTCGAGTCAATTGGCCATTCAGCTCAAAGTTCAATATAGATTTTCAAGGTAGTGGTCATCTTGGATTTCCAATCAGAACTATTTTAGCTACTTTTGATCTACAAGTCACCTCGTTACTTCAATGAAGTTTCGAATCAATTGGCCTTTTGGTTCTGGAGAAAAAGTTCAAAACAGATTTTCAACCCGGCTGCTAGTGCGACCATCTTGTCACCCAATACTTCCTGTTAAGTTTGGAGTCAGTTGGCCTTTCCGTTCAGTAGAGGAAATTCAAAATAGATTTTTAAGATGGCGACTATGGCTGATCAGTTCAATTTTAGATATTTTTTATCTACAAGTCACCCAGATACTTCCTACCAAGTTTCAAGTCGATTGGCATTTGGGTGCAGGAGAAGAAAGTCAAAATAGATTTTCAAATAGGCGGCCATGGCGGCCATCTTGGATTTTCAATCGGAAAAAATTTAGCTATTTTCTATTGGTCTCTCAGTTCAAGAGAAGACGTTCAATATAGATTTTCAATATGGCAGCTGTGGCGGCCAACTTGGGGTTCCGATCGGAAAGATTTTAGCTATTTTTGATCTACAAATTGCCCCTATACTTCCTGTTTAGTTTTGAGTCAATTGGCCTTTCAGTGCAGCAGAAGAAGCGCAAAATAGATTTTCAAGATGGCGGCACTTTTGGATTTCTGACCGGAACGATTTTATTTTTAATCTACAAGTTACTCCCGATACTTCCTACCAAGTTCAGGAGAAGAAGAGCAAATTAGATTTTCAAGATGGCGGCCATAGCGGTTATCTTGGATTTTCGAGCCGAACGACTTATACTTCCTAACATGGCTCGAGTCGACTGACCTTTCGTTTCAGGAAAAGAAGTTCAAAGTAGATTTTAAAGATGGCCGGTTCTTATCAAAACGATTTTAGCTATTTTTTATCTGAAAGTTACCATGATACTTCCTACCTAAAGTCTCCTAGCTTTCGGTTCATGAGACGAAGGGCAAAATAGATTTTCAAGCTGGCCACTATGGCGGATAATCAGATCGGAACTATTTGAGCTATTTGTAATCTTCAAGTTGCCCCGATACTATCTATCAAATGCCGAGTCTATCGACTTTTCGGTTCAGAAGAAGAAGCGCAAAACAGATTTTCAAGATGGCGGCTATGGACCGACCAGAATAATTTTAGCTATTTTTGATTTGCAAGTGCCCCGATACTTCCTACAAAGTTTCAAGTCAATTGGCCTTTCGGTTCAAGGGACGAAGGGCAAAATCGATTTGCAAGATTGCCACCATTTTGGAGTTCTAATCGGAACAATTTTAGCTAATTTTGATTTACAAGCTGCCCAAATATATCCTACAAAGTTTCGAGTCAGCTGACCTTCCGCTTCAGGAGAAGAAGTGCAAAACAGATTTACAAGATGGCCGCAATGGCGGCCAGTTTGGATTTACGATCGAAACAATTTTAGCTATTTTTGATTTGCAAGTTGCCCCGATACTCTCGACAAAGTTTCGAGTCATTCGGTCTTTCGGTTCCGGAGAAGACGCGCAATAAAGATTTTCAAGCTGGCGGTCATGGCAGCCATTTTGGATTTCCGATCAAAACGATTTTTAGCATATTTTGATCTACAAGTCCCTCAATGTTGCCTACCAAGTTTCGAGTCAATTAGCCCAGGGTACGTAGTAGGAGGAGTAGGCTTTTAAAGCAAATTGTTGATGCCGATTCGGTTCAGGAGAAGAAGCGCAAAATAGATTTTCAAGATGGCGGTCATGACAGCCATTTTGGATTTTCGATCATAACGATTTTTAGCATTTTTTGATCTACAAGTCACCCCAATGTTTCCTACCAAGTTTCGAGTCAATTAGCCCAGGGTAGTAGGAGGAGTAGGCTTTTAAAACAAATCGTTGACGCCGAACGATACACATTTGTACGACGCACGACGGAAATTGATTGACCACAATAGCTCACCTTGTGCTCAGGTGAGCTGACAACACTAAAGCGAGACTTTAAAATAGCTTCAGAAAATGGTAATCACGAAAACCCATGACATTGCAAATTTTCATTATAATCTATATTTATTATTATTTTTTCAGTACTAGAGTTTAATTGATTTATAAAATATATAATAAAGCTTCAATTCTTTGAAAACTCAGTCTGATCAATTTTACCATTCCACGCCCATTTTAGAAAGGCGATAATCCCTTAAGAGTTTGTCAGTTTGAAATGTAGTCTGAAGACTCGTTTATGTTAAAAGCGCATGGCTGCTGATAGGTTAACTGAGCCACGCCATACTTAAAGGTTATTAAGGGGAACTGATACACTTTCAAGGGTCACAACGGTCAAAATTGTTTTATTTCCTCATGTAAAGGAGTCTATTCTAAACGGAAAGAATTTGGTCCCTCTCACTCCTTTTAGAATGAACCAGTTTTCGGAAGGAAGATGTTGTGCAGGAAAGCAAACAAAAGTTGTCCTACCAAGTGTATCCATTCACCTTTTCACATCTGCTAAAAACACTGACCAGGGCCCAGTTGTTCAAAGCGTCGTTAGCTTAACGAGCTCGTTAAGGGTTATTTCGTTAACTGTTTTAGTGCATTCAATATACAATATTCTGATATTTTTTGCTGAAAAAATGTGAGTAGCTTTTGCACTGCAAAAGCTACTCACATTTTTTCAGCAAAAAATTTCAGTATATTTGCGTATCACTTGATGTAAATTTTAACGAATCTTTAACTAACGATATCGTTAGTTTTGAACAACTGGGCCCAGGCTGTGAATCCGTATTTAGATTGGCATGCACAGAAAAACTGATCATTTATAGTATACTGGGAATTTGTCTATTTGTCGTCTGCTGAATTAACCAGAGATTAAAATAGAAAAGCAGAAAAGATCGGTAATACATTCTGTAATATCAAAAGTCACGTCTGCACTTCCGATGCTGAAAAGAAAGAGGTAACTAATTGGCTTCTGATTGACTCGATTTAGCTTCAGATTATTTATTTGGTGCCGACAAATTAAGATAAAAGGACGGCGTATATTCCTGAACAGCATTAATATAAAAAAATCTAAAAGGTTGCCTTAGGAAAGAAAGAACACATAAAAGACCGAAATTCAGAGACCCGATTTTATATAGTTTCTTCATATGCAGCTATATAGTTTGCGAGGCTGCATACGCCCTCCGCCCCCCCCCCCCCCCCGCCCCTCCAAACCCCCTCACCCAGCACCGCCATAAGCTGTATTCGATTTTCAAAGTAACAAGCATAGGCTCAATGATCCCAAAGGAAATAAAAATAAATATATAAACTGCATTATGGTGAAGTACGGGGAGACGTTTAACGGCCGCCACATGGCACTTACATCAGCTGCAGTTCAGAAAAAATAAAATCCAAAAGGTTGCCTTAGGAAAGAAAGAACACATAAAAAATGAAAATCGGAGACTAGGTTTAATTAAGTCTCTTCATATGCAGCTATGTAGTTTGCGAGGCTGTATACGCTCCCCCCCCCCCCCCCCCCCCCCCCACCAGAACACATAAAAAATGAAAATCGGAGACTAGGTTTAATTAAGTCTCTTCATATGCAGCTATGTAGTTTGCGAGGCTGTATACGCCCCCCCCCCCCCCCCCCCCCCCCCCCCTAGCACCGGCTAAATTCGGACAGATAATACTAATCAAACAGTATAGAGCAAGATAAGACGATCAAGAACGCAATGTCTGACCAAGGATCTTAACTTCCTTGTTTACCACTCATCCAACATATTTAAGACACGGTAACAACTAATACAATGAACCTGCTCTAACACCAGTACAGTAATATCTTAAAAAATACCGTACTGATTCAAATTTGTATTTTGATAAGCAGGCCTGAGCAAAGAGTATATACCCAGATCAAAACACGGTGTCTGTTCTGGCTCTTCACTTGTTGGCACTCATCGACACATCAACAGATAGGGCAGATAGGGCAAACACGAATCACAGAAGATTACTTTGGCTTTTGTCGAAAAGATTTTAACACACACACACACACATGCACGCACGCACACACACACATACTGTATATAGAACTGTTTTCAAACAGCAGAGACCCGAATCAGACGCCGCATTCTGTGTCTCCACTGTTTGTCAATGAGCCGCCAGACTAAAATGAGTTAATAGCATAAGCGAACCTACGCTTTTAATTGGTTTGTATAAATATGAACTCTTTCCGACCAACAGTCTTTTTATTTCTTAAGAGCAACTTAACACCGATACGATCTGCAAAAGAGAAAACTAAGTTGACATATAGTAAAATCTTTGTGCCAGCTGTGTCACACTGCCATTTTCCCTTCAGCGAATATCACATATGCGGACAGCTTGAATTCGACCCAACCTTCATATACAGAATCTGGTCCAGGTATTTATTTTTCTTATTACACAGTGGAAATCTGTATCTTGTAAACTTTTTTAGAAATCTGTATCATAAATCATATATAATAATTATACTACAAATCTTTACTGATCGCATATGTAAAACCGTGAGTTTCTGCACCTTGGGGTTGGAATTATATTTCAAAAGTGCCGCGTCCATCTAAAGGAGAAGTTACGAGGAGCGAAGGTTCTGACCATTCGGCGTGTTCCGTTTTCTTTTAGGGAATCCTTGTTCACTGGAGAAAACAACTGGAGAAAAAAAAACGAACTTGATAAGGCATGGCAAGTGAACATTGTGACGTGAGCGTTTGCTGTTCGTTGTTGGCGTACCGGTTAATCGCCCTTTGCGAGTGATGCGGTGCTAATGTGGGTGAAATTCAAAGTGGCAGCCCCAATTGTTACCACTTACTGTTTTATGAATAGAGAAGTAAATATAATCCGTCTAGTTTTAATAATATAGGGGAACGATAAATTTATTCAATTTTCAACTGCTTTTTACCATTGTGTGCTCGATTATTAAATGAAATTAAAGTCTGCGGAGAGCAAAATTAGCAATTATATGAAAATAAATATTTGATTGTTCAGCTTATATTAGTTTCGATATTAAGATATATTTGACAGATGGGTTTAAAAATTCTTTGTTGTCTGTGGTATTAAATGAACTTTCACGTGCAATGGAAATCCCGTGAGCTTTTTTACTTCTGAACGGGGCCGTATATTACTGATATTAAATACTAGCCCACCTAAGACCACAGTGAGAAATAGATTAGGCTCAAACTGCAACTCCTTTCATGTTAAACCTCTTCAGAAAAGAGGTCATTGTTCTTAAACGTTTTAAAAAAAAAGTATAATCGAGACTTGTTCTTGCTGTATAATTCAAATTCTAAGATGTCAGTCAGCAAGTTGGTAAACAGTATTAATTGTTCACGTAATATCGTAATATGTTGGCTAGCTATGGGGTATTAAAGAACAATGATCTTCGGTCTGGAACTGTACTATTCTTGCTATTTATGTAAGCAAGTTATTCAACCACTATAAGTCTTTCAGACGTTTTAAAGAACGCAATATGTCTATCGCACCTTGTAGAATGTTCCACTTTTGATGAGGATGAATGACCATACAAAACCAAACGCATATATATATATATATATATATATATATATATATATATATATATATATATATATATATATATATATATATCCCACACAACATTACTACAACATTTACTTACTTGAATGAAACAGTCACTCACGCATGTGTGCAAACATGTACTGCTTAGAGGAAAGATAATTTCAATTATCCTGGGCAGAGCACATAGGAAACAAAGTCGGGGTCCTGGCCAGGAAAGTAGGTTTTCGTGGAGAGTATTTGGTTGAGATTGAGTAATGTTTAGTACCTGTCTGCTGAACATAATAGCTGAGAGTTTAGAATAAAACTGTAAATGCCAATAGAAGACTGCAGTTATGAAACGTAGCTCTCACAAACTGCCAAAAGACAATGGAAGAATATGGGTTTAAGAACATATATCAACAATCGACTGTAAAAGCTGTTACGCTCGAAAGCGGTCAGGACGGAACGAGGGTGACTTCCTATTGATTAAGCTCCAGGTTGGGTAACGCCTAACTGTATCACTGCACAGAAACTCTGAAACCGTTATTTTTTAAGATATTTGTACACACATAAATGTTATTGTCATTTTGATTGGACTTTCCAGTCAACATTCTCTCTAAATGAATGGAATACTGATTATTGAATGTTGTTGTTGTTGTTGTGCGGATTTTTAACGCTACCAGGCATCCGAGGCACATGGAGGCAGCGGCGATTGTTATGTGTACATGTATTTGTACAGCCTTGCTTTCATGGATCACCCATGCACACTTGGTGCCGCTGTCTGTCACCAAGCGCCACCCTGTCCACTTTATACTCAACCCAGGGCACGTCGAGTATGAGCTAGGCGTACTAATGGTCTAAAAATTATCTCGACCCCAGCGGGATTCGAACCCACGATATCCCGTATGAAAGTCGAGTGCACTAACCACTAGGCCACCCAGTCCACGGCATATTGAATGTTAACATGCTCAACATTAAAGGGGAACGCAACCTTAAAATGTATTGTGCTTTAAAGTAAAGAACTTTATAAACAATGAATTTTGACACAAATTTGATCAAAATCGGTGGGAAATTAAGTAAGTTACAGACAATTGAATATTTTAATATTGGTGGAATGGGCGCCGCCATTTTGAATATTTAATGCGGTTTCATAAAAATTAAAATTCGTTTTAGAAAGTTAGTTATTCTCATAAAGTTGGTTTATTTTGATTAAAATGATTATTTGTCACTAGAATTTAAAGATTATAAAAAATCTGTAGCAAAATTATTCTTAAAAACCCTCTATAATTTGGTTTTGCATATTTTATTTGGGCTGTGTGACGTCACGAAGCCTACAATATGGCGGCATCCATGACAACCATTTTAAATATATATTCAAACCATCATAACTTCCTTATTTCTAGGCCGATTTTGAAAATTCCTGCATCAAAGTAAATGGCTTGTTAAGCACTTTACTCCAAGATAAACTTACTACTTACGAGGTATATTACGTTCCCCTTTAAAGATTTATGGGTTTATAAAGCATTTAGTATTTTCACGGATGGCCGGTATGTATTATCTAAATAAACATCTGATTTAGCAAATATGCAGCTGGTGTAATTGTCTCGGCCTTAACCTTTACCTATCCTGGACTAAATCAGCAGACGACAAATTGATATTTTATTTTACTTTATTTAGAAAACAGGATTTGACATTTTATGCAAGTTGTCTCCATTGGAGACAATTTGCATGAAATGTCAAATCCTGTTTTCTGGGAAGGGAAAAGTAAGAAAACTATTTCAATATGTCGTCTCCTGAAAATTTTACACAGAGTGCTAAGTGTTAGTCAGGTATGATACCGCTAAAACGGAAACAGAAAAGAAAATCAACTTTTACTTTGTCGACTTTTGGTTTGGTTTGTGTTGAGGTTTTACGGCTTAGTCAACCCATTAGGGTCATGTCGAGCACGGTCAGTTTACTTTACTACACTTTGTTCCTGGACAGGCTTAGTCCTCTAAGCGGTTAATCAGTACTTGTGCACATTCTTTCGTCAGAAACTGACAACTGTCCTTCTTGAATCAGCGGAAAGGAGACAATGACCGCAGAAAATATTTCATGATCAATCTCCACAAGAGATGTTGTCGGATCCGGCGGGGCTCGAACCCGCAACCTCCTGATCACCAGTCGGACACGCATCCGACTGAGCCACCAAGGCCGGCTTTTGACTTTAAAAAGGCGCATGAAAGCATAAAAAGGCCTCCATTATTTACAAAATTAAACTAATTGGGTTTAGGTTGGAATATATTTCAAGCATTACTATTCATTTACTAAGATGTTGATTGCCGTGTAAGATTAAATGGTTACGTTACGGTTCCCTGCAGACTGGGGTCTAAAGCAAGGATGCAATTTGTCGCCCACTCTGTTCAAACTTTTCACAAACGACCCAATGACCTGGTGTCCAGAAAAATCTGCGTTAAACTTAGGAATCATTAAAGATGGTGAAAAGGTGGCGACCTTGTTATATGCTGGGCCTCAGACTCAATGACAGCTTCTTCGTAAAACTTTATCCAGTAGGTTGGGGCTTGACGATATGTCTTTGGCTTGGCCCGCCGTGGTTCAACTATTGGTTTTCATTTACTCTGGCATACAATAGAATTAGCCATGAGTGCTCGTCTTTGTTTATCGTAGTGATTAATTTGATTTTTATGTTTTCGCTCTGATGGATTGACTGAGTTGAGTTTATACAAACCGAATTTTTATGTATTTCTGTATTACTGACCGTTCTAAGGTGGTGGTCCTGGTACTCTTTGTAGCTTTTTGGTTCCCGCATTGCTTTCTGTTTTTTATGTGTTGTGATGCTAGCATTGTGGTCACCGTCTTCAAACGCTGCCCACTTTGCTTTCAGTTTTACTAGTTGTGTTGTGATGCTAGAAGTTCGGTCACCTTCAACAGCTGCGCATTTTGCTTTCTGTTTTACTAGTTGTGATTAGAGTGGCGACGGGACCCAGGGTGAAGTTAGTCGGCTGTAAAAAGTGATTTACCCCCCCCCCCCACCCCTGCCCCACACACACACCGGTGGTTTATTTTACTGGCCGATCTAAGGCGGTGGTCCCGGTGTTAGTCTTACTCTTTGTTGCTTTGTGCTTTATTCTACGAGGCGATTTGTTTTAAATATTGCCTTGTGTTATTTTGTTCTTGTGTTTTTCAGTCCTTTTAGCATTGGGGAATATTGAGCTAATCTTAGTGCTTTTCGTACGTTTGTTCGATTTGCGCTTGTTTGGTGTTGTCTGTTTCCTCTTCCTCTTGGTGTCTGGGACGGGCTGCGGCTTGTGATTGTGGCACTCCCAGGACTTTTCTCTTACTTTTTTTATTACGTGAGAACGAAGATGATATGTTGATTATTTAAGACGCGCTGCACATATGGTGTAATGTTAAAACATGAAAAATCACAAAATTTTCATTCCAGATCTAATTTAGCCATTAGAACAAATTATAACGTTGGTATAGTCGAAAAGGCTATTGACGATACTAAGCAGTATACGTATCTCAGTTTGTTGCTGTCAGAATACAAGGATTTCATATTATAATATCATTGCGATGTCGCAACGAAACGTTAGGGCTTATTATTTCAAGGCTTTTGGTGGTTTACCATATAATTTCTTTACGAAAATGTACGATTTAATTGTGTATAGCACAATCAGTTATGGAGCAGCAATCTGGGGTGATAGAACTTTTTTCCAGTATGTCAGCAGTTCACAACAGAGCAGCAAGATTTTTTCATGGGAGTGGGACGAGATATACACCAAACTCAGCAGTAATGGGAGATATGGGATGGACGAATACCGAATCAAGACAATAGGACAGTATCACTTATTCCTGGTATAGGCTAAGGTCAGTGGAACAAATTTGTTTAATTTATAAGACTTTAAGTGGTCTTACAGGTATGGATATAGCATATGCAGAGATTGGAGAGTACGGATAAAGAAACAGTTTACTAACTGTGGACTTGAGAACAGTCTTATGGATGTAAATATTATGGGTGAAGCGTTTATAAAACAGAATAAGTGATAAGCTATTTGAAGATGTTACAGCTAAATAGAGAGAAGACTTGGATAGAAATATAGCAGTATCGGGGGATGGTGGTAGTAAGTGGAGAACTTACATATTATTCAAACACATCTTCAATATGGAAAAGTACATCCATGCTGTACGATCGAAACAGCATCGTAGCCTATGAAAAATTTAGTTTCAGAGTTGTCCCATTGAGGCATGAAACTGGTCGATACGAAAGGTTACAAATCGAAGAGATGCTGAATCAGAAGAACATGTACTACTTTCGTGTACCCTGTATGATGACTTGAGATATAAATTATCTTTTTTTTTTTTTTTTTTTTTTTTTTTTTTGTTTATTTTTTATTTTCAAACATAATACACATAATACATACTTATCATTAACTTTACATTGCCGACTGTTTCATTCGATGTCAAAATTTGTACGGGGAGACTTTTTACGGCCGCCACATGGCACAACACCAGCTACAGTAGAGTAAAATAAAAGTCAAAGTAAAGTGATAGCGGATGATTCGCCCTGAATCCCCATTGACGAGCGCCAACATGCGCAGGGATCCAGGGAAAACACTCGCGAGTAAATTGCACATATGAACACAGTCAAGACTTTTAGCTTCCCCGAGAATGAAAGAAAGAACACTGAAGCACTAAAGGTTCAGAATGCTTCGATACGACCAAAAAGGACGGACTATCACCAAACAGTATCAGATATATTGATAGTTAATTTAATAGACATTATAATAAAAAAGTAATAAAAAAGTCAAAAGACTCAACTTGCAAAATCGCACCACCAGCAGAAAATCGACCGATTCGACCAAATGAAAGAGTGCCCTATAATCGCCTTGTGAGTCCGTCTGTTCGTCCGTTGTCAGTAATTGAAAACCGTTGAGTATATTTTGAAATTTTTGGCATACTGATAGATATCGGCAAGAATTAGCCAATGAACTTGCAAAATATGAGTTTACATTGACAGCTGATATATATATATATATATATATATATATATATATATATATATATATATATATATATACAAAGTTCAACAAAGTATTCCGGCCCAGGATCATTACTGATGCAAGTACTTCAGAAAAAAAGTGTATAGGAAGAAATATAAAATACCACAGGGCTGTGTGAGGTTCGAACCCGCTCCGGCTACGATGGCAGCGCCTAGCCCTTCAGAGTCAGGAGACATAACCACTACACCACTACGCTTGTTAAAAACAAGTTTCATGGAACAGTATTATGCTTGATTTCTCTGAATGACCCGTCGGATGTGGTATATTTTTGGTGCGCTAGCGCACTCATTATATACAAGAAACTCTCTGGATCCACAGGATACTGAAGCTTGGAAATATTATTATAAATATATATATGAAAATGGCCATAACCCTTAAACCTCATGGGATATTTTGATACGTTTTCATTATTGATATGGGTTTAACTCTACCACAGACATACAGACATGCGTATATAAGAAAAAAATCCTCAATATTCACAATATCAAAACGAGTAACATCCGAAAGTTCGAAAGTCTGAATATCTAGATATAAATCATTTACTAAGCTAATAATATACCAAATTTTGATTCTTAGATAATAGTTATAAGATATCTGTGATGTGACAATTTAGATGTCATTAGACTTAGTGCCAAAATCTGCCACGAAATTCTAGAAAAGCGAAGAACGCTTTTATCTAAATAAAGTCTTAACTTGTCATGTTTTAGGTACTGTAAACGTGTGTCCCTTTAATGTCTTAAATTTAACTACTTTTTAAGGTTACATAAACGGGCTCAGTCTTTTATGCCCCCATCTTTGAAAAAGTGGGGGCATATTGCTTCTGTCTTGTCCGTTTGTTCGTTCGTCACGCTCTCTTGTACATAGCATAACTTTAGAACCAATGTAAATGTTTTAAAATTTCATATATGGATTCCTCATGAAAAAAATAGGTGACCCGTATTTTTTTTCTTATCCGAATTATCGCCCATTTTAGAGTTATTTCCCATTTGATAAAATGACATTGAAATCTCGTTAGCAAGATATCTCAAAAAGTATTTGAGCTAGAGCCTCGATATTTGGTTTACTGATTAGGAAGGAGTAGGAAGTCACCTGAATAAATTTTCAACTAATTAAATGAAATGTTGTTAGAGTTATGGTCCTTTGCAATTTCTGGCCATTTAATGTTGTTGCTTTATTGTGCATAGCATAACTTTAGAACCATGTATGATAATGTTTTTAATTATCATATATGGATTCCTCATGAAAAAATAGGTGACCCGTATTTGTTTTTCTTATCCGAATTATCTCCCATTTAGAGTTATTTCCCTTTTAATAAAATAACATTGAAATCTTGTTAGCAAGATATCTTAAAAATTATTTGAGCTAGAGCCTTGATATTTTGTATACTGATTTGGACTGAGGAGGAAATCACCTGGTGAAATTTTGAACCAATTAAATAAAATGTTGTTGGAGTAACGGCTCTTTGTAATTTCTGGCTATTTAATGATATTGCTTTATTGAGCATAGCATAAGTTTAGAACCATGTATGCGAATTTTTTGAAATTTCATATATGGTTTCCCCATGAAAAAATAGGCGATCCATATTTTTTCTTATCCGAATTATCTCCCATTTTAGATTTACTTCCCTTTTAATAAAATAAATTGAAATTTCGTTAGCAAGATATCTAAAAAACTATTTGAGCTAGAGCCTTGATATTTTGTATACTGATTGGGACTGAGGAGGAGATCACCTGATTAAATTTTCAACCATTAAATGAAACGCTGTTGGAGTTATGCCCTTTACAATGTCTGGCCATTTAATGTTGTTGCTTTATTGTGCATAGCATAAATTATTTAGAATCGTGTATGCTAATGTTTTAAGATTTCATATATGGATTCCTCATGAAAAAATAGGTTACCAGTACTTTTTTTCTTATCCGAATTATCTCCTATTTTAGAGTTATTTCCCTTTTAATAAAATAACATTAAAATTTCGTCAGCAAGACATCTCAAAAAAGTTTGAGCTAGAGCCTTGATGTTTGGTATACTGAGTTGGACTGAGGAGGAGATTCCCTGTTAAAATTTTTCAATTAATTAAATGAAATGTTGTTGGAGTTATGGCCCTTTGCAATTTCTGACCATTTAATGTTGTTGTTTTATTGTGTATAGCATAGGTTCAGAACCATGTATGCTAAAGTGTTGAAATTTCATATATGGATTTCTCATGAAAAAATCGGTGATCCATATTTTTTTTCTTATCCGAATTATCTTCCATTTAGTAAACTATCCTTTTAATAAAACAATATTGAAATCTTGTTAGCAAGATATCTCAAAACGTATTTGAGCTAGAGCCTTGACATTTTATATACTGATTGGGACTGAGGAGGAAATCACCTGATTAATTTTTTCAACAAATTTCATAAAATTTTTATTTGAATTATGGCCCTTTGAAATTTCTGGCCATTTAATGTTGTTACTTTCTTGTGCAAATCATAACTTAAAAAAATATGCTAATGTTTTCAAATTTCATATGTGAAGGCCTCATGAAAAAAAATAGGTGAGAAGGAAGTTGGAGGGGCACTTAGCTTCTGGGCATGAGTAATGTCCCTTTGAAAATTTAGGCATATTCCCTTGTCAGCAAAATATCTCAAAAATGTTAGAGCTAGAGCCTCATAACTTGATGAATAGATTGGTAGTGACAAGAAGATGACCTGACTAACTTTTGAATAAATTCTGTAAACTATTTCAGGAGTTATGGCCCTTTGTAGATTGGGCCATTTTTACCATGTATTATCTTTAGAGGCAAGCATATGGTTGGTGGTGCGTGTGTGTGTGTGTGTGTGTGGGGGGGGGGGGGTGCATATTGTTTTACAAACACAATTACTATTCTAGTCCTTTATTGTTTTGTATAGTCTCTTATAAATCATAAAGAATGGTTCTTTCCATGATGCTGTTTGAACATGATGTTGTGTTTGTAAATAGATACTTTACTACGTATGTATGTGTGTATAAGTGCTTTAGCATCGTAGTACCCATTCAAACAATACTAATCCATACAGGTTAGATATTCCTTATTTAGTAAATAGATTTTACCAAGTGGAGAATGTCAACAGTCTTAAAAATATGATGAAGACACGTGAGCCGCGCCTAGCGAAAAAAATGCTTTCGGCGGACAGCGAAGACCGAGATCAGACTGCGCGGCCGCGCAGTTTGACCAGGGCATTCGCTGTCCGCTGCCATATCATTGGCTACTATAAAATGCATCAAATCGATAGCAAAGGTCGGGATGAGAATCCGCATATTTTACACATGCTCAAAGTACTTTTACACATGACCCGGCCCATATAATTATGAATATACCCCGTTGAGAAATCTGAGAACATACGCAAGTTTTGTTCTTTGCTACCCTGTATTAGAACAATGCAAGCAGATGCTATCAAGCATCCAAAGTATCTGGATGCAGGTTCGTATGTTTTAGTCTTCGTACATTTCGACGGTTTTGCAGTCTTGGCTTGACGCCGATGTCAGTCACAAGCACCTCCTTGGCCAAAATTTTGAGCATGAGTTAAGTATACTAATGGTCTCAAAAATTAACCAATTCCAACGACGTTCGAACCCACAACCTTCTGATCAGGGTATGCACTCGTTCTGGTTTAAGGCCAATCGACATGATGTTGAAAGGTTAGGATAGAGCTGTTCAAAGTTTAGGAAATGTATGAAAAATAGTTGCAGTGTGCAAATATGTAGGATGAATATGCTGTAAACCTATAGACCTAGGTAATACAGAAGTACATTACTGCTTGATATCAAGTTGCTAGAATATGCAGCGGGGAGAGCTGTATGCGGTTTACTGGTTGTATTTTGTAACATACTTTTCAAACTCTGCGGTGGATATATTTTACCCCTAACAGTTTGCTTTGTTCAATTTTCAAACATGCATTGTTCATTACTTGGGTTGGTCCTGTTCCTTTGACATCAAGTTTTATCACCAGCATGCTTCCGATGACGATAATTAAAATCTTACAATAAATACAATAAAACTCAGCAGGTGAATATGCTGTGTGCTATACCGTATTTATACTAAACAGTCGGACAGTTAACTCTATACATACTTTTCCTAAATTATGATCAAATCTATTGATATGTTTAAAACCTGCTGGACGATTAATGAATAGTGTAGACTCTGATTAGACACTCCGCCGTCTAATCTGAATTTACACTGTTTGCTCAGGCCTTTCTGTACTCATACTTAGGGTATATACGATATATTCAACGATTTTCAAATAAACATCAATGCACATAATAACTATAAATCTAATGGCATTGAGATATATAAAATTAGATGATTAGAAACAATGCAGGGACTTCGACTTAACCAGACCTCCCAGGGTAAAATAGTCACAGCTAATGTGGCGAACAATAGGTATTTACGCTTGTCAAACTCATACACGCAATTAATGTCCATTAATCAAATAAGGACATATAGTAATCTTTGTTTAAATTACACCCTAGAATGTCTTCTGCATTCCTCAAATGATCATACTGGTATTGAAGACAGAGATTTGCAAACTGATGACATGTAATGTTAATTCTCTTTCAAACATGATCGTTGGGAATCGTTGTGACAGGTTTTTGACTATTTTCTGGCTTTTTTTTTTTTTTTTTTTTTTTTTTTTTTAATAAAAATGCAATTATACTATCTTTTAACAGGAGTTTTGTCAATTTGTGTATGTAGTTTGGTTTTAAAGAAAACAACACACACACACACACACACACACACACACACACACACACACACACACAATTCAAAGATTCTACGGAAATAATATAGAAAAAGCGATGTGTATTTGGAGAGCAGTCTTAATCTCATAGATCGTCCATTTATAGTAGATATCGCTGTACAGTAAACCCTCGTTACAACGACAACATTTGTTCCCAAAGACGTTGCTATTAAAATGAATTTGCTATTGTACACTGTACAGAATACTTAATGAGCAGATTGATATGTAAGAAAGGTCTTGTTTTGTTCTTATTTCCTTATAGAACATAATGTTTTGGATATTTGTTATTAAATTAAATTAAGTATTAAATACAATATTCTTGCATAATTTGTGACTTATTGTTACCTCCTTGGCGAAGGTTTCGTGACATTCAAATTTTGTCGTTATAACGAATTTTGTCGTTGTATCGAATGTCGGTATAAAGAGGGTTGTCTGTATATGGTCCGACTTTGATCGCTTGCATTTTTATACACTATTCTTTTACATGTATTATTGAACAACATACGAAATCAGATTATATTTTTCCCGCATCTAAAAAACGCATTTGAAAGACGGTAAGAAGGTATGATATTTTGCTGGAGAGGTAAAATATACACACAAGGTAAACAACTCTGCCTGAACGGCAATGTGCTTTTAATTTCGAGACAGCCTGACAAACTACTTATCTTACTCGATTCTGAAAACAATCACCTTTACGATGATATGCATAACATCTGAGAACGATGATATGCATAACATCTGAGAATTGTTTTCCGTTCTTGCACTTTTTGACAAAAACTCTCTCAAAAACGATCGAGTTTTCTTCTAACACAAAATCTAACACAAAATTGCCGTCTATAAATAGATCACATGATCCCTGAAGAGTACCCACTCACTGCTGGGTGAATAAACAGTGTTTTTCAGTCGATGGTGTGAGTGGGCTCGAACCCGCAGTCAAACCCTCTAACCACTCGGCTGCGGTGAGATGGAGAATAACGCTTAAAGAGACATTCAAAACTGTAGCTACCAATATTCTAAAATGGAATTTTTTAATTTGTATTTTCTCAGAGATTTTCTCAGAGAATTTCTCAGAAAGTAGGGTGATGTTTGATGTGATTCGTTTGCCTGTCAGACAGTTCAGTTTAATTGTCAAGCCTGAGTTTTTCGGCAAAACTGAAATAAAAAATTCAGAATATAAACTGCTGCTGGTGTAAGTGGATTATTCTAGAAAACTTAATTACATAAAGAGCTATACGTTCAGATTGAGCAAGTTGTATCAGGGATATCCGATAAAAAGAAAGAATCAGAAATTGACGCGCGCCAAACAATAAAGAAACAAATGCACCATACAGGACGGATTCAAATCGTCAGAATGTTCAAATCAGACTGTGAATCCAAGAAATATGGTTAGATTATGTTAATAACACCTTGCCAATAGCTTCTGCTAGAAACGCGGTAGGCTCTGATCAGACTGTCATGATATGCAGGACAATCATGGTATTCTGCTTTTGCATAAGCTCTTCTGATGAAGCCAATCTTTATACGAGATATAGTCAGGTTTCTTAGTTCTCGTAATCTTTAAAAGTCGTGTCACCTTTTTGTTAAACGGCTTGTACATTATGGAATTTCGATGAACATTTCTGTTTGCGGAAACTACTTGACTTATTGTATTTGCTCTTCATACATTATTACCGAGTGTAGTCCATCAACAAATGTTTTAATTTTTTGGGTATGACAAAAATTGGCAGAGAACTCCCTCAGCATGCATTTCGAAGACTTACGTAAGTATAAAATTGTAGTATATACTAATTAATCTAACAGAACCATTATAAGCCTGAACGTCCGTAAGGTGTCTGGTAAAACTTACAATTTGTCAATAAAAACGATATTGTAAAATTTCCAAAACAAGCGTTCTCTTGCAAGTTTATCGTAGCGGCCATATGAGATCAGAAATCGGACATTCTTTTAATACATGACATCGGTAGAAGGTGAATTTGAAATACAGTTTGCATACGAAACTTTACAATTAGTTTTAGACAGTAAAGCAGGTTGCGCTCCCTTGAATGCAGAAAACAGCCTATGTGTCACTTTTTGTTTCATAGTTGCATATGAACATGATAAAATAAAACATTCTGGTTTCTGTTTCGAGCATTATTTTTTTTTTCTTTTCAATGACATTAATCTGAATATGCAAGATTTTGTATACTTGGAATTTGTTAAGCATCTGGGCATCCGTAGAAACATGCCAAGTTTCGCGAAATGCAATTTATACATAACTGTTGTACAGGAATTTCCAAACTGCCTTCCAATAACAAAATAAATTGTATGTCTTTTCGATTGTAGGGTTATCACTTTTCTTATATTGGAGCCCGTACTTATAAGATTCTACACAGCGTATAAATAACCACAGTCTTCCAAATTATGATTGGTATATGAAACGATTTGTCAGTCAGAAAGAATAACACTATCCTCGATCTGCATTAATATATGTCTCGACCACGGATTAAACTAACAGAGGAATCGTATACTATATACCCGTATATAGCCATAGCTGACATCCAAGCCAGATTCCCCAAAACACAGGTTAGGTTGCATCTTCACTGTTAACTATGAGAACTGTCTATTTACCTTTGATGTTACCTTTATCAGTGTGTATTATTGATAAGGTGGCAACTTAACCTTTATTATTTTTTTTTCACTGATTAGATCCGTATCACCTGCCATATGTTTTCCAAATATTCTTATGTTATTTAACCTTAATATTCGGACTTCTCACAACACTGGGCTTAACATCTTACTTCATTTTACCACATGTTGATGTGTTTAAAACTACTGAATGAGTGGTAAACACTGAAGCCTCTGATCAGATATACTGCGGTTGCGCGGCGTCTGATTGCACACTCATATTTTGAGAAATGCACGGTATATGCTGCTAGCAAAAGAATGTCCGATGGACCGGCGAGTGCTCTTTGACCCTTGTGCGCCCGCCTGTGGTCAGTCTGTGAATCCCTGGACATAACTTTTGAACCGCATGGGATAGATTCATAAAACTGATGTGTAGGTTTATATTATCGTGACGATGTGAGCGAATAAGATTGAGAATGCTACACATCTTGACACATTTACACATGCTTGTGGTCAAATTGTCATTACTGGAAACATTTACTGAACTAGATGAATGAATAGTGTGAAATCGCCATAAACAGCTAACGATGATTACATAAATAAAATGTTAAAAAATTAGTCAAAACAGCTTAAACTAACTTAAATGACTATAAACTACAGGAATGTACTTTTGAATGAGCAAAATATTTGCAATTGCAAAAATGTTCCAAAATAGGTCTAGGATCTGAAGAAATATAATGAAATGGACTAAAATGGCAAAGGTTATCAAATTGGGCTGGGACAACAGACACTTGCTTTGATATTTTTTTCTGAAAAACAAAATATCTACAATAAGTGACCTGAAATTGATATACAATGGTTCTAAATGAACAACTGTTTAGAAATTGATAAGATGTATCAAACCTACAAAAACTGCTTGGATATCAAGTTTCTTAACTAAGAAATAAACTTCGAAACTTTTAGCTATTTTTCAGTGTGTGTGTGTGTCTTAACTAAGAAATAAACTTCGAAACTTTTAGCTATTTTTCAGTGTGTGTGTGTGTGTGTGTGTGTGTGTGTGTGTGTGTGTGTGTGTTTCTCTCAAAGGTAATATATTTTAGGATTTATTTAATTAGTTAATACCTGACATAAGAAAAAATTATCGAATGGAAACAAAAGAGATGCCTGAAAATAAATGCGTGTTCTGAAACTGGCAAAACGTACCAAAACATACCAGCAATGGCCTGAAAACAACAAAATATTCCGAAATAAACCCAGCACGACTTTAAAAAAAATATAAATGAAATATTTTTCTAAAGTGTTTTCACATTGACGAACTTTATCAAAACTAACTCAAAGTGTAGAAATAAATTAATTTACAGTAAATGAAATAATAAGATGAACAAGAAATTAGCCAAGACCAAATCAGTTGCCTTTAGCAGTACAATTAGATACTAAAGGGAATGACCCTTGAGAGCAATGAACACACTAAAAAGATAAATATAATTGTAATTCTACAAAAGTGGGCTTATTATCCCTGGTCGTATGTGCGTGAAGCTAGCTGCCCCTTCCCCACATTCCTACCCGCTCCCTCCAATACACACAAATCTATTCTCTCCTTCAGGCTGTCTAATTGGGCATTTTATGTCGGCGTGCTAACCAACATGTATTAAATTGATTACACTTTATCTCTACAAACGCACTTTTGTTCGCTTCTAAAAGTCTCATATGTCTGCGGGATGATTTTATAGTATTAAGCCGTTTATGCCGAGTGGATTCTTCTACCTCAAGTCTTTGGACAAGTCCATTTCCAAAGGAAGGGGTGTCTGCTAAACTTTTAATAATAATAAACCAGGTTTTAAAGAAATTCCTGTACTTAATGCAAACAGTGTAGACCCTGATCAGACGCCGCGTCTGATCTGTGTCTACACTGTTTGCCAGTGTCCATTTCATGGGGCGCCAGGGTTAAATGGGTTAACAGTATAACCCTAATAATTGCTGCACCTTTTACTTCAACCGTACTTGCCGAAAATGTTAAGCTGCCTATTTGACTATCTGTTGATGCGTCTGTAAATGCTGGACGAGTCACAGTTCAGACCTTGATCAGTCGCTGCGTGTTTTGGTGTCTGAGATGGCCTACAAGCCTTGCCCAGGCCTGACTGTCCCAGTACTTAGAATAAATACTGTAATTCATTAAAATTACGCACAACCCATGATATTTCTTCTGGATAGTAAATCGGTGTATGTTAACATTATCTTTTGTTGTGTCGTGAACAAATGATCAGTTTTAAGTGTATAATCTCTATAGTGACCACATGTCCTACGACCTCCAGCCAGTCTGTAACCTTTGAAGATGTATTACATGTCCAATAATTGCGGACAACAGGTATCCTACTTCAACACCCATTTCCTCCCTTTAAATTTGAACCATGCATTGAGAAAATGGATGTTCGTGCGAGATATTGATAGCGAACGACCAATGCAGCCAGCGGATCCGCGTATTCTACAGAATGTAATGAATCTGGCAGATGATAACGAACGTCCTGACCAGACTGTGCAGATACACAGCGATATTTTATTTGATCCAAGCCGTCACTAGCTTCGTATGCTCAGAAGACACCTTTACCGACGTTACGACTCATTTAGATCATTTAACATCTTCCCGGTTCACACCCACTAATTGAACTCCGCCAGGTGAAAGAATGCTTTCAGGGCATATTCGGACAGCGAAACCCAGATCAACCTGCGTATACGCACAGCCTAATTAGAAACTTCGCTGTCCGCTTATAGCACCATTGGCTATTGCAAAATAGATCGGCAAGTACCAACGGAACTGAACAGAAAGAGTGGATACGCAAGTTGACCTAGGCCTTCACTGTTCGCCTATGCCCTAAGGGCACTATTTCCTCAGGCGGGGCTCTATCAAAGTAGGGGCTAATAGTACTGAGCCAGGTAGCGACCATTGTACCTTCTAACATTTAAACGCAAATAAGACTCGCCGGCAGTTCAGATAATTGGTTTTCTTTAGAGACTGTACCGATACTCAGGCTTATCTGAGTCGTTGCTGGGGGCATGTACCATACCGTACATTTTGCCATTTTCCAGCTACGACAATTTGGTAGATTTTCTTCCTAATGTCCTTTTGCCTTTTATTCGTAAGAGATTTTGTACTTGTGGAACCACGACAAAGCTCATGCCCTGTCCGTTACAAATCTGTGTACAAATTTAGCTTTTTTTTTGTCGCGACCAGCTCAAGGTACATCCTAATTGGACCATTGATGACTTAGACCAACCTGGAGGTTTGTGTGTACAGTGTAGTTGTTACTGTCACTTTTCAAGACAGCCATGGAATTTGACATTGAACGCCTGTACATAGAGACTGCGTCAGCCCAAATAATACGTAGGTGAACTCATACTTTCTCCACTAATATTACCATTCTGTTGATTCTGAATACACTAAGATCCATCGCTATTTAGAGAAGTCTTTGTGTTATGTAAGCGCCAGTCTGCATATATATTGAGTATATCCCGAGCGAAGACTTAGATCAGTCTGCACATCTGCGCGCAGGCTGATTAGAGCCTTCACAGCAGTCTAATAAGAGTTTTCGCAGGAAAGTCTGTGGGTTGTCAAAGATCAAAAGCCTCTTCAGGCAGACAGCGACGACTCTGATCATCCTGCGTGGATGCGCATGCTAATCTGAGGTTTCGTTTTACGCATCTGCAATTTTATGGGAAATGTTGTGCCCCGGTTCAATTATATTATTTAATAAACTTCAACAGACCATTCCCCCATGATCAGTTTTGATTCTTAATAAAAATACTTAAGAAATATTAAAACCCTCACTTTTGGCTATTTTGGTACATGTAGTAGCGCGATAGGCAGACAAATATAATGACTGACTGCGGCACCTGGTCTGGGTCTACGCCCATATCATCGGCGATAAGGAACCAATTTGTCTATCACGTCTGATATTCAGTTTGATTACAGCAGAAGCGTATAGTTCTAGATAAATAACATGATAGGATGTAATCAGAACCATCGAATGAATATATTTTGATAAAACAACAAGTGTTTAGTTTTACAGAGTTCTTGGAAATGACATACTAGCGAATGTTTTTTCATTCCTCATATACAATACATTATGTATAGTTTTAACAGATCACAGCAAAAGCAACACCGTGGTACCGGCGAAGATCCAAGTTTCAGATCAGTCCTGTGATCGGAGTCTCCACTATACCTCGAAGTCGATCTTACTGACCATGAAGATACATAAATATGTGTGGCTGTACAGACTGACCTGAATCTTTATATGAGGGTCACTGATGAGGTCTAATTGGCCGAAATTAGATAATCTGGCTCCGATAACTATGGCACTTTACTTATTTCTATTTTAAGCGTGTGTGCATTGCTATTCCTTTTAGATAGCTTGTGTTAGTGTCATGTTGTGATCGTACAACGTCTCCTCGTACTTCACTATAGTGCAGTCTAGTGATCAGTGAGTCCATTTAGGGGTTACTATAATTTTTATGAGAACCACTAATAAACTAGCCGAAACTAGCATGTCTGTTCCAAGAACCCTCGACACCAGTTATTTTCGTGTATGTCTGATCTGGCCCTATACTGTTTGATCAAGCCTGTATGTTGTAATAATTTTGTTAAATACATGTAGTAATCGGCCATTCATTTGTTCTAGCATATTGAGTGAAAATAAGCTCGGTCTAAAAATGCCATTCATATAGGTTCATCATATCAAAGGATAAAAGGTCTCTCACCCGTGGATTGCATGGACTCACTTGACCTCGGGGGCTTAACCTCAGTTGAACTTGTAAGCATTTGCCATCTTTTGACGGTAAAGTGTAGCAGTATTAACGAAACAGACCGACGGAAATGGATATGTTTGTTTAAAATAAATTATTAATAACCGTACAAACAAACTTATCTTTAATTATTATTTGTTTATCCGTCAGAGTGTTTGCTAATGCACTTGACCAAAGTGAAATATATACATCACAAAACAAGCCGGTTGCTTTATCTTTGTATGCCTTCGTAAACCGTTAAAAACAACATGCGACACTTTCAATGAGAATACGGGTCTTAGAGAAATGTGAATAATGAAGACCAAGATCAACCTATAAAATCTATGCTTTTGATGTTCCTGACGTTAACATCTACGAATAGAATAGAATAGAATATAGTTTTATTTCCATAGTGGGCTCTTCTGATCATAATAAGACATGCCAACATATAAATATACAATGAATCATAAAAAACATACTTACTGATATAAAGTAACAGGAAACGTAGCATAATTCCATTGACAATTAAAAACAATAAAATCAAGACTAGTGAATAAGATGGATAATAACCAGCGGGCACGAAAAGAAAAAAAAAAAAAAAAAAAGGAAAGAAAAAAATAAAACAGCATACGTTGTCGGTATTGTTTGCAGCGTCTCTCAGGGGCGGTTTTAAAGCAAGCGCCTCTAATGATTACCCAAAAATGATGTTGTGGGTTAAAATGACTTATCTAGAGCTATGACTAAGAAGTAAACATTTTACATGGGCGTGTTCCAGTAATATTAGGGACAAAAACGAACAAAGAATTGTGGTACATGTATCAGATAAATGTACAGCAGCTGCCCTGTATTGCTGATGAAGTAAACATCAACGTTATGTGTTGATGATGCCCTTGTTGATAGGATAGGGCAAATATTGCTGTACTGTAACATTTGACTTTGGGAGGCAATGGAGAATTGAACTAAAAACATTCGAGGGACTAATAAGTTGGCTTGAAAAGAATGTCATAAATTCACAGAACTGTCAAAGTAGAGGACCGTCGAAAGCGCATTTGCTACGTGTCGCAGTCATTTAAGACGAACTGCTTGTAGCGTTCTGGGAAAACGGTTAAGTGAAAAGTACAAGAAGTCAGTTAGCTACGTGTTGCAGTCATTTAAGACGAACTGCTTGTAGCGTTCTGGGAAAACGGTTAAGTGAAAAGTACAAGTCAATCACTTTGAAAGAACTACATGTATTAAAATGTACCTCGTAATTAGTCCTTATCAAATTGTCATTAAGTTGGTATTCTTGGGCCTCGTGGAAAAGACCTTTGTTATGAGGCGTCAAACTATCTTGTTGCTATACCTTGTTGCGTTTCAAACTATTATATAGATGAAGCATGCAGAAACACTTCATCCTCCATAAGAGGAACGTGCTAATTAATTTAACACGTTTGAAAATGCAGGTCGGTGCGGATAAGGATATCGGTTTGTGACAAATATGTTCGTCTCTTAATCTGTGTGTGACAAATATGTTCGTCGTCTTCATCTGTGTGTGACAAATAAGTCCGCACATTCGTCGTCTTCATGTATGTGACAACTACGTTCGTCTGCGCTATCGGTGTGTGACAAATACGTTCGTTGTCATCATCAGTGTGTAACATAAATATGTTAGTCGACTTTATCGGTGTGTTACAAATATATTCGTTTTCCTCATCAGTTTGTGACAAATACGTTCGTCTTCTTTTTTTTTCGGTGTGTGACTAATTCATTACGTTCGTCGTGTTCATTAGTAGCTAACATATTCGTAACAAATACGTTCGTCTTCTTCTTCGGTGTGAATCAGTGTGTAACAAATACGTTCGTCGTCTTCTTCTTCGATATGTAACAAATACGTTTGTCTTCTTCTTCGGAATGTAGCAAATACGTTCGTCTTCTTTATCAGTGTGTAACAAATACGTTCGTATTCAGCATCGGTGTGTAACAAATACGTTCATGTTCTTCTTCGGATTGTCACAAATATGTTCGTCTTCTGCTTTAGTGTGTGGCAAATACATTCACATTCGTCTTCTTTATCGATGTGTAATAAATACTTTCGTCTTCTTCATCGATGCATAACAAATACGTTTGTGTTCTTCATCGGTATGTAACAAATACATTCGTCTTCTTCATCGGTGATTTCTTCTTCGGTGGGTAACATATACGTTCGTGTTATTCTTCGGTTTGTAACAAATACGTTCGTCTTCTTCATCGGTTTGTGACTAATACGTTCGTCTTCTTCATCGGTGTGTAACAAATATGTTTGTGTTCTTCATCGGTATGTAACAAATACGTTCATGTTCTTCTTCGGATTGTCACAAATATGTTCGTCTTCTGCTTAAGTGTGTGGCAAATACATTCACATTCGTCTTCTTCATCGATGTGTAACAAATACGTTTGTGTTCTTCATCGGTATGTAACAAATACATTCGTCTTCTTCATCGGTGTTTAATAAATACGTTCGTTTTCGACTTCGATGTGTAACAAATACGTTTGTGTTCTTTGTCGGTTTGTAATAAATACGTTCGTCTTCTTCATCGGTTTGTGACAAAAACGTTCGTCTTCTTCATCACTGTGTAGCAAATACGTTTGTCTTTTTCATCGTTGTGTAATATATATGTTTGTCATCTTCATCGGTGTTTAACAAATACGTTCGTCTTCTTTTACTATGTATAATGGATACGGTCTTCATCGATATCTGGAGGAATACGAGAATAACAGGCTGGGGTCCCAAATCTGTATTCCTCTAAATTTCGTTTTCGTAGTTCTCAGCATATAACAGTAATTTTCAGCGTTTCTGACTGATGCCAGTTTAAACTCGAAGGCACAAGTCTGTGAAGGGGGTCCGATGTATGACGTCACATTATCAATATTTCGTTAGATTGTTTTCACGCATGCTATTTTTATTGCCTGAATTATTTATTTCTATTCAATTTTAATGTCTTCTATTACTCTTAAATGTATTCTAGCATACTGAAATGTCTTCAGCAGCACTGGAATCCAAACGTGTATTTTCTACGGTAGACAGATTTTGCCATGGAATCAAGTGGCATTTTCTATATCTTTAGAGTTTCATAATATGGGTAAAGTCAGTTGTTCTAATTTACCTCCAAGTAAACATAAATTCTAACAAATATGAATGACGTATGGGGGTATGATCTCTTTATCACCTATTATATTAGTTCAAAGTTCATATATAATATTAGTTCAAAGCTACCTTCTAATGACCGTGCAGGGTCAATAATTAGGGTTTGGTACATTTGGTTTGGGAAATTGACGTATGAATCCAACCTGATCGTCGTAACTGATTTTTCATATGAATCAAATGTAATCGTCTTTAACTGATCTTTTTGTTCGATACTATTGTCTAATGACATGTATTGATATGCAGATGGAACTGTTGTGAATTCGCTTATATAATATGCACATACATATTTACAGCTGTAACGATAACGCTTTTAAACAATAGCATTTATAAAATACACGGCTGAGCCGTCATACAGATACTAAAATCTTGATTTGAAGCACATTTTCGTTTGTTTTTTGATACGACAATCCAATAATGTTTCCCTACGTTTGTAGAAGGAGACTATTGAAATGAGTTCGTTCGTTTTCTCCGGCCGTACGTCCGTCATTCCGAAAACTTGACTTTGTTAGCTCCTTATCTCATATGCCTTCAGATATATTTTGAAGATAATTGATAGAAATATTTTTTTGTGTCAAGTAGGCATGTCGCATTAAGAAATGACATCTCTTGTTTGCGTTTTTATTATCCCCCCTTCAATAATTAGCCCTTAAACCCCATAACTCCCAACACCCCTAGATATATTCTGACAACATTCGGTGGAAATGGTAGAATGTGTACTCGCTCATGTTGGCGCGTCGCGTTAATAAAAGACACTTCTCTCTTCCTTAATTTGGATTATCTCCATTCAAAATTTTTTATCAGTAAACCTTATTAGCTCCATAAGTCCTCTGCTGCTGTATATATTTGATGATATTTTGTAGAAATGTAGACTGAGTCGTCAGAAATTGTTTATTCTAAACAAAAACAAAAAAAAAACTCGCTTCGAATATTTCGTCATGAGTTTTGTGCTCTATAATTCCTATGTTTGATGGTACGTGATAGAAACGTAGGCTGAATCAAGTAGATGGGTCGCACAAAGGAATGACAGCTCTCACTTCCTTTTTCGTTTGTATATATCCCCTAATATTTGGTCGTGGATCGTTGTCCTTCCATAACCCCTGGTATATTTTGATGTTATTTTGGACGGGCTGAGTTGTGTTATTTGAAGAAGGCAACTCTTGCTTCCTTTTATTTCGGGATTTCCGTTTCTAATATTAGATAAAATAAAAAGAATGTGGATACCCAGGAAAGGCCACAATCACGGAACACAGCCCTTCCAAAACATTGAATAAATTAGAATGACACAAACGACAACATTCGGAAGAAAATAGAATGCACAGAACAAGTAGAAACTGCAACAGAAAAAAGATCGTTCAACAGTTAAACTGTTAGGGGTCATCAAAGTTTATGCACTCCATAACTGAACTTGAGTTATTATACATAGCCTATCTGACCACATCCATCAAAAATTAAGATTATCTATACAGACTGGGTCCCATATTGCTAGGCTCAGCTCATTTAAATATCATTGTGGTAGTACTTAGCGTATCGCAGTAAATGTTTAGCGCTTAGTCAATAGTAAACTCAGATTTTCTATCAATAGTACGAACACTGGAATTATCGCATCAAGTGACACATTTTTACTTGCGACATATCGATATCCTAATATATTTAATCCCACCAAATTGTATAAACATCTTCGAAATGTTTAAATGGTGTGTTCCGGACATGGAGTTTGTGTACAGGGCTATAATTTCTAGAAATATTGCATCACAAGACTATCTTATTTATTTATTGCACTTCGGTACATTATCATAATATGTGTATTTTAATTAAATCTGATTACCCTTTCCGAATCAGCATTGAATGAATAAGACAAAGACATTTTGTTTCAATTAGTCTATAAGACCAGGGCACAGAATTAATGTCGAGAGCTATACTTATGAAGATGGGCCATGCAGAAAACATATTGGTCATGTGAAGCAGTGTTGTCACCTTATATTAACACTGTATCCTAACTCTGGGAATATTTCAGAAATCTTTTAATATCTATTTGGATCTACGGGGGACAGAAGGTTTATACCAACGACAGATAAACGGGCGGAAAAATGTTAAAATTATATCCAAACGTTTCAAAGCAGTTAATAAAGGTACATTTATCAAGTAGTATAGTGAATTTATTTATTCACTGTTATAGAAGGTAACATAGCTGCAGTGACTCCATTTAAAATAGAAAACTATTGAGCAAGACGGTTCAATAACAATGAGTAAATGACTTATTTTAGTGACAGAAGCGAATAAAAGTGCTCCATAAAAATGAGTAAATGACTGAACTCAAAATTCGACTTGCTGCAATATTTTGTATTGCCCGGATCTTATATGTTGGTCTCTGGCAAGGCGAATCATTCCGTCCCTTGTTATTATACATGATGCAGTTGTTTACATTTCCAATACAATATTCTATAAGGAAATAGTCACATAGGGTTCATACCTACTATTGCTTTAAAGAAAAAAGCAGAGATAAATTCGATTGCATGTTTGTGACAAATATACTAAAATCATACATTGTTTTTACAAGCTCTGAGAAGCTGTCATAAAGTTTACAGTCAACTCAAAATCGTTCCTTAATTATTTCAGATACTTGTATATATGCCCGATAAATTTGCATTTCAGGTAGTTACTCAAAATTATCCAAATTATTTAACACCTCAGCAATACAAATGGCAGTTTGTCTGCTACTATATATAATTACAGCCTGCATTTAACTAGAATATGTGCTGCAAAATGTGTTTTCATGCTTAGAAAGTCACATTTGTGACTTTAGCATAAAGCATCAAAACTAGTGACTAAACAGTAATATGGAAACTTTTTTCAAGCTATAATAGTGTGTTTTAAAATTGTCTCACTGTGTAGTTATGCTCCTGAATTAGACCTGGCAACCGGCCGAAACAAGCGCAATTATAATGTCTCTATTCGAAAATAAACAGAAACTGCTGTTATATGGTGAGTACTATGAAGCCAGTTTCGGAGTCGCACAGATCCCAGACTAATACAAGGATAGCATTCGTGTTTAATCGATATACAACTATTTAGAATTTTACTGATAAAAACCTTCTAGGGGCACTAAGAAGTTTTTTTATCTGTTTCATATTGATGTTTGCGATATTTTTTAAATCTTTTTTATTGAACACTTTTTTTTTACAAAAACTTTCTTAGATAGAAGTTGTAGAGGGAGATAAGCGCCAACATCTCAAGTATATTTCCAGTTTGACAAATTCGTACTTTACTCTGGAAATAGATGTTTGTTGTCTGAAAGTGCTTCGAATAGCATAGCCTCTCTGTATCTCAGAAATTGCCAGAAATCCTCCCCCATCCCCTCCAAAGAAACGAAAAAACAAAACAAAAAAAAACAAAAAAAACAAAAAAAAAAAAAAAAAAAAAAAACGAGATAAAATGTGCGGTTTAGAGATACACTATGTATAGTTTCTCTTTATTTCTTCTTCGAAATTCACATTCTTGAATAACAGTAGGATTGTCTAAGATGATTATTAAGGGCATATGTTTTCCTTGAAGAGTATGAAGGAAAAACATAACTAAATGAAACTGCAAATCTACACTGTTCATGTAATTAAAGCCAAGGTTAAAGGAATGTTTATAAATAGTATATACCTGAAAAGAGAAAGCGGTAGTCGATCACGGGTTTAGAAAAATCTGCGGAAATTCTACAATATGAAACTTTCAATCAGTCTACAACAAAACTGCTGAATGTTACAGCAGTTTACCTTTCTGGATATGTCGGCGGCTCTGTCTTTTTCTATAGACTAATAAAAGTTTGTCCTAGACAGTTTAATGAGAAAACAAAACAAAACAAAAAACTTAAATATTATTGCCAACATTCAATTGTCGCATTCGACCGACTGCATTACACATGTGTGGCAAAATCGGACAAACTTGTTATATATATGACCGAGTCAACACATGGATCCCACAGAAGCGTACTTTGAACACAGAATAATATTTATCTTTTACAATACATCTGTTTTCTTCTCAACTAAGCTTTGGTTTGGCTGTATTTACCGCTAAACAGAATTCTAGGAGTGGGGTGGGTGGGGTGGGGGGGACATACTCCTCTCTCTTTTGGGGGAGGGGGGGTAACTTGGGGGTAATTGTGGTACGGGTGTGCGAGCCAGTATTTCAAAACCTACCCCATTCATATACCTAGCCTTTGAAAAAACGGACCCGTTCATATACTTGATCATCCGAAATGTTGACCTATTCATATACTGTTCTTTGATTTTTTGTACCCATTTATTGGTGGTAGTTAGACAAATATCGCAGTCAATTCATTGAATACCAAGAGAACAAGCAACCTCAAAAATATCTGCGCAAAAAATACGTGCATATACCAGGATATCAGAAAAGTGGGGCCTTTCACAAAGGAATCCAGAAAAATCGGGTCATTCATATACTTTTTGTTGAAAAAAAGGGGCCAATCATATACCTGGAAGCGCTGAAAAAGGGGCCCATTCGGAACGCACATCCATACTATGCCATACATAGGAAGACACTCCAACCCCCCTCCCCCCCCCCCCCACACACACACCACACACACTCCCGCCCCCCCACCCCCCCCCGCCCCCGCCCCCCCCCCCACTCACACACACACACACACACACACACACACACACACACGAGACTCCTCTTCACAGGAACAAGAAAACACAGGGTTTTCAAAATTTACCTCAAAGATCATACATACTTGAGCAACATGAAATGCAACTGTACACACAAATAAAGCATAATGACAGTCCTATAGACGATATTTGTTTACATCATATTTTGATGTAAATGCTATAGTCAAAATAATGTCAAATCTGACATTTTAATTGCCGCGTAAAACACAAAAACTGATTTTACTTTGGCATTGTAGAATGTAAGTTTTCTTCACTCTGACATTCAAGTTTATTACTGCAACAGTTAGTTTTGTACAGTTGGCTGACATACGAGACATATATAATGCCATATGATGACCATCAGATGCATGCCTGTACAAGTTATTATGGTACCTTATAACTAACTCAACCATATCATGAGAAAAGGTCTCTGAGGCAACTAAAATGTTCAGATTAGCCTGTACACCCATTCTGATCAGAGCCCTCACTGACCGCATCCAGGATCATTATTGCTATACAACGACCTTATAACATATGCGACTAGATTAGACCAAGATAAGTCTGCATATCCGTGCAGTCCTATAAGGGTCTACACTATTCCCTAAAAGAATGTTTACATTCTATGTTAGCTACCAGTGTAGACCCTGATCAGGCTGTGCTGTACCTGTCTCCGTTAAGTGTTATCTATTTTTCATTGTAACATTTGGCTCTCTCATTTCACGTTTTGGCCCTGTTTTTGTACTTTGGATTAAGATAATGACAGTGGCATTATTATGTTTTTGGCAAGAAACTAAACCGTAATAGTAATGCTCTTATTCTATATTCATGGTTTATAGATGTGCTAAGTATCTCTGATTGGCGGGGGAGTTTTGTAGAAAAGTAGATTTTCTTCAGACATTAGATAGCTAGACAGACGGATAAACAGACTGACATACAGATAGATATATAGACAGACGGACACGCAGAAAGATAGATATAAAAAGTGGGTCCATACGTACTCGTGAGTATTGAAGGCGCACGTTTGCTTGAATACCTACCACAAAAATCACCACCTGGAAAACTCTGGGGTTATATAGAATCTTGCAGTGATCAGACTGTGTATATGTACGAGCTTGTCTGGACTTCATGATGACATATACCCTCAAATATTCTTTATATACGGTTCGGAACGTATTCAGATGAGTTTCTTGTTGAACTGATACGTGCCTGGTAAAGTGTTCAGCCTGTTTTGAAAATTTCGTATCTTTTTCTAGAAGAAGATTTGACTTTCCTTGCAATGGTCTCCTGAGGAGAAATTTAGATGAAAAGTGAGGACCCTTTTTCTGGGTAAAATAAGAATATATCATCAGTTAGAATTCATCTGCTGATTTAGAGACTGCTAAATGTTACCACAGAGGTATGCGACAAACGCCAAGCCGTATAGGCAGAGTTGCATATGTTGAACCACTTTGTTTTGTTATAAATTGATGTGTAAAGGGTAAGTACTTGAAAGAATAAATCAGCTAAGATCGGGACAAGTTGTTAAGTATTTCTGCGGTATTGTAATGCACAGAATGTGCTACCATCACGAAAACATGCCTATATAATTTCGGTCCCCTTAAACCCCACTTTTATATAGTAAAACTGGGGTTTACAGGGTATACATTATTTTTCTTATTTCTGCTCAAAAACATGGATTGTGGGTACTCATTAGAACCGCCTCGTTGAGGCGGTTCTAACGAGTACTCACAATCTATGTTTTGAGCCAAAATTTGAAAAATATCTGAATTTTTTATCTGAAAATTTTCATTTTTTGGTGATAAAATTTTCAGTTTATTTGAATAGGCGTGTTTTCGTAATGAAAATATACTAAAAACAAGGATTTTATGCTTACTCTTGGGTTTTATCATCGAACAAGGTAAGAACATGAATAACATTAAGTTTATGATTTTATTACACAGTATACGGCTCCTTCTTGTCGACGATTGAAGTAGAATGTATGCACGTTCAGGGGAGGAAACTCTTTCACAATTGTTTTGACTCCTTTCTTAATAGGCATCTAATCTAAAAGAAAGAATTTGATCTCCTTGTCAGTAAATTCTTTCCTTTAGTATAGACCCAAATCAGAAGGAATACAGTGCACAGAAAAGCAAAGAGTAAGTAAGAAAAGTTGTCCTCCTTGTAAAAATAACATTTTCCTTCCACAGCATCCAGGTTATCCGAAGAGGGCTAAACGAGAACCCTTGCCATACTGGGTGCTGGTACAGGCTGATCTGAGTCTTTGCTAGTTACACATGTCTTATTGTAGCTTTTGTCGTGTGCTGGCTCAAATGTATCCATTGCCCTTAAGAACTATACAATGTGATGTGTTGAGACAACTGCCAGTTCACATGTATATGCAGTATATGTTTTACGGAATGTTGTTTTTGCTGTTACTATTCTTTCATAATAAAATCAAACTATATTAAATATATATTCCTAAGCCATTGATCTAGATAACGAGCTTGTATTCAACCAAAAGCTGTTGATATATTTTGTCTATCTTTTGCAAGACAGTTATGTTGTGGGTAGTGGGTACACATAAGAAGTGCCTTTATTCAAGGGAAACCTTTGTTATAGGTATTCATTAGAAGTATTGATTATTGGAGGGACCTATTGTGGGTACTCATTTGAATGCTTCAACTCGAGAAAACCCTAGAAGTGCCTCCACTCAAGAAAAACATCCGTTGCGACTACACATTAGAAGTGCCTATACTCGAGGAAAACATATGTTGTGACCACACATAAGAAGTGCCTATACTCGAGGGAAACATATTTTGGGGCTTCTCATTAGACGATCCTAAAGGAAAGCAATTGTTGCGACTACTCATTTGAAGTGCCTCCAATCGAGGAAAACATATGTTGTGGCTACTCATTAGAAATAACTCTACTCGAGAAAAACATGTTGTGGCTACTCATTAGAAATAACTCTACTCGAGAAAAACATGTTGTGGCTACTCATTAGCAGTGACTCTACTCGAAGAAAATATATGTTGTGGCTACTCATTAGAAGCGCCTATACGCACGGAAGATATATGATGTGATTACATATTTTAAGTATCTTTACTCGAGGAAAACAATTATTGTGACTACTCATTAGAAGTGCCTGAATTCGAGGCAAACATACATTGTATGTTCTGATTACACATTACAATGCCTCTACTCAAGGAAAACATAACGTCAACTACACATTGCAAGTGCCTGCACTCGAGGAATACATAAGTTGTGCCTCAACTTCAACTCGAGGGAAACGTATTTTGTGGCTACTCATTAGAAGTGCCTTTACTCGAGGAAAACATGTTGTGACTCCACATCAGAAGTGCCTCGAGAAAAACATATGTTGTGACTACACATTAGAAGTGCCTAGAATCGAGGAAAATATACTGTGACTACACTTAAGAAGTGCCTCTTCTCGAGTGAAACATATGTTATGACTACACATTAGAAGTGCCTCTCTACTCGTGGAAAACATATGTTGTGACTACACATTAGAAGTGCCTCTACTCCCGCAAAAATATGTTGTGATTACACATTAAAAGTGCCTGTACTCGAGGAAAATATATGTTGTGACTACACATCAGAAGTGCCTCTATTCGACGAAAACATGTTGTGACTACACATTCAAAGTGCCTCTTCTCAAGGAAAATATAACATCGACTACACATTACAAGTGCCTGCACTCGAGGAATACGTATGTTGTACCTCAGCTAAAGGGAAACATATTTTGTGGCTAGTCATTAGAAGTGCCTTTACTCATCAGAGGTGCCTTGAGAAGAACATATGTTGTGACTACACATTAGAAGTGCCTATAATTGAGGAAAATATATTGTGACTACACATAAGAAGTGCCTCTACTCGATGGAAGCATATGTTATGACTACACATTAGAAGTGCCTCTACTCGCGAAAAACGTATGTTGTGACTACACATTAGAAGTGCCTCTACTCGCGAAAAAACGTATGTTGTGACTACACATTAGAAGTGCCTCTACTCGCGGAAAACATATGTTGTGACAACACATTTGATGGGCCTCTACACGCGGAAAACATATGTTGTGACTACATATAAGAAGTGCCTGTACTCGAGGAAAACATATAATGTGACTTCACATTCGAAGCGCCTATACTCGAGGGAAACATATGTTGTGTCTACACATTATGTTGTAAGTAGTCATTTCTCGAGAAAAAACATATGTTATGACTTCACATTAGAAGCGCCTATACTCGAGGGAAACATATGTTGTGGCTATACATTAGAAGTTCCTGTACTCGAGGAAAACATATGTTGTGGCTTCTCAGTAGTAGTGCCTGTGCTCGAGGAAAACATATGTTGTTTCTACACATTAAAAGTGCCTATACTCGAAGGAAACATATGTTGTGACTTCACATTAGAAGTGTCTATACGCGAAGAAATTATATGTTGTGTTTACACATTTAAAGTACTTTTACTCAAGGAAAACATATGTTGTCTACACATAACAAGTGCCTGTACTCGAGGAATACATATGTTGTGAGTACACATTAGAAGTGCTCAACTCGAGGAAAACACATGTTGTGGCTCCTCATTAGGTGCAACTACTCGACATATGTTTGACTACTACACTACATATGTTTTGATTACACATTAGAAGTGCCTATAACATTGAGGAAAACATATGTTGTGACTACACATAAGAAGTGCCTGTATTTGAGGAAAATATATGTTAGAAGTGCCTCTACTTGAGGAAAACATATGTTGTGACTACACATTAGAAGTGCCTGTACTCGAGGAAAACATATGTTGTGCTACACGTTAGAAGTTCCTGTACTCAAGGAAAAACATATGTTGTGACTTCATATTAAAAAGGAACTTGAGGGAAACATATGTTGTGGCTTCTCATTAGTAGTGCCTGTACTCGAGGAAACATATATTCTTAGTAGTCATTAGAAGTACCTCTACTCGAGGAAAACATGTTGTGACTTTACATTAGAAGTGTTCCTACTCGAGGAAAACATATGTTGTGACTACACATTAGACGTGCCTATACGCGAGGATAACATGTTCTGACTACACATTAGAAGTGCCTATACGAGTACTCGAATCAAAATATATGTTGTGACTACACACTAAAAGTGCCTGTACTCGAGGAATACATATGTTGTGACTACACATTAGAAGTGCCTAAACTCGAGGAAAATATATGATGTGACTACTCATTAGAAATGCTTCTGCTCGAAGGAAACATCCATTGTGGCTCCTCATAAGAATTGCCTCTACCCGAGTGTGACTACAAAATAGAAGTGCCTCTACTCGAGGAAGACATCCGTTGTGGCTACTCATTAGAAGTGCTTGTATTCAAGAATTCAAGAAAAACATATATTGTGACTACACATTAGAAGTGCCACTACTCGAGGAAACCGTATCTTGTGTCAACTCATTAGAAGTGTTTGACTAGAGGAAACCATCCATTCTGGCTACTCATTAGAAGTGCTTCTACTCGAGGAAAAGATATGCTAAGACTATTCATTAGAAGTGCCTGTACTCGAGGAAAGTATATGTTGTGGCTCATCATTAGAAGAACCTGCATCGAGAAAGTAAGTACTCATTTGATGTGCCTCTATTCATAACAAACAATTGTTGTGACTACACATTACAAGTGCCTTTCCTAGAGGAAAACATATGATGTGATAACTTATAAGAAGTGCATGTACTCGAGGAAAAATATGTTGTGGCTCCTCATCAGAAGTGCCACTTCTCGAGGAAAACATGTGAAGTGACTACACATTAGAACAACTTATACTCGAGGAAAACATGTGAAGTGACTACACATTAGAACAACTTATACTCGAGGAAAACATGTGAAGTGACTACACATTAGAACAACTTATACTCGAGGAAAACATATGTAGCGACTACACATGGAAAGTGCCTCGACCCGAGGAAAACATATGTTGTGGCTACTCATTAGAAGTGCCTGTACTCAAGGAAAAATCCTGTTGTAAGTACTCATTAGCTGTGCCTCTATTCATAATAAAAATTGTTGTGGCGACTTATTAGAAGTTATTTTACTCGTGGAAAACATATGTTGCAGGCACTCATTAGAAGTGCTTCTCCTCGAGGAATACATATGTTGTGGCTACTCATTAGAAGTGCCTCCACTCGAGGGAAGCATATGTTGTGACTACACAATAGAAGTGCGTCTCCTTGAGGGAAACATATGGTGTGGATACTCGTTAAAAGCGCAGGTGGAGGCATTGCTAATGAATAACCAAAACATATGCTTTCGTAGAGAATTAAAATAAATATTGATCTGTACATGCCTATTATCTAGAGATGTGTAAGCCATGATATTTCTACTGTTAGTATATAATACGGAGATGAGCAATACATGTATTAAGTACAAGAAGGCGTATTCATGCAGTCCATAAGAGTAAAAGAAATAACAGGCAAATTCATATCAGGTTTAAAAATGGCAACATTCTGCAAGGTTAATAATGTATATTCCTGTTTTTGGATATATATCAATGTACGAGGGAGGGCGTAAACATTACATAGACGTGTATCAGAATGTCAACCATGTTTATGCATCCACATATCAGGGAGAAGAAAACGTTCCGCCGGCGCTGTTGTAGAATACAGCAACATTACCTTCACAACGAAGATAACAAGTCGTTAAGTAATAGGAATAAAACTGAGCCTCTCTGAATAGAAATCGACCTTAAGACAAATGCGACCAGGGTAGATCGAGATCAGAATCCAGAGGATAACATATATATGTATATTCTGATCTGGTCACATATGTAATTAGGTCGTTTTCTATTTCGAAAGTCAGTCTCTCTCTCTCTCTCTCTCTCTCTCTCTCTCTCTCTCTCTCTCTCTCTCTCTCTCTTCATTACCATGAATATATTATATGAAGATCAATATAAATATAACTAGCATTTGTACCGTTCCAAATGAAAATGTGTCAAGTAGGGTAACGTACAGAACGCTCCTAATTAAAACGCGCACAGTCTGATAAACAAATCAGTGTTAACCAAAGGAGTCTGCAATATAAGTAAGTAAATGAGTGTCTAAGCTCTGAACAGATGCAAATGACCATAGGGACCGCGCATGTGAAAACGTGTCTTCCGGCATATGCGGACAGCGAAGACCAAGATCAGGACTTTCCCAGCGGGCACACAGCTTGAAACAAGATCGATTCAACGTTGATTCAACGTCTTGACGTTGAATCAATGTTGAATCGATCTTGTTTCATCGTCATTTGCCTGCTGGGTTCACTGTCCACTAACAGAATCATTCGATACTACAGATTGTGTGGATGGAGAGGAAAGGCACGATTGAGATTTGCGCATGTGAAGGATGACCTGAATCAGCACATTTTGCGCATTCTCGAAGACACCTTGTCGCTCGGCGCGTCCCATATGTTGTTCGTGCTCGTTATAAACTAATCTTTTACTAGGCCCGATGTATGTTTAATATTACAAACCAGTTGCACCTTTTACGTTTGTTAGTATTGATGATATTCAGTTCTGAACATTGTGTTTGCGTATATACTTGGGCAGCGTAGCCGTTGCCTCAGTAAAAATATCCAGCTTAAAAAAATAAAGAAATATCTAAACTATTTATAGAAAAGTAAAAATAAATATAAAATAAAAAATAAATTAAATGAAACAAAATAAAGAAAATCGTTTGGAGTCAAATCAAATATGTAAAGAAAGACAGTGCGCAAATGTTCAGAAGGTTGGCAACAATTATAAAGAATAATGGAATGAATTAAGAAAATACCACAATGCCAAAGAGAGAGGATAATAACAAAGCTAAAGTTTTACATGTACTACCGATTAGAGAAATACGGACCCCTCCCCGCCCCACCCCAACTCTACTCAGACCCTCTTTCATGTCAGATATAACCCTTATATTGGAGCACATGCTTGTAATGTTTGAGCAAAGTTTATTTTATTACCTGTTGATGTGTCTAAAACTGCTGTGCCAAAACAATGCAAACCCTTATCAGACGATGCGTTTGTCGGCATCTAATCTCTATCTCCACTGTTTGCTCAGGCTGTCTATCCCTATATTCGGGATAAGAACGGAATTTTAATTTAGAAAACATTTCTCTTTTGTTTCGTTTGGGCTTTGCTTGTCTTCTATACATTATTTGCACTTTGGAATATATTCACGCAATTAGCGCTTTCAAGTTTGATAAATGTCTATGTTTATTGTATAATATTTACTTCTTTGCACATTCCTGTGGAATTGAAGCGTCATATCAGATGGTCTTAGAAAGAAAAATAAATTATCAAGTTGAATACAACAAGCCTTTTAAAGAAGCTCTTTGTTTATATTAGTCACGTAAGAGTCTTTCGCATGAAGGTGGAATTAATACGTGTCCAGAAAACATTCGCCGGGTCATCGTATTTTGGCCAATGACAACATCCTGATCAGACTATATAGATGCGCATGATTTTTAGATTCTCAGCCTCTGTACTTTTTCACTGGTATTCGTTCTTTCTTTCTTCTTTCATTCTTTCTTTCATTCTTTTTTTTTTTTTTTTTTTTTTGTTTATTGCAGGACGCGGATCATATTATGGAAAAGCTGTTGTTTGTTTTATTTTACAGTGAACCCTTGTTACGACAGATTTGTTCCCAAAAATGTTGCCGTTAAATTAAATTTGCTGTTGTAAAGAATCCTTAATGGACAGAAAGAAAGGCTTTTGAATCGCCTCAGTGAGGCGATTCTAACAAATATTCTTGCATAATTTCTCATTAACTGTCACCTCTTGAGTGAAGGTTTCGTGACATTCAAATTGTCATTATAACGAATTTTGTCGTTGTATCGAGTGTCGGTATAAAGAGGGTTGACTGTACTTTACTGCAGCTGGTGTTGTGCCCAGTGGCGGCCGTAAAACGTCTCCCAGTACTTCACCATAGTAAGATTTTTTTCCTTGGAATCATTAAGACCATTTTATTTACTTTGAAAATCGAATATCGCTTAAGCCGGTGCTGTGGGGCGTAAGCAGCTTCGCAAACTAGATTGCTGCATATGAAGAGACTTAATAAAACCGCGTCTCTGATCTTTGTTATTTTGTGTGTTCTTTGTTTCCAAAGGAAACCTTTTAGATTTTTTTTTATTTTACAGGATTTACTGTGTTTGTATACAACTGCCTTTTGAATATATGATTCAACTGAACGTCTAACTACAACACCACATATGCAGAGTAGAAAATACTCTACAGTTCATTCTGCGTATTAAGTGTGAATTCTGGAATGTTAATTGTATTTCCCATAGAGATCAATAAGAATTCCACTTTGTTTAGTGGTCAAGAATTATTTTGAGGATATGTTTGGCTCCCTGTTTCGTTTTGTTTTAATTTAAAGACCGTGCTAAGGATATCAACTCAAATAAGGAAAACACTATCGCCACCAGCACTTGCTAGGATAGCCTGGAGGCTAACAAAACCTAAATCAAATTATAGCAAAAATTAAAATTTTGTAATGTTACCACGTCTGCTTTTGGCACTGCCAAACAAAAACAAAAATATTTATTTCACATTAACCAATTTTGAAATTAAACAAAGTAGATTTTTTTCTTCCAATTAGAATAGCAGGTTTCTTGCCATCTTTATAAGTGCGTCCAGCCCGAATCGCGAAGCGGTTCGGCGTGCAGATGCATTACTATAGACTAACTATGTGACCAGTGATATGTGTGACCACAAATGTACTGGTCCAACAAACGCTTGGGTGGTTCGGTGCTTATCCTGAAAAACAATAAGCGTGATTTGGCAGAGACTATTTACACGGCGGCCGTGCCGATAATAGTTCAAGTATAATACCCCGCCATTATCGTGTCGCGGGCAGATAACTCTGTAAAACATTGACGAAATTTGCCCATTAGCAATCCCAAACATTGACGAAATTTGCCCATTAGCAATCCCAAACTAGATCTCCTTCAAATCAATGCATGTACCAAGTTTGGTTAAAATACCTTGACATTTACTCAAGTTATCATCCTTAAACGAAAATATGGGCGTGTCTCGGGCAGATAACTCAAAATTTGACGAAATTTGCCCATTAACAATCCCAATCCAAATCTCCACAATATCAATGCACGTACCAAGTTTGGTGAAAATCATTGACGGTTACTCAAGTTATTATCCGGAAACGAAAATATGGATGTGTCTCGGGCAGATAACTCCGTCAAAATTTGACGAAATTTGCCCATTAGCAATCCCAAACCAATCTCCACAATATCAATGCACATACCAAATTTGGTGAAAATCCATTGATGTTTACTCAAGTTATCATCCGGAAACGAAAAACGGACGGACGGGCGGACGGACGGACAGACGGACAGACACACGGACGTCCAACGTGAAACCATAATACCCCGCCACTATTGTGTGGCGGGGCATAAAAAAAAATTTCAAAAAAAAAAAAAGAAAGACCAAAAAGAAACAAAGACAAAAACGCACAAACGGTCAAAAGTCTTGAGGAAAAAACCTGAAGCAATATAATGGATTTTAGGTAGCGAACGATAGTGTATGTCGTTGTGCCTGTTACCGGCATACACTAGTTTTCGGTTTTCGGAAAGCATGGCCCCCGCCCATCGGGGCCCGCGAAATAGATGGGCTGCCTAAAGCCTCCATGGCAGAGCTGCTAGTAACTAAGCAGGATCCGAATTCATGTGATCGGGTCTGGTAAATGTCCCGCAAATTTGGAGGCAATGTCTCTAAACTACTGAACTATTGTTGACTTGGACGTTATATAGCAATTCATGCAGTGGATTCAAAAGTCAAGCGTCGTCTGAAATCAATTCAGTTAGATCTGGCCAACCCACCTATGAAGTATATGATGATAATTTGGACGCACGGATATAGGTAGCACCTAATTATTAAATTCATATTAATTAACCAGACACCGGCGTGTCTTACAAAAACTGATATCTTTCTGTCCATGATAAAATACCGCAATCCTCAGCTGGTCAAGTACATAGTACTCGTCACTTATTGTACTACACTTTGGTAAACCATCCAACATAATTACTCCTTTAGCCAAATACAGTGACCGTCACCTTGCCAGTCAAGCATAAATTTCCTGGGCCTCGGGGAAACCGGTTCAGCCCACTGACGATTCTGACCTTTGCTTTCAATCCCATAATTATGGACGCAGGTCTCCTCTACAATTACAAGATGTAAAAGAAAATGATCTCCCATCTACCTGAACCGCTTCAGCAATCCGCGGCTTTCTTATGGCTCAGTTGCCATTTGCACATCGCTAAGAGATTATCTAACGGGCTGTTAGTTTGCGCATGCCCAAATGATCATGTAAGGTTGTTGGAGCGCTAAACAAGATAACCCCCATTTCATAACTCAATATCATGATAAAAAGTGGGATTCAGGGATTCGGAAATATGAGGAAATTTATGTGATGGCAAATTATCCGACCCATTTCCTGGGACCAGTGAAGTGAAGCTAGATTTTGTGCAGTATTTTCTGACATATTTACGGTATTAGGATTCTCTATCTTCTTACCATACTCTCCCTAAAACTTGAAGTCTACTGTGTGCCTGTTGATGCGTCTAAAGCCGGCAGATGAGTAACAGTATAGGCTTCATCTGATTTTGGCCTTCAGTGTTTGATGAGGCTATTTGTCCATACTACACCTTTGGTACCAATGTAACAAGATTTTACAAAACGGATTACTAAAAGGGTCAGTTCAGTGTATGACAATTACAAAAAAGTAGATGCATAGTAGATATATCTAGACGACATGGCAAATGCTTTAACTGAATTAAAGACACTATGAAGCGTAGATCGTGTTTCACAGGACCGTGGCAAACTTTGACCTCATCATTAGAACTTAAACGAAACTAACCTAAAGTAATGACCTACCAGCTTGGATAGCTGCATCTCGTGTGAGGTTTCAGTATAATAAAACTGCTGTAAGCTCACAGCCAACCTCCACTAGTGTTTTTTGTGTTCTGCTTGAGGTTCTCTGTTGCAGTTCTTCCTTGTTTGTATGCCGATTATAGCAACTGTGTCGCTGTGTCTAGAGGAGCAACAAGCTATTTTATCACTACACCATGAAGAACAATGACGTATGATTAACTGAACCAGTCTGATTTATCATTGAACCATGAAGACTGATATCGCAGCACCAACTTGCGTCAGGCAGCTTTATAAGTGCACCATGAAATGTACCGACACATCATATATTGCACCAGACTGTTTCATGATTGGACCATGAAGATTGATGACACAGCACCAACTTGCATTTGACTGTTTTATCATTGTACAATGAAAAGCAACGACACAACATCAGATTGCGTCAGACTGGTAGATAATTGCACCATGAAGATTGATGACACGGCACCAGATTGCACAAGCCTGTTTTGGCACTGAACCATTAAGAGCATTGATACAGTACCGACATACACCTGAATGTTTTGACATTTAACCATGAAGAGCAAATTACACCAGCCTGTTTTTCAATGAACCATAAAGAGCAACGACACAGCACCAAATTACATCAGAATGTTTGGTCACTGAACCATAAAGAGCAAGGTCACAGCACCAAACTACACCTAAATGTTTTGTCATTGAACAATAAAGAGCAACGACACAGCACCAAACTACACCTAAATGTTTTGTCATTGAACAATAAAGAGCAACGACACAGCACCAAATTACACTAGAATGTTTTGTCACTGAACCATTAACAGCAACGACACAGCACAAAATTATACCAGAATGTTTTTCACTGAACCATAAAGAGCAAGGACACAACACCAAATTACACCAGAATGTTTGATCACTGAAACATGAAGAGCAACGACACAGCACTAAATTACACCAGCCTGCTTTGTCACTGAACCATAAAGAGCATTGATACAGTACCGACAAACACCTGAGTGTTTTGTCATTTAACCATGAAGAGCAAATTACACCAGCCTGTTTTTCAATGAACCATAAAGAGCAACGACACAGCACCAAATTACATCAGAATGTTTGGTCACTGAACCATAAAGAGCAAGGTCACAGCACCAAACTACACCTAAATGTTTTGTCATTGAACAATAAAGAACAACGACACAGCACCAAACTACACCTAAATGTTTTGTCATTGAACAATAAAGAGCAACGACACAGCACCAAATTACACTAGAATGTTTTGTCACTGAACCATTAACAGCAACGACACAGCACAAAATTATACCAGAATGTTTTTCACTGAACCATAAAGAGCAAGGACACAACACCAAATTACACCAGAATGTTTGGTCACTGAAACATGAAGAGCAACGACACAGCACTAAATTACACCAGCCTGCTTTGTCACTGAACCATAAAGAGCAACGACAAAGCACCAACGTACACCAGAGTGTTTTGTCATTGAACCATGAAGAGCAACCTCAGCATCAAATTACATCAAAATGTTTTGTCATTGCACAATGAAGACCAACGACACAGCACCGAATTAAGCCAGACTATTATATCGTCTCATCATGAAGATCAGCGAAACAACACCAAAATACACCAGACTGTCTTATCAATGCGCAATTAATCTTGATGTGACAGTATAAGACTGTATCAGAATGTTTTTTATAATTACATTATGACGATTAATGGCAAAGTACCTAATTGTGCAAGACTATCGTATCATAGTATTTTTATACGAAAAAGTACGAGCTGATAAGGAAAGATAATTGTTTTCCGAAGTCAAATCTTTGAAAAAATATCGCCCAATCAAATGCCGGCGAAACTATGCTAGCAGCGCCTGTGAACCATCAAAATAACAGTAATACAAAGTCATAAAGTATCACATAACCACTTTGTTAAAAGCTCGTTAGTATGTCAACAGCGGTAATGATGTGTAATTCCATCGTCTACTATGGAGGAACGAAAACGTTTGTAAGCAACGGCTAATTCCAGCTGAGAAGACGGAAACAGAACTGTTTTCCGCCATCAGATGACTGGTCAAATGATCGAAGTCCGCGTGACTTATTTCCGATCAGATTTATGGAGAATTACGGAACCGCTGTAAAAGTGACTATAGCACAATGAATATTGATCATACAGAACCAATAGGCGCCAGACTATATTACGTATCTTTACACCATAGTTCCAGCTGATGACACAACACCAGACTGGCCTATCATTGCACCATGAAACTCCATGACACTACACCAAATTGTACAAGACTGGTTTATCATTACATCATGAAGCTAAATAGCGTTGATCCAAATCAAACTAGACTGTTTTTTCGGTGTACCATGAGACAGTGATGACAATGCATCAAATTGTACCAAACTGGTTTATCACTGCACCTTGAAGCTTGAAGCACACTAGACAGTTTTATCATTACACTATGAAGATTAATTATGTAACTAAAGATTACCACACCAAGCTGATTTATCGTTGCATCATTAAGATTTTAATAACATAGCACAAAATTGCACTACACTGATTTATAATTTGGTCATGAAGATAAATAATACAGCACATAACCGCAATATACTGATTTATCATTGCATCATGAAGATTGGTAATACAACACAAAATTGCACCAGACTGATTTATCGTTGCATTATGAAGAATTTAATAATACAGCACAAACTTGCAATAAACTGATGTGGAATTGCATTATGAAGATTAATAAGGCAGCACAAAATTGCATTAGACTTATTTATCATTGCATCATGAAGATTGGTAATACAACATAGAATTGCAACAGACTAAGTTATCATTAGGCTATGAATATTGATAACACGGCAAAATTGCACTAGATGGTTTATCGTTGTACCATGAACACTGATGGCACTGCACCAAGCTGGATCTGTCCGCTCTATCATTGTACCAAAACGTTTATGACACAGAATCTAATTGCACTAGAATGTTTTATCACTGCACGATGAATATTGAGGACACAGCACCAGATTATGCTAGACTGTTTTATCATTGCACCATGGAAAGCAGCGACACATCATCTATTGCCTCATTACATCATGAAGATTAATAATACAGCAACAAATTGCATCGGACCAATTTATCATTAGGCGGTGGATATTGATGACACAACACCAAATTCATCAGATTTTATAATTTGTTCCTTGGAAACTGATGGCATTACATCAAATTACATCAGCCCGCACTGTCATTGCACCAAAATGTATGACGCACCATCAGATTGCACTAGAATGTTTTATCACTGCATATAAAGATTGATGGCACAGCACCAAATTAAACCAGTCAGTCTTCGAATTGAGCCAGTTTTTTTTTGTTTGTTTGTTTTTTTTATCATAGCACTATGAAGACTAATGATACAGCTTCAAATTGCACCAGACAGTTTTAGTACTACACCATGAAGAGTAATGGCACCGTGAAGATGGATGATACAGTACCAGCTTGCTCCAGTCATTGAAGAACAATGACACAGCACCAAACTGTACCATATGAAGCTTGACGACACGGCATCAAATTGCATCAGGCTCTCTTATTAGTGCACCGTAAAGGTGACGCAGCATCAGCCTATAAAGCGGGGGTCTTACCTCGTACATAACCAAAGAATAGTCTTATATTGCCGTAACGTGTACTGTATCATATACACTGTACACTTTAGCACTCTAAATCATTGGATAATAACTAGAGCTATTTTTCTTATTTCTCACAGAAAAGATTTGAATGACATGATGTGCCTTTTTTTCGAATACGGAACATACTTAAAAATACTATTTGTTTTTGTTTATAGTCAGCATGTTAATATTTAAGATTTTAACTTTTGAACCTCTCTGATGTACCTGCGCAAACTTATGCGCCTTTCCTTCTCAGTGGGCGGTTTTATTGACGTTTTAAACCCATCAACAAACGAAAAATCTTTCTTTTTAAACCAAAATCACCAAGTTTTGACTGCGCCAGGAAGGGCACTTTGTACGAAATGATCTGTGCGGCAGGCAAAGACTCAAATCAGCCTGGGCATCCGCACAGTCTAGTCAGAGTCTTCGCTGTCCGCAAAAAGAAACTTTTGGTCCTTGCACTCATAGTGTGCACAGTGAAGACTTTGATCCTGATAAGACTGGGCGGATGCGCAGGCTGATCTGAGCCTTTGCCGGGCGCGTACGTAATCTTGTATGAAATGCTGAGAGCCGGCTCATGTAATCACGGTAATTGGAAAGGTAAAACGAACCGTGTCAGAGCCTTATCTCTGAAGAGCAGCTACATGTATGGATTATTTTCTAAATCATAACCAAGTCATTTCCATAGCAGATAAAAAAGGGAAAAAAATCTTTTAGTGTTTTCTGTTCTCACGAACGCGCAAGAAATAAATAAACATAAAAGTCAATGATTTTTTTTTATCATAAAAGCTTTAATTTTCATCATCACATTTTGTATGCAGTAGACTAGAAATTGATATAGAAATAATATGAAACAAGCTATTGTAAATAAATGAAATAAAGTACACTTTATTAAAGATAACAATGATATAGAGGGACCGCGCATTGCGTTGCTTTCTCTCCATGGTTATTATGTCTTGTACGATGCAGTCAGTCTGATGCATATCGGCGCATGAATTATTAGAAATCCGGAAGATAAATTGGGCCTCAAAGGGAGAAAAAGGTTCTTTCGGACATGTGCCCAACCGACGACTCAGATCAACCTGTGTATTCGTTTAGTCCGATCAAAGTCATTGCTAGGGGCATGTTGGATAGCCAAGGGTCCAAAGTCTGTTCGGACAAACATACTGTTTAGATATGCAGGCTGACCCCTGTCTGGGTACTCATATCCGAATGTACGTTTTCCGTTGTCACGGCTCAACCAGCATGGCGGTAGGAAAATGTTCTTCGGGACATACGAATAATGTCGGCAATACTTGGTCTGTGCTACCGTGCAATCTTCTCAGGGAAAACTGTCCGTTAGCATTAAGATCGGATACAATAGTGGCCCTGATCAAACATGAGAAACGAGAAGGCTGATGTCGGACTCCACTGTACTGTTTTGTCATGGAAATCCATTTTCAAGTGTTCCGACTTTAATTTTCTCCTCATCTTACATATCAGCCATAACGTCAGAATATATACCTTCGGACATGTGCGCCCAGCGAAGATTCAGATCAGCCTGCGCGTTCGCACAGTTTGATCAGTATCTTCACTGGGTGTATTTTCATAGCGAAGATTCAGTTTCTTCATGCGGACAATAAATATTCTGATAAGACTGCGAGAACGCGCAGGCTGATTTGAGTCTTCTTCGGGCGCAGATGTCCGTTGATACGTTTTCTCATGTTACGGCTCAAATTCTTTATATTACAACTGTTGTTAGTTATACTAGAGGAACGAGATTTAATATATACTGCATCTAAAACAGCTTTACAATACTGTCGTACTAAATGTCGATTGGACTCTTTGAAAACAGAGATTTATTTTCAAAAGTATCGAATACCAGTGGTCCCTGTCCAACATACAGTATACATATACCGTATTTACCCTAAGTATTGGGACAGACAAGCCTGAACAAACAGCGAACATTCAGATCAGACGCCGCACACTGTTTACGGCTGATCGAGCAGTTTTGAGAAACGTCACCAGGTAGTGAAATAGACTTTTAGGATCTATTGTTCAGAATTTATGGTACGATGTCGGGTGTTTCTCGATCAAGTTTGCAAATTGTATATGATGCGCAACGTGGAAAAAAAAAAAAAAAAAAAAAAAAAACTTATGTCATATGCGAATGCGCAGGCTGATTTAGGCCTGCGTTGTCCAAAAATTGCGCAATGGCCCTTTTCGTGTGTTGCACATCATATGGTTGACCTGTACTTGACATTAGTGTAGTTAATATTTTCTGGTCCTTTAGGACCAATGAGATCATTTATATTGATCTGAAAATAGAATAATGCTTGACTATGAGCTAGGAAGCATAAGCAGTTTTGTGCGGTACTGCGGTGCACAACTGTTTATGAACATAATTAATAAAACCGAGTTTCCTTATTCGTTTAATTTTTGTGGTTTTCGCTTTCAAGGAACCTACTTTAAGACTACCTTCACTACAGATGGTGTTAAGCGGTGTGATGCGGCTGTAAAACGTCTCCCCGCGCATCACTTGTGGTTTGTATTATCTAGTTCATAGATGTCACTGAGCTCATGTGTGTTTGTTTCGAAAATAGGCTACTGCTCAGAAACATAGGCTAGGAGGCAGGGCCAGTGTTGCACGGTAATTATTGTTCATGAACTGTCCCAATAAAAACCGCGTCAGCTTTATTTTTTATTTTTAATTTTTGTTTTTTTTAATCGATATTGTAAGATCTTCTTTTTAGTTAGGAGGCTGTTATACAGTACGCTATGTTATCAGCCTTTCCTCTTATTAGAAATTTTACGGCTGCCAAACTCTACGTTATGATGTTAGCAAGGTTACGGTACATGTATTGACAGCCAGTAGCCAGTATTTACCGTAAAATCTACGAGATTGTTTTACAGTGCATCCAGCTGGGGCACAATATTTCCTACAACAATGCATGTGCACCCAGCAAAGGCTCGGATCAGCTTGCGCGGTCTTATAAGAATAATCACAGGGCACTATGGGTAGCAATGGATTCAAAGAGTCAACACAGACTCTGATTAGCCGATTTTTCGCTGGGTGCACATACAATCTTGTAGGAAATGCTGTGCCCCAGCTGATCTAATCTCTGCTGTAATAGAGTCATATATTGACAGAGTTAAAACTAAATTGTAGTATTATATCCTACCGGTTGTTTGCTTCTGTCTTGGTAGCTCACCTGAGCCAACGACTCGGGATAAGCTATTGCGATTTATCTCTGTCCAATGTCCTCCGTCCATCGTGCACCATCCGTCGCCTTAAACAACTTGAAATCACCGAGCCATTTTGTTCATCAGATTTCATTGCAAGCCTCTTAAGGTCGGGGAAAGGAAATTTGTTCAAATGGCCGCCTGTCCAATTACGTCAGACATGTCAAACAACGTCTTCTCGGAAATGGCTGGACCGATTTTCACTAGTTTTCATACATATGAAGAGAGGTTGCACATTCGTTCAACTTGTCACGCCCCGTTAATAATGTCGCCATGCTAATACACGGTAAAACATTTAAAAAGCTTGTTCTACAGAATCAAGACAGATTTAAGGCTGAGTCTTGAATAGGAGCATCGGGGATGGTAGAGTTACCAATTTCTTTTTTCAAATGGTGGCTTACTTTTGAACTCCCTATGGCAAGTTCAAATTTGTACTTTCCTATATATTTGCATGGGGAATTGTTGTAAAGGCTTTTTCTCAAAATACATTAAAGATTACAATATACGATCAACATAGCCAATTCTTTCTGTTTGAATCCACAGTTTATTTCCCAGAGGTTATTTGCTCTGTCCATGAGCTATATACATGTATACAGTCATGAAATATCTAAAGAATCTCTCTCATATTACAAACCAGGTTTTGCTAATTTCTGTACAGAGTATTCTGTTGAAGGAGGATTGAGTGTTTGTTCAGGTGGTTGCGCTCCATTGACCCAGATTGTCCACTCCACCCCCCCCCTCCCCCCCCCCCCCCCACACACACACACCTCCCCACTCCCATTCCCATATATGTTAAAAACTTTTGAGGCTGAGTCTTGCAATAGGGCATGAAGAATGGTTAGTTTGCCAATGTTTGGTAAAACGATTTTCCTAGGATGACCTTTGATCTATTTAGGGCGAGGTCACATTTGCATCCCTATATAACTATGGGTAAATGCTGTAAAGCCATTCTCTCAAACTGCATTAAAGAATTCTAGAGGAAACGTACAACATATGATAAAAGTACCAAACCCTTAAGTTACAGCTAAACTTCCAGGGTGAAGTTAGCTAGCTGTAAGAGTGCTTTAAACCCCCCGGTGGTTTGCTCTGCCGACCGTTCTAAGGCGGTGGTCCCGGTGTTGGTCTTACTCTTTGTTGCTTTGTGGTTTATTCTACGAGGCGATTTGTTGTATGTGTTTCCGTGTGTCATTTTGTTCTTGTGTTTTTCAGTCCTTTTAGTATTGCGATTACCTCGCTTGGGGAAGAGAGAGCTAATCTTAGTGCTTTTCGTACGTTTGTTCGGTTTGTGCTTGTTTAGATTGTCGGTTTCCTCTTCCTCTTGGAGTCTGGGAAGGGCTGCGGTTTGTGATTATGGCACTCCCTGGACTTTTCTCTTACCTTTTTTTCTATTGCGTAGGGACTGTCTACCTCTGTGCGTGCATGCGCGCGTGTGTGTGTGTTTGGTTTTCAGCAAAACTTTATGTGAAGCCTTCTGTCGATATGTATTGAGAGCAGATGTCGTCCAAACTTCAGATAAACAGAACGACACAAGACTTGACAGAATGCTTTAGGTTTATTTCTATTTAATATAGTCTTTAAATTAAACTCCTGAACCAGTAGTACGGATGCCAAGAAATATGCGGATAGTTTTCTGGACATACCTTTCAAGCCAGGAAACATGCAATCTGTAAAGGGACTTTGTTGTAGGCTCGGCGGGCCTGGGTATTATATAATTTACTAGCGAAAACATGCTTGAGTAAACGATTCAGTTTATACATGGTATTAATCTCCATTGTTCGCAGAAAAATATAATTTTATCCGGTGATTCGAGGCTTCTGGTTCCCATCTATACTGTTAAATCAAAATTGAAACCGAAAGTCACAGGTCACAGGACAAGGTTATATTTATACCTTCATATGCGACGTTTCACTCTTGCTATCATATATGCTGATACAAAACATTTGCCAACACAATGCCAAGATATCCTTTCATCTCACGACAGTCCGCAGACCCAGTGTGTCTAAAGATGATGATGGGTTCAGTAGTGTCTAACCGGAGCGCCCGCTGGTGGGTTAGGTGGCCTAGTAGTAAGTTGTCCCGGCAACCGAGGTTCAAATATCTTTTTTCGAGTCGTTCGATTTTGTCATTACTAAATTTACAATTAGCTGTTATGCACTTTGCACAGGGTTTAGTATAAAGTGGGCGAACGGAGTTTTATATACGCCGTGTGTATGTGTGCGTGTGTGTCTAAGCCATCTTTCTACGAAGCAATCTTGTGGACAAAGCGCGCACGGACGATGCGTAGAAGCATGGTTCAGACACATACATACACGTCCAATAAACATACTCATACACGGCTGATTAAACTGATACTGCATCTTTGAAAGGCATGTAGCGAGCTGTAACATTCAGCAACACTACCATCATGTCACCCATCCGCATCTATGCCCAATATTGCATAAGGAAAACACATTGCTATCATTGTCCTCCGAAGAGTTGAAGAGGACTATTAAATGGGTTCGTCCGTCCGTTCGTCTGCCCGTCCGTCCGTAGACAAAATGAGATATGTAGCTTGTGGACACAACTGGTCTTACAGTTAGTACCGATCTTTTTTAAGCTTGCAAGTGGTTTTTGTCATGGTCTGAAGATGTGCATCTGGTTTTGGGGTTATCCTCCCTTTATTTTTTTAATCAACTTTTCCACTTTCGACTTAGTTTTTGTCAGGTCAGATTTCTATTAGAATAGATACCTTGTGGATGCAACTCCTCCTAGAGGTTCCACCGATCATTTTAAACTATGCATATTTGTTCTACATGGTCTGAAAATGTGCGGGTGGTCTTGGGGTTATCCCCCCATTAATTTTTTTTATCAACTTTTCCACTTTTTTGACTTATTTTTTTAGTACTAATACTAATACTACTATTAGTACTAGTACTAATACAAGGTATCTATTCCAATACCAATTAGTATTGGAATAGATACCTTTTGGGCGCAACTCCTCCAAGAATTATTTTGAAACCATGCGTATTTGTTCTACCTGGTCTGAAGATTTGTGTGTGGTTTTTGGTTTATCCTCCTATCATACGGATTTAAAAGTCACAACCCTTTACTGACAAAGCCATGACGTCGGAGGACACTTGTTCCCGTAATAACAGGTGTCGCTGTCTGAAGAACTCAATGATGCAAAGGAATGGTACAAATGGACAGAGTGTCTGGAGAGAGAAACTGACACCTTACGTAGGTAATAAGATCAACAAGACAAATACATAAAAACACTGCAACTTAGGTGTTTACGCGCTAAGGATACAACAGTACAGGCCATTTTCATGGCGTTACTTTGCACCACTGAGATTTCCACCAAGTTACTTTCTACCACTACAATATCGATATATAAGGCGTAAAAAAATAGCTGTGTTTCCACTAACCGGACCGACCCTGTTTCAGACACCCGACTCTGCTATTTTTTATCAGTAAAAATGCAAAATAAAAAAGTAAAGCACCGACCCTCAACAAAATACCTGTATTTTAATAAAATTACAGGCCCGACCCTGTTTTTTTCTGGAGAAAAAATAGAAAAATAAAGAAAAAAAAATCGTTTCTCCTACTACCGACCAATTTTTTTTCAGCATGTAAGCGGAAACACAACTATTGTTTTATGCCTAATACGGAGATTACTGGCTCGCCCAGTCGTTCTACAAAGGCGCAAGTAGTTTTCGAATTCAAACTGCTTGGATGTCTGACCATTGCAACTGTATCATTTTCTTATTTATTCATGCCCACTATATATGAAGGAAAATAACCAATGTAACCTTTATAGGTGTGATTTACTTCACTGTAGCTGGTATAAAGTGCCCTATGGCCAAAGTATGGCAATTTTATTTTCCTTAAAATCATCATTTGGTAGAATACATCAACGTAGAGACAATAGCAATTGTCTCTACCATTCTGGTATCTCGGACAATCCAATTACCCCCAGCCAATTACACTTAAATCAATGTTAGGGATATTGTGGGCGGGGCGTATGCAGCCCTGCAAACAACATTGCTGTCATATGAAGAGTCTCAATAAAACCAAGACTCTGATTTTCATTGTTTCTTTTCAAGGGCACTCTTCACTTAACTCCAGCTGGTGTTAAGTGCTTAGTGGCGGCCGCAAAATTTCTCTATGTTCTTCATCATAGAGGTGTTTTATTTTTTATTTTTCTTGAAACATTGAGTTTCGTAGGGGAGAGGGGGGCGTATATGCAGTCCTGAATCATATAAAGTCTCAATAAAACAGAGACTCCAATTTTCGTTCGTTGGTGTGTTTGTTGTCAAGGGAAACTCAGTAGATTTTATTATTTTATAGAAAAAAAGCATTCTCGAAGGCAAGAACTGGCTGCTCAGGAGTTTCTCTTCTCTCCAGTGGATTCTAGACTACCGGTCGTCTTCTAGACGAACATCCAAAGCTCGTAATTATATGTGCCACGTCAATCGCAAAGGTGCGTCGACCGATACAAACTGTGCAGATTTAGCATCTTGCGATTGCTATTGTCTCTATGTTGATATATTATATTCCAATACTCCTATCAGGCTGTTCTTACTGCGCGGATCTGGATCATAACTGTTTGCGAATGCCTGGAAAACATTTTGCTTTTCGTGGCAGACACAGGTGCTAGGGAGTTTTAGGTGTGATACATCTCAAATAGGTAAAACGTGTACCTTTTTCCCTTTAAAAAATTATGAATAAAGTTTTATTGAATGACAGTAGCATTACAGATCGATTATAAATTGCGCTGATTCGTGTATAAACGGCCTTATGTAAACAGTTAAGCAAAGTTACCTTTGTAGAAACTGGCATTGCAATCCGCTGTCTGATCAGGACCTTTTTTATTTGTCGATATAATCTACAGTGCCCAAAAATTTTCCAAGCAACGACAAGACTGCTCAAATGCACAGTATAATGCAGGCCTTCGTTTCGCTTGTGATGAGGGCCCTATTCTCGTGTTTGGCTTCCCCCATTTCATATCTCAAGATACTTGATGAGTGAATTCACTGTTAGTGACATTAGTGTCAATGTATCATGGAACAATAGCTCCTTGTGCAAATGAAGCGACCTGGAAACCCCACTGAACACAGTAAAAGATGAATCAGTGTACGGTTAACACTGCATGATGGGTAAACATTTCAGCAGACGATATTTTGAAATAGTTTTCTTATTTTTCACAGGTCTTTGACATTTCATGCAAATTGTCTCCTAATTTTCATTAAATAGCAAAGCCTGTAAATTATCTGCTGTTTCAGCCCAGAGAGTGATAACGGTTAAATATATACTATACACCACACATATCAATACAACGGGAGAAGTTTTAATGAAAAATGACAAAAAAAAAAACAAACAAAAAAAAAAAACAAAAACAAAAAAAAAAAACACGAAAACAGGAGTGTCTTATCAATGAAAATGTGGTTTACACCTCTTTATCAATCGAATAATAGTGTTTAAAGGTTATTCCACGACAAAATAATTAAAGATATGAATCAATGCAAGTTCGATTTTTTATGTTCCCTTGTATAATTTATCTTCAGACAGCAGTTTTGAAGCATTGACGAAATAATCCAGCTAAAATCAGCGTGGCTATTGTATGTAAATAGGTGTATTTTTATCATTCTTGTCTGCATTTCAATTGAGCTAACGATACCAGTTTATTTCGTGCAAATGTTTTTTTTTTTGAATGGTTGTGGTATTTAAGGTTAAAACATTTGTGCTCAAATCCACTGACCATTTTACAAGTTACCTTGTATTATTGTCGAAAAACTGTAATTTATGATATTCGTGCCTATATATAATGCTGCACTAGGCTTGGTATAGATATATTGCAGATATTTGATAAACTGGGTGATATATATAGACCTCAGTCCATTTCTGTGCACAAAGTATGTAGGGGGTTAAAGATGATAAAGCTGGAAAATTGTCACCAAAGATGACAACCGCCTTGGTAGACCTGAAACTTTTATTACCAAGGTAAACATCGATACAATAAAGGGATGCCTGATTGTCGATGAAAGATACAGCCAGTCGTTTTCAAACGATTCTGAAGAAGCATTTGCAAGTGATAAAGACTAGTGTTGAGTGGTTTCCTCATTTGCTACGTACGACGTCTTAAATGTACCCAGGAACTTCTGAAAAAACAATGCAAAAGAAATGTATTAGTTCTGGATCTAACTAGCTAACTAGTGGTGAAAGCACGGTGGACATGTTTGAGCAAGAGGACAATTTCGCGCCATTTTCTTTACATCTAGCAGAGGAATAGTCATGGGTCCATCTGAATTATGATTCAGGTACGACGATGGCAAATTGGCAAATATTTCGTTGCGTCTGAACAAAATGCATATTGTAAACCTTAAATACCGATTCTGAGTCCATGCCAGCCATTGCCTTCTCGGAAGAAATGTAGACCAGTAGATCTCTTTGCAGTGCTATACGCTCGTATACCAGTGTCTTCAAAGATACCAAAAGAAAATATATCTCATAGTATTTCATTTCCCGATTAGGTAAAACTTAACAACAACAAAAAAATGTTTCGGTAAAACAGAAATGCTTTGAAATTCTGCAACACAAATTGTTTGATTAAACGTTGCACTTCAGAAGTCCAATCACAATGTCAAAGCGTTTTGCAGGACCCTCGTAGTCAATTTTCAACATTCAATGGTTCTAATTGATTCCGTCTAAAATCGAACTTGGTCCTGTCTTGAATGGTACACGTTTGAGAAAAAAAAACAAACTAAAATCATTGTGACTATTGTTCTAACATTTGGCATGTAGTGCCATATAATGGCCGTAAAACTCTTCCATCAACTTCTTGTGTTGTGCATATATTCTAGTCTTTAACGATCCAAGAGCCCATTTTGCATTATTCTAGAGCAGAGCAGACTCAAATTAACTATGCAATATACAAAATGAAGCAGCGTGCATTGGAACATGATTAACTAGATCTATCTTGCTAGAAAATATGTATATTGTATGTGGCTGGACTGTTCTTTTCACAAAGAAGACAATAACAAGACAGTCAGTTTCCTTTCGGACGATTTTTTGGGTCCCGTGCGACTGAAATGAAAGAAGTAAATAGCCTTTATAGTTTCAGTCTATATCCTTTGGGAAGTCACTTTCAAGATTTTGTCACCGCCTCCGTGGCGTCATATGGCAATAATGACGTCATCACTACCGCTAACATCAATGTTAAACCATTAGATTTACAAATTATATCACATGGACTCCTGGCCAGATAGCGATACCTCCCCAACCCTAGGGAATTCTGCAGACATGTCCTAACTTAAAAACCAATACTTGCTGTGTGAAATAAAAGTTGATTGCACCCTGTATCTGGTGGCCTATATGTGTAACAGTCTGTTACGTATGTCATCCTACACTAAATGCAGTGAAAGAAGAGTCACAGTTTGTGACCTATGAAGAAGCATTTATCCTACTTCTGCATATACGAGGGGTATTCACAAAAAAGTTTCCCAAAAAGTGTTACCATTTCTTTACTGTTCGACATATTTACATGAAATTTTGAGCAGCAATACTATAAAAATTCTGAGTAAGAATATATACTATAATGCATAATAAAATTTACAATTCAAACCGTAGTTCCGCTGCGCGCTTCTTCCGCATTGCTCTCAAGAAGTCTCGATCCAGCACCTGTTAACAAAACACATGTCATTTCAACTATTCTTATATTCCAGTTAACTATTTTAAAAGAATAGTTTTATTATGATGAAAGAGTGCATAAATATTTCAATGGTTTTACCTTAGAGTAATATTGCGCAGTGATCGTCTGTCCATGAGGAACTGCGTGACTAAGGATCATTAATTTGGCGTCAAAGAAAACGATGAACATCTGCTTCCTCTTGGAGGGGATAACTTTGAACTTCTTTGGGCATGGTGATCCACTTGACTGTTCCTTTGTTTCCGGCTCATACAAACTTATTCAAGTTTCATCAACTGTTATTATGCGCCTAAGAAATTCATCACCTTCTCGCTCAAAACGTTCCGCTTGTCGCCGGCAACACTCAATTCCCTGCTTCTTCTGACTCTCAGTCAACATTTTCGGAATCCATCTAGCACAAAACCGCCTCATATTAAGTTTATTGTGTAAAATGTCGTGAACAATGCCAATGCTGCAATCAACTTTGTAACTGATTTCGCAAATCGTAATGCGGCGATGAAGCTCAAGCAAGTCTCTGTGACGTGACGTTATTGACGCTGACCGACCGCTCCGTGGCTCATCGTTGATGCTCTCCTGACTGTTTTTAAAACGTCCATACCATTCATATACCTGTGATTTCTTCATGGCTCTTATCCCGTAAGCTTTTTCTTAATATTTCCTTGAAATTCCATTTAAAACATAAAATTTCATCGTTGATCTCTGTTCCTTCGTCATTTTTAACCACCGTTGAAAACAAAATGGCCGTCATAATGTGAAATGGCGTCACAATAATTAACGACGTCACTTACGTCATGGAGCTAAATTTACGGTAAATTTGGTGTGAATAGCTTTGCAAATAATAAAGTTACAGACCTTTGATTAAAGTGTATTTGTCTAGAAATTGTTACTTTTTGGGCCGGTTTCGAGTATATGTGGTTGCCATAGATACTATAAATTTGCTTATAGTAAATATTTGCCATTAAGATTTACTTATTACACTTAAAATACATGTTTCAACAAACTCGAAAAGTTTCATTAAAATTCGTATGTTCAATAAACTTTTACAACACTTTTCCGGAAATATTCTGAACACCCCTCGTATTCTAAACGTTTAGCACGACAGCTAAACCAGAAAATATTTGGATGGAAAACTCAGTCTCCCAGAATGTAACGGACTTTACCGAATAAAGATTCTCTCCAGAAATTGCAAAATTACTCGACATCATCAGATTTTAAGCCTTCCATGTACAGCATTCAAAATTTAATGTAACTGCAGTTTATAGAGTTTTTTTTAATATGTTTTCCCGTAAAATAAATTTTATAAAACTTTTTGTATTTAGTATGGCAGTAATATTCTGTTAATTAACGCTCAGTTATAAACAACAAAGAGAAGAAATGTTTTCATAACATATTTGCTTATAAATCCATCACACCCATTTTGCTTTGCGTTGAATTCTGACTGCACCTGTAAATATGACCAGATTGCAAAACAACACTAACAAATGTTTAAAATATTGTTTGCGCATTTTGAAACAAGGTAACGTATGTAACAAAACAATTTGCTTCTATATCGATGTTTTACGGATATATGTCTGAAAACCGTCTGCAAAAACATGTCATTTTAAATAAAATTATTGTTCTTGGCGACACTTTCAAGCACTTTTATTATTTATTTATTTCGGTAGCATTGTAATATCCATAATAATATGCCAAACAGACTCGAAATGGATAATTTCCCAAATGTGCATATAAAAAAACCTGTTACAACAAAATTAAAACAACAAAATGTTTAAGACCTTTTGATACCTTTTGGAATGAGTTATTTATTGAATAGCATTAAATTTAAATCATTCTGCATTATCTTTGCAATATGTAACATATGTAACTAACATAATACATGTTACAGTGATTTTCTTTTATTAGCACATTACTGAATTCCAAAAATTGTTTAGTTCAGTCATCACTTATGATGAAACACTTCAAAGACAAAATTTCTTGTGTGAAAAAAAGTTACGTTCGTGGCATGCAATACTATGTGTACTTACATAAACAATCTATGAGTACTTGAATGCTGATTATTACATTCAGGTAAACGGCTGGGTCAACAGTATTGCAGTTATTTTGAAAAGTCTGCCTGATAAGAGAACAGAAGCCGGTTCTAGGAAACTTCAAGATAGGTGATAGTTATTTGAAGCCGATTTGCCGAAATCCGAACTTAATGATGAAATCCTAGAAAAATAAAGTACTATGTTAGATTTGTTACAGTAGAGTAATTTAATCTCCTGTTACATTGTTACATTAACCAATACACACTTAAAGTTAATTTAATTTGATGCATTAAAGTGAGTGTTTAGTATAGGGCATGTTAAATGATATTTTCAGGTTAAATATCTTAAAAACTTCTTGATACCGTTTTTTTTTTTTTTTTTTTTTTTTTTTTTTTCTTATTGGCAGCTTAACAGTCGGACCAAATTTCTTTTTAACCCGTTTTTGTTACGTATGTCACCCAGAATTATTAATTTGGTATAGTAAATCAACACCAACACGAAATAATCTTTATCATGTATTAACATCAACGTTTCGCCATCATGGCTTCTTCAGGATGTAATAAACAATAGACAGAGATGACATCGAACACGAAAACGTAACGTGATGCGGTGCGCCACGCCAGCTATGTCACACAAAAAAATAGCGGCAATGTACAATAAAGCAAGTTATCCGGGGCACAGCAATTCCCACAGTACACAAGTATGCGACAAGCGAAGACCAAGTTCAGCCTGCGCATCCGCGCAGCCAGATAACCGGCTGCATAAAGGATATATATGATCCCAGCCTTCCATAGAGCGCACAGCGAAGACCCAGATCAGACCGCGCGGATGCGCAAGCTGATCCGAGCCTTAGCCGGGCGCGCATGCAAAATTAACAAACAGCCGCGTAACGGGTCCAGGCACAGCAGACCTCCAGGAGGAAGTAATACCGGCCAGCAAAATAAAAGATTCAGGCTGCGCAACCGCGCAGGCTGACCAATTATTAAGCTGTCGGCAAGGAGACCAAGACACCAATATCGAACAAACGTACGAAAAGCACTAAGGTTAGCTCTCTCTTCCCCAAACGAGGTAATCGCAATGCTAAAAGGACTGAAAAACACAAGAACAAATAACACAAGGTAAGACATAAAACAAATAGCCTCGTGGAATAAACCAAAAAGCAACAAAGAGTAAGACTAACACCGGGACCACCGCCTTAGAACGGTCAGTAAACCACCGTGGGGTTTAAAGCACTTTTACAGCTAGCCAACTTCACCCTGGGTCCCGATGCTACTCTTAATACAGAAATACATAAAAATTCGGTTCGCATAAAGGCTAAAAAAAAATATAAAATAAAATAAAATAAATAAATAAATAAATAAAAAATAGAATACTATGTACACAATAAAACCTTTTCCTTTATTTGGCATTTTTAACCATTTTTGTTACATATGTTGCCTAAAACTCCTCACCTAAACCAATAGTTTTACCTTTGCTGCATCGTTTGATTCAGATATGATATATAATGCTTGCAAAAATAGCTTTGTTGAATAAATAAGGATGGTAGTTTAGCAAAAATATAAAATTACGTAAAACTGGCAATGTGTTTAACAAGCATTTACTACATTACACTACCGGGTACAAAGTACAAACAATTATTATTCCATGCAGAAAAGACTGATCTTTGATATAGATTATCTCTGCAAAATTTTCTAGGGTTGGGGAGCAGCATCAACGATTGACAGATAGTGATCACCTCGCCAACCCTCCCCAATGCTTACTGCGTAAAATAACATGCAAAATGCCTAACGGCACTATGGAAGGATTTTCCCTCTGAAGAATAAAGGTAACATATCACGTTGAAAAACCGTAGAGGACGCCCCACATACCCCACCCCACCCCACCCTTCACCCCCACCTCCCCCACCCCACCTCCACCCCGCCTTCGCATGGACATTTTAACCAATGAATTTTTCCGTGAAAAGCTCGTCGAAAACTTGTTCGCACTCTGTATCTGCTGGCCTATGTGTAACAGTCTGTTACGTATGTTATCCCTACTAAATGCATTGAAGAAAGGGTCGCATAGTTTAGATCCAATCAGGCTGCGCTACCGCGCAGACTAAAAACGCATAGACACGGACCAGCATCAACGTGGCCAGCCGTACCCAGACACAAAACAGACTAGTAAGACAAAATACTGGATCAATGTGGATGCAAGTTATTCCAAAAGCGCATATTAAAAAGGTATTAATAGGAACAAACAAATTATACGCAAGTCTACTTAATAGTATTGGGTAGCTTTGAATTCATGCTTTTGGAAATATTCAAATAAGACAGTACATCCTACAACAATCTTTGCTCATAGTTCTATATAATTATACTATTATATGCATGTCTGCATTTTAGACAGACTTATTTACATGCAAACCAATGTGTTCCCTTTGCAGCAAAAAAGGTAAGAGAGTGCCACAATCACAAACCGCAGCCCTTCCCAGACACCAAAAGGAAGTGGAAACCGACAAATCCAAATAAGCACAAATCGAACAAACGTACGAAAAGCACTAAGATTAGCTCTCTCTTCTCCAAGCGAGGTAATCGCAATGCTAAAAGGAATGAAAAACACAAGAACAAAATGACACAAGGTAAGACATAAAACAAATCGCCCCGTAGAATAAACAACAAAGCAACAAAGAGTAAGTAACACCGGGACCACCGCCTTAGAACGGACAGTAGAGTAAACCATCGGGGTTTAAAGCACTTTTACTGCTAGCCAACCTCACCCTGGGTCCCGATGCTACTCTTAATACAGAAATACATAAAAAATTCGGTTCGCATAAAGGCTAAAAAAAACAATAAAGTACTATGTACAAAATAAAACTTTTTCTTTTATTCGGCATTTTTAACCATTTTTTGCTACGTATGTTACCTAACACTCCTCACCTAAACCAATAGTAACCTCATGTTACCTTTGCTGCATCGTTTGAGTCAGATATGATATATAATGCTTTGGAAAATAGTTTTGTTGAACAAATAAGGATAGTAGTTTAGCAAAAAAAAAAAAAAAAAAAAAAAAAAAATACGTAAAACTGGTAATATGTTTAACAAGCATTTACTTCATTACACTACCAGGTACAAAGTACAAACAATTCTTATTCAATGCAGAAAAGACTGATCTTTGATATAGATTATCTCTGCAAAATTTTCTAGGGTTGGGGAGCAGCATCAACGATTGACAGATAGTGATCACCTCGCCAACTCTCCACAATGCTTACTGCGTAAAATAACATGCAAAATGCCTAACGGCATTATGGAAGGGTTTTCCCTCTGATGAATAAAGGTAACATATCACGTTGAAAAACATCAGAGGACGCCCCTCACCCCCCCCGCCCCACCCTCATCCCCCCTCCCACCCCCGCGCCCGCCTGGACATAGCTTTTTTAAACGAATGAATTTTTCCGTGAAAAGCTCGTCGAAAACTTGTTCGCACCCTGTATCTGCTGGCATTTGTGTGTAACAGTCTGTTACGTATGTTATCCCTACTAAATGCATTGAAGAAAGAATCAAAGTTTAAAACATTTATGTTACTCAAATGTAATAATCGGTTATAAATCACTCGAGACCTTAAGCTAGCTTTGCGGGATATCAACCCTCGCCCTCAGCTTCCATAATGGTAGAAACTTTTATTTGTTCGGTCCGCGTGGAGGTCTTCTAACTCATCCATTAATCATTACTGGCAACAAATAAATTAAAGATAAAGCCTATAATGACGCAAAGATGAGGACTCAACAGAAACAATGTGTTGAGACACTTGACGATCCCTGAACAACGCTAATAGAAAAATACTGGAGCAAACGAAAACCACCAGTTGATCCCCAGTTGGCCGAGAAATAAAAAGTTCCGGCCCAGACCATCAAAATAAATAGTTTTAGTTCGGAGTCTGAATCCTGACCCGCCGGCTTGAGGTAAGCAGAGTGGTTAACAATAATATATGTATATATTCTAGAAGCTTAGTATGTCAGCATGTCAGCTAAAACAGACAATACAATGTATTTAGATGGCAAACATCACTGTCCAAGAATGTAATGGGTGTTACTGAATAGTGATTTTCTATTAAAATGCAAAATTACTCGACAGTAGTATAAGGTACCTCTATGATACCCGTAGTGGCATCCTATACTACTCTCGACATCATCAAAATTAAGCCTTCCCTAAACAGCATTATAAATATTAGGTAATTGCAGTTTGTAATTTTCTAATTTCTATCAGATAAAATAAAATTTATCTTCCTGATTGCTTTAGTATGGCCGTAATATTATGTTAATCAAGTTAATGCCCAGCTGTAAACAATATAAAGAAGATATTTTCGGGCAAAGGGAACGTGTTATGCTAGAAAGCGTTTCCAAAAAAAATCTGAAGAAATTAAAAAGGCATTTGCAGACTTTGAGAGTGATCTGACTAATAACACAAAGCGCTGCATTGAAACATATGTTTGTAATCTCTATGAACCAGATACTTCAATTACCAGTGTTAGCAATCTCCGCTGGGGATGTTCCGGAGGAAGCAAGCTGAATCTGACAAACGTCTTCCAATAAGGCAGCATAAGAGCAAGCCACCTTAAAATCCCTTATCAGTGCAACGTTTGGGTATATGATGTAGTGCCTAAGCCAGCGCTGCCAAATCCGTTGAACTATGGATGGCGTATGGCGTATGGATGGCGTATGGAAGATTCTAGCTTTGTACCCGTAATGACTACCTTGCCACCAGCTCCAGATGCATTCCCATGCTTGTCAAATGTGGCCGCACATGAACAAAGTGCACAACAGCTCGATGCAAATGCAAGGCCAGTACAGAATTATGTGTATGTGGGTCAGAAGAAGGTGCTAGTGAAAACATACAGTCATAAAATCGAGGGCATTTCTCAAGACGATGAATAAAGAAGGCAACCATATAATCTAGTCGTAAAATTATATGAGTCACTTTCGATACCGTAGCTTTTTCAGACCTGCCCAGTCCTGACTGCCTTTTTGAGTACATGGTGGGTGGGGTAATTCGACATGATATAGTGCATATTGATCGCACATGGGTGATAAAAATGATGGCAGAAACATTTCAAAAAGGTATATGTCCTAAATTGTAACGTATTTCAGATTATGAGATAAAACATGATACATACAGTAAATTGCTACGTCCCCTTATGTTTCTTTGTTCGCACAGCCTTTCTATCAATACTGCAGTATGATCGGTGTATTTAAACACATAATCAGGTGTCAGTCACTAAATTGTAATGCAATAAATATGTCTGATAGTGGAAAATAAATCTGTCCTGCAATTTAAAACAAAACACCATTCATATAAGATACGACAGAAAGATTGATGTATTTCAGGTGGGTGGGGTAATGCAATACAGATGATGGGTATGACTGTTTGGAAAGCTTTAATCATAGTTTAAGCTTTACATACCATTTAGATGTACAGTTCCAAGTGTTTACCGTAACTTTAATTTTTAACAGAATTCTGTCCTGGTACTCCAATATCAATTTTGTCTATCCAGAATATTAATATACGGGCATATTTTTTATGACATCACAAAAAATCTGACGCCACTGCCAATGCGACAACATTGATTTTTATTTAGTAGGGTCCGAAACACACAAAACAACGATGTTGTCATCCTCTTTCATTTAAGTCGTGCGGTTTTCCCAAATGTACCTGACTAAAATGTAAATAATCACTTTTGTTTTTATTTTAAGCCCTCAAAGTAGTCCCAATGACTAGAAATGCATAACATTTTAGTCGATACATTCGCACACGGAATGTGTCACGGTATGCTGATTTAGGTATACTGGTAAGGTAGCGGTATATGGCAGATCCAAGCGCCTGTCTGGACCGATATATTCGTCCAGCGAGGAAGGTTTTCAATTTAGGAAAAAAGGAAAGTCACAAGGGGCAAGGTCTGATACAACTGTTACTTTCTCTTTTTGCAAAAAGTAAATGAATAAAACAAAAATAAAGTAACAATGGCAGACGTATAGGCTGATGCATTATCAGGTAGAAGTCGGACATATTTGAAACCCATTACTGGGTGCCGTTTCTGATAGTACTTTTTTTTTTCAATTTCTTCAATATCACATCTTTGTAGTATTTTCCGTTCCTACACCCCTGATCGTGTTGTTCCTTATTTGTCTTGACATTTCAACTACCAATGGGAAAATCAAATAATAATAATAATAATGAAATAATAAAAAACTCATTTATGCAAAAAAATCGCTCAATGAGGGGTGTTAGAAAAGAAATAAATTATTCCAAACCGTGCTCAAATGCCCCAGAGAAAGCACAGTTGAGTTTGGGTTGTACCCATTTTAGCACTCGCTCGCTGCGCTCTCTCGTGCTCACATGGGTACAACCAAACTCAACTGTGCTTTATCTTGGGTATTTGAGCACGGTTCGGAATGATTTATTTCTTAAGTAAGGCTTTTGCCCTTTATCAGTGGCACCTGTATTGCAATATTGAAAAATATCGCATGCAAAGCCTTCGTTGCATTTAACGTGCGTTTAGCGATTACTGGTCTTTTGCTATTTTTGGTGGCCCATATTTTATTGCTAATTTTCCTAACAGGTTCCAAATAATGAACCCGCTTCATCGCCAGTGACTATATATATATATATATATATATATATATATATATATATATATATATATATATATATATATATATATATATATTTGTCACATTTTGGAAATATGTCGAACAACTGTTTGACTTTTTTACCATCAGTCTCCTACCCGGCAGAAATCTTCCTAACATTCAAGATATTCTGAGGTTGTAATGAACTCTTGATAGTCAGGTACCAACAATTCGTGCTATATTACTTAAATGTAAGAATACATTTTGTTTATATTATACTATATTATACGAGAGACTCTTATAAATAGATTTGGAACACTTCCATTAACCTGCTAAAACATAGTTGTTGTTTTTTTTATATATGAACGCCACAAGTATTATTCGTCTGTTAATTGCAAAAGAATAAAACGAAACTTAACTTCCCATGTTTAGTCAGTACATCCTGAATTAAATCGATGGCGTGTATGTATGCAGAGTTTTTTTGATTGAGGTCCTGGGTACTCGATATAGTGCCAAGTTTCGTTCAGCCTTACGCTGCAGCCGATTGTATACGCAATTAGGTTATAAGTTTTCATTTTGTTTTACCGATATGGTGGAAAACATGAATTCATTGCAAATAAATGTACGAGGGGCGTTCATTTAATTGTGTCACTAATGGCCCACCATACTGCGTGGTTGTAAGGAGCATGTGGAAACTGCGGCGATTTCACGGGGGAGTAATGTTCTATAATAGGATGAAATTTCGGTCTAATCCGTTTAGTCTTTCAAAAGTTATTGAAAGTTCAAGTTGGTTCAGTCATATACACTCAAAAGTAAAGGCACATTATGAAAAACGTAGACCTGCAACTGGTTTAAGAGGTCTGTGTCTTATCAATGACAACGCACCTGCTCATAAGTGTGTTTCAGCTCTCTCATCCACCTTATTCGCCAGACCTTAGTCCCTGCGACTTTTTCCTGTTTCCTTTACTAAAGAAAACCCGTTCTGGTCGTCGTTATGAATCCCGAAGTGCACTTGTTAGTGCAATTTACCAGTGTCTTCAGCTTATACCTAAAAAGGCCTACTTTTCTGCCTTTACAGCATGGATTTTGAGACTTGAAAAGTGTGTTTCCGTCAAGGGAGAATACTTTGAAGAGTTGAAGTAAACGAAATGTGAATGGGATTAATAACGCGCCCAGTAGAACCCCAATGACAACATTAAATGAACGCCCATCGTAATATTAAAACAGTTGTTGAGTGAACTAAAAGTACAAGAACAAGAATTAAATAGTCTAAAAGAAGAATTTAGAGGTACATCAGTGTCTGTCTCTTCAGAAGTGAGAAAAATAAAAAAGATAAAACGTTTTGAAGGACATACAATCAAATTCGGGTTTAATAAAGACATAGGAGATGAACCTAAACAAGCCCTCTGGGCTTATGATAACAAGGAGAGTATTTGGTTGTACTTTTAAATGAGCTACCTGACAAAATTCAGGAACGTAATAAATTTATCCGTATTGCGGATTCTTCCGAAGGGGGTGGGAGCTTAAAAAATTTGAGACAGTATGAAAGCAAACCCTTGCCAGCGATTCAGAGAAAGAGTCGCGCTTTCGGAGAGCGGATGCTCAAGCTGGTAGGAGGAAGAAGGCCTAAAGACCCAGTAGGTACAACAAGGCTAAGCGGATTTGAATAAGTCTGTTGACTTTTTTCCGAATCCTAATTTGTAAACTCTGTTTTGTAAAATTGTACGTTTCTATGTAAATTGTATTATGAGTTTATGAAATAAAAATATGTTTAAACTAAGGCTAAGCCATTTTTCCTATCACCACTAGTACTTTCGGTGCTGCAGTGCCAGCAGGTCATCGGGACGAAATCAAATCTTGCCAACATTTCCAGTCACACATGATCATTCCTTTCTTCCCTACCAAATACAAAAATGCAATGACCATTCGCCGGAACCTTTCGCCTGTGGTGACTTCCCTCACTTAAAAAAAAAAACAAAACAAAAAAAAACTGTCCCTTCGTTGCAGCTATGCAACATAACTCCACAGCCGTCAAAAAAGTGAATCTGATCAGGCATTTGATGTTGACAGCAGTGCTAAAACATTTACGGATATATATTTTTTGTGATATTTATTTTGACACAATTTCTGATTTAACACATGGTTTCTATAAACATGGGCAAGGACAGAATAACAGCATTTTCAAAGCGCGCTTAAAGATAAAAATACACATACAATTTCGGAAAAAAAAAAAAAAAAAAAAAAAAAACATAAATGCGAACTAATTTGCTATAGATACAGCTTAGAATGGCTATAAAATTTCATTTTTCCAAACAGCCATTGCGCTTAAAGGTAATAATACACATACAATTTCGGAAAAAACAACAACATAAATGCGAACTAATTTGTTATAGATACAGCTGAGAATGGCTATAAAATTTCATTTTTCCACACAGCCATTTTGTTTCATGAAAATAATAAATCAGCGCTGTCAGAGTATGGCTTCATTCTGGTGCGATTCAAGACTTACTGCACAAGGGTTTTAATTGAAACATGTGGATCAGCGCCTTGTGTTGTTAATCCACTGTCTGTTTCGATTCCTAGTAACGGTAAAAAGTTTGATTTTGGATTCAAGGACCGTAAACAGGTATATCTAGTAGCAAACTGTGAAATATCAAGAACTGCGCTTTCATATATAGAGTCAAGGGACTGGCTGCTCAAATTTGATATACATTCTGCTTATCATTTTATTGATATATATTTTATCCACAAGCGGGCCCCCGTAGCCTAGTGGATAGGAGTGTTGACTCTTAATTCATTAGGTTTTTCACCACGAGCCTCGCTCGGGTCATATGTTGGAAAGCCAAGCTCTGCTTAGGGTTTTCCCCGGGTTTTCCGGTTTTCGCCTACCTTTGATGAACGATCGGCTCGATATAAGTGAAATATTCTTGAAAGGGCCGTAAATAAAAAAAACAAAAACAAAAAAAACAAAAAAAAAAACAATATTTTCTACATACTACGTATTTAGGTTTCTCATGGCCTAATGATCAAGGAGACACTTGCTATTACACTTTCCTAGTTCTGCCCTTTGGTATCCGGTCAGCACCTTATCTGTATTCTGAGGTTACACGTCCACTGACTGAAAACTTGCGAGAAGAAGAGAAAATGGCTGTACTGTAATATATTTTGATGATGGTTTCGCCTGTGCAAAAACGAAGGTATATATACAAAGCATGTCTAGAGACACTAAAATGATTTATTTTTGTCGGGTTTGTTCCGGAAGTGGACATGTCCTGTTGAGAACCAGTGCAGCAGCTGATATGGCTTGTACTGACTTGGATTCAGAACAGTTTTTTTTTTTTTTTTTTTTTTGTCAGTATTACCTCTACGAGAAGAGAGAATTTTCTTGATTGCAGTCAGCGTTTGCAGAGTGCCATTAAAAATAACAGATAGTTTCATGTTCGCTCTGTCGCTGATGTAGTTGGTCAAACCAAATCGATGGGTATTGTTGTTGGTAGTGTAAGTCAAATCATGACAAGTGCTTTGAGCATACATATATTAAATGCTCGCAAGTTGATTTCATATATCAAACTGAAATCAGAAAGCGAGGAGCGCCTTCTGTTTTGACAGAAAATCTTACCAAAATTAATTCTAGGTGGTTAAGAGACACGTATGTAACGTCCATGTGGGTTTGTTTATGCCATGCTGGTTGTGAGGTGCATACAATTAATGGTGTTTCGCATGGTATGTGGTCTCCTGAAGAGAGACGTTAGTCCTCCACATGGATGAAGTTAGTTGCAATTCAGAGAGTACTGAAATCGCTAAAAACATTTAGGCAAATCATAACTCCAAATGGTTTTACTGGCAAGAAGAATGCATGTAGTATAGTTCAGAAGGGATCCATTAGGCAATTCTTGAAGGAAATAGCGTTGGATATATTCAGTTTTTGTAGCCGTCACTGTATTTCTATTAAACTTGAGCGGTTAACTCGACATTTAAATGAAAGAGCCGATTCCTTATCCCGTGGTGTCGAAAAAGGTTTATTTCAAACATTGTCACCAGGGTCGAGCTTCCCACTTCTAAGCGATTTTACTTGGTATGTTAAACTGGATTGGGAATATCTGGCAATAAAATCTTGAAACTCCGTATGTAAGCACTGTCTATTAACTTTGGTTGCTAGCAAGTATCGCTTTAAGTTCATATGTCCGTGGGTTACTTTGATTTTTTATTGAGTGTCAAGTTCTAAATATGCGGACAAATTTTATTTTATTTTATATATTATTTTTCGTAAATACCATATGGTGCGTCGTTTTAGCTTTGCTATATATGTTTGTTAAAGGTGATTTCAGTATTAATTATTGCATGATAGAGGTATTGCATGGTGCATGGAAAGGAACATGGCATGTAATTGATAAGTGACTTATTTGGCCTCGTGCCTGTAGTCACGTGCCAATTAAGATGCAGTGACAGATGAAGTGCCGTGGTATCTTAATATGAAACTAGAAACACTATGCCCCCAACCGTATGCTTGCCTTAAATATAACAAGAAAAATACCTAACGACATTACGGGCGGGGTTTTGGAGAGAAAAAAAGGTCAACCGTGCTCATAAGGTTAACATGTCCTTTCTGGAATTATGGCCTTTTTAGAAATTAATCAAACCAAAATATCTTGAAGCTTTTCAGGCTATTTTCAGATTTATTTTTTTCAAAAGTTAGTCAGGTTATCTACTCACCATTACCTATTAGCCTGTCAAGTGTCAAGGCTCAAACAGTTTTCAAGGTATTTTGCTTACAAGGTTAAAATGCCGAAATTTTAAAAAGCCACAGCTGAAGAAAACATTTTCAGATTTTTTTTTCAAAAGTTAATCAAATCATCTTTTTTTTCATTTCCTATCAGTCTGTTAAGTTTAAAGGCAAAAGCTTAAACAATTTTTTAAGATGTAAAAATGTTGAAACTTTCAAAGGGTCATAACTGAAGAAAAAATCAGGTCATCTACTCATCATTTCCTATCAGGCAGTCAAGTTACAAGGCGATAGCTTAAATAGTCATCGAGATATCTTGCTTATAACGTTTAAATGCCGAAATTTTCAAAGGGCCATACTTTTAAAAAATCGATTTTTAGTGTTCAGAACTTATTCAGGTTATTATTTTCTATCCGCCTGTCAAGTTTGAAGGTAATAGCTTAATCAGTTTAACAGAAATCTTGCTTACAAGGTTAAAAATGCTAAAATTTTCAAAAGGACATAACAAAAAAATCGAGTTTTTTCTAATAGTTAATCAGGTCAACTACTCATCATCCACTATCAGCGTGTCCTAGTTTTCAGGCAAATAGTTTTCGAGAAATCTTGCCTACAATGGTATAATGCCCAATTTTTCAAAGGGTCATAACTCTAGAAAAAAAAAACAAAAAAAAAACAGATTATGTTTTTAAATTTGATCAGGCCATCTTCTCATCATTTCCTATCAGCCTGTTAAGTTTCAGAACAGTAGCTTAGATAATTTTTTATATATCTTCCTTACAAGAATAAAATGCCCAAATTTTCAAAGGGCAATAACTCATTTTTTTTTTAAAGTTAATTAAAAAAAAGGTAAGCGAAAAGTCCAGGGAGTGCAACAATCACAAACCGCAGCTTTTCCCAGACACCAAGAGGAAGAGGAAACAGACAAAACCAAACAAGCGCAAATCGAACAAACGTATGAAAAGCACTAAGATTAGCTCTCTCTTCCCCAAGCCAGGTAATCGCAAAAGGGACTGAAAAACACAAGAACAAAATAACACAAGGTAAGACATACAACAAATAGCCTCGTAGAATAAACCACAAAGCAACAAAGAGAAAGACTAACACCGGGACCACCGCCTTAGAACGGTCAGAAGAATAAACCACCGGATTAAATCAAGTCATCTACTTATCATTCTCTATCAGCCTGTTAAGTTTCAAGACAACAGCTCAGAAAATGTTTTAAATATCTTGCTTACAAGGTTAAACTGCCCAATTTTCAAAGGACAATAACTTAAGAAATATTTTTTTGGATTCTTTTTAAAAGTTAATCACGTCATCTACTCATCATCCCATATCGGCCTCTCAAGTTTCTAGACAATAGCTCAAATTGTATTCAAGTGAAATTAAAAAAAAAAACAAAAAAACTAGCATGCACGGTTCAAAAGTTATGCTATACACAAAAAAGGAGACATGTTTTTGCAATGGGGCATAACTCAAAACAGGGGCATAACGCTGATAAGAAAAGAAATACGGGTCAATTATTTTTTCATGAGAAACCCATATATGAAATTTCAAAAACCTAGCATGCACGGTTCAAAAGTATTGCTGTGTACCAAAACACGTGACTAACGGACGGACGGACAAGCCTAAAGCAATAAAAGTAAAAATGGTTGCCTTTGGAAACAAAGAAAACATTACAGATAGAAAATTGGAGCCTCTGTTTTATTGAGACTCTTCATAAGCAGTAATGAAGTTTGCAACACTGCTTACGCCCTCTAGCTTATACACGAGCAGTACTTCATTTTCAAAGCCACAGCAATGGGCCCAGTGATCCCAAAGGAAATGAAAAAATAATCTGCACTATGGTAAAGTACGGGGAGACGTTTTACGGCCGCCACACGACACTAATACCAGCTGCAGAGTAGTAAAATAAAAGTAAAAAGGATTGCCTTTGAACACAAAGAACACATTACAGATAGAAAATGGGAGCGTGTGATTTATAAGCTCTCCAACTTCTTTGTATATAATCAGAGCTTCTCTGGTGATATTGGTGGACTGCCGAAAGAGTTTGTCGACAAGGTGGCCTTGCTGCCGAAACTGCTTAAAGACTCAAGGGCTTCCAGTACAGTTAGAACTTATTACAGCGGTTTTATCAAATGGACAAAATTGGGCCTTAAGAAATGGATTAGGTACATGTAATAGGGACGTCTTGCCTGCCAAGGCTTTCCAGGTCGCATTGTATTTAGCTTCGGTCTCTCAAGCTGCTAATTAGCCAGTCCAATAATTAAGGCTTTTTAATATAAAATGGCTTCATGACATGTTCGATTTGGTGTCGCCAACAACCAGCAGTTTAGTTTTGAACATCTTTGAACATGCTTTGAGGACACTGACGAGACCAATGTGGAAAAAAAGAATCTAGTACAACCGAACTGTTGAATTTAATGTTCCATAATCTATTTGTTGCTGGGAATGCAAAGAGTCAACATACTATCTGTGCATGCTTCACAGCCTATGTTGTTTGTTTACGTAGAACGAGCTATTGAACATTAGACGCTGTGGTATTAATATTGAACGTACTCATTTGAGCAATTTTTGACCCAGTTAAGACTGACAAGTATCGAGAAGGTGCGTGGGTTGTTATTGCAAGGACATGAGGAATACTTTACCATGTTATCAGCCTTGAACGTTACTTACAATGGGCTGAGATAAAAGATGAATATTCTACCTTCATATTTAATGCATGTAAAGACAGGTTTAAAATTAGAAAACAGTGCAAGGCTATAACCTGTTCACTGTAACGTGAACTGTTTGTTGAAGCTGAATTAAGTCTGATGTTACTAAATACTGCCTCCATTCGCTGCGCGAAGGGCGCTTCTACTGCTGCTAACAATGCAGTTCTTGAGTGAATGTTTAAAAGACATTGACGGTGGTTAAGCGAGGAGCGAAAAACGGTTATATTAAAGATGACTTGTTAGAGAGGCCTAAAGTCTAACAATCGTTAGGCTTATAAGTGCTTGTCGGATAAATAGACGAAAATTAATTTCTCCTGATTAGTCAGCACACCCTGACTAAGAAAAAAGGCGTTTATGTGTGCAGAACTTTTTTGACTGAGGTCCTTGGAACTTGATGTAATGCCAAGTTTCATTCAGCCTCACGGTGCAGTCGACTGTAGTCTCAATTATGTTAAATGCTTCATTTGTTTTACGGATGAATTTTCCACGGGGAAATGACGTAGTTTTTCGAACATCTTTATCTTGGTGTTGATTTGCATGTGAGGTGTAGCATGGTTAAATGACGGATAACTAAAGACGAGTCGATCACGTACGACTTAAAACAAAATTAATTTAGTTGTTGTTTCATTTCATTTTCAACGAAAAGTGTCTTCAGAGTGAGTGTCCGGGTTTGCCCTAGGGCACAACGGTATGCTGTGTGGCTCGGGGGAAAAGTAATTCCACAATACGGCTATCATAGTGGAAGCAGACCGAGATTTGATATATGGTTTTTCAATGTGTCATACGATTGAATTGTACAGATTGTTAGTAATCTACAATAATATCCCCTATTTCAATATCGTGTTGATATCAATGACATGATCTAATTAATGTTAATCGCAACTGACCTAATAAAGCAGTACCTTATTGTAACAGCGTTAAATCAGACGAATCTGCGTATATTCATAGTTCCACCAAAATCCACGACGTTACCAAACTTACTTTAACAGCTGCATAACGTATAAATTGTCATCAGTCTGTACGAAAATGCAAATGGTTCGATCAGGCGCGTTCTTCCAACGAACGTACTCCTTTTTCGCGTATCAAAGATAATTTATTACTCTGCGTGGGTGAACAGGTTGATGAACTACCATTTTATGGGTGTTTGAATTGTCCAGGTTTTAACACAAAGAATTCCACTCTAGATGAACTGGGTCATGTCTAGCAAAAATGCGTCTTCTGGTATTACATGTAATATGCGGAGATCATTAGGATAATAAGGTCCACCAATGTCCACGTACAGAACCAAACGGACAGACTATATCGACAGAAAGTTAACCCTTTTATAGCTACGTAGCGTCCCATAAAGGGGACAATGGCAAACAGTGAAGACCCAGATCAGACGCCGCATAGCGCGGCGTCTGATCAGGGTCTACACTGTTTGCAGTAAGGACAGGAATTCTCTTGTAAAACATGGTAATAATAGATACTAACCGGACACCCTTTTTACTGGAAAAGGACCGGTCCAAAGAGTTAAGGTAGAAGAATCCGCTCGGCATAAATGGGTGAAGCCAGCGACACGCACAGAAGTATCTGATCATGTGTGCTCGAAGGCACCATTATAATTTGTCGCGGCTCAGATTATGAACGTTTCATCGTGTTATTGCGGACAGTCTTAGTATGTACCGTATTCAGTCTAAGTATTCGGACACATTACCACTTTCCCATATTTATCCCAACATAATCCATTTTACTAGCTGCTGATGTGTCAGAATACTGCCAGATAAGTGGCAGACAGTGTAGACCTTGATCAGACGGCGCAATGTCAGGCTGCTAACATGGGTCTACACTGTTTGTTCTGCTCTGTCTGCCTGTCTAATTACTTAGGGTAAATATGGTGTTCAACATGCATTTCTTCATCGTTTAAGAAACACTTTAAATTGCAAGTGTTTGTCGCCCTTTCCTGTGTGCGTCTCGCAATGGTGTGTTCAGTTGAAAATAATTTGTTCCACATGAGTTCATTCTCAAAGGGCCACTGTTAAAGGAAATGATCTGCCCCACAAGAGGCGTGGGCGATAGTGATGCTATCCATGTTCTTTTGAAGGTAGCTTACTTTGAGAAGAGATGTAAATACTTTCAGGCTAGACTGAACTTCCTTGGGGTATACATCTGTTCAAATATATATAATAATTATGCAAAACGCAAGATAGTTTGTCATAAATACCCTTCCAACTTGAAGCGGCATTCCCACAAAAGGACTGTTCAATTAAATATTTGTTAAGTCTTTTCTCTAGAACGACTGATTTGGAATTCTGTCATGTCAGTAGATACTCATCTCATAATAACCCTTAAAGCGCCGAATAAAATTGTTGCAGAGGACATTCTGTTTTCTTTTATAATAATTATTATTATTTTCAGATAAAATAAAAGGCTTGGCATTTCATGTGAATCGGCTAGGACTCAAATATATTCCCTTTAAAAAAAGAAATAAAAACTTTTTCAAACTGTCGGTTGCTGCACTTGTGATTGTCACTTAAAGTGTTAAGAAAGACATACATGTAGGAATGTTAATCTGATGACACGTCGCGTCTCAAGACAAACATATTTAAATTAACATTGAGAAAATGTTATCTTATTAAAGATGCCTGCTACCACTGGGCTGTGTGAGCAGGGTGTAGAATTACATGACAGAGTGGCAATCAAGGAAACCTCATACAGTTTCATTTGTCGCATTAGTCGTCCAGTTGTACTTTCAGTCGCTGTTACTTATAGCAAATTCTTCTCGACAAATTCAGCAGACGTAAATTTGATTATGTATATTCTCATTATTTCAGAAAGTAGGGCTGGTCATTTCATACAAATTGTCTCTTTGATAGACAGTTTGCATGAAATGTCCTGACCTGTTTTTTTGGGGTTTTTTTTCTTGTTTTTTTCTGTGGTTAATACAACAATATTTCAAAATGTCGTCTGCTGAAATTTTACACAGCATATAGAGCGTTAAATATGCCTATTTTCCAATTCATCCTGAACAAGCTGAGATTAGGACCTACATTTTCCGGTTCCAGAACTATAAGATACGTTACGTACTGTATGGAAGAACAGAACCTAATCAAACTGTGGCTGTAAAACGTCTCCCCTACTTCATCATAGTGCTGAATACAATAACATACACTTTCAACGGCGACAACTCTATCAAACTTGTTTGTCTCCCTTCTTAAAAGGTGTTTACTCTAAAATGAAATAATTGGCTCCCAAGGGGTAAAAGCTTTTCCTGATAGAGTAGACCCCTTTTCAGAAAGCAACTGGTGTCCAGCAAAGCAAACGGGAAGTCACAAAGGTTACCTCCTGTCTACGAAAGGCGAGAAATCTTCCAGTGTATCCACTCTGAAGAACATTAACCCTGGGATAATGACATCCTGTTTCAGGATTCTTACCTTTTGCCCGATAACAAAACTGTCTTAGATCGATGTTACAAGACAAATCAGCGCTGTACACGACGTTTGTGATAATCTCTTTGGCTGCTCTCTAGTAAATGAAGATGAAAGTCTTCAATATACCCATATATAATTGGAGTTCAGTTGACAAGGAGTAACTCATGACGTCTTTTTCCGCGATCCAAGAATCATACTTTTTAGGCCAATGTAAACATCTCAGTAGTACTCCTCGCTGTTAGTTCCAAGTCTTTTTTTCGAGAACTTTTCAATATGATACTCAAAGGCAATAAAATGTATACAGTTTCGAGTTTTGAGTACCGGCTTGTGTTGTACTTTTTTCGTTTAAATGTTTTCATGGTCATTTTTGTCAAACGTCTGTCTTTAAAAATCACAAAGGTAATTCTTTCGCAGTCATAAATTATGGAGTTATGACCCCTTAATTATGTCTCCCCCCTTTAGGGTTGGGAGACATATTGTTTTTCCCCCGGGCGTCTGTCTGTCTGTCTGTCACACTCGTGTCTGCTCTATAACTTGAAAACCGTTCAAGCTATCTCACAAAACTTCATATAAATATCAATCAACATTAGACGACGTGCAGAGTGCAAGAACCATAACTCTTGCATTTATACTTTTTGAGTTATTTTCCTTGGAACTTTTTCCGTCACAAAATCGTGTCCGCTCTGTAACTTAAAACCTGTTCAAGATATCTTCAAGAAACTTCATGTAAATATCAATCAACATTAGACAACGTGCAGAGCGCAAGAACCATAACTCTTGCATTTATGCGTTTTGAATTATTGCCCTTGGAACTTTGTCCGACATAAAAACGTGGTCACCCTATAACTTGAAAACCGTTCAAGATATCTTCACGAAACTTTATATGAATATCAAACAACATTTGACGACGTGTCAAGCGTAAGAACCATAACTCTTGCATTTATACCTTTTTAGTTATTTCCCTTGGAATTTCATTAGTTACGAGGGTCCTGCAAAAAGTTTTGTCACTGGGTTCGGATTACTTCAGTGCTACGTCTTATCAAACATATTATTACAAACCTTCAAAGTATTCCCCCTTTACTGAAACACATTTTTGTAACCTTTTTACCCAGTCACGAAAAGCAGATAAATAGTCTTCTTTTGGTATCTGTTGGAGACACTGATAAATAGCGCTGCCAAAAGAACTTCTCGACGTATACTTATTTCCAGAAAGCATTTTCTTAAGCCTTGGAAATAAAAAAGAAGTCACAGGGACTCAGGTCAGGTGAATAAGGTGGATGGTTTAAAACTTTCACCTTTTCAGAAGCCAAAAAAGACTTAACAACCTCACACTTATGAGAGGAGGCGTTGTCATGTAAAAAGTGGACTCCTGACCATCCTTTGCTTGGTCGTTTCTTATTGTAAAACTCTTTCACTTTCTTCAGTACAGAATACTTGTAGAATCGGCCAGTGACTGTATGACCAGATGGACAAGGCACTTGAACGACTGGCCCACTTGAATTAAAGAAAATTACGTACAACATCTTTTTCGAAATTTTGGTTCTCTTGGCAATACATGGGCGTTTTTTATCTTTTCGCTTCCATTGCTTATTATCAGCCTTTCTTTGTGGCTCAAACATGTGCACCCAGGTTTCATTACCTGTTAGCACATTTAAGGCGTTGTGTCTTTTGCTCCTCAGAGAGCAAATGAGGTACCCACCTAGCGCAAACCTTTCTCGGGTCCAAACGCTTTTTCAGAATTGTTTGCACACTGGCTTCTGGTATGCTAGTACAACTAGCTATATCTTTAACAGACAATCGCGCATCCTGTTCGACCACAATCTTTACAGCAGCGATGTTAGCCTTGGTAACAGAGGTTTTAGGTCTTCCAGGACGGGTATCATCTTCAACAGAAAATTTCCCAGCTTTAAAAGCTTTATCCACCTAAAAACTGTGCGCATTGAAATGGTCTGAGGTCCATATATACCACACAATTTATTAAATATCTGCTTTGAATCTATATTAAGCCTAATGCGGCATTTAATGTAGCTACGAATTTCAGCTACGTCTTCTGGTCCATGTTCAAATGTAACAAGTAAATTGGTCAGTGTATATGACTGCATCTATTTCAATTTGAAATAACTCGGTCAGTTGGAAAGCAATTTGCACGAAATAAACGGGTATCGTTAGCTATTCAACACATTATTCAGGTGCCGTGAAGCATTTTAGAATATACCTGGGATATAACTAAGGAAGCCTATTAGACAGAACTTTTTGCACGACCCTCGTAATATAAATATTCGCTGAATGTACAATACGACATCAAAAAAAAAGGGGGAGGCGGGGGGGGGGGGGGGGGGGAGGGGGAGGTGCAGACATCTATTTTTTGTAGAAAAACAAATTCTAGTTATAAACAGTATTTCATAACTCGCTTTGTATAAAAACAAGTGTCATTTTTTTTTATCAATGTCTTACACAAATATCTGTGATTAAAACCACAATGTTATCTAATTCGAAATTACCCTCAAAAGACGTCAAGCTAAATTTGAATTTCTTTCCGTCTCAAATTATCTCCCTTTGAATGAAAAATACAGAGAATTTAAAAGAATCTGTATCTCAAGTGGCGTTGGTCGTTTTCACTTGTATTTTTTTTTTCTCGAAAAAATGTTGCTTGGCTTAGCCTCATTTACAATATACAGATAAAATCTCATAAAACCGTTTATTTAACAGAACAATGTCAATTAATGTCCCATAGAAATTCAATGTATTCCATTAGAAGAAGAACGAAAATGTCAAAAACGTCATGTCCTTGGTATAGAAATTTGACAGTGTACTCTGTTATGCAGTTAAAGTTGAAACATGTCCTTACATTATTTTTATCCTTCTGTCGACCGAATGCACTAAATATCATAAATGCAGGTTTCTTTGTCAAAACTGCACTTTTAAAGGGAAGCTACTCATACGGAAATGTTGATTGAGACCTCTTATTTTGGTTCTTTATATATATTGCTGCAATCGACTTTCTCCTGTATGTTCTGTACAAATATTGGCGGATGGGAGGTCTTAACTGCGATGAACAGTGCTATTGTAGCTGTTGATCATTTCTTGAAGAACGTCTATGTAATGCTAAGATCTCTGTTTCATCATGTATCGAAAGATTCGGTGCTTCAATGTTTTAATTAATATCTCCGCATAATTGGTCTTAGTCTCTATGTTCAGGGCGTAGTAATAGTGAATGTTTTGAGCTTTGAAATATTTATTGACCTCTTTACTTTAACTCCATACCTCTATCTGCGCGGACCATAACCTGGTTGGTTTTGACATGATAACATTTTGTTAAATGCATTTAAGACATTGTTTCCCCATTTCCTTTTGATAGGTTGTGCATGGGCGTAACGGGAGAAAATGTCAATGGCCACCAAAATGTACTACTAACCGTCATCGTGTTTTGACAAGTCTAACATATCCATTAAATCCATATCCCATAGACTATCTATAGCGTCTACAATGACCATGGAAGGTTAAATATGACGTCGTGCTCCTCTGGTCAGGGAATAAGATTCCTGATCTTGAAACCATTTTCGTATTCCATATCTTCCGATTTTGTATTGTCCCCCATTTTCACATACTCTGGACCATCGTAATTGGCAGGATGCTCAGCATTAAAATACAGAGAAGCCAGATATTGTTTCCAGATTTCTATTTTAATTATGCCCCAACCATTCACCATTCGAAGAATGGTGGAAGGGCAATAAGTTTTACTCCTGTCCGCCCGTGCATTCTTGTCCGGATTATAACTCCTAATAGAACTTGGGCCGGCTATAGACCCCCCTCTCCCCAGGGAGAATTTTGTACACTGTGATTTTCTAAAACTACATTATATAAGAAACAAAATGACATGTAGCCCTCTGGCGATGGGAGCGTTTGCGTGTAACAATATTGTTACCAACGTTACTTTAAAAACAATAAAATACTTTGGTGTAAATACTAAAGTGTCCATATTCTTACTTAGCAGCATTCTATTTGATACCAATGGTTTTATAGAGACAGGTATCCAAATATGTTGAACTATCAATGGCTTTGTGATATAACTGTTATATACGTTACTAAAAGCCATAAACCTCATATATGTTTCCTGATACAGCGTTTTGGACGACTATGACCAGTCAGTGACTTGAACGTTAATCTGATGCTGTTTTACAATAAATAAACACTATTTGTCCTCCTTTCTATACCAAAAAATATGAACAAACCAGGTTGGCTAGGCAAATGACATAAGGTCGATAATTACTTTAAAACAGCTTAAACTTCTCTTCCGAAAAAGTATCGTTATTTCAAACTTCTTAACATTTTATTGCTGTGGTTGCACTAAGTAGAATGTATTTAACTATTAAGATGGACTTAATGCATTATGGACTTTGGATAAACGCTTTATACATTTTTTAATTTTACATATGTTACTTTTTGTGTGATAGCTTATCTACATTGTATAGAAGGCTGTTGATAGTATATAAAGTTGAAGAGAAAGCAGCTCTACGATTCTTTTAATAACAAATATAGTAAATTATTTCTCAGATACCTTTAAAATTAAGTAAAAAAAAAACTCTCACCGACCTTCTGCTGGTATATCCGCTTGATAATTTTATCTTTAAAATAGTAAAATGTACCCTATAACAAATACAGAAATCTTGCATTTTCATACATACTTAGATGAGCTCTTCATTGCTTTTGTTCTATGCATAAAAGCTGATAATCTAAAACTTAAATCCATTTAGACTGCCTGAAATATTGCACACTAAATGTTGTTACACACGCTAAATGTCAGTGTTTGTGCTCTGTTTCCTATAGACACTGTTTGCTGGAGAAATCTCTTCAGTACAACTCCATTAATGAAAATACTGTATACTTTTCTAATATCAACTCAAAAGCATGAATAAAGTGAACAACAAAAACATTCTGATGGTACAAATTATTCAAGAAGAACTATTTCATTATTTGAGTTTACATGAAAATGAAGTGGTAATCTGGACGATAATGACATCACACATATATCAACACCGCACTGCAATTCCCTAAGTCATCTCTAAGAAGTAGCCAAATACACAGCATACACACTGGCAGTTCTCTAGTGCCACAGTTTGTAAAATAAAATGTTTTATGCTGGCTAGAAGGTAATTTGCTTCAATAGGGTCTGCTTTATTATGAAATGCCATGAAAAAACAATACGTATAAGTCAGTCATACTTAATATAATTTGATGATATACACATTAAATAAATGTTTATTATTAATTATCGTCTATAGTGATAAGAAAACCATAATAGATATAAAATTATATAAACGTATTGATATAAATTGTATTAGTGATATAAGTAATAACACATATAAACATTAATCTTAACAGTTCCCATTTGCTGTGTGACTTTATAATGGCCCTCCAAAATATGTAATTGACGGCCAAAATGATGTTAGTATAAAATACCTGATAGCGTTGGCTATGTCTCTGAGCCTTATATAAATGGTGATAGTATATAACATAAATGATTGAATGTGTCTCCAAGCCTAAGATTCTGACTCAGATTAAGCTACCAAGAAATCATAATGAGATATAAAATTCTTCTTTGGTCCCTACCCCTGATAAACCATTTATTACTAGATTATCCTGGTGCCAAGTATTGCTATGCACCTTATATGATAAGTTTTCTTTTATTTTTATTATTATTTTTTTTTTTTTTTTGGTATTTTCGTTTTTCCACCTTTTATTTCCATTGCAATATCAGGCATGACAATGACCTAGCACCCATTCTGTTATGGTGAATAGTTTACTACCAGGGGGTGGTTGGGTGAGGCAAAGGTGTCGTGTATCTTGCGTCACCGGGGCGTCTAACTGATATTTGCTTACAGCTGGGCAAGGTCTGCTACTATTGCAGCAGGTGGGGGTAGAGAGGAAATGTTTTTAAGTCTTCTGTTTCTTCATTTTCATTCAATTTCCTCCTTCTCCCCTGTCTCTTTCTTCCACCTCCCCTACTATTTGTTTTATCTCTCTTCTCCCTTTCCCTGGGAGACGACACCAAATGACCCACAAGGGTTGATGTGTCATTAACCCCAACACAATTAATCAATCAGTTTACTTCCAATATAAAATGCGATTACCAGATATTATCATTTACCTATTATGTCTGGTAACCTATATGACACAACTCTAAGTGATTTTATTAATCAGACTCCTTGCATATCTCCACTTATACTGTTACAACTTTTATTGTGCTTCTAAAGACAGACCCTACCAAAATAAGACAAAACAATGATTTTTATAACTGTTATTAAATTCCCATATTCTTTAAGGCCATTTCCCTTCAGCCCAGACACTGTTCAGTCTAAATTTATATATGTGAGACATACTCTAATGCTTAGAGTAAAACTTTTGCTGCTAAGAATGCATATTCTGACACTGAGAAAACCTTTTCTAGGTCCTTTCATAGAGTTAATTTCAAAGTCACACATAAATATGTAATGCTGACTATAGCTAATTATATCCAATAATATTGATGTGATATTTGTTCATGAGTTTTAGCTAAGTACCGATTGTTTATGTTATAATAGAAAAATGTACAAATATATGCACGGAATAGATGAAAACCAAGTTGCATAGCATTTTTGTTTTCGACACAAGAATGGTGTTAATCGCTAATAGTGCTAAAGTCACTGAATTGCTTTAATAAATATATATACTTAATTTCATTGTGTTATATATGTTTCTAAATTTGCTTAATGTTACACACTAGTCTTTAAAGGGGAACGCAATATAAGTTTAAGTATATCTTGGAGTAAAGTGCTTAACAAGCCATTTATTTTGATGCAAGACTTTTCAAATTCGGCCCAGAAATAAGGAAGGTATGGTGTTTTGAATATATTTAAAATGGCTGTCATGGATGCCGCCATATTGTAGGCTTTGTGACGTCACACAACCCAAAGTAAATATGCAAAAACAAATTATAAAGGGCTTTTAAGAATAATTTTGCTACAGATTTTATAATCTTTTAATTTTAGTGACAAGCAATCATTTCCCCCAAAATAAACAAACTTTATGAGAATAACTACCTTTATGAAACGAATCTCAATTTTTATGAAACCTCATTAAATATTCAAAATGGCGGCGCCCATACCACCAATGGTAAAATATTCAATTGTCTATAACTTACTTAATTTTCCACCGATTTTGATCAAATTTGTGTCAAAATTCATTGTTTGTAAAGTTCTTTACTTTAAAGCACAATATCTTTTAAGGTTGTGTTCCCCTTTAAGGATTTTTTTTTTCTGTATATAAAGAGATAGCGCAAGACTTTTTATTTTGTGGGGGATGGGTTGGGGATCATATTATAGTAAGGCAAAGTGTTATATGATTTGTGTGTGTGTGTGTGTGTGTGTGTGTGTGTGTGTGTGTGTGTGTGTGTGTGTGTGTTCTTAATGCAGCATGACAAAGCTAACAATTGACTTATGCACCTGATAAAGTCTCAGATCAACCAGGTTGTTTGCTCAATCTGATCAGTCTTGGCAGCCTGCATAAAACAAGCTGGGTGTACTTAGCTTTCATAGACATTGACCAGTCATCGCTGTGTTTTCAGGCCCTATATGTCCTGCGGCAGCTTATGATAGTATACATTTTGCTTAATCAGGACTGCATGTAAATACTACTCTGCTATAAAATACATGCACTTCTTGGCTTGAGAATACGCTTCTACCAATATTGTTGAATCAGAAATAATATTTTATGTTAATACCTGCATTAGACATGTAACAGAAAGACTTTGTGGTAAACTGCATAATGTGTTTTAAATCAAATTTGGAGCATAAACAAAAACATCAACAAAAATTAGTGTAGCAAGTTATAATTTGGATGTTCTTAATACGTCAATAGAATTCTTGAATTGATATGCATTGGTAAGCTAAACTGCAGATAATGAATTATCTACGTGACATACCAGATAATGTAACCGAAAAGATAAGAATATATATATATATATATATATATATATATATATATATATATATATATATATATATATATATATATATATATATATATATATATATATATATATATATATATATATATATATATATATATTATTCTACAATTGAGTAACAATTCGAGAAATAAAACTATAGGTAAAGACCTTTGCAGAGACAACAACCCCTTAAAATTAAGACAATAAGGTGTTACATATGTAACATTGATCAATTATTAAGCACAATTATGTGAGGATCTGACACATAATTCATCTGTAGATATTTTATTTAGCCATAAAGAAATTATAAGCATTTGCCATACATAAACTTCAGGACAGTATTCAGTATTTTATGCAAAAGAGGTCTTGATGCAGATAGCAATTTTTTATTATACTATTATCAGTATTGAATGTATGTAACCGACAAAGAATAGCGGCATTAAATCTACAGTTTTGGAAATGCTTAAACAATTTCTAAATGATACAAAAGAGAAGTACTAAGTACTGATGCAGAAAAACATACAGAAAACCTCCAAAGCCCACAGTATGTAAATATTTTTGGTGTTATCTACGTTACTATGGACAGACTGAAATGGTAGAGACAGGTTTTAATGCACATATGTATCTCATATTACTCAGATATAATGCTATAATAAGAATTCACTTTATTTGTACAACTTCTAGGCTGCATTTGATGTGATAATATGTAAAAATGATTTTTTTTTTCAATATTACGTTTCATAGTTGGTAACTTTGCCTAACACCCAATAACTGACGAAGTATGAAAACTAGAGAGATACCGTTTGCAGTTTTGGAAAGAGTATTTACATAACTTATAATAAATAACAAAGTTAAGGTCATATATGCAATGCACAATCTAAGAAAATGAAATATTTGAGCAAAAATACTCAGTTCTAAAGGGTACAATAGCAAATGTAACATAAGTAACTTCATGTAAGGCCAAAAAGAACTTTCAAACATCTCATTTTATAGCTAGTGGACTGTGCTGTAATTTCATATATTTAGCTGGAACATTTGATTACTTTTGTTCCAATTCTCATAGGTTTAATAGTTTCCTATGGTATTGCATGTTTTGTAGGGTTAACGCATGTAACAGGCTATTACTAGGTAACGCCCCCACCGCCAGATGGCTCATATGCTGCAAAATACTCGCAAGATAATGGGCTTTAAGAAAAACATGGTCTACAAAATTCCCCACTGGCCAGCGGCCTATAAACCGTATGGAATATATTTATGAAACTTTACAGATGGCTAAATCCTATCAAGACTATGTGTCGCGAACAAGGAAGACAACTCTGGCTAATTTAGTTTCTTTCGGTTTCTGGGCCATAACTCTTTACTCCTTTCCGTCCGTGAGCGCATACGTGCGTACGTGCGTCATAAAAAAAAATGTGTCCGGGCCATAACTCCTAAGGAAGACAACTCTGACTAAATCGGTTTTGGAATTTTCCCCCTTGCCTAAAATCTATGTAGTGTAAATGCTTTCTTCGTGTCTGGCTCATAACTCCTAAACCATATGGAAATATTTATGAAACTTCACAGATGACTATATCATATCGAAACGAAAACGATGTGTCGCGAACAAGGAAGACAACTGTGGCTACCGTATTCGCCCCATTTAGCGCCCCGGGCGCTAAAAAATTGGAACAACAATGTTGCAAGAACGGCGATTTTTTAAATCCAGTACACGCGGTAGCTTCCTCATCAGAATGTGTGTACAGGTATACTGTGTACACATGGTGTAGTAAACGCCGTCATAGTAGCTATTTATAGATCAGGTGTGCTGACGCATATTGTAAAAATGGGAGTTGATTAAACACGAGGCCCCTATTGGAACTGGTGTCTGTAAACAGCCTGAAACAGTCCGGTCGCGAGTATCATTGATAGAGTTTTTAGGCTGATCGGGACTCTCGCTGTCTGCAACAGTTTACTGGCGCGGGGGACTTTTTTTTTCTTCTGGGTACGTTATTTTCCCTTCCGAGAGCCCCATTTGTAAAACAGTCACTTTTAGATGAATCCAAAATTCGGAAGGGTTGACAGCGTCCGTTTCTTTTCTTTTCGTTTTTTTTTTTTTTTTTTTTTTTTTTTTTTAAGTAACTAACTTGGGTGTGCGAAGTGAAATGATTTCAAGAAGAGAAGTTTTAATTTTGAAGCTTGGCTAAATAAAGTATTATCAGCGCGATACCGTTCGGCAGCAAAACTCTCTCTGTTGTGAAAGTGGGAAAGTCTGCTTCCGCAATGTGGGAAGCTGATTGTTTTGACCGCGAGTTTTGAATACACAAAAGTTGTGACATTGCATGTATTCAGTTCGCAGATTTCATGTTTTAAAAGATGGTTGGACCCAAGTGGAAGGAGAAATTCTTGACACTACCAGGAAACTTAATAACCGAATATGATTAATATGCAGGGGGAAATCTCAGTTGGATATGTACCGCGCGAAATTAGTAAAACTATTGCTTCTATCATGAAACATAGTGGAAGCGTAAACGTGTAAAGTGACAAGCAGTCAACACAGATGCAATGAGATAGCGGAGGGCTTTACAAGGATAGCTTTTAAAAAGCTAGAAACGGCCCGCATAGCATATGACTTTCAATTTGTTGAATTCAAGACGAGCTGTGTTAATAATAGATTTATTTGTGGTTTGCTGTTAAAGTACGTAAAGAATGCACTAGGTCTGATACTTGGTCAAAAACAAACTCTAATGCAAATAATCAACAGTGACTGCATGTAAATACATCATGCATTCCGGCGGACATGTCTTAGTTTATTGGTAATCCAAGTATCAGTGATGTAGGTGACATAAATGGACCAAAACACAAATTTTTTGCAGGAAAGTTTGCGGACTTACAAATTCGTTTGAAACGATTAAGGTTTTCACGGTTTCTAAGCAAATTCATGTCGAATATTCGGCGCCCGTGAAAGGGTCGAAAAAAGTTCAGGATTTATTTCATATATCTATTCATATGCATTACATCAAGCATGTTTCTATCCTATTACTATCTTATTTCCGAAGTATTTAGCTGTACCATTATATTTGAATGTTATGCCACATTTTGCTTGAGGTGTCCATTGTGAATGCACCGATGGAAAACTGAAAAAAAAAAGAACACTTGGCCCCAAAGTCATAGGCATGCTGATGAAATGTTTGGGCCAATATCTATCATCATACAAATATGAATTAAATGCATCATAAGGTCTGGCAATATTTTAACCAAAAACTTTTATCATAAAAACTCTGTCCATGATCTTGACCCTTAGGCCATAGCCACGAATTAAGATGGTGCTGATGAAAATTTTAGAACAATATCTACGAGTATCATTATACCAAATATTAATTGGGTCCATCATAAGGTTTGGAGTAATGAGCTCCTAAAACTTAAACCAAAATCTGAAACCTGAAAATTTTAAGTCTGTGATCTCGACCCTAAATGTACAGGAATGGGTCCTGATGACATTTTCAGACCAATATCTATCTTCATACAATATGAACTAAATCCATAGTGAGGTCTGTGAGTAGTGGGCTCTTAAAACTTAAACTAAAAACTTAAACTTCTTTGCAAGGCAAACGCTGTGATAATTGCTTTAGTTCTGCCTGAACTTAAGTTCAGGCGATCTAATAACAAGACCATTTTACTGTTTGCTGATGTGTCCCAAAGACTGGCTGGATGAGTAGCAAACAATGTAGATCCAGATCAGGTGCCACCTTCTGTGATATCTGATCTAGGTGTACATTTTTTTTCAGGCGTATTTTTTTTCAGGCGTATATGTCTGTAATTTTAGGGTGTGATACCCACCAATTCTGCAAGCACGTAGCAAAGGCTCTGATTAGACTATGTAATTGTGAAAACTGATCTGGGAATTCACTGTCTGCATATGTCATAGAGACATCATTCTGTCTGGTTTTTTTGGGGTTCGGTTTGGTTAGTTGGCCCAGTCAACACTATTAAGGTTTTGTCGAGATGGTGAGTTTTTCTGACCAGACCTTTTCTTGTGTAGGTTTAGTCTTCTAAGCGGTTAACCTGTACTTGTGCACATTCTTTCGCCAGAAACTGACAACTGCCCTTTTTGAATCAGCGGAAGGCAGAAAATGACCATACAAAATATTTCACATTAAATCTTCAAGTAAGAATGTTGCCCGACCTGGAAGGATTTGACTCCGCTACCTCGCAATCACCAGTCTGAAACTGAACCGACTGAGCCACTCAGGCTTGCTGCATGGCATGGCATAAACAGAAAATTGTATTGCTAAAATTGTGCTTCGTAAAGTTAAACATTGTGTATTTCAACTAGTGGCTGTTCATATATTTTCTGATCACACAGATCTGCTGAATGTATGTACATGGCGCATAACTCAAGCTTACATAAACCTCACCATAAGAAAATATACCTTACACCCAAGCTCCAGCTAAGAGAAGTATCTAAACAATCATTTTCTTCTTTCTCCACAAAAATAAAATATGTGGCATCAATAGAAGCACCTCACTGCGGCGCTACTAATGGGTACCCACAGTACATGTTTTCGTGGAGAAATAAAATATCACTCCTTTTCCGTTAGTGGTACTCACAGCATATGCCTAATATCTGGTGTTTTCTTACCCATATGTAAACAGCAACAATTCAGATAAGCTGCCCATCTGAGCTAACAAAAGACTGACTTCTAGCACACTCTCTGCCAATTCAGTAGGCAAAATGTTGGTCATATTTATTTCTATTTTTCCCGCACGGCTTGATTTGAAATTCTGTCTGTTGTATGTTTTCTTATTTTTTCCCCCAACAGAATTTGGCAGTCGATGCAACGTCTCTTCAGGAGACAATTTATGTAGAATGTCATATTCCATTCTGGTTGTGAAAATAAGAAAATTCGTCACAAATTTGTTGTCTGCTGACATTTTTATACAGCATGCATAGTATTAAAGTAACTGTCTCATCTGTTTCAAGAAAAAACAAAACAAAAAAAAAACCTTTAGTATTACCACCTAATGACCACCTTCATCTGAAGGTGTCAATAAAATATCCAGCCTTTTTTTTCTGGGTAAAACTATTTAACAGGTAAGCATAGTTAAAGGTCCTAAAAGCTGAAAATAAGTTAACCTTAATATACCCTGGCAGACCAGAATGGGTTAATAACATATCAGGAAGGGAGAGAATACTTATAATAGCTAAGAGTATCTTTTTGCACAGAATTCTTAAATATATTAAAACTATTAGCTTCTTTTTATCTCCAAAGCAACAAAATATTCTATAAACAAACTTCTAGCCTGACATATGAATACAGAAGACATTTTCTTACTTCTCCCTGAAAACAGTACCGAGAGATAACATTTCATTAATCTTTTCAATGCTTCACATTCCGGGTATTTTTTTTTTTGTTTTGTTTTGTTTTTGCAGATAAAAAAATTGATTTTTTTTTTATTTTTCCCAGGAAACAGAACTTGGTATTTCATGCAGATCGTCATCAATGGAGAAAATCTGCATGAAATGTAAAATCCTGATTTTTGGGGAACATAAGAAAAATATCACCGAATTTTCTGCTGAATTAGCCAAGAGTGGCAAAGGTTATCTCCCTTGGCAGAAATAGCCGAAAGCCCCATTGAGGCATTTCTCTTAAAGAACGTTTTCATGGACAAATAAGAGAAATATTTAGCTAGATACCCAGCTCCAGATATAGACTGTTTGTCAGCCGTAAGAACTGCTATTTTTCCACACAGACATATGTTGTGGTTCTCATTAGGAGTGCCTTGCTGAGGCATTTCAAATGATTACAAAAACACATATGTTTTTTTGTTTTGTTTTTTTTTATGAAGAAATAAGAAAATATGAAAATATTATGTGGATACCCCCTCTCATCTAGAGCAATCAGGATACCTCTAATATCAAAAGCTCACTGTTTCAAAATTATTTGCTTTGAAGATGCAAAGATCTATTTTCAGTGAAAAATATTCCACATTTTGTCATCTGCTATTATCAGGCAGAAGCTTTAAACAACTATGAAGGCCATAAGCAAATGCACTTCCATAAATCAGAAATCAGTGTATTGTGGTTTCAATATACTTATCTCTGCCGAATGACCTTTCATTCTGCGAGCTGACACAACTTCCGAATTGTTAGCTTTTTTTCAATATTTAGATTAACCCGTTGCACCGCTGCATTACAGAGTTTCAACACCTGACCGAATCTAGTGCTTCTAAAATGCCATAGCCTTGGTTTTCTTTGAAAGAGCAAAACCCATTGGTCGAGCGGAAGTCAGCCAATGGCTGAATGCGTTTAATAAACACAGGTTTTCAGCGCAAACTACTGGAGAGAATGAACATGCCGAAAACCAACCATCTCCACACATTTGGAGCGTTCAAGGTTTTTCGCAGTTTCTTAGCGAAATCCTATCGTATATTCGGCCGCCCGAGGGCGGTCCGAAAAAATGTCTTTTGTGTTAAGCTTTACAGCAGATCTGGCAATGACTGAAAGGCTGAAATCTTTTCTTTCGGTAAGTGAAAAATATTTTTTTTCTCCGACTGCAGAAGGGGGCGCTAATGACACTTTTCTTGGAAAAACAGTGAGGGGCGCTTATAGGGGCAGGGGCGCTAAGTGGGATGATTACGGGTAATTCGATTTTTGAATTAAAACCCTTTGCCATAAACCCATATAGTGTTATGCTGAAAATTCTACTCCGGCTTATAACTCCTAAACAGTATGGAATATATTCATGAAACTTCACAGACAGCTTAATAATATCGAGATAATGTGTCGCGACAAGGAAGACAATTCAGGCTAATTTGTTTTGTTTTGTTTTTAATTAAATGCCTTTTCCTAATATCCATGTAGTGTAATGCTGATAATTTGTGTTCGGCTCATAATTCCTAAACCGTGTGGAATATACTAATGAAACTTTATAGGTAGCTAAATCATATCCAGTTAATGTGTCACGAACAAGGATGATAATTCAGGCTACTTAGGTTTCTAAATTAATACCCCTTGCCTAAAACTCTTTATCCCAGCTGAAAATTCTTGCCCGGCTCATAACTCCTAAACCGTGTGAAATATATTCATGAAACCTCATAGATGGCTATATCTTATCGAGACGATACAACTCTGGCTTTTATGCCCCTGCCATTTGAAGAATGGTAAAAGAACATTGTTTTACCCCTATCGGTCAGTGCATTTGTGTTCGGCTCATAACTCCTAAACCGTATGGATATATTCATGAAACTTCACAGACGGCTAAATCATATCGAGACAATGTGTCGCGAAGAAGAAAGACATTTCCGTCTAATTCGGTTTCCGGGCCATAACTATTCACCCCTGTCCGTCTGTGCGTGCGTACGTGTGTCATAACATATTGTGTCATAACTCCTAAACTGTTCATAGAATTTATTACGTGACTTAATCATATGGAGACAATGTGACACGAACAATGAAGCGAATTCTGGCTACTTTGATTTTAGAATTATCCCCCTCCAACCCCTTGCCTAAAACCCATTTTTCACTACATAATACTGATATTGAGTGTCCGGATCATAATTCCTAAACCGTATGGAATATATTCATGAATCTTCACTGATGGCTAAATCATATCGAGATAAGTGCCGCGAACAAGGAAGACAACTCAGGCTAATTAGGTTTTCGGGCCATAACTCTTTACCTCTGTCCGTCTGTGCATGCGTCCGTGTCCGGGCTATAACTCCTGAACCGTATAGAAGGGTTGACCCTGAGGTTGGAATTTTCTCATCCCCATTGAACATCAACTATGGATTCTATTTTCTTACCTACAAAATCTCTATTATTTTGTTTGCATTATCTCTCTGGACAAGCACTCTTGGTCTACAATTTAAGCATTGTATGATACAAAGGGCACCAGGCGGGGGCATCCGTGTCCCATGGAAACTTTTCTTGTTCATTATGTGTAGGTATACATTCTTACAACAATATTTTATACAAAACATTTACATATTCATACTTAAAACAACAATATAAAACTTATTACAACTGAGAAAACAAAGATACAAAGGTCTATCTTCTTTAAAAATATACTTCTATGATTTCGATACCATGATGTCCATCACGACAATGTATCGCATACGAATGAGTGTCCGTTCTCCGATTGGTCGATATTTTTAGAACAGTTGTTATTTGTGGATATAAGTCACATTTAATTATAAGCACTAAAGTACGGTCTATTTCAAAGGCGTGTTTCAACTTTTTGTTTCGCGCAATGTTCAACTATACACACTACGAGGATGTTCACGCACAATAATCACGCGAGTTCATTTTACTTTCTCCAACCAGCCTTCAAAAGTTGTATTTTTCTGAAATGATTAATTATATTCAACACACTTTTTCTAAGACATATCGGACATTCATATAAATATCTATGAGGCATACTGTTCACCAGTTTTTGGAAATTGTTCGGATTTCATTCGGAACATTGTAGCGCTCCTCTCTGGTTCATATGATCGCTTTGTAGAAAACACGGTACCGCCGCGTCTAATTCTGGTGGATTTCTTCCGATCTCTGACAGTTCTTTCAAACTTTATACACGGTGGTTCTTAAACAGATACCCTTTTTGTGGGAACTAGGATGTTTCCGGCTTCAAGTATTAAAGAACGTCAACGCATACGCTGCCTTCGCCGACGTATATTATAAATTTCCCCCGAGATGACCCTGTGCCGCGTTTCGGTTTTCTAAAGCTTGTCCACATATGGAATCTGTTCTACTAAATTTAAATTTAAATCAAAGTTAAATTGTTGCCTTTTTTCGTCGGTTTTCCGGCCGCCCATTCCCTAATATCGACTCAGAGTTTCCCTTTCCACTCATCTAAAGGTGACGTTCATTCCCCAAATCGAGTGTGCATCTGTAGCTATATTGTCACGTTAAAAGACCATAAATTCCATGTGTTACCTGAAAAGTTACATGAAAGTGTAGTCATACATAAAACGAATCTTGCTTAGCTTGAAAGCAGACGGAGAATGGATAGAAATAAAACTCGAAGTGGAGACAAAATTCAAAATGGCCGCGATTGCAAATTTTGTAGGCTGACGCCATAAGTCTCGTGATTTACCACCTTGCGATTGGAATACGCGGTGTTATTCGCTGTTTGTTGTTATTATTGGCCCGGCCGCCGTGTCAACAGCCTCTGCCAAATCGAAAAAAAAAAACAAAAAAAAAAAAAACGAAAAAACGCTTATTGGTTTTCATGATAAGCAAAGAACTACACAAGCGTTTGCTAGACCATCACATTTTTGGTCACGCGTATCATGGGTCACACTGTCAGTCTATAGTTCTGCCTTTGCATGCCAAACCGCCGCCTCCCTTTGGACGCATATATAAAAATTGACAGAAATAGCAAACCAAATTGAAATAAGCTTTAAACTGAAAGTTTTTGAACTGAATATACATTTCATAATATATACACCTGAGTACCCTTTTTTCATTATATATGACTGGGGAATGGTTGGAATGCGGTTCTAAGGTTGCATGGCGAAGTCATATACAATGATTACTTAAATCCTAAACATGTTCCCGGTCTTCAGCAAGACGTTGGTGGTTCATGTGAAAATGCTTTAGTGCAGTGTTAAATGACTTAAGCGAACAAGGTTAACAGACGGACAGACAAGACAGACAGACAGATAGTCAGACAATGTTTGTCTGTCTGTGTCTGCCAGTCTGTAAATTCAGCGTTGAAGTTACAGTCCGAGTATTTTGAAGGCTCTGTTCCATGACTGTCCCGGCTAACTTAATTTATATTTTTGTTTCCATTTCGTTTAACTTCCTGTTATTTTTTTTTTCCCTCAGAATACAAATGCATGGCATTTAATCTAAGTATTCGGACAAACAACAAGAGCAGGCAATGTACATGTACAACCAGACCTAACACAGCAAAATATGGCGTACAATGTAAGCCCAGGGTTTACACGGTTTATCACTCATCCAGGGATTTAGATACGTCAATAGGTAGTTAAATATTCATATTTTAGGACATGTATTGTAATTAATTAAGCTGTCTAAATACTTGGGGTGAATACGGTATACTAAATGTACAAGGGAGGGTTTAGACGGCAGTTTCTGAGACAATCACGTAGTGTTGTCAGAATGCAGTTTTTTTAAGATCTTTACTAATAACATGTAAACTGGTGACGCTTGTGTTTAGTGTGTACCGTATTCGAACGGAAATGCCTGAGCTGAGATCGTATACCCAGATCAGACGCCACAGAACGTGGCGTATGATCAGGTTCTACACTTCTTGCAGCTCTACCGTCAAGTTTAGACGCATTAACAGATAGTGAAATCGATCTGTTCAGTTTTTAGGACACGTATGATAAGGAGTTAAGGTATTCGATTACTAAATGTTATATCAGATAAGGCAATCTTAACTGATGGTTCCGAGTGTATTATTTAGGAGCCTAAATCAGTAACAAGACAAAATATTTAGACGTCTAAGTACCGGCGCAAATTTTGTTCATGTTTACTTAGAAATATGGGACACGGATATACTAAAGTTTAATAAAATTTTCAATGTAATAGGTAAAAAAGAACAACAATGTGATTCTTTAATGTATGCTTTTATTAAGCTTTATGAATTTACTTGATTAAGCAATATGCGAATCCTAGTCATATTGGGATCTATTTAGTTTGAACATTATTATTTAAAAAAAAAAAATGCCAGAACTTACATAGGTTATCAGATCTTATCTAGAAGCTTATTTTAGCATGCGTCAGATATGAATATGTTTGATCTTTTTAAGTATGGACCACAGGTTATAGTCAAACTTACCAAATATGGACTGCAGGTCATATTCAAACTTACCAAACTGCGCTCTGCGCTAATCGAACACTTCTCCATACATAAAAACCCAAAGGCTATATTAAAAGACCGGCGCGATTCGCGCGCCGGCCAACAAGCTTGTTTTTGGGGGATGTTTTGGGACAAAATAGTTAGGGACAAAAGGTAGTAACAAACCAAAACAGTTTCTTGGGGGTTTGATATTAAAATAACGGCAAAAATTCATAGTGCCTCTTAGGAGACTTGAATGATTTTGTGCGAAATCAGTTCAATACAAACATCCGTTGAACAGGCCTCTTTTTTATATCTAACCTTTTTACAATGTAAATCAGGTAACTCGACTGACAGTGTTTAACTATTTTTCTACATGTATTTTGTTGATGCATGTTTGTTTCTATGTCAAAATTTATAAGGAACAAAACAAATGCAATTAAATGAAAGAATAAAGACAACATTTAGTGTTAAATTAAACGTTTGTGTATTTGTTTCGGAACCATGGACGTAAACTTGTTTTTCCAAAGTATTTCTTGTTAATTATCAGTAGTGGTGCAACTATTGTTTCTGACACAGATAAGCTGTCAAGTTAGCAAGTCTCAAAAATTTATAAGAGTGAAGAAACACCGCTCAAAACTGAGAATGGAAATGTCTACAGTAGTTTCGTTTCACATGACACATCGAGGGTTGAGCGCAAGACTGTAGTAACTCAAACATATTTTTAAAACCCTTGTATAGGGGCAACTTTGACCCCTTTGTAAACAATGCAAATTTAGGTGCCATTGCTCATACGAGCAATGGCACCTAAATTTCCATTGTTTACAGAAAGAAATGTTGTAATCTTCATAACGCCTTCATGGTTAGGAGATTAAGTATTGGTAAAAACAACCATCTGACTTGCTACAGTCTTACGGTCAACCCTCGACATGGTCACGTGTGCTTGTTATTCCTAAAATGTTGTTGTTTTTGAGGAGGACTAATTGGTGGTAATTCTAGGATGTTCTTATGCTCCATAAAATATCTGTTATGGGTACTCATGAGAAGCGCATCGCCGAGGCGATTCTGATGAGTACCTACAACATGTTTTTTATGAGGAATTGGAGAAAATTATTCCAGAATTATCATCAAATACTCCCTGTGAAAGTTGTATAACTATTATAATGACTGACAGATATTTAGCTGAAAACGGCATGCTGTCGCCCACATACAGAGACTGCTAAATATATATATAGAGGATATTCAAATGTTTGGAGTGAATATGACTTTTATTTCATCGAGTGAAGTGAAAAAATGTATATTTCATGAGTGCCGAAGGCACGAATGAAATATACATTTTTTAACTTCACGAGATGAAATAAAAATCATATTCACGACAAACATTTGAATTTTCTTTTTATTATATACATCACTTTCGATAGAAGAGATGCAGATCTTGCATTTGCAAGGGAAAGTCTGATACGCAGTTTTGTCCCTTGGCGCCATGACGTTCATGTTTTGTTTTGTTTGGTGACGTTAGATATGACGTCAGAAACGCGCATTGGCGTGTAAAAATAAAATAAAAAGAAAATTTATTCTTTTTCAGTGAATACCATAAACATTTTCATCTCGTGTAATGAAAACATTAATGTAAATAAGAAAAAAGTAGATCCAGATTTTATATTTTTCACTGCTCAGAGGAGTGAAAATATAAGTTTTATATTTTCACTAGTGAAAATATAAAACTTATATTTCACTAGTGAAAATATGCATTTTATTTCATTAATAATTCTCTATATTTCATTACTTTGTATATAATAAATATATATATGTGACCCGTCACGCTAAAACGTGCCTTATGGGAACTTACGTCAATAACGAGTTATGACGTTTTAAAAGTTCACGTTTTAAGGCGACATCATTAACGTTTAATTGACACAAGTGCGTCACTAATTGAAAGTCGGTACTTTTTTATTCCGAGTATTTTCAGTTCCGGATTATTGTGAAGCCTTTTATTTTTTAAGTAGTATACATTTGACACGTTTCTGTTCGAGTTGCATCCCTTGAATAAAGTTTTACGGCGGTTTAAACACAAAAACATGTCCCAGTTTTCAACAGGGTCAGTCAGGGATTTTTTACCCGAAAACTGTTTTCTGAATCTGGATGACGATGATGAGGGAACCTTAAATTTAGTGAGTCAGTTCACGGATACGTATCTGACACGTCAGCCATCAGAAAATGAACTAGAATGTGGAGACGCTGGTGATTCTTCCGCTAGTGACACGGATTCAGACTCTGGCAGTGTGAATGTACCTTTTGAATTGCGAGATGAGGATAAGAAGTTTGACAGCGATGTGCAGCGGTTCCGAGATAGCGGGTGTGGCTGTCGACTGGATGATGGTAAGGCTTTTTTGTAGTTATTTATTGTTTTCAACCAATACACGGTTTATATTTCATCACGCAAATGTGTCTGAAATTTCATACACAACGGCCATATCTGTGGACGCTTGCACTTTTTTCTCTTACACTCTTTCTTCTACATGGTGCCTTAATAAGTTTATCAACCTATTCCCATTTGTTAGTTTCATGAAAAAAAAAAAAAAAAAAAAAAAAAAAACCACAACACGTAAGAATGGGGACATCAGAATGGCATGTCAGTGTTTTATATTAACTTAATCAGCATCATGTGACCTGATTCTATAGCTTAGTGGTAACGTGTTGGCGTTGAAACGAAAGGGTCTTGGGTTCGATTCCCAGTGATAATTTATTTTTTTTACATGTTTGTATTTGTTTTTATCTCAATACTCTTCTCCCTATTTTTGTCCAGTTCGATGTAAGTTCCATGCAAGAGTAGACCCCTGCTTTGTCTGAAAAGCACTCTTTCTCATATTGTTAGCTCTTTAATTTAAAATATGATTCATGGCCAAAACAACGGAAACTTTGGGTGCAGATGCACAGCCATAAGGTACAATTATGCGCAACGCACGAAAAGGGCCCTTATGCAATTTGCAGACAGCGCAGGTCAAGATCAGCCTGTGCATTCGCACAGGCTGATCTGGGCCTGTATTGTCCGCTAAGAGAATCAATGGATAGTGTAATATATCTACGAACAGAGAATGCCCAGATCAGACTGCATTGGTGTGCATGTTGATCGGGACATTCGCTGTTCGTATATGGCATAATAGCCCTTTTCCCACGTTGTACATTAACGCCCTAAACGGAGCTTTATTTCTTTCAGGAAAGCCGTGTTATGAAGCCATTGGTCTAACGACCCTAGAAGAAATCAGAGTGAACATGACGGAACTTCCGAAGGAAAATCTGGACCTTATTTTGCTGGCGAACTTGCAACAGAACAGAGTTAACTCAGCACACACAAAAAAATCATCTACTCACAAGGAAGAAAAAGACAGGCAGCGAGCATCTGTTAAGTTTTTCTTACATGGTATACAAGTCTGTAAGGCCACATATCTCTTTGCACATGCAGTGGGAAATACACGATATAGAAACATTTGTAAACATTATGATACTCACGGATTCACTCCGAGAAGGCATGGTAATACAGGGCGATGTGCCGCAAATGCTCTTAGTTTGAATGATGAAAGACATGTGATCAATTTTATTACAACTTTCGCAGAGTATAATGCAATGCCTTTACCCGGCAGAATGCCAAAAATGAAGGATTATACGGTAATGATGCTACCAAGTGATGTGACGAAAGCTAATCTTTGGAGGACGTATACTAGAGCATGTGGAGATTTATCTTCCAAGGCTGTTTGGCTCACCAAATTCAAGAACATTTGGAAGTTATACCTACCTCATATAGCCGTAATGAAAATTTCGTCTGATTTATGTGACACATGTCAACAGAACAATAATCTTATTATGAAGTCTGTGAATTGTACGGAAGATGAGAAAAGTGCCCGCCTGAAACAACAAGAAAACCACCTTGCCTTGGCGAAGGAGTGTCGTGCATATTACAAACAGCAATGTGAAGATTCCAGCAACTTTTGGAACTCACTCAATGATGAACAGAAGCAGTCCGGATATGAACTGGCTGGAACAGTACATATTTCATTTGACTATGCCCAAAACGTCCTAATCCCACACAGCCCTCAACAAGTTGGACCCATCTATTTTAAGACTCCGAGGAAGTGTCATTTGTTTGGTATATGTGCAGAGTCTATGCCTAAACAAGTGAATTACCTTATTGATGAGGGGGAGCTTACTGGCAAGGGAGCAAATGAAACAATTAGTTATTTAAATCATTACTTTGAATCTGAAAATGCTATCAACTGTAAAAATCTTAATCTGCATTGTGACAACTGTCGTGGTCAGAACAAAAACAACGCCGTCATTCACTATCTATGTCTCAGAACATTGCGTGGCCTGAACTCCAATATAGAGTTGTCATTCATGGTACCGTATCACACCAGGTTCGGACCTGACTGGTGTTTTGGTCTGATAAAGATGAAATATAAGCACAGTTATGTGTCATAAATTTCTCAACTTGCAGAAGTAGTTCTTACTTCCACCACGAAGTCTATAAATATTCCCCAGTTGATATCTGAGCCGTGTTCTGACAAAACACTTGTACCTGTTCACGCATGGAAAGTATTCCTGGAAACCTGCTTCAGAAAGATACCAAACCTTACCAAGTATCATCATTTTCGTTTTTCTTCGTCAGAGCCAGGCAAAGTATTCATCAGAGAATTCCCCTCCTCTGCTGAATTCAGTGTCAGTATAATAAAGGATCAGGAAAAACTTCAGACTGTTCTCACATCAGATCCGGAGATTATTCGTAGGCCTGGTCTCAGTGCGGAGAGGGCCTGGTACTTATATGAGAATGTGCGACAGCATTGTGAAGGCGATATTCATAAAGATACTACTTGCCCCAAACCCTCAGTTCCAAAACCACGATCGATGAAAGCCCATAAGTTAAAAAGTGAAAGTGATTGATAAATTGTTTTGTTGTGTTCTGACGTGAAAGCGAAAATACTCGGAGGGTAAGCCTATGTCATACAAAACAGTAATAAATACTATAGATTTTTTCGAAAAGGATCCCTTCAAAGTTTCGTCGTTATTATTATTATTTTCGTTATTTTGATGAAAACTAGAATAAGCTCAGAGTATATACCAAGGATGAAAGTACTTACTTTTGCAGATTTGATGTACCACCGTATTGTCATTGTTGAGAACACTCAGGCACAATGTTTTGACAGCCTTATAAGTAATTGAACGCGGGTGTTCTCAATGACAATACGGTTATGCATCAACTTTGCCGATTTCTTGCTACATTCTCTGACCCTATCCTGGTTTTTGTTAGAACAAGGAAATAAGAAACGACAGTAATTAACCAATGTGAATGGGCCCTTTTTGCAAAAATCTATACTTTTTTACTGTTTTGTATGACGAAGGTTCCCCTCCCCTGACCCCCACACCCTTTAATACTGACATCTCAAGTTGTCCTTCCTTTTGTTAAAACTTGTTTGACTAACGTCCACCCCATACGTATATATGGCGCATACAGAAGTCGGCAACAATTCCTACAAAATCACATGCGCCAATCGAGGACCCAGATGAGCCTGCGCGCATGCGCAGACCGATTTGAGTCTTTACTTGACGCACGGGTAATTTTGTAAGAATTTTTCTGAAGTCTTACAGGCATTCTACAAATTTATTTACGGAAAATGATTCGAAGATGTAGATAAATTCAGTTTTTCGAAAGGTTCATTGAAGTATAAACTCAAAGGATCTTGTGTAAAGTCAACGTGATGCTCGAGGACGGGCTTAAGTCTTTCTGCACATAACAGGTTGCGTTTACACATCATTGAACCTTGGTCAAAACGAATTTATTTTTTACTGTTGTAGACCGTTTTGTAATTGTTTTAGAGATATGATCTACTTAACGTCACAAAAGGCGCCGTGTATAACCAGGATATTGTGTCATGACATTAAGGTCCGTGACGTTTCCAAGGTGGATGCCTGGTTTTCGGTTTGTCGTAGTAGTAATTTGATTCTGACAGTTTAACTGTGAAATACGAAATACGTTACTTAAAAAATATATGAGGGATTTAAGAGAAAACATGTTTCTGATATTATTTTCATCAGGGCTCTTATTTTATGACTACGATTTGAACTAGTTGTAGAAAGATATCTTATAGAAATGTTGACGTCATTAATGACGTTTGGATTCAAATTTTTGACGTTCTAGCGAGAATGGTAGTTGTCTTTTAAGATGTGTAAGTTGACTAGTTTTCGGATTAGATCACTCATTTTGGTGTCAAATTGAAGGTGAAATACTGTAGAATTCGCCTCAGTATATATCTCAGTTTCGTCAATATCTTCCCAGATGGCTTGTTTTTGCGTGACGGGTCACATATATATATATACGTAGCAACCTCTTTTCTGCATAAATCTGTCTTACTGTGCTTGGTTGCCAAAATTTTTAATTTTCCATATTATATAATAACAACGCCATGACTTGCAGTTTGTACAAAGCTCTAGACAAGTGGCGTATCAAGGAAAACATTTTCTTGATTGCTCAAAAATAGGTTGTCGATGCTCATTAGAAGAACGTTTGCACTTCTAATGAGCATCGACATGTTTTATATATCTACAACATTTTGTGAAGCAACCAAGGAAAGTTGCAATACTTTGGCTAAATAATTCCTTTTCTAGAGCTATGAGGTTTATCTGGGTCCTCTCTGTTCTCACAGGTTAATGATAACTTTGTTCACGTGTTGACAAACATAAATATTTGGCTTTAAGAATTCGATGGCCTTGACTCCTTTACCATACATCACCTAAAACAAATACAATTGACTATCTGTTAATGTGTCTAATAATTGCTGATTGAGCTGCAAATAATGTAGATCCTGATAAGATGCCGTACTTTGCGGCGACTGATCTTGGTCTACCTCGTTTGTTCGTTCAAGGCCTGTCTCTCCGTATACTTAGAGTAAATAGGTAAATATATTATCAACAAGAGATATAGACTATCAGATAGAAGATACAGATGTGGTAAGCTGTACCTTTGTGACCATCATGACGCTCGACGTGGGAAAACTGCTTACAGAATCACTGGATAGTGTAGAATAGAGAATAGAGAATTTTTTGAACGAACTGCAAGGCTGGTATGGGCCTTCGCTTGTAACGTAATGCATTTGTACATTTCTTATGTTGCACATAAACTATCAATGCGACTATCTTACGGACTTATCACGGACCTAGGGATTTATGCTGTCAGCTCATCTTAATGAAAACTCAGACTGAATGCACCTGCTACTTGTCCCGCCATTAGTTACAAGTCAGACAATCCTTGTTTGCTTTGCTGAACAACAATCTCCTCCCTAAAGTGGTCTGCTCTAAAACGAAATTGATCGCGCCATGCAAAAAAGTGTCTCCAGGTATATATGGACAGGGAAGTCCCAGATCAGCCTGGGCATCCGCACAGTCTAACCAGGATCCTTGATATCCGCTAATAGAATCATTGCATACTGTAAAATGTATTAATGGAAGGCAAATGCCAGGATGAGACTTTGCAAATGCGTGGAATGAATCTGAATCTGTGAGTTTTGCGCATACTTGAAGACACAGTTTGGCGCGGCCCAAATCTGGCTGAGCATGAAATTTTCTCTGGTCATAAATATGAAAATGCCAACAATAGTTGGCATTTTCTTATTTATTAGCAGAGAAATTTTCATGCTCAGCAATGTTTGGCAAGATAGAATTTGCAATTATTAGTAATTTTAGATTTATTAGCAGGACACATTTCATGCTCAGCTGAGTTGAGCATGAAAAACGTTTTATAACCCCAGGGCCTGAGTATAGCATGTGATTAGCTGAAGTAATATAAGCGATATAACTGAAACTTCCTGTTTGCTTTCTTGTGCTGTAAGCCTCTTCTGAGAGTGGTCTCCTCATTACTGATAGAGAAAAAGTCAGCTCAGAAGGAAGGCGAGAACGATTTTGACAGTTGCCTCCACTGAAAGTGTTTACATTAGCCGTATTAGCAGTATTCTTATATATTCTACACATTCCAACTTCTTTTGTATTGATAAGAACGTCCTGATTCAATGCAACATCGTTCCTCACTTTGAAGTTCCGCACATGGCGGCGTCAGCACCGTAATCCGACATTCCTGAATACTGTGTATAATAATGTCAAAGTACATCTGAGTTTCAGGCCCTTCATTTCTTCGTCAACAAATTGCCGTACGTAAGAACTAATCTATTTAATAATCGCACATTTGACACAGTGATCTGTTATGAATAAGATTAAGAATAATATCGACAACCTGTACTACATGTGTAGAACAGTTGATGTGATCAGGATACAGGTAAACACACAAACCCGGATACAAACAACGACTGAAAGATACTTGTAAGTACTACATTTCAGAATATGTCTATGTTCAACAGGACTGTACATTACTTTAACATACGACGCTTTAAGTCCCTATCTACATGAACACTGTGAGGAAAAATATGGATATTTAGACTTATGAAATGCAAAACTGGTAGGCATAGCAAAACATTTCAAACTAGGTTTAAAAACTAAAAACGAAATGCAAAATATCGCATATCAAAGAATAACCTAGTGCAAGGGGCGAGGGAGGGGTGAAGAACGGGGACAAACCAGACAGTTAACACTACAAGGATTTCGTAATGCAATGGAATTTTTGTTAGTCCTCTCGAAGTTACCAGTAAAAATTACATAAGAGCAATGTTATGTGACGGTTTTTATACAACGGTTTACTGTATTTGCACTATATAATGAACAGAGAGCCAAGCGTTTAATTGTAATTTTGTAAGCGGGCACTATGCGAATACGTGGTCTTATCTGGGCTTTCGTTGTCAATGTATTGATAAGGACCTTATCTATCGCAAAACAAATCTCTGATTGGGAAAGACTATATTCTGCAAACAGGGCTAGCCTTTGACCTCAGTGAGGTATGCTTACTCTGATCTGTGTTTTCGCTGTTCGAATATGCGTGACGTATAATTTGACTTATTTTGTTTTATTTCAGGACAATGAGCTTCGTATCAACTTTATTCTCTCCCATCATTACGTTTTTTCACTTAATAGAACATGTGTTATTCTTCCTTGTAAGTATCTGCTGTTATACAGGTGTGTCTGTGGCTATTGTATGTGGGTCGATATTTAAATACAAGACATGCATGCTGTACTCGAGTTCTGCTCCTTACAATTTTAACTGTTTGTTTGACGATGGGACCAATGGGCATGGAAAAATGAAAAAAAAAAATAAATAAATAAGTTTTTTTTTTCCTTTCCTGTTTAGACGTAGTCACAAAAAGCAATGTAATATCTAGACTGAAAACCCGTCTACAGTTTCGAAGATATTCCCTTAATAATAGGAATATTTTGTGATATAAGAAAACAGAATGAAGACTGGTGACTTTATATGAGGTCACTTTATAAAACCTACATGATTTGTTATAGAATATCGTACATGACGACATACCTATGATATTCAACATGCCACAGTACGTTTGTATCTACATTTCAGTGACATCCATTGAAACAAATGTTTATTTACTTGAAATGAAAACATAAGTGAAGATACCCAGGAAATGCCACAGTCGCGAAGCACAGTCCTCATGAGGCACCAAAACGTTACGAAAACAAGCCTATTCAAATATACTGAAAATTTTACCACCAAAAGCTGAAAATTTCCTGATAAAAAAAATCTAATACTTTTCATATTTCAGCTCAAAACATAGATTGTGGGTACTCGTTAGAACCACCTCGTTGAGGCGGTTCTAACGAGTACCCACAATCTATGTTTTTGAGCAGAAATAAGAAAAATAATATATACCCCTGTAAACCCCAGTTTTACTATATAAAAGTGGGGTTTAAGGGGGTCTAAATTTATAGGCATGTTTTCATGATGAGAAGGAGAGATGAGAAACAAATCATCAAGAAAACACGCCTATATAGTTTTGACCCCCTTAAACCCCAGTTTTATACAGTAAAACTGGGGTTTTAAGGGGTATACAATAATTTGCTTATTTTCACTCAAAAATATAGATTGTGGGTGCACTTTAGAACCGCCTCACCGATGCAGTTCTAACAGTACCACAATCTATGTTTTGAGCAGAAATATGAAAACTACCAGAATCTTTTCATCTTAAAGTTTTCATTTTTTGGTGGTAAACTTCTCAATATATTTGAATAGGCGTGCTTTCGTAATGTAGAAAGGACGAATCAAACGGCAGATATGAAATCACTGATGCACAAACAAAGACGAACTGCGACAGAGAAAACACATTGGGACAGTCAGTAGACAAATTACGAGATGAGGGCTAAACCAGTTTTACTAGCGCGACATCTAACCCTTAAATTGCATAAAAGCCTACTCGGAGTTTTAATAATAGGGCGTTCAGAAATTGAAATGAAAGATGTTGAGCATTTGTAAAAAACATCCTTGTTTTCGTATGTTTTATACAATAATTCGTAGTTGTTCTAGTTTATCCATATTAACTGCTTTATTGCATTAAGTTGACCACCAACGTTTTTGTAGACTGGTAGCTGAATTACGTCTTATTTTAGTTTTTCTACGGAATTACATTAATATTACTTTTTCTACATATCTATCTATACTGAGTGTGACTTGCGTAGATTATTTTACTTGACATTATAGCCCATTGTCATGTCTATCCGACCTACAAGAAAGAAGCACATGCTCTTAGCTCCATTCTAAAACATGAACTTTATTATAAACACGTATTAACTTGAGATAACACAACCAAAGCCCATATACTCAAGACGTTTCGATATTCTTCCTCGTAAGTAATCCCAGATCTTCCAGAGAGCCAAAATTAACTGAAATCTTCTCTACAACAATAACACACATTATTAATTAAATGAAGAGTAATAACAACTGGGTTACAATTCGTTATTACTTAGAGTGTCTTGTACTTTGATAAGTGTTTTAGCTGCTTTCTGAAAACAAATCTACGCATAATGTAATCTACCCAAACAGGAACGAATTTGGGGGCACATTATCATTATTATTTTTTTTTCTTTTGAGTAGGTCTCTTTCTATAAAGAACTTGGTGTGCGGGAAAAAAATCTCAAAGTCACAAAAGGAGGCCTCATTGGGCCCATCATGGTATCTTTGAAAATGGAGTTCTGCCCATGTGTACGCTAGAGGGCCCAAGCTGTGTTGCAAACTTCATTACTGCTTATGAAGAGTCTCAATAAAAGCGAGACTCCCTTTTTCTATCTGTAATGTGTTCTTTGTTTCCAAAGGCAATTTTTTATACTTTTATTTTACCTCACTGCAGCTGGTGTGAGTGCCGTGTGGTGGCCGTGGAACGTCTCCCCGTACTTCATCTTAGTGCATATTATATTTCTTTGAAAGTGGATTCTGCTAATGTATACGCTAGAGGGCGTAAGCAGTGTTGCAAACTTCATTACTATTTATGAAGAGTCTGAATTAAACCGAAACTCCCATTTTCTATCTGTATTGTGTTCTTTGTTTCCAAAGGCAATCTTTTAGACTTACTTTACCTCACTGCAGCTGATGTTAATCCCGTGTGGCGGCCGTAGATTGTCTCCACGTATTCACCATTGTGCAGATTATATTGGCATTTCCTTTGGGATCATTGGGCCCATTGTGGCATCTTTGAAAATGGAGTTCTGCCTATGTAAGGGCGTAAGCAGTATTGCAAACTTCATTATTGCTTATGAAGAGTTGCAATAAACCCGAGACTCCCATTTTCTCTCTGTTATGTGTTCTTTGTTTTGAAAGGCAATCGTTTAGACTTTTTCTTTATTCCTGCTAAAAATGTCGGAAAATCCACCATTCGTATCCAGTCCCCTAAAATTAATGCAGACGCACCAGCTTTAATCCATTTATGGCAAATGGATTCTTCTACCTTCACTCTTTTGACTGGTCCATTTCCAATATGAGGGGTGTCTGGTTACATTAATACCATGTTTTGTAGAAAGTCCTTTATTTAATGCAAACAGTGTAGACCCTGATCAGACGACGCATTCTGCGGCGTCTGATCTGGGTCAAGACTGTTTGCCAATGTCCCTTTTATGGGACGCTAAGCATAAATGGGTTAAACAATCACAGTTACCAGTTTTCCTTTATTTGTTCTGCATTCCTTTAGTTGTTTCATTTATTAACACTCTGTACCCAGAGAATTCTACATCTATTTTCTCTTTACAGATTAACTGGTATGATGCCTATTGTTACAGTCCACTACAGAAATTTCTCTCCCCTATCGTAGCAAAACTACCACGAACCATAGAGATTAATGGCAAATGTTATACCATATTTACTGCAAATATTGTATCCTGGTCAAGAACAATACTTGTCATACCGGTAGCAATTTGCCTCAAGTAAGTGTATTTAATTCATTTCGTTCTGTCTGTATCTCATGTAATGTCGGTTCAGACTTTGGTCGATTGACTGAAATCAATGTTGTTATACTTGTTACACTTAAAAAGCTTCGTATTCAAGGCTTCGTTCAACTGTTGGTTTTCATTTACTCTGGCATACAGTATAATTAGCCATGAGTACTCGTCTTTGCTTATCATTGTGATTAATTTGATTTTTATGTTTTCGCTTTGATGCATTGACTGAGTTAGGAGCCTTTATGCAAACCGAAAATTTATGTATTTCTGTATTAAGAGTAGCATCGGGGCCCAGGGTGAAGTTGGTTAGCTGTTAAAGTACTTTAACCTTACCATCCCCTCCACCACCCGCGGTAGTGTATTCTACTGACCGTTCTAAGGCGGTGGTCCTGGTGTTGTTCTTACTCTTTGTACTGTTTTTCCTATATGTGTTGTGATGCTAGCATTGTGGTCACCGTCTTCAGTAGCTGCCCACTTTGCTTTCTGTTTTACTAGTTGTGTTGTGATGCTAGCATTTAGGTCACCTTCATCAGCTGCCCACTTTGCTTTCTGTTTTACTAGTTGTGATTAAGAGTGGCATCGGGACCCAGGGTAAAGTTGGCTAGCTGTAAAAGTGCTTTAACCTCCCCCCCCCCCCCCCCCACACACACACGGTGGTTTATTCTACTGACCTTTCTAAGGCGGTGGTCCCGGTGTTTGTCTTACTCTTTGTTGCTTTGTGGTTTATTCTACGAGACGAAATATTTTATGTCTTACATTGTGTTATTTTGTTCTTGTGTTTTCCATTCCTTTTAGCATTGCGATTACCTCGTTTGGGGAAGAGAGAGCTAATCTTAGTGCTTTTCGTACGTTTGTTCGATTTGCGCTTGTTTGGTTTTGTCTGTTTCCTCTTCCTCTTGGTGTCTGGGAAGGGCTGCGGTTTGTGATTGTGGCACTCCCTGGACTTAACTCTTTTTTTTCGGTTACATCTTGCTGTAAAATAATGATAATTTCGAAGTCGGAATTAACTCACAACCTTTAAATGCAATGATTCTTACCTTTAAACGAATCAGTTTTATGCGTAGAGTACATGGATTTTAGAAACCCATTGACTTCACTCATCTCAGAAATATCTATACTATCGTTTAGGTATGACTACACGACAACAGCCTTCTTGCTAATTTTGTTTCATGACTTCCTCGACCATCTGGATGGTATTGTAGCCAAGGTTCAGAAAACCATATATGGACAAATAGATGATCCTCTTCTTGGTGGTTTCATGGATGCATTTTGTGACAAGGTTGGTTTATTTATCACAGATTATGTACAGTGAGAAAAACAGAATTGCTATTTTTTACCTCCAGAAAATCCGGAAAATGTTAATTAAGTTAAGACAAAAAATAGCGAAGAATTAAGCAGTTAAGACAATTCTAGATAAGACGAAGAGTCGATTCGTTTTTTATGCTCCCGCCATTTTCAACGGGGGGGGCATATAGTATCACCGCTGTCCGTACGTACGTCGGTCCGTCCCGTCCGTCCCGTACGTAACACTTTTGGTTTCCAAGCGATATCTTTTGAAAGGATTGGTGTATTGGATTGACACCGGTATATAATCATAAAATACAGGTCAAGTTCGATTTAGGGTAAAATCCGCCAATTATTTTGGGAGTTATGGCCTTTTTTTGACTTTGAAAAATTTTCAACTTTGAAAAATGGTTTCCGTGCGATATCTTTTGAAGGGGTTGGTGTATTGGACTGAAATTGTGTACACAGGTATATAATATAAGACAAAACGTAACACTTTTGGTTTCCATGCGATATCTTTTGAAAGGATTGGTGTATAGGATTGAAATTTTATACACAGGTATATAATTATAAAATACAGGTCAAGTTCGATTTAGGGTAAAATCCACCAATTATTTATGGAGTTACGGCCATTTATCAATGTTGAAAAATAGTTGAAAATGGTTTCCGTTTGTTGTCTTTTGAAAAGATTAGTGTATTGGATTCAAATTTTATACACAGGTATATAATCATAAAATGTAGGTCAAGTTCAATTTAGGATAAAATCTACCAATTATTTTTGGAGTTACGGCCCTTTATCAATGTTAAAAAATAGTTGAAAAATGGTTTCCGTTTGATATCTTTTGAAAAGTGATTAGTGTTTTGGGTTCAAATTTTGTACACAGGTATATAATCATAAAATGTAGGTCAAGTATGATTCAGGATAAAATCCACCAATTTTTTTTGGAGTTATGGCCCTTTTTCAACTTTAAAAAATGGTGTGCATTCGATAACATCACAAAAACATACCTATATAATTTTGACCCCCATAAACCCCACTTTTATGCAGTAAAACTGGGGTTTACAGGGGTATACTTTATTTTTCTTATTTCTGCTTAAAACGTAGATTGTGGGTACTCGTTAGAACCGCCTCGGCGAGGCTGTTCTAACGAGTACCCACAATCTATGTTTTGAGCAGAAGTATGAAAATATTAGAATTTTTCATCTGAAAATTTTCATTTTTTTGTTGGTAAAATTTTCAGTATTTTTGAATAGGCGTGTTTTCGTAATGCATTTTAAAAGATTAGTGAATAGGATTCATATTTTATACAGAAGCATATAATTATAAAATATAAGTCAAGTTTGATTTAGGGTAAAATCCACCAATTATTTTTGGAGTTATGGCCCTTAACCAAACCTTTATCAATGTTGAAAAAAAGTTGAAAAATGGTTTCCGTTCAATATCTTTTCATCCGGACCCCCCAGGTTTACCTTTTGGTTAACTTTTTTTCAAAGTTGTGTTACCGTTATTCTTCAGCCGATTGCTTTCATATTTAGTCGGTATAGAGAGGACAACCAGTAGGTGTGTCAATTGCAAGAGAGACACCTCTAGCTGGCTTCGTTTTGGAGTTACCTCCCATAGTTTTTAAATCTTGTGCGGCCCATAACTCTAAAACCCTTTAAGGTATTTTCATGATATTTCGCCATTAGGTAGAGGACATTGAGTAGGTGTGTCGCGTACAAGTAAGACAACTCTAACTGACTGTGTTCTTGAGTTATCTCCCATAGTTATAAAATCTTATGCAGGCCATAACAATAACTCTTTGAGATATTTTCATGATACTTGATCAAGTTGTAGAGGACATTGAATAGGTTTGTCACATACTAGAACAACAACTCTAGCTGACTCCCTTTTGGGAGTTATCTCTCATAGTTGTTAAATCTTGTGCGGCCCTTAACTCTAAAACCTTATAAGTTATTTTCATGATACTTCACCAATAGGTAGAGGACATTGAGCAGGGGTGTCGCATACAAGAATGACAACTCTTACTGACTGCGTTCTGGAGTTATCTCCCATAGTTATGAAATCTTCTGCAGGCAATAACTCAATAACTCTTTGAGATATTTTCATGATACTTGATCAAGTTGTAGAGGACATTGAGTAGGTGTGTCACATAACAAGAACAACAACTCTGACTCAGTTCTGGAGTTATCTCCCATATTTAAATATCTCCCCTGGTTGAAAAATCTTGTGCAGGCCATAACTCTTTAACCAGTGGAGACATTTTGATGATAGTATGTAGAGATGCTTAGAACATTAACTAGGTGTGTCACAATATGTAAGGACAACTCTGACCTACGGAATGTTGGAGTTATCTCCCTTACACTTTCTGGCGAAAGAATGTGCACAATTCTGGTGAACCGCTTAGAGGACTAAGCCTGCCCAGTAAAACGTGTGGTTAGGTAAACTGATCGCGCTCGACATGACCCCACTGGGTTGACTGGGCCGTAAAACCTCAACACAAACAATACTTACACTTCGGATGCAGATTTATCAGCAATGCATGCAGCAGGCTTTATTTTTCTCATTATTTTTGGATTCTTTGTTGAAAATCACTCACTAGCGAACACAAAATTGGGTTTCTCAGACTAATGGCTGAAGAGTTACAGGCCTTGCAGGCAAAGGGCCTTATATTTCTCATTATTTTTGGATTCTTTGTTGAAAATCACTTACTAGCGAACACAAAATCCAGTTTCTATGACTTACAGTTTGAGAATTATAATCTTTGCAGGCAACAGGCCTTATTTTTCTCATTATTTTTGGATTCTTTGTTGAAAATCACATACTAGCAAACAAAAAATCCAGTTTCCATGACTTAGTTTTAAAATATAGGTCAAGTTTGATTTCGGGTAAAATCCACCAATTATTTTTGGAGTTATGGCCCTTTATCAATGTTAAAAAATAGTTGAAAAATGGTTTCCGTTCAATATCTTTTCTTAGAACATAAACTAGGTGTGTCACAATATGTAAGGACAACTCTGACCGACGGAATGTTGGAGTTATCTCCCTAACTAACACTTCGGATGCAGATTTATCAGCAATGCATGCAGCAGGCTTCATTTTTCTCATTATTTTTGGATTCTTTGTTAATGGCTGAAGTGTTACAGGCCTTGCAGGCAACAGGCCTTATTTTTCTCATTATTTTTGGATTCTTTGTTGAAAATCACATACTAGCAAACAAAAAATCCAGTTTTCATGACTTTGGTTTGAGAGTTATAATCATTGCAGGCAACGGGCCTTATTTTTCTCATTATTTTTAGTTTCTTTGTTGAAAAACACAAACTCCAGTTTCTACAACTTTCGGTTTTTGAGTTCTGTATCTGATTCACAGTTGTAGAGTTATCACCCACTGCAGGGTTAAACAAGTGTATCCCTTGATAAAATTACATCTCTGATGCCCTAGATTGAAAAAAAGACTGCCATTTACGGTGCGGTCAGGAGATTTGCCATCTCTTTTGATGGCTATTTTTTCAAGTTAACTCCCCCGAATGAATTTCTAAGCCAAATTCTTGTGCACTTCATAACTTCTAAATGGTTTGAAATATTTTGATAATATTTGGTAGAGCATAGATAAGGGCAAGTAGGCATGCCCTGTATAAGAGAGACAACGCTGACTTTCTTTTTTAGGTACCTGAAGCCGAAAGCTTGTGCAGCCAAAATTGAATTTTGGACGGATTTTTCATAAATCTGTCCTTTAAAATAGCGATGTCATGGCTGTGGGCATTGGGTCTTCCGAGGTTTACCTTTTCACTGATCTTTTGAAAAACCTGCCCTTAATGCGTTAGGTATTTTTCTTGTTTTAAAAAAGTTTGATTTAGGGTAAAATCTGCCAATTATTATGAGAGTTATGGCCCTTTTTCAACTTCATTTTTTGCAAAATACCTGCGCGTGGGTGAGGATGGCCCTGAGCGGGGGCATATGTGTCATGCTGACACATTTCTAGTCTTTTCTCAATATTATTCCCAGAAAATTCGGAAAATGTTAATTAAGTTTAGAAAAAACAGTGAAGACATTAAACAGTGAAGACAATTCTAGGCAAAACAGAGATTCGTTTTTTTTTTTTGTTTTTTTTTTTGTTTGTTTTTGTTTTGTTTTTTGTTTTTTCTTCTTCTTCTTCTTCAGCTTCATATTTATTTCTAAAAATGCCTTGCTTATGAGTGTCGCATATATATTATTTAGAAATATAAGAACTACAAATGTATGTTAACATGTTTTGCTTTGAAAACTTTCGTAGTTAAGGCTATTAGTACATACAATTTTGTGTATTATGGTAATCTACAATACAGTTCGATATGGTTATTTCCATTCAGAAGAGTAATAATCGGAAAATATTATGTAAATGGTCGTTGTGTATGACATTTTATGAAGGAATTAATGCTTTTACTCTTTTGCAAAAACACGGATTTATTAACGAGTACAAAATTCAACACGATACGAAAAAAATTTTTTTTTGTTTTATCACATGACAGTCAAAGCAGCAATAAATAAAATGTTCATTTATGTAGTAAGAAAAGAATAGGCTATGGATGTTATATAATCGTTTTATGTTGCGTGGCCCATTCAGTTTTATTCTACAATAAGGGACTGTCGTAGGAGACTGGATACACTTGATAGATCTTCCAACTTTAGTGACTTCTGATGGCTTATCTGCACAATAAACCAGTAACTGAGATGTCCATGAAGACCCACAGTCATATAATATAACCTGCCGATGACATCAAGTGGGAGACTAAACACAATACGTCGGTTGCATCACATACGCTAATAACCAAGATAATGCAAAGCAATCGGCCTCCTTTCTCCAAACGAGGTGATCACAACCTCAGTCAGGATGGATCAACCAAACAGAACAATAAGACAATAAACCGCACAAAGCATAGAAAAACGTCCATAGGAAGCAGCCACAAGACGAAAGCACTAGAACCACTGCCTTAGAACGGTCAGTTGTAAAATCAATAGCGGAGAGTTAAATCATTTGTAAAATCAATAGCGGAGAGTTAAATCGATTTTACGAATGCTAAATTTTCACACACGTTCCTAAGTTGTGCAAAATTAAAAACAACTGTTCGGGTCGTGTAAAGGCATCTTCTGAAAGTAGTTGCGTCATGGTACCTGAGCCATAATCCAAACTCCTAAATCCATAAACGAATGACGAATCAGAATGTTCAGACCAACAGACATGGACCCCAGAATAAAGGGTGTAATCAGGCGTCCGCGGATAGTAAGCAAGCTTCGCCCACCATGCCCATAGGCCTAAACGAAGGAAATATCCATAGAAGCGTATGTCGGGGATTTAGGAAGTCTACTTATGGCGCGTCACTGGCAAAAACATCAGAAACAATTCTGGAAACTGCCACATTGTAGGGATTGACCAGATCATGATGTCTCCCATAGAACTTCTTAAGTGTTGCTACCAGTTTTTTTTTTTTTTTTTTATACCCCTGGCTTAACAACTTTGTAGTGAGCACTTTCTCACGCTCCATGAAGTCCTGATAATTTGAACAGGTTGTGGCATAACGGATTAACTGTGAAACATAAACGCCGTATGCTGGTGCAGAAGGGATATTACTGCACAGGAATGGAAAGTTAACAATGGGAAAATTGAAGTCAACCCGTTTGTCGTAAAGCCTAGTAGTAAGCTTTCCATTGTCAATGTAGAGATAACAATCCAAGTATGAGGAGGAGGCTGCAGACACCGTTGTTTCCTTTATTTCAAGTTCACGTGGATAGATGAATTCTAAATACTCTGCAAATTTTGTGTTTTTCAGAGACAATACATCATCTATATATCTGTAGGTGAAATTGAATTGTTGTGCGAGGAGTTTCTTGCCTGCTTGGAGGAGACTTCGTACAAACTCCGCCGCAGTATAAACGAGTATAAAAACAAGTCGGCAAGTAACGGTGCACAGTTAGTGCCCATCGGTATGCCGATTGTTTGCTGAAATATCCGTCCGCCGAACTCCACAAAAATATTGTCGGTTAGAAAGAAAGTCATTTCTGAGAAGGAGTCTACTTCTGAGTGGGAAAGAATTTGATGACACAGGGAGCATGTGTTCCTTTTTAGAGTAAAACCTTTTTAGAATGGAGATAAAACAATCTTCACAATGTTGCCTCCACTCTCATGAAAGTGTACACATGTCCCTAAAAATTTGAAATATCATTAATACTGTACAAATATGAGCTAATTCTTGCAATAATGTATATGTTAGTTTTTCATATGACCGAGGGAATGTTAAAGGGCTTTCTTAGCTGTATGATGGATTTTCCACAACACGGTTATTATACATATATTACGATATACCTGAAATCAGTAATAACATTTATATTGTTGATGAAGTAAACAATACGTAAATTGTATTCCTATTTTTTTATTTTCCTTCAGTATTTGTCACGTTTAATGTTATAATTGTATTGCAGATAGTGAATGTTTTATCACTCTGGTCTATCCTGTTGGTTACAAACTTTACAAACATGACTACGCAACAGACGTGGCTCTTCATTGCTTCATGCTCCACTATTATTGCTTATGAGTTTATCCTGGGGATTGTGAGAGTACAGGATTATTTTCATGCATACTATTCAAGGTAATATATACTGAGCATCAGAGGAAACGACCACAAAATATAGATTGAAATTTGGTCGCATATGTGGCCTTGTATTTTTGTTTTTATTTTGTCATTTCAGTTCAAAATCTAAACAACTTGATCTTGAAGAAGATCGCCTAAAATGACCAATAGGTCTAAATCTATAAATGTGAGAAGAAACAAATTCATACGAGCCAAAATTAAACGATTAAGCAATCATAGCTGTTTCAATAGTTGGATTCTTAAATCCAACATCCTTGAGAGCCGCGCTTTTGTGCAACTGTATGCGATTTTATAAGGTGGAAGTATGTTACAAATGACATAGTGTTGAAGACCTTCATTTGTAGACACACAGGCGGTAAACGTTAAACGTTAAATGTAAGGAAAATGCACACATGCCTTACTTTTTAACATGAAACCATCTGTTTATCATTTTAATCCTCATGCACCCTACAGAAAAAGAAATTCTTCAGCTGTATTAGTTTATCTGCTGAAAACAAAACCAATTACTTTAAACATTTAGAAAAATCTGTTGTTGGAATTGCTTCAATTCATTCTTTATCTAATTGCAAGACAGGTCATATGAAAACCGACCGCTCTCTTATCAGTGTCGTATGCTGAATGTCATGACTATCCTATTGAACATCCCGTTTCTGATATATGCATGCAACCGATCACGCACAAATATTTATTTTAGAAATTCAAGGTGCAGATAAGTAATACAAAGAAATTCAATGATTTCCAAATAATCGAAAAAAAAAAAAACACTTTCCCCCAAGCTTAGAAATTGTGTAAGATCAATAGAGAATCTAGTTAGATGCAACGCCATAAACATTTTAGAGCTATGATGTGACAGTGTCGTAGACATTTCTTTTGATGTTCATTATAAATGTATGTAAATTGCCAGATATAAGTACGTGTAGTACATAAACTAAATTCTAGAAACTAATAAATATTAAAAAAAATGAAGGACGTCGCATTTGTTTCGTTTGAATTTCCTTCCATTTTGTTTCGTTTGTAAACTACACTGTACAATTGTATCAATACAGTACCTAGAATCGAACTCGAGAGAAAGAGTATTTTGTATTCTCCGTGACAGTGTATCTGAAAGCTTACAACATACAGAGTAGATTTAACACTGTATGGTTGAGTATATGTGGGTGTGTTTCTGCTCAATTCGTTAGTTTGAACACCCAAGCTTCAGAACATGCCATAAAATAACCAGTGTCATAACTGGATAGCACATTTACATTATGTTAACACCCCTATATTAAATTATACTTCTAAGCCATAGTTCTGGTTAAAGGGCTTTTTTAACCAAAACTATTGCAGTGTATTTCTTATGAGTACCCACAACATATATTTAAATGGAGAAATTAGGCCGCTGGCCAGCTATGGTTTACCTCCCCCTGCCCCCACCCCAATCCCAAGGGGAATTTTGTAGACCAAGTCTATTTCTTGCAAGTATTTTGCAGCATATTAGCCATCTGCCGATGGGGGCGTTACCCAGTACAACCTGTGGCATTCGTTACCCCTACAAAAAATACAATACCATTGGAAACTACTAAACCTGTGAGAATTGGAGCAAAAGTAATTATGTGTTCCAACTAAATATATGAAGTTACAGAACAGTCCACTAGCTACAAAATGAATGTTTGAAAGTTCTTTTTGGCCTTAGATGATATTACGCATATTACATTTTCTGCGATACCCTTTACAAAAGAGTAGTTTAACTCATATAGTTCATTTTCATAGATTTTACATTGTCGCTATGACCTTAACTTTGTAATGTATGATAAGGTATTTAGATATCCTTTCTAAAGCTGCAAAAATAATCTCTCTAGCTTTTTATACTTCGTCAGTTATTGAATGTTAAGCAAATAAGTCACCCCATTATGAAATGTAACATTGAAAAAAAAATCATTTTCACATAATATCACACCAAATTCCGCCTAGAAATTTTGCAAATAAAGTGAATTCTTAGTAAAGCATTATACCTTAGTAATATGAGAGACACAGGCGCATTAAAACCTGTCTCTGGCATATCATTCTGCCCATAGTTACGTAAGTAACATCTTAAATATCTAAATACTGTGTGCGTTGGTGGTTTTCGGTATGGTATTCTGCATTAGTTTTTAGTGTCTCAGTTTTTAAACCCATAAGAGGTTTTTGTAAGCATTACCCAAACTTCAAATTTATGCCATTGTTTTTTGTCAGTTATAAATATTCGTCAGTATATACATTCAGTACTGTTAACAGTGGAGTTGCTCTCTGCATCATAGCCACTTTTGTATAAAATAATAAATATTGTCCTGAAATTTTTATTGTATGGCAAATGCTTATAATTTCTTTATGTCTAAATAAAATACTTTCAGATGAATTATATGTCAGACCCTCACATGACTTTGCTTGATAATTTATCACCTTAATGTCTTAATTTTAAGGGATTTTTGTCTGTGTAAAGGTTTTACCTATACTCTTATCGCTTGAATTAATACTCAGTTTTAGAATAACATTTTTCAGAATAAAAGGATAAAATGACACTTTTGCCTTATACATTCTTTTATATTATCAGGTGTGTTACTCGTACGTACTAAATGATTCGTTTATCTGCAATGTAGCTAACCAATGCATATCAAATCACAATAAAAAAAATTATTGGTGTATTAAGAAATCCAAATTATAACTTTCTACACCGATTTTTTTATGACCTTCAGTTTTTAGCTCACCCGAGCTATGCTCAGATTGAGCTACAGTGCTCACTCTTTGTCCGTCGTCCGTTCGTCTGTCCGTCCATCCGTTAACATTTTCAAACGACTTCTCCTTGAAGCAGCTGAGCCAATTTTGCTCAAATATCATATCTAGCCTCCTTAGGTTGGGAGAACGAAATATTGCTAAAATGGTCATGGTCCGTTGACCAAAGTTGCTAAAATGATGCTCGTACATTGACATTTGACCTTTTTACGATGAGGTCAAGTTTGCTCCCCCTGTGCATTTGTATGGGCTCCACACATTTGTATTGGAAAAAAATGTTGAGAACTACAAACGACGTCTCTTCTGAAGCTGTCAGTCCAGTGTTGCTCAAATTTTAAGTGCAGCCTCTTTGGGGCAGGGGAATGAAAGAGTGATAAAATGGTCGCGGTCCATTGACCAAGATGGCCATATATGGTAAAAACCTTTAAAAATCGTCTTCTACAGAACCGAAAAAGCCCTGGGGCCTAATCTTTGCACAAATCATCGTGAACTGCAGGTCTACCGAAATTGCTAAAATTATGGTCCTACATAGGCCTTTGACCTTTTACAGCAAGGTCATATTTGCTTCCCCATGCATTTGTATGGACCCTATACATTTATATAGGAAAAATGTTGAGAATTCATATTTTGGACATCACCTCTATAATCCAACTGAATTGAAACGATAAGCATTAGGGCGCCTAGTAGACACAAAATAGCTAAAACTGAACGGATCGAAAATCCAAGATAGCAGCCACAGCCATCATCTTGAAAATCAATTTTCGCCATCTCTTTCCAGACCTTAGGTCGCTTTGAGCCGAAGCTTGCTCTATAGCAACAAGATGACTTGTGGATCGAAACCAGCTAAAATCGTGTCAATCGGTAATCCAAGATGGCCGCAATGGTTTTGCTCCATTGAACAAGATGGTTGCCAGAGCTAAAAATAGAAAAATCTTCAAACGACATCTCGTCCTTGGCCAATGGCCCAATTTCAAAATATTTGCACAGAAGTGTTCCCCCAATGGCCCTCTACCAAAATTGCTAAAATGGTTCTGCTTGGCTGAACAAAAATGGTGGCTAGAGCTAAAAATAGAAATAAAAACCTTTAAAAGACTTCCGCGGCCAGTGGCCCAATTTCAAAGAAATTTCACGGAAGTGTTTTTCTTATGGCCCTTTACAAAAATTGCTAAAATGGTTCCACTCAGTTGAACAAAATGGCTACCAGAGCTAAAAATAAAAAAAGTCCTTTAAACGACATCTTCTTCTCGGTAAGTTGCCCGATTTCAAAACAGTTTCACAGAAATGTTCCTCTTATCCCCTTTTACCAACATTGCTAAAATCTATTTGTTTTCTTTTACTTATGGCCCTTTGAAAATTTCAGCATTTTAACTTGTAAGCAAGATATCTCGAAAACTGTTTAAACCATTGCCTTAAAAGTTAACAGGCTGATAGGGAAAGATAAGTAAACGATTAACTTACAGGAGTTAACTCAGGTGAGCGTTGTGGCTTATGGGCTTCTTGTTTATTAAAAACATGGCACAGTATGCAGTTGACCACAAAATCTTTCTGTTATATGTTTTTTTTAGGTAATATAAAACATTACTTCTGATTTTACAATATTGGTACAAGTATAGACTTTTGCCAAGAAGTGCATGCATGTTATTCTAGAATAGCATTAACATGTAGTCCTGATTAAAACAAAATGTTCACTATCCGAAGCTGCCGCAAGACATTTAGGGCCTGTGAACACAGCGATGACTGGTCAATGTCTTCCCTGTGTGCTCAATGAATAGAAAAGGACTCCAGCTTTCTTCATGCAGACTGCAAAGACTGATCAGACTAAGCCGACAACTGTGCCGATCAGAGTTTTTGCCAGGTGAATAATTCAATTGTTTCTTTCGGCAAGCTGCGGCTTAATTTTGGTGTCTGGGAAGGGCTGCGGTTTGTGATTGTTGCACTCCCTGGACTTTTTTCTTACCTTTTTTTTTAAATAAATTAGGATACCATAAAGTAAATCATGTAACACTTTGCCTAAATATGATTTCCCACAAAACAAACAGTGTAACTTTATCTCTTAAATGTAACCCTCTAACCCTTAAAACAATAATCCTTAAATAAAAGTGTGTAACATAAGACAAAGTTAGAAACACACATAACACAATGAAATTAAGTATATATTAAAAGTTATTCAATGACTTTAGCACCTTTAGAGATTAACTTCATTCTTATGTTGAAAACAAAAATGGTATGCAACTCAATTTTCATCTGTTCTATGCATATTTATATATCTTTCTATTATAACATAAACTACCGGTACTTAACTAATGAACAAATTTCAGATCAAGTGTTGGATATAATTATCTAGAGTCAGCATTACAAACTTACATATGACTTTGGTTTTAACCTATGATAAAACCTAGAAAAACTATTCTTAGTGCCAAAACATGCATTCTGACCAGGAAAAGATGTATTCTAAGCACCAGAGTATGTCTCAATCATGTAAATTTGTAGACTGATCAGTGTCTGGGCAGAATTGCCTTAAGAACATGTGACTTTAATAATAGTATGAAATTTCATTGTTTTGTCTTATTTGGTAGGGTCTGTCTTTAGTAGCTCAATAAAAGTAGTAAAAGTCTAAGTGGAGACATGCGAGGAGCCTTATTAAGAATAGCAGTTACAGTTGTGTTACATACGTTACCAGACATGTTCGGTAAATGATAATATCTGGTAATGTCATTTTATATTGGTAGTAAACTATTCACCTTAACAGAAGCATTGACCATCAGCAGGTTCAAGGTCATTGTCATGTCTGAAATTACAATGGGAATAAAAGGTGAGAATAAAATACCTTATCGTATTTTGGCATCTAAATAATCTAGTAATGAATGGTTTATCAGGGGTAGGGACCGAAGAAAGTTTTTATACCTCATTATAGTTTCTTGGCAGCTCAATCTAATTCAGATTCTCTGCCGTAAGGTATATAAGGCTCAGAGACACTACCAATCCCTTCAGTTATGTTATACTACGATTCACCATTTTGACCATCAAGTACACGTTTTGGAGGTCTATTATAAAGGAACAAGGAGAATGGGAACCTTTCAGATTAAAATCGTTGTGTGTTATTCTCCTTACTTATTAAAATAACAAAACTTTTGTATAATTGTATATCTACAATGAGTTTCTTATCACTATATAGATGATAAATAATAGTAATCATTTATTAAATGTGTTTGTCATCATGATGCTACGATGACTGACCTATATGTGTTGTTATTTACATGGTATTTCATAATAGAGCAGATATTTTTTCATCATAAATCAGATTTTATTTAAGCAAACTGTCTTCTAGCCAGCATTAAACGTTTTTTTATACATTGTGGTAACAGAGAAGTGCCGGAGAATAACTCGTGTCCTCAGAATCTTTGTTTTTTCTTTATTCATGCTGTTGAGTTGTTATTAGAGAAGTATACAGTATTTTCATTTATGGAGCTCTACTGAAGAAATTTCTCCTGCAAATACTGTCTATAGAGAAAACATCTGATATCACAGCACTAAAACTGACATATAACGTGTGTTATAACACTATTAAGTGTGCAATATTTCTGGCAGACTAGATGGATTTAAGTTTTAGAATATCAGTTGTTGTTGTTGTTTTTTTTTTTTTTTTGTTTTTTTTTTTTTTTTTTTTTTTGGTTTTTTTTTTTTTTTTTTTTTTTTTTTTTTTGTTTGTTTTTTTTGGGGTTTTTTTTGTATAGAACAGAAGCAATGAAGAGTACATATCATGTAAGCATGTATGAAAAAGGATATTTCTGTATTTTACTATTTTAAAAATACAATTATTTATCAGTAGAAGATTGGCGAAGGTTTACTTTCGTTTAAATTCACAAATATATAAAGATATCTGAGAAATAATTTACTGTGTTTCATATTAAAGAATTTTAGAGCTGATTTCCTTTCACCTTTATAGACAAGTTATCAACAGCCATTTATACAATGTATATACGAGGGATGTTCGAAATGAATTGCTTATTTCTATCTGGAGACTTCAAATTTCAAGTTAGCCCAAAAGTACTCATTTCATGCCCTCGAAGTACTCCCCGTGGCTAGAAATGCAAAGTTTCAGCCGATGTATCCACTTCTTGAAGGCGTCACGGTACGCTGATTTGGGCACAGTAATAAGGTACTGATGAATGGCAGATCCAAGTGCCTGTCGGGACTGGTATTTCCGCCCAGCAAGGAATGCTTTCAATTTCGGAAACAAAAAGAAATCACATGGGGCAAGGTCTGGGGAATACTGGGGGTGAGGCAAAACAGTTACTTTTTCTTTCTTCAAAAACGCCGTAACTATTGCGGAGGTATGAGCTGGGATGTAGAAGACGGACATGTTTAAAACCAGTGGCAGGGCGTCGTTTCTGATAATACTTTTTCAGTTTCTTCAGTACTACGTCTTTGTAGTACTTTCCGGTGATGCTTTTGCCCTTTTACACTGGCACTTTTATTGCGACTCCTTTACCAGAGAAGAAGATTGCATACAAAACCTTCTTTGTACTCAAAGAACGTTTGGCAATTATTGGGCGTTTGCTGTGTTTAGTGGCCCAGATCTTATTGCTAACCTTTTTGACGGGCTCAAAATAATGGACCCAGGTTTCATCACCTGTGACGACATTGGCAAACTGCTTTTTGTCATATTTTGGAAACATTTGAAGCGGCTTTTTGGCCACTTTAACCCGTTGCCTCTTTTGCTCGTCAGTCAACAGATGTGGCACCCATCTAGCAGAAATCTTTCTGACTTTCAAATGCTTCTTCAAAATAAGGTGAATCGTTGAAAGTGATATGCCTACCTTTCGTGCAATATCACGAGCTGTAAATCTGGCATCTCCTTCAATGATTTCCTTTATTTTGGAAACGATTTCTTTACGAGATGCAGATTTTGGTCTACCTGATTTCGGTGCATTTTTGATGGACTCTACACCAGACTCAAATTTCTTTTTCCACCGCCGAACTGTGTCATAAGACACACAAGAAGGTCCAAAAGCAGTAGAAATTTCAGTCATCAGCTTCTTCAAAGAACACCAAGTTTTGAGCGAGCTTTGATGTAAGCCCATATTTCATCTTTTTTGTCGACGCTTCTACCAACCATTGTAACTGCAGTGGTCAATGACTGCGTGTATTCAAATGGCAAATTTTATGTCTTACACTTAGTCTAACATGTACATTTATACACCATTGTGTAGATATTAAATAACCCTATACAGGTATGTATTGGTTTTTATCGTGCCTCACGTGGATATCGAGCTAGAAAACAATAAGCAATTTATTTCGAACATCCCTCGTAAAGTATCACACAAAAAGTAACACATGCAACATTAAGAACTTTATAAAGCATTTACTTAAAGCATATAATGCATCAGTCTAATCATAAGTTAAATATATTGTACTAATTGCAACCATAGCAAATAGAATGGTAAAAAGTTTGAAATAATGATACTTTTCAGAAAAAAAAGTGTAGGCAGTTTTAAAGTCACTGTCGTTCCTTATGTCATTTGCTTAGTTAAGCTGATTTTTTTTTTTTTCATTTTTTGATGTACAAAGGAGGACAAATAGTGTTTATTCTAAAACAGCATCAGATTAAGTTTCTAGTCTCTGAGAGGTCATAGTCAACGAAACCGTTGTAAACATATATGAGGTTATGTTTTTAGTAACGTATGTAACAGTTATATTACAAGTCATTGGCAGTTAACATATTATGATACCTGTCTTTATAATACGCATGCAATGGTAGCAAATAGCATGCTAATAAGTACGAATATTGATATTTTCGTAGTTACAACAAATTATTTCTATTGTTTTGAGGGTAACTTTGGTAACATGGCTTACACGTGTCATTTTGTTTCTTATATAATGTAGTTACGGAAAATAATAGTGTACAAAACTCTCCCTTGAGGGTGTGTAGGGTCTATAGCCGGCCCAAGGTCTAAATAAGCTCTAAGTAAGAAAACAATCTCAGCACATACGTTTTGTCTTTTGCTATGCAATCCATAACATTTCAATATATAATACGGGTGAATGAGGAATATTTGGCATTAAGCAAACTAAGGTAACGTTTACAGCACAAAAGATTGATAGGTATATTAAACATATTGAAGAAAGGGATTAAAATATCTACAACATTCTGACACATTTACCTTATAACGTATACCTAATTTCATTAAATATGTTGTGTTTCATCAAGGAAGTATGGAGACACAAGTCTGTCCGAGACTACTAACGTAGCCGCAGTTATGGAGGGAAAACTTAAAGAGAAGTTGGAATCCCTTGGTATTGGATGTCTGTGTTTATGTCAAGCGTCCCGTGTACCGCTCGAAGCCACGAGTACGTATTTACAGACATATATAATTTACTTGACCTTCGGTGAATCCACTGTTATTGTATGATGCTCATTTGAGTCATGCAATGACATATTTTCACTTCGGGCTATCTTATTTATGCATGTCGCGCTCAACATCTTCTGTGCTTCGACAAACCAAAGCAATCTTTGGATATTGCGTAGTTCTAGAAAATAAAGTAAACTGCAAAATCATGACTACAGATATGCCTGGAGTCATATTTCGTTTGAACCTGCTTAAGGGAAAGGGAAAAGAAAGCGGTAGGTCTAAGTGATCTCTATACAACTGTGACATAACATCTCCAGATAAAAGTTATCACATACGGCATTTCTAGAGCGGGCAACACTTGCAAGTACCTGGACATGGCCGGTCAGTAGCAAGGTAAGACGATTTTTCTTTGGCATAATTAAAGACTGATGTCAAACTATTTTAACTTATTGCCATTATTGACAAAGATATTTAATTTCCGATTTCAACATTTGAAATTGCGCAAAAGACTCATGGATTCATTTGTATTGGCAATGGTCATGTTCTAAGGTGGTGCCAGATCGGACGCCGGAAACACAGTCTGATCAGGGTTTACACTGTTTGACACTCATCTTGTTCGTTCGTCTGTCATTACTGACAATGACCAATCCTAATCAAATGCTTGAAGTGTTATTGCTTGTGTGTTCTAAGATGTCTGATGAGACCTATCTTAGCTCTAAACTGCTTGTTGCAGATAGTACAAGAGAGATCTGAGGAAAAAAACTCTGTTGATAATGCCTTAGCTCTGGCTTTCCGCTGCGAACGTTTCTGTTCGGCTTCGCTGATTCTTTTTGCTTCGTATTCACCAGCACCCCTTCTTATGAGGCCTCGCCACTTTGCTTGATCCTGTGCAATGTGTTCCCACGACTCTGTTGGTATGTTGAAGTCTTTTAGGGAGGTTTCGAGGGTGTCCTTGTATCGCTTCTTCTGACCACCATGGGAGTGTTTTTCGACGTAGTTCTCCAAAGAGGATTTTCTTTGGCAACCGTTCATCAGGCATTCTGGTAACATGGCCTGTCCATCTTAACTGTGCATATTTAAGAAGAGTATGTACACTCTGCATCCCTGCCCTTTTCAGGACTTCTGTGTCAGGAATCCAGTCTTGCCACTTGATGTTTAGAAGTTTTCTAAGACAGCTTGTATGGAAGTGGTTCAGTCTTTTGGCATGCCGTTGATAAACTGTCCAAGTTTCGAATGCGTATAGTAATGTTGGCAGCACCCTGGATCTATCGACTTTCAGCTTTGTGTAAAGTCTTTTTTCCATTTTGATCCCAAATACTTCCACGTAGTCGACCAAATACTGCATCAATTTGCTTCCAAGGTAGGTGAACTTGTCCACCACTTGCAATCTTTGACCTTTCACTGTGATGGTAAGCTCCTTGTAAGGCTTTTCAGGTGCTGGCTGATATACCACCTCAGTCTTTTTGATGCTGATTGTGAGATCATAGCTATCATATGAATCAGATACTTGATCCACACTTTTTTGCATTTTCTCTTCTGTTGGAGTCATTAGCAAAGAGGAACTCTAGCACCTCCGTCTGCACCTTTGATTTAGTTTGCAGCCTTCTAAGATTGAAAAACTTCCAATCAAAGCAATACCTAACAGGTATACCATTGTCACCATCCTGGAGATCATCTGTAAGCATGGCAGAAAACATCATGCTGAACAGTGTTGAAGCTAGTACACAGCCTTGCTTGACTCCATTTGTCACAGGGAATGGATCAGAAAATTTGCCATCATTTTGGATTCTTGCATGTATACCATCTTGGAACTGCCGCACCATGGCTATGAACTTGGCAGGACAGCCAAACTTTGCCATATTTATCCAAAGTCCCTCACGACTGACTGTGTTAAATGCTTTGGTAAAGTCGACAAAGGTCATGTAGAGGTCCACATTCTGTTACTAGCTTTTCTCTTGAAGCTGTCTTGATGTGAAGATCATGTCTATTGTTTCTTTGTCTATCCTGAATCCACACTGGCTTTCTGGTAGGAGACCTGACTGACTGTTCAAGGTGTTCATTGAAACGATTCAGTAGGAATCTTGCAAGGATCTTTCCACTGATAATAGAGAGATGTCTGGATGATTGTCATAGACTTGAGGATTCCCTTTCTTTTTGGATAGGGGATAATGTTGCTTCCTTGAAATTTTAGGGATGACTTCCTTACTCCACATAATGTGAAATAACTCTGTCAGTTTATCTGCAACTGGAGGACCTCCTGCTTTATACATCTCTGCATGTATTGCATCTGATCCTGGAGCCTTGCCAGATGAAAGGAGTTTTATTGCTTTCACTGTTTCAGAGATGGTTGGGAACTCATCAAGCGGCGGATTACATTCCACCTGTGGTAGTCTGTTGATAGCTTCATCATTGATAGATAATGGCCGATTAAGAACACCATCAAAGTGTTCAGCCCATCTATTCAAGATCGTTTCTTTGTCAGTCAGAATAGTTCATCAGCACTAAGGAGTGTGGTAGTTCCTGAGCTCTGGGGACCATATACTGTCAAGTGCATCAAAGAACTTCTTCATATCCTTTCTGTCTGCAAAAGATTGGATTTCATCAGTCTTTTTGGCACTTTCTTGCCTTGTGGTTGTCGCACAGGATAAATGCACAGGTTGAGTTTGTTGACAACAAACCTGTGATCTGTCCAACAGTATGCGCCACACATAATCTTTGTCACTCATACATCCTGTCCGTCCTTCCTTCGCACTATGACATAATCAGTGAGATGCCAGTGTTTGGAGCAGAGGTGCATCAATGATGTCTTGTTGCGAGTTGGTAGACGGAAGCCTGTGTTGGTGATCAGTAGTTCATGCACTGCACACTTCCTTAAAGGGAGGAGGCCATTGCTGTTGCACTTCGCTACTTCTTCAGTTCCAAGCACACCTTCCCAGGTTTGGTAGTCTGTGCCAACTCTAGCATTGAAGTCCACAAGGACGATGGGTTTGTCTGTCCGGGGTGTTGCAGAAATCACACAATCCAGATCATCATAGAACCCGTCTTTAAACTCATCTGGGTTGGTCATTATGGGTGCGTAGATACTTAAAATGTTGCATGCCTCTTGCCAGATAAGGGAAGTCTCAGCGTCATCAGGCGGTCATTTGTGCCTTTTTTGAGCTTGCTGACAAGATGGCGAGACCTACTGCTGCTTCACGCCGCTCTTCTTTCTTGCGTCCGCTCCAGAGGAAAGTGTGACCAAGCACCAACTTCTTTTAAAAGCCCTTCTTCAGCAAGGCGAGACTCACTCAGAGCTGCAATCTCGACTTTGTATCTGGTAAGTTCTCTACCAACTAGAGCTGTACTTCGCTGAGGTCTGTCAGAACTAGCTCTGTCCATTAGAGTGCGCACATTCCACGCGCCGATGGTTAAAGGTATCACCTTCGTCTACTAGACATTCATCTAGTAAATTATTGGACACATTAACAGGTACTAAATTTGACTTGTTAGAAGTACGATGAGTAGTAGGTGAGGAGTTAAGATGTCAGAATACTTCGTTTAAATCCGATGCGTGAACTGGAAGAAAGAAAAGAGTACTTCTCATACACATGATTCAGACCTAATCAGTTTACATAATGTCAGCTGCAACACCAAATGACAAGAAAATCGCTGAACACCTCCAGAAGTCTCGTCCTTGCTTTCTGTATAATTATATATATTACTAGTCTGTATTGCTTTAAATGTAAATAGCGAACAGTATCGTCCTTATGAGAGAGCTAGGAATCGCTGGCTGGTATTAAGAGGAATCGATACACTTTAAGAAGAGAAAGCTTTGTCTAATTGTTTTAACTTCTCTTCTAGAAAGGGAGCAGAGTCTTTCTTTAAGGTAGATGTCTCTTCAGAATTTGTGCAGTAAAAAGAAACAGGAAGTAACTCCATTTGAAAAATGGCTAAAACCTATCATGTATTATTTCCCCACAACACTCGCTGTTGGTCCGACATGTGTTTTGATGTTGTTGTTTTTTTATCAGCAACAGCAGCTACACAGTTTGTTTTATTTATCACAGATGGAATCCTTTGCGTTCTTTGCCTTATCCTCTCTAATCATGAGCTACAAATTTTGTTTTATTTATCTCAGGTGGAATCACTGGCGTTGTTTGCCTCATCCTATCAATTCGTCTGGCCCATGCAAGTTTAGAGCATAAACTCAAGGCTAGAAAGCTGACGGAGGCAAAACAATTTGAACACAAGGCCAAAGAAAAGGTGAGTTTCTTTAGTGCGACTGTTTTGGGCCATATGTAAGAAATGTGTTCTCCTGTACATAACTTTATAAACAGACCAAACTGTTTTGAGAGAAACTTACTCCGGCTGCTGATATATAGTAATACTTTACTGTTCTCCTTAATTTTGAAAAGATACATTTCACTATAACTGAGAATTTGGTGTAAAACCATGCTTTTTAAAAGTACTCAAATTACGACGGAAAGAAAAGAAAATCAAATAATTTACTTGGAAAAATAATTTGACATATATATTCTTTGTTATCATAAAATACGTATAGTATGGTTTATATTATATGAAAACTTGTCTCGGAAGCTAAATTTGACAAGAAATATGACAAGGCTATTTATAGAAATATCGCTGTATACAGGTCACATGTCACAGAGAATTAGGTCATTTTTTTGAAATTATTCCTACTAACATACATGACCAGTTAATGCCCCATAGCCAAAAACAACTTTACTAGCTAAAATAAATATCAACTTTGGTAGATGTTAGTTTATAAAATAGTCCGTACCAGCCCAGTCTTTCAATATCATTTCACTCATTTGGAGCCTATATATATAGGCCGTATATCAGATTCGGAAAAGAGTGGGTAGCCGCTTTAGCCCAGGGTTGTGTAGTTTCGGCCTAATACTAGGGTTGAATTGTTTTGCCCTAACTAGGTGAGTCGTTTCTGTCATGCCGTGAATCTTGCTCCACCTTACCCTATACTACCCTACCATAATGTACCGCACCCCTTTTCTAAGATACCTAATCAAATTCTATATATCAATGCTTCTTAAACCTTCCAAAATTAAGCCACCAAAACCTGCCTTTACTACACACCAAAACGTTCTTTTTTATCTTACACTATCAGAAGGGATTAGTTTAAAAAGTGTGTGCTCGGTGTACCATAGTCATAAAGTAAAATGACAATAGACAAATGGCAAATTAGTACGAATTTCCAAAAAAAACTCAAACTAAGGTTCTAAAGGATCCGAAAGGAAAAGATGTAACCAGGAGTATAGGAAGAATTACATGGTAAACAATTTGCACCTCATCCCAATGGCAATGGGCCCTAACCAAGAAAAGAAGGGATATGATGAGAGAAAAGAATAGTTCTGAGACATTGGAAGTTTGCATACGTATGTCCTCCTTGTGTCAAAAACATTCAAAATAAGTATGGCAACATACACATTTTAGGGACCGACATGGTCCTTATGTCTCCCACAGAGCTAAAATGACTTGGGCTTAATCAAATAAGGGTACAGGACCACTCGCCAGTATCATATTTTCCCAGCTGCAGATAACTGTGCATGTGCATCATATCATAAAAGCAGCTGGAAAAATCTAAAATCTTATGGCACTTATCATGTATTTGTAAAAAATTAAAAGAAACATTCCAGTTAAAAATGGGATAACTTGAAATCTATCACTTCTCTCTGTTGAGTTAACAAAGTAATGATTTTGTTTATGGTTAAAACATCCTGAATTTCTACGTCTTGTTTGTTCCATACCTACCTAATAGCCCAGCGCCTTTCTTTTTTACCTAGTGTTATAACTTTAATTCTGTAGCACCAATATGATCCTTTTATTCTTCAATATTTAGGCACCTGACCACTTAATACTTGGCTGACCAACATACCATAACCCGCCATTGAGGTATATATATATATATATATATATATATATATATATATATATATATATATATATATATATATATATATATATATATATATATATATATATATAAGTTTTGACCATTATCATGTTTTTAGATTATTGATTCTGACGGAAAAATTGAAGGTGCACAATAGTACAATAGTAAGTAATTGAAATAAAGGCTAGTTAACTATTATCTTTCTTCTTGTTGTGACTGGGTATTATTGTATGGGTAAACATACATAGAAAAACATGAAATTGATAAATGATTAGCTTCCATATTTAGCAATGTGTTAGAATTACTTCTGGGCAGTATCTTTATAAACCATAGGATGATGAGTGCAAAAAAAGAGAACTGTGTCTTTGACCATGGTGGTTTTGTACGATAAGAAATATTCAAGGGTTAGTTTCAAACTTTACAAAGAAAGTATGTATACTGTTTTTAAGTTTAAGATCAATTTCAGGATACAACCAAATTTGAATCAATAAAACATTTCTTTAGCCAATTTTAATCCCGAAAAGGATAGTATACGTATCTTAACACTTTATTGCTAAAGCTTTTGGTTTTATTACTTTGCGAAATATGTCCAGCGACAAAGCTGTAGAGGTAATCTATGCCGACTTCTTCAAAATGTTCCATCCCGCAAAGTCTTGCAATGTTTCTTCTACTAAGATGAAAAAAAAATCATTTTACTGCTTCGAAAAAGAAGGCAGACATTTGCTTTTCATCATCTGGGGAAGTGATCTCCTGAACGGTTACTGACATTTAGGGAGGTTGCGGGGTGGAAGAGGATGGGATGGGATGGGATGGGTGGATGAAGTGGGTCGGTTAGGCGGTATGGGGTGGGTGGACTATGGTGGTGAGGGATGGACTGGAAACGACACCTACTCCCTTCTATTTCCCGTTCTTTCACAGGTTCATGTATAATTCGCGTAAAACGAGACAGTAGCTGAATAGCATTAAACATATATGAGTTGCACTGTGTATAATTGTGCCACTGGAGCACATGCAAACAGCATGACCGGTCTGAGTGGCCTAGCTGGTAGAGTACTAGCCTTCGGATCTAGAGGTTATAGGGACAATCTCTATACCTAAACCTTTATAAAATTGGTACTAGTAAGTCAGTATCATGGCGCTTAGTATTAGGTAGATTAGCTAGGAATGGTCATACCGGTGTCAGTATAACGCCACAAGTCGTAAGGATCCTGTCATAATGTCTGAAACATGATACTGCTGTTGGAAGACACACAAAAAAATAAATTATTTCCCATTATCACATTCAGATCTAATGACATGACTTAGCGATTATTGACAGTGGCGCTGAACCTCAGCTGAAACAATGCGAATACGCAGATCAGTCTATGCAACCACACAGTTTGGTCAGGGATTCGCTGTCAGCTTACAGAATCCCTGAGTAATGTAGAGCGTATCGATTTTCATGTATACCAAAGTCCCTTATCAAATTGCTGATCTGGACCTTTACTGTTAGCATATGCCCAGAAAGCACCTTTTCTCATTATGTGTCAAATAAATAAATAAGTAAAAATATTACAGGTACATGGACGAACGCTGATAACAAGTTGTACAAAACTTTTATCTGCCCTTATATCTGATTGAACAACAATAGCTCCAGTCAAATATTGCAAGGTAACACCTAAAGGCGGGTCTTATTTTAATAGTTTTTCTTGACGAATCTTGCAAAACGAAAACACATTTATGTAGGAACTGGCACCTTTTGGAGAAGGTTGTGGAGTTCGCGCGCGCGCTACAACTTTGTCACTGAACATGTTTCGCTAAAAGTAAAAAAAAAAAGTTATTGTGAAGATGAAGCGAAAGAAATGAAAAATAGAGTTTTAAGGGCAATCGATACACGTCCAAGCGAAATAACTATGACATAGAAATAAAGCAAAAATGCGTATTTGTCTCCCTTCTCATTGGGATTGTGAGAGTAAATATTTTCTTGAAGAGTAGCCCCAATCTTTGAATGCTCTAGAACACTACGGTGATAATTTCTTTCTCTAAAACATTTGTATGTCTTTGTTTGTTTGTTTGTTTGTTTTGAGGTTTTACGGCCAAGTCAACCCAATGTGGTCATGTCGAGCGCGGTCAGTTTACCTAGCCACACGTTTACTGGGCAGGCTTAGTCCTCTAAGCGGTTAACCAGTATTGTGCACATTCTTTCGCCAGAAACTGACAACTGCCCTTCTTGGAAGGGAGAGAATGACCGTAGAAAATATTTCATGATCAATCTCTACGAAAGAATGTTGCCGACCTCGGCGGGGGTTGAACCCGCGACCTCCTGGTCTCCAGTCGGACGGCGCATCCAACTGAGCCACCAAGGCCGTATGTTTTTGTAAAATGGGTCAAGATCTTTAAAGTACCACGTATGCTGGTATATTGTGTTGTCAGGCTGCGGATTCGTGCTGAAGCTTTGTAAATGTACAAATCTTCTCGTTTTTTTTATTTACAGGAGTGTGTTAATGATATGGGGACAGAAACACGGGAAGAAAAAAATGCCAATGAGTAAGTATATATGTGTTGGACTGTGACATATAGCGCATTGTGAATCACAGTTACTAAGAATGTATACGCCACACATGAGTATTTATAGGAATCATTCCGACCTAATATCTACACAACATATTACCTGAGTATCTGAACTGACCATATTAGGCATTCAAACCATACAGAGGTTAGATGATTGCATCTGAAGATTTTACTGTGTGTTCTACATATGCATGTTACATTGCTGTCGACGCTAATATTTTATTCACAATTACAAATTCTGATAAAATTAATTAAGAATAATCATGTAAAATCAGTTTTCTGGAAATTTGGAATTATGTCTCGCTATGCAAGAAATGCAGAAGAAACAAAGAAGGCTTACACGTATAACGAACATGCAATTGTGCGACTGTACGTCTACTTACACTGTAATTTGACGTCGAACGCCCTGCACGTGCAGGGGAGTATTCTGTTCTGGGTCTCTATATTCGTAAGTGAACAAAATATAAGTAAAGATACCCAAGAAATGCTACAATCACGAAATACTGTCTTTCGGAGTCACCAAAAGCACAGTTGAGGAACAATGAAACAATACACGCCACTAATGAAACCATCGACAACTAACAAAGAACTGCAACAGTATGGAATAACTTTGATTAATTCAGCTAAGCCAACCAAGTTTTTAGCTCACTTGAGCCGAAGGCTCATTGGTGAGCTTATCATATGGCAAGGCTGTTGTCTGTCTGTCTGTGTGTCGTGTTTTTACATTTTCAAACGTCTTCTCCTCTCGAACCACTAGGCCGATTGAAGTCAAATTTCATGTTGAGCCTCCATGGGATGGGGAAACGAAAGTTTGCATATGGGGTCCAGGTCACTTGACCAAGATGGCCGCCATGCCCATATATGGTAAAAAACCTTCCAAAATTTTCTTCTTTGGAACCGATAGGCCGATTTGCATGAAACTTGATATGTAGCATTTGGGACGTAGGTCCATCATATATTATATAAATAGTGATCCTGGGATGACCTTGACCTATTTTAGACCAAGGTCAAATTTGGTCGCATAAGCATTTGTATGTGAAAAAGTGAAAATGCATAATAACTTACTTAGGGTTCAGAATACCCTCCCTAAACCATATATATTCTTGTTCCTTATGATAAGGCACATTAAGTATAACATGATCTTGCGACCCCAGGGGGTCCCCCGGGGGCATGCCCCACCCCCTTCATTTCATAAAATGCATAATATCTTAGAAGACCGTTCAGATCCCCACCCATAATTCATATATATTCTTGTTCCTTAAGATAAGGCGCATTTAGTGACATGGATCTTGGGACCACTGGATGGTCCAGGTCACATGACCAAGGTGGCCGCCATGCCCATATATAATAAAAAAAAACTTCAAAAATCTTCTTCTCCGGAACCGCTGGGCCGATTTGCATGAAACTTGGTATGTAGCATTTGGGACATGGGCCCATCATTAGGGTTCAGAATACCCTCCCTAAACCATGTTCCTTATGATAAGGCACATTAAGTCACATGGATCTTGGGACCCCAGGGGGTCCCCCGGGGCATGCCTCACCCCCTTCATTTCATAAAATGCATAACATCTTGGAAACAGTTCAGATCCCCACCCATAAACCATATATATTCTTGTTCCTTAAGATAAGGCGCATTTAGTGACATGGATCTTGGGACCCTGGGTGTCCCCTGGGAGCTTGCCCCACCCCTTTCATTTCACAAAATGCTTAATACCTTGGAAACCGTTCAGATCCCCACCCATAAACCATATATATTCTTGTTCCTTATGACGAGGCGCATTTAGTGACATGGACCATGGATCCCAATGGGGTCCCCCGGGGGCATGCCTTACCCCCATCATTTCATAAAATGTGTTATATCTCGGAAACCGTTCAAATCCCCACCCATAAACCACATATTCTTGTTCCTTAAGATAAGACGCATTTAGTGACATGGATCTTGGGACCCCTGGGTGTCCCCCGGGGCCATGCCCCACCCCCTTTTCACAAAATGCTTAATATCTCGGAAACCGTTCAGATCCCCACCCATAAATCATATATATTCTTGTTCCTTATGATGAGGCGCATTAAGTGACATGGACCATGGATCCCAAAGGGGTCCCCCGGAAGCATGCCCCTTCCCCTTCATTTCATAAAATGTGTTATATCTCGGAAACCGTTCAGATCCCCACCCATAAACCATATATATTGTTGTTCCTTATGATAAACCGCATTTAGTGACATGGATCCCTGGGTCACAAAATGCATATTATATCTTGGAAACCATTCAGATCCCCACCCATAAACCATATATATTCTTGTTCCTTATGATGAGGCGCATTTAGTGACATGGACCATGGATCCCAAGGGGGTCCCCCGGGGGCAGGCCCAACTTCTTCATTTCATAAAATGTGTTATATCTCGGAAACCATTCAGATCCCCACCCATAACCATATATATTCGTGTTCCTTTAGATAAGGCGCATTTAGTGACATGGATCTTGGGACCCCTGGGTGTCTCCCGGGTGCATGCCCCACCCCCTTCATTTCACAAAATGCTTAATAGCTTTGAAACCGTTGAGATCCCCAACTATGAACCATATATATTCTTGTTCCTTATGATGAGGCACATTCAATGACATGGACTGTGGATCCCAAAGGGGTCCCCCGGGGGCATGCCCCACCCCCTTCATTTCATAAAATGTGTTATATCTCGGAAACTGTTCAGATCCCCACCCATAAACTATATATATTTTTGTTCCTTATGACAAGCTGCATTTAATAACATGGATCCTCGGGTCCCCCGGGGGCATGCCTCTCCCGCTATTTTCATAAAATGCATAATATCTTGGAAACCGTTCAGATCCCCACCCATTAATCATATATATTCTTGTTTTGACTAAGTATGGCCCTTTGAAAAGCATTTTAACATTGTCAGCAAGATATCTCAAAAACTGTTTAAGCCATTGTCTTGAAACGACAGGCTGATAGGAAATGATAAGTAAATGACCTGATTAACTTGCAACAGTTGACTCAGGTGAGCGTTGTGGCCCATGGGCCTCTTGTTTCTATTGCTTTAGTTTAAAGCATCTAGAGTCCTAAACTTCCTTTTATCATACATGTTGAGTACAGTGATGTGTTTTAATGAGTCACTGATGAGTTAGGTCCCTCCTATATGTAACGAACATTTCCTTGTAATTTGGCACTGCAGAATTATAGGTGATGTTCGGTACACGCACTACTCATTTAAACCCTCTTCCTAGTAGCTTAAGTACTCAAAGACATTCTTTGATTCGTGTTTTCTCTACACTTATTTGACTAGCCATGTGTTATTAGCTCATCTGAGCCTTAAGGGTCATAACAGAGTTTATATAATAGGCAGGATAGCGTCGTCGTCGTCGTCGTCAACATTTTCAAACGGTTTCTCCACCCCCATCCACAAGGCCGATTAATTTCAAATTGCATATGGGGCCTCCATGGGTCGGGAAAACGAACGTTTATTCGCAAAGTCTATGTCATATGACCAAGATGGCAGGCCAAGGGACTTGGTATGCAGCATTGGGGACATTTACCCATTGTAGGTTGTTCACTTAATGACCTTGGGTTGACCTTGACCTATTTTACGGCGAGGTCAAACTTGTCCACTTATGCTATGCTTTCATATGGGAACAAATGAAAAGCTTGTTTGCAAAAGCTTACTGATGATGGATGCCAAGCTGGAATTGGCTTCTGAGGAACAAAAGATAGGTCAAAAGACAAATGGGTGCAAAATGTTTATTTTGGTATTTGCAGACCAAATGTATGTGATTCATTGCTACAGACTCAGTTTAAAATATACTTTTTAGTCATTTTAAAATTTTAAAAGACTTTTGCTCATCGGAGCAAAAGCTTTTTGTTTTTTACTATTCATGGGATTTAGAAATCGAAAAAAAAACCATATAATTGATATATGCATAATTTTCTTTTATTTGTCGGCTGTTTAGCTAATGTGATCTAGGCATGTAGGCCGCTGTTCAGCTATGGGTCACCGCCACCCCCACAAGGGAATTTAGTAGACCGTGTTTTTCTTTAAGCCTATTATCTTGCAAATAGTTTGCAGCATTGTTACGCCATAGGCGGCCAAGACGCACCGAGGGTGACATCCAATTGATTAAACTCCGGGTTGGCGATGCCTAACTGTACAGAAGACTCTAACAAAGTTAGAATTATACATGTATATATATATACGAGTATATATATATATATATATATATATATATATATATATATATATATATAATAATAATAATAATAATTTAGACATTAGCATAATACAACACTTCACACACAATTTGACGCAAATCTCTTCACGTTGGCACGGTTGGGAAAATATACTGCTATATTGCTTGATTAACCTGGGTTGGTTAATCAATTTAATACACTCAGTATATACCCAAACAAATGTTGTGCCAACTCTATGTGCCAATGTGAAGAGATTGCCTCCCTTTCATATATTATTTCTTTGGCGCCTTTATTTTATTTTATTTTTTTTTTTTCTTTTAGTTTTATTATCCTTTTAATTATTGATTAAGCTCATCTTTTAAAACTTTTGATTGAGCTCATTTTATTTCTCATATTTATTTAGTCATAGCTTTAATAATTTTCTTGTATGTCGAAATAACTTGAACATTGATTGTTCACCCTTCTGAATGTTTACTGCCCCGCATTAGATTCTGTTATTTGGCGGCCTCCACTCGCCCAAGAATGGAATCTAGCGTAGGTACTGCACCTCGTATTGAGATCAACTGTCCTTGGAAGGACATGGAAGGACACAACAAACTGTCAAATTATAATTCAACGGATCTTTTTCGATGCCTAGTTGTCCATCGAATTGGACTGTATCGGTGAATTTATATATAGTAAGGCTATACTCTTGCCACGCATCAATTTTGCAAACATTTTACGATTTTCTCGCCTTCTGCGTTTTGCAACCAGTTTAGCCTGATTAAAGTTGCGTAACTTATATATCACGCTACTGTTAATAACAAATGGTCCGACTGTAGAAAATGGCCTCTACCTTAAATATACTAAACTTGGTCAGCTTGCATTGCAGTCTGCTCTGGGTCGTCACAAGCATGTTAGTCTCAAGCGATGTCAGCATTACCTTATTACTGCCTGTTACATTTAATACCCCTACAAAATGTATAATGTAATATTAAACAATCAAACCTTTGAGTATTAGAGCAAAGGTAATTATATGCTCAAACTGAACATATATGAAGTTACAAAACGGTCCACTAGCTAGAAAATGTGATGTTTGAAAGTTCTTTTGGCCTTACATGGCATTACGCATGTGCATTTTCTACCGTACTCTTTAGAAATTAGTCTTTTATTAGTCATTTTCTACCATACTCTTTAGAAATTAGTCTTTTTAATAGTCAATTATCTTAGATTGTGTCTCAGATTGTGCATTGCCCATATGTCCTTTACTGTTCAATTTATAATAAGGTATTAAACTATCCTTTCCAAATCTGCAAAGCTATCTCTCTCTCTTTTATATATTGTCAGTTATTATACTCCGCACCCACCCCCCCCCACGCAAACTTTGTTTGTGGGGGTATACTGTTTTCACGTTGTCCGTCCGTCCGTCCGTCTGTCCGTCCGTCCGTCCGCGACGCTGTTTTATTCCTAATATCTTGAAAACGCAGTGTTGGATATTCATCAGCTTCTGCAGACACATTGATGGACCTACATAAGTGAAAGTAAGGGCTAGGGGCCAATTCTCTTGGAGTTATTGCCCTTTGTAATTTTTTTCTTAATGCAGAAAAAAGGCAGAAAAAAGTTTGTGTGCACACTATCTCTTTAACCAATGGCTGCAATTTGACCAAACTAGCACAGATACATCATCAGGATAAGGAGAAGTGATTAGATTTGGTGACCTTGTCCTTATTTTCAAGGTCACTTCATTATAAATACTCAAAACGGAGCCTAAAGGGTCCTTGTTAATGAAGTAAAAAGTTTAATTGCACAATATTTCTTTAACCAATGGCTGGAATTCGACCGAACTAGCACAGATACATCATAAGGATAGGGCAAAGAAGTGGTTAGATTTTCGTGACCTTGACCTTATTTTCAATGTCACTACACTATAAATACTCAAAAAAAAGCGAGCCTTGTCAATGCAGTAAAAAGTTTGTGTGCACATTATCTCTTTAACCAATGGATGGAATTTGACCAAACTAGCACAGATACATCATCAAGATAGGGGAAAGAAGTGATTAGGTGACCTTGACCCTATTTTCAAGGTCATCACATTATAAATACTCAAAAAGGAGCATTGTTAATGAAGTAAAAAGTTTGTGTGAGCCTTGTTAATGCAGTAAAAAGTTTGTGTGCACATTATCTCTTTAACCAATAGGTGGAATTTGACCAAACTAGCAAAGATACATCATCAGGATGGGGCAAAGAAGTGGTTAGATTTTGATGACCTTGACCTTATTTTCAAGGTCACTACATTATAAATACTAAAAAAGTGAGCCTTGTTAACGCAGTAAAAAGTTTGTGTGCACACTATCTCTTTAACCAATTGCTGGTTTCATTAGATTTTGGTGACCTTGATTTTTTTTTCAAGGTCACGCTGGCACTTGAAAACTTAAATTTTGTCAGAACAAGGTTTTATGCTTTATGCGGGGGTATCGAATAAGCGCTGCTTACTGACAATTTTCATTTTGTTTTAAGCAAAGTCACCCAACTGTAAAGGTAATATAGAAATAATTTATTTTCGCATAACAACACATCAAATGCAGCCTTGAATAAATAAAGTGAATTTTCATCATAGCCTTTTTTATATGAGTAACCTGAGGTACACAGGTGTATTGAAACCTGTGGCTGTTATATTATTCTGGTTGTAATAACGTAAGAAGCACCTAAAATAGCACATAAAATATCTATATAGTGTGAGTTGAGTATTTAATGCCTCTATTTTGTAGTATCTAAAAGTTCTTTGGTAAACATCTCCAAAACTGCAGATTTAATGCATTTATTTTTTGTCAGTTGTATACATTAATACTTATCACATTAAAGTTGCTATCTGCATTAAGACCACTTTTGCATAAACTATTGAATACGCTACTGAAGTTTTGTCAATGTATGGTAACTGCTTATTATTTCTTGATGTCCAAAACAAATAAGATCTACAGATCAAAATATGTCAGAACCTCGCATGTCTTTGCTTAATATTTTATCCATGATAACATACGTAACACCTGAATGTCTTCATTTTAAGAGAGTTTTGTCTCTGCAAAGGACTTTACCTATGCTTTTTTCTTTTGGATTTATATTCAGCTTAAGACTAATATTTTTGTCAGAATAAAAGGACAAACATGACACTTAAGCCTCATTTATTGTGTTACATGCTTAGGTGTACTGCGTAGATAATCTATTCATTTGCAATTTAGCTTACCCATGTATATCAAACTCAACAATTCTATTGGTATATTAATAAGATCCACATTATAGCTTGCTAAAATATTTTTATTTATGATCTTCAAATTCTATTTAACAAAACATGGCTCATAATGAGGTTAACGACAAAACTTTCTGCTGTAGGTTTTATGCATGTAACAAAACATTATATTCTTATTAAGCAATATTGGTACAAACATATACTCATACAAAGAAGTAAGCGTATTTTAATACCAGGGTAGTATTTATATATGTAGTCCTGACATCAACAGAAGTTTTACTGTCATAGATTCAGTGTTGACATGATAATTTGGCTATAAAACCAAGTCAAAAGCCAGTCATAACAATGCTCTATGTTCTGCTGTAAAATTCTAACTAAATATAAAATAAGCTATTGCATGACATATAAGGCCTTGCAACGCAGCGAATACTGGTCAATGTATTCACTCTGCGCTCGATGAATAGCTAAAAACCCCAATATGCAGATAGCAAAGACTGGTCAGACTGAACGGACGCTCTGACCGAGATGAGTCTTCGCTGGATGCACAGGTTATTTGTTAGTAATGTCATGATGTGGCTTAAACATATTAAATTAACATAATATAAAAAAGGAAACAATAAAATATCTATCTTATCTTGGCACCAGAATAATCTGTTAATAAATGATGCATTAGGGATCCTCTTGGCAGCTTAATCTATTTCAGACTGCCTTCATACATATACGGTTCAAAGATACAACTAATCTTATCAATGACTACCAACATTTTGACTATCAAGTACACATTTTGGAGGTCTCTTATAAAGCAATAAAACAAATTAAATTGTTCAGATTAATGCTGTTGTATGTTACTCTTATTACTAACATAACAAGACTTCAATATAATTTTATACTTCTAATCTTGAAAATGGAGCTTCTTATCACTATATTTATAGTATATAAAGCAAACATTAAATTAATTTGTATGTCGTCAAATTTTATTATGTAGACTGATCTACGAGTATATCTATATCTGTTGGTTTTTGCATGAAATTTGATAGTCATCGGGACCCAGGGTGAAGTTAGTCGGCTGTAAAAGTGCTTTAAACCCCACGGTGATTTATTCTACTGATCGTTCTAAGGCGGTGGTCCCAGTGTTAGTCTAACTCTGTTGCTTTGTGGTTTATTCTACGAGGCGATTTGTTTTAAGTCTTGCCTTGTGTTATTTTGTTCTTGTGTTTTCAGTCCTTTTAGCATTGCAATTACCTCGCTTGGGGAAGAGAGAGGTAATCTTAGTGCTTTTCGTACGTTTGTTCGATTTGCGCTTGTTTGGTTTTGTCTGTTTCCTCTTCCTCTTGGTGTCTTGGAAGGGCTGCGGCTTGTGATTGTGGCACTCCCTGGACTTTTCTCTTACCTGTTTTTCATAATATAGCAATTTCGGTTGAAGCAATCTGTCTTATAGCCAGTGTAAAACATTCACTTTTATACAATATGAGAAAAAGTGCCGAGTGTGCATGCTGTGTATTTGTTTGCATCTGAGAGATGACTTAAAATGTAGTGTTGATATATAGGTCATGTTATTATCATCATGTTCACATCTGCATTTTTTGTAAAACTTAAATGTCAGATGATATAGTTCCCTTTAAATCATTTGTGCCCTCAGAATGTTGCATGTTTTTACTTTATGTATGATTCTGTGAAGATATTAGGAGAGTATTCAGTGTTTTTATTAATGTAGCTGTGCTGTCAGCAGAGTTCCCTGCAAACACTGCCTATGGGCAACTGTTCTGATTTCACAGCATACAAACTAGCATATAATGTGTGTAACAGCATAAAGTGTGTAATATTGCAGGCAGTGTAGACGGCTTGGCCCATTGTGGTATCTTTGAAAATAGAGTTTTGCTCATGTATACGCTAGAGGGGGTAAGCAGTGTTGCAAACTTCATTACTGCTTATGAAGAGTCTCAATCAAACCGAGACTCCCATTTTCTATCAGTAATGTGTTCTTTGTTTCCAAAGGCATTTTTTTACTTTAATTTGACTACACTGCGGCTGGTGTCAGTGCTATGTGGCGGCCGTAAAACGTCTCCCAGTACTTCACCATAGGGCAGATTATATTTTCATTTCCTTTGGGATCGCTGGGCCCATTGTGGTAGCTTTAGAATGGAGTTCTGCTCATGTAAACGCTAGAGGGTGTAAGCAGTGTTGCAAACTTCATTTCTGCTTATGAAGAGTCTCAATAAATTCGAGACTTCGATTGTCTCTCTGTTATGTGTTATTTGTTCCCAAAGGCAATCTTTTTTACTCTTATTGTAGAACATCAGCTTTATGCATAGAAACTAATTAACGGAGAGCTCATATCATCTAAGTTTATATGAAAAGGGGATATTTCTGTATTTGATATAGACTACTTTTAATTTTTAAAGATGAAATTATATTCGTGTGTCCCAGCAGAAGTTTTACATTGATCACAATACTACAGTGTATGAAGGTATCTGAAAAATAATTAGCTTTTTGTTACAAAAAATGTTTTAAATCTAGCTTCCCTTTATATTTATGCACAAACTATCAACATCCATTTATTTAATGTAGAAAAAGAAGCACTCAAAAAGTAACATACGTCACATAAAGAAATGCATAGAGCATTTATCAGAAACCTATAATGAATAAAACCATTCATAATAGTTGAATACATTACATTTAGTGCAACCACAGCAGAGAAAATGTTAAGAAGTTTGAAATAACGATACTTTACAGAGTTTGTTTCTCATTGGTAAAACATCATAAGATTAAATTTCTAGTCACTTGCCAGTTATACTATTTCAAAAAGTTGTATCATGAAACTTATCTGTGAGGTTTAAAACTATTAGTAACGTATGCAATAGTTATATCACACGCCCTCGTCAGTTCAACACGTTTAGATTGCTGTATGCTTAAAAACATGCATTAATAGCATATAATATGCTTGTAAGTACGAATATAGATATTTTGGTATTCGCCAAATTGTATTTTTTTATTGTTTTGAGAGTAACGTTTGTAACATGACTGTTACATGCAAACGCTACCACCGCCAGAGAGATAACATTTGTAATTTTGTTTCTTTTATAATGTAGTTTCAGAGAATCATTGTGTACTAAATCCCTCCTGGGGTGTCTTTAGCGGGCCAAAGGTCTAATGGTTTATTTCACATTATTATTTTTGTTTATTTGTTTTTTTTAGCCATGTTGATGGACAGACGCACGATGACAAACGCATGAACATACACACACATATATAAAATATTAAATATGTGTGTTAACTTATTACCACGAGAGGTTGTTCGATTCGAAACACCAGAGGTTCTAAATATGTACTCAAAAGTAGTAGCAAACAAAAATAAAACTGTGTACTCGTTGACCTTTGACGTAAATAATGACCTTATAAGGTCTAAGCCGCAAAGGCATCCAGGACAAATCTGAGCTTATGCTGGCAGCAATGATACTCTTCTACTAAAAATGCTATCAAATCGAAAAATATGCAGCTTTTCCTTTTTCAAAGTCTGCCAACAGGGTTATTCAACCCTGCACCTGGGCTATATACATGTATAAAAGTATGAAAACAAATCGTATAAGATTACAGTTCAAAGATGCTTTTAAACTTGCACCATTTCATCATAACCAAAGGTTTTATTTGACATCAAAACTGTCCTCCAGGGCTGATCTGTTCCTGGACTATGTACATGTATGAAACTTGCACCAGTTGGCGATAGGAACACAAGACTTTATTTTAATATCAAAATTCTATCCACCAGGGGTTAGTTGCTCTGCCCCTGGGCTATAAACATGTATGAAATAAAAAAAATGTATAAAATCACAGTTCAAACTGTTTTTAACTTGCACCAGTTAGCCATAGTGGCAAAATGTTCCATTAGACATCAAATCTCTGTCCCGCAGGGGTTTTTCTGTCCCTGCCCGGGAAGAAGTCATGAAATGATCATATAATATCACAGTTCAATTAAATTGTTTTTAAACTTGCACTCTGTCTGTCCTCAAGGGATGATTTGCCCCTGTCCCAGGGCCATCTACATGTACGAAATTATAAGAAAAAGTATGTATACAATCACAGTTCAAAGAGATTTCTTTGAAATTTGCATTACTTGGTCATTGTTACTAAAGGTTTCATTTGACATAAATTTATGTTCCCTAGGGGTTATCTGCCCCTGACTATATAAATGTATAAAATCATGAAAAAACATGTATAAAATCACAGTTCAAGTGGATTTATTTGAAACTTATATCAGCTGTCCATAGTGGCAAACGGTTTCTATCGACTTCAAAATTCTGTCACCCATAGATTATCTGTCCCTGCCTAGGGCCGGAGTTCTCAGATGAGCTACAGGACCGTTGGTCCTCTGGTTTGCATTAGCTCTTATTACCTTTTTTTTTGTGTGTTTCGATACCTTGGAAAAGCAGCGTGTTTTTATTTTAATTGTGGAGTTTCCGGATCTACTTCACATATGTATTTATCTTATCTGAGCACGAAGTGCTTATGGTGAGCTATTGTGATCGCCTGGAGTCCGTCGTTTCTCGTGCGTGTGACCTGCTCAATTGACTTAAAACATCTTCTCTCCTCTGAAACCGTTTTCAAATTATAGCCCCGGGTTTAACAATGACCCCGTCCAAGGGGTTACTTGTTTTCATACTCGTATAGGAAAAACTTTAAAACTCTTCTTGTGTGAAAGTAGAAGGCCCAGGCCTTTGATATTTGGTATGTAGCTTCATCTATTTGACCTAAACCATGATTGTTCAAATTATAGCATTAGGTTAAAAAAAAACACTCCAAGGGTCATTTGTTTTACATAGACTTATATAGTAAAACAAAAATTGAAAACTTCAAACCTCTTCTCCATAGAATGTGCTTGAGAATTTTAATGGTATTTTAGAGGGATGTCACTTGGGTGACTCTCTGTCAGACTTCTTCAAGTCATCAGACAGAACGATAAATATGGGTGCCAATTATTGATCAATCATTACATCAGTCAAGCTAGGAAATTATCTGATCGTATCTGGCTGAATCCAGTTTATTCAGATGGTTGTGGAAAAAGTAAATGCAGTGGTACCAACAATTTACTTGAGGCTTGAGAAATGTTGATAAGACATAGTACATTTGTCTTCCACAGAAAAACAACTAAATGTTGGGACTTTTGAAATCTTCTGAAACATAACCAGGAAACATGCATAAGTTTTCGTCCCGATAAATAAAACAAATAGGTGCAGAAAGGTTCAGCCGAGAGGTACATAGTTAGGTGAGTGATACAGGGCCATCATGGCTCTCTTCTGTATCCATCAAAACACACAAACAAATACATGCACTGCACTAAGAAACACACACACGCGTGCGCACATGTATACAGGGTTAGGTGAGTGATACATGCCCATCATGGGCCTCTTGTTTATCCATCAAAACACACAAACAAATACACGCACTGCATTGACTCACACACACGCACATACACACACACGCGCGCATACAGGGTTAGGTGAGTGATACAAGGCCACCATGGCCTTCTTGTTTATCCATCAAAACAAATACACGCACTGCACTAACACACACACATCCATATATATATATATATTTGTGTGTATGTGTGTATAGGTCCGGCACTGAAGATAATCTCTCTGACCAAGAGAAATCCGACGAAAGTGAGAAAGGCGACGGGATAGCTGAACAAGCGAGTATACGAGAAAATGTTAAAAGTATCCGAAAGAAGCCTGTATTGTTCAGAAGACATTCGTATTCTGCCTGGTCTCGATCTACGAAGAGAGTGGACAAGGTTTATACAATAGGCTGTTTTGATCTCTTCCATGAAGGCCATGTACAGTTGTTCAAGAGACTGAGGACGCTTGGTAAACAGGTAAGTTGGTAACATCAGTATTGTCAGTTGGTACGAACCATTGTCAGTTGGTACGAACCGTAGTAAATACACCTTGTCGCCTACGTACACGGCTAAGCGTGAATATTTGTATATCGGCGTATCAGCACAATCTGAACATGCTCTTCACCTTTTGCTACATTCATTTGACTGAAATTTAGAGTTCAGCAGGCTGAATGTGCCATCCCAGTTCAAATTTTGCCAAAAGACATGTTGATCTGGATTAGTGCATTTAGTCTTTGTTACGGATCAGTTGTCGGTTAAGTGTCTCATACATGATGAAATTAGTTATACGAGTAAGAAGTACCGGACTAAGTTTCAAAATCAATCAAATTAGCAAAGAGCGTCGTGCATGCGTTTCCCAACTCATCTACATCTTCATAATCCAGAATCCTCTTTCGAGTATTATTTGGATTTGCATTGACTTACGGGGTGTTAGAGAGAGTTGCCTAATTTAACGTAACAGGATGGAATTCTTTACAAACAATATATATTTGCTAAATTATATACATTCCTACCTTCCTTGAGCATTATTTGGATATGAGTTGAGCAACGTTAGGGAAAGTGGCATCGTAAACAATGAGTCGGGTAGAGGAACCATTCAAGCAGACTGTTTTTGTTCCAATCTATAAAATGCGTAATAAGTTGTTTGTACTCATGAAAGTGTTGACAAAATAAGATATGTGTAAGCTAAAGAATGAAACAAAATCGAAAGCGGCATGCGACACAACGGTGAAAGAGATATGCGTTAGCTATATGAAGGGTTTACAGCCATATTAAAGGCAATACTCTGTTTGGCAGGACTGACCTTACTCAGCATTACTTAGGCTATGCTCAGTTTAAGAATATCATTCACATTGAGCCCAGCAATTTAATGACTAATGCAACGTTTAGTGAGAGTGGCTGACACAAAAAACATAAATAGGAAGTGAAGAGTTGAAAATCCTCATATTTAATAATTCACATTTACTAACATGGAGCGGAAAAACAGAATTATACTAAGCGAACGAACTAATGGATTATATTTTCTCAATGCAAGTGTGGTTTACATTACACCAAGATTATAATCTTTTTTTTGCATATAGCGCATCATTCTTACGGTCACATGAACTGAACTTCCTTGGTTAATCTATACGCACGGTTTTGTAAATTCAAATTTAAGATTTACACAAATATTCTCTTTCGCAAGTACTAAATGATAACAGCCAAGATGTAATGTATTGCTACATTGTATTGAAACTGAGTATCACTGGGAGTTTATTGCATAAATGTATCACTTTAACTTATAACATCATTATATCACAATAATTTATTTGTTTATTTATTTATTTATTTAATTATTAATTTATTTATTACACTTGTCTAACCAAACTACTGAAAGATTTAACTCATTATCTGGTTTTCATATCATGGAGTTTTCGTAGTAATATTATCTTCATACATGATACAATAATTGTCAGCTCTTATCAGCGCAGCAGAACATGCATATTACGTGAAGATGAAGAGTGATAAAACCTCAGCTCACCTTATATTGTGAGCAGGGTCTATGTAGAAACAAAGCCTTCTGTAAGGAGACTTTAGAAAAACATTGACTTGCTTTTGTATGAAATGAATGATGTTCTCTTTTCAATATGATATTTTATTTTATCTTAAATGGTACATGTTCTAGTTGACATTAATATTTGCAATACCTGGTAAGTTACCTTTTTTTCAAATGTGCAGATGTGTAGGAATGTATAGGAATCTCGAGTTACCAACTGCCGTAAACAGTCGGACCACTGAATTCTATTGATTATTATTGTTGTGAAATCCTTTAAATGTCATTTGCAAAATATGCTAAAAATGGTCAAAATTAATAAATTACCTGTGGATCAAACTTTGTAAAAATATTTCTTTGTTTCCTCGTTGAAGTTCGGATAACCCTGTTTGTTTTTTGCTTTGCAAATAGACTAGTTTCGTACTAAAGAAAAAGCAGACAATACACAGACTACTTTGACAGCCGTGTGTTTTTCCTCTTAGCCATTTTTCGACGGGGTTTTCAGGGAAAAATTCCGTCCTTTAAAATAGCGATGTCCGGGCAGGCGGACGTCTGGCGGTCGTCGGGCGTCTTCCGATGTTTACCTTTTGGTTAATTTATTTTCAAAGTGATATGTTACCTTTATTTTTCAGTGGAAAAACCCGTAAACAATACCGCTAGGCATTTGTCTTGTTAGGGTATGTCAGAGAATTTGTAGACATAATGCACCATCTAAATTTGAAAGACGCGTATTTCAAGAAAACTATAGAAATACTAGTTCCGCACTAAGCTCCCAATGTATCATATACAACTGAAAATAGTACATACAATTTTCCATTTTCTGTATTTGGTAAATCACATGGCTTTGTCTGAGATATTATGAAAGAAACAGACTTTTCAAAGGCGTGGGGGTTGCTGCAACTCTAAGTGTTCTTCCTGCTTTGGATTCACATAACACAATGGGAAGTTGCCGCACAAGTTGAAAAAAACAGATGCTTGGAGCATTTTGCATTACTTACCAGTGGAGAAATTCTAAATTGTGTATCAGAGAGTGTGACATGCCATGACAAGAAGATTAAATGGGCCAATAAAAGATAGGAATGGTGATCTCTTCAGGCTACTGGACACAGATTTTGCCGATATTTTACGACTCTTTTAATAGTAATACCTTTTGCTAATTCCGCATGACATTCGTTTCCCCGTTTGCCTGGTCTTTGCTATTCTTATATATGATAGTCACATTTCTTATGATGTGGCACAATACAATTACTAGACTTTGAGCCGGGTTTTTTCCTCAAGGGGTGAAGGGGGTTCGTACGTTAGGATTTTCTGAAACTATATTATATAATAAACAAAATGACACATGTAAGAACTGTAGTGATGGGGGCGTTTGCGTGTTACAGCAATTATACCAACGTTACCCTCAAAACAATAAAAATATTTTGGTGTCAATACTGACGTATCCATATTCTTACTTACTAGCATTCTATTTGCTGCCAAATGCATGTGGTTTAATAAAACAAAACTGGTATCGTAATATGTTGTACTATCAATTGCTTGTGATATAACTGTTACATACGTTAGTAAAAGTCATAAACCTCATATATAAGTTTCCTGATACAACGTTTCGGACGACTATGACCAGTCAGTGCCTAGAAATTTAATTTAATGCTGATATACAATAGATAGACACTATATGTTCTCTTTTGTATATTACAAAATCGAAACAAACCAGCTTTACTATGCCAATGACATAAGGAACGATAGTTACTTTCAAACAGCCTGAATTTCTCTCCTAAAAAGTATCGTTATTTCAAACTTCTTAACATTTTATTTGCTGTCGTTGCACTTAGTACAATATATTTAACTATTATGATTGATTTAATGAATTATAGGCTTTAAATAAATACTTTATACATTTCTTAATGTTACATATGTTAGTGTTTGTGTGATACTTTATCTACATTGTACAAATGGCTGTTGATATTTTGTTCATAACGGGGAATTGAAATCAACTCTAAATTGTTTTAATAACAAACATAGTAAATCATTTCTCAGATACCTTTACACTTTTCTGAATTAAGAGAATGAAAACCTTCGCCAACAATCTGCTGGTGTATCCGATGATAATTTTATATTTAAAATAGTAAAATGTATTCTATAACAAATACCCTTTTCCTACATTCTTACTTTATATGAGCTCTTCATTTCTTATTGCCTATGCATAAAGCTAGTATTCTAAAGCTTAGATTTATCTAGACTGCCAGAAATATTGCACACTTTATACTGTTGCATCATATTTGTGTGTTGTGAACTCAGAACACTGTTTCCTATAGACAATGTTTGCAGGAGAAATGTCTTCAGTACAGCTCCATTAATAAAAATTCTATATAATTTCCTAATGTCAATTCAAAAGCAGGAATAAAGTAAAAGCAAACATTCTGAGGGCACAAATTATTCACAGAAAACTATATCATTATTTTAGTTTACATAAAAATGCAATGGTGATCACGATGATGACATCACGCATATGTCAACACGACACTGCAATTTTAAGGCATCTCTAAGATGCAGCCAAATACACAACATGCATACTCTAGCAGTTCTCTGTTGCCACGGTATATAACCTAGAACGTTCCATGATGGCTAGAAGATAGTTTGCTTCAATAGTATTTGCTTTATTATGAAATACCATGTAAAACCACACATATAGGTCAGTCATACATAATATAATTTGATGACATGCACATTAAATAAATGTGTACTATTATTGAATATCTATATAGTAATAAGAAAACCATTATAGATATTAAATTATACAAAAATCTTTTTTTTATAAAATTAGTGATATAAGAAATGAAAATAACACACAACAACAGTAATCTTAACGATTTCCATTTGCTTTGTTACTTTATCCTGAATCTTCATAATGTGTACTTGATGGTCAAAAGGTAAAAGTATAAACTAACTGATAGGATTGTTTATGTCTCTGAGCTTTGTATAAAAGGTAATAGTATAGCATAACTGATAGGATTGGTTGTGTCTCTGGGCCTTATATTATGCCTTATGGCAGAGTCTGAATGAGATATAAAAAAATCTTTCTTCGGTCCCTTACCCTGATATACCATTTAGTCCTGGATTATTTTGATGCAAAGTTATGATAAGGTATTTCATAACCACTTTTTTATTCCAGTTGCAATTTCATGACAATGACCAAGTACCTGCTGATGGTAAACAATTCTGTTGAGGTGAATGGTTCACTACCAGTATAAAATACAATTACCAGATATTATCACTAACCTAAAATGCCTGGTAACCTGTATAACACAACTGTAACAGCTATTCTAAATCAGACACTTTGTATATCTCCTCTTAGACTGTTACAATTTTTATTGTGCTTCTAAAGACATACCCTACCGAAATAAGTCAAACTCATGAATATTCATTACTGTTATTAAAGTCCTATGTTCTTTATGGTCATTCTCCTTCTGCCAAGACACTGTTCAGTCTACAAATTTACATATTTAAGACATAGTCTGTGCTTAGAATATAACTTAATGCTCAGAATGCACGTTCTGACACTAAGAATATCCTTTGTAGGTCCTTTCATAGAGTTAATTTGTTAATTTCAAAGTCATGTAAAATGAAATGCTGACTATAGCTAATTAAACAATATTGATCTTATTTTGTTAATGAGTTTTACCGAAGTACCAGTATTTTATGCTATAATAGAAAAATGGAGAAATTTATGCATAGAATAGATGAAAATCAAGGTGCATACAATTTGACTTGAACACAAGAGTGGAGTGACTCCCTAACGTTGCTAAAAACACTGAATTGCTCTAATTTATATTCATTCCATTGTATTATGTATGTTTCTAAATTTGCCAAATGTTACACACTTATCTTTTTTCATTATTGTTCTCTGTATATTTAAGAGGTAAGCAGCACTGTTTATTTTGGGGACAAACCATATCACTGTAAGGCAAAGTGTTGTATGATTTACTTTATATCATCTTAATCCATTTTAGACGCAGCATGGTAAAACTAACAATTGACTAATGCACCTGGCGAAGACTTAGATAAGCCTCGTTGTCCGCTCAGTCTGATCAGTCTATGATGGTCCCAGCGTAAAGGCTTACTTGAAATTTAATTTTGGGTAATGTTGGTTGGTGATACTCTATCTTTGGTCGGGCCCACCGGAGTCTAACTGTTGGTTTTCTTTTGCTCCAGCATTTCAGTTGTTTCGTGCTGTCGAGTCCTTGTTGTTGTTGCATCTCTGTAATTAGTTCATTTTTGTGTTCTCGAGATGTAGCACTGATGAGTTAGGAAGCCTTTATGCGGACTGAATAAATTATGTGTCTAAACCGCGGCAGAAGTAAGGGCGAGGATTGTGGCCACGTAAAATCGATTTAAGCCCCCAGTGAAATAATTTTCACTGACCGTTCCAAGGCGGTTCTTCTGTCATGGTTTATTTTTGTTATAGTTCGTCTTTGAATGTTTGTGTCGCTTACATATTTTTTGTTTTGGATAGCCATTTGGCCATTTTGTGTGAACGCAACTGTCCGTTTGGCTTTCCGCTAGTGTTGTTTCCATTAGGGTCTAGTTATTTCGTGTTTGCGTTTCTTTCCCTTTGATGTGTCTGATGAGAGGTATGGGATAATTGTATCGGTTCCTGATCATTGCCTTTCCTTCTATTTTGCAGTCGGCATGAAGAAAGCTGGGGTCCTTAGCTTTACATTGAGCGCACAAAGAAGACATTGACCAGTCATCTCTATGTTCATAGGCTCTATATGTCCTGTATCTGTCCTGCGGCAGCATATGATAGTGAACATTTTGTTTTAATCAGGACTACATGTAAATACTACTCTGGTATTAAATACACGCACTTCTTGGCATAAGAATATGCTTGTACCAATATTATTTAATCAGAAATAATGCATTATAATTACATTAAACATGTAACAGAAAGACTTTCTGGTAAACTGCATGGCGTGTTTTTAGTAGAATTTAAAGGTTATAAACAAATATCATTTACAAAAATTAGTTAGCAAGCTATAGTTGGGATCTTCTTAATGTAATAGTAAAATTCTAAGAGTGGATATGCATTGGTAAGCTAGATTGCAGATAAATGAATTATCTACGTCACACACCTGATAATGTAACAGAATAAATAAGGCGAAAGTGTCATTTTATCCTTTTATTTTGAAAATATATTATTCTAAAACTTAGTATTAATTCAATAGATAAATAGATAGGTAAAGACATTTACAGAGACAAAAATCGCTTACAATTAAGACATTAAGGTGTTACACATGTTACCATTGATAAATTATTAAGCAAAGTTACGAGTTGGTCTGACATAGAATTCATCTGTAGATATTTTATTTAGACATAAAGAAGTTATGGCAAAACAGCGATAGGCGTGAATTAAGTGGTTCATCGGCATTTCTATGCTGGTTCCTTTACTTTTTTTTTCAATTGTGCTTTCGTCCCTATATGGCGGCTGGGACAATCACATTTTTTACCAAATTTTGTTAATGTGATTTTTTGGTACCGTCGCATATATAGGAAGGGGAGAGCAAAAAGCAATCGAAACAGTGTGGAATACTAACGATGGAATAAATCCCAGAAAAAAAAATCATAAAGAAGGAGCCAAAAATCACATTTTTTAAACAAATACTGTTGACCTCCGCCTCTATAGGGACAGCAAAAGAAAAAAAATAAAACAGTGTAGAATAGTTACGATGGACAAAAAGTCGAGAAAATTAAACAAAACAGGCAAAAAAATCGCACGTTTTTTTCGCAAATCCTGTTGACGTGAATTGGTCCCGTCTGCTATGTAGGAAGCAAAAATTTTGCTTTTCTGGCCAAAATCCTTGTATTTAATACTTTTCTCTTCTTCCAGCAGGGCAACCAGGTTCCAAGACGGCCCAGAATTATTTTCAACAGCCTGAAAATTTGCCTTTACTGATCAATTTCAATGTAGTTTCTATCTTCTTTAGTATTCCACACTGTTACTATCCAAGCCAAGGTCATTAAACAGTGTGGAATACAATGGTCCATAGGACAGTGTGGAATACTAACGAAGATAGAAAATCCATTGAAATTTATCGGTAAAGGCATTTTTTTCTTAGAAAGCAAATTTACATACAAACCATGTAAAATATGTGGCCGCGTTGCTATATATACTGCTCAAAATAAGTAGGGGATATTCAGCTATATCCTTCAATAGCAGGTAAATTACGACAGATGAACTGATTTTTTAATTAGGAATTCAAACTATAGATCCAAAAGAAAAAAATTAATCCGCATACATTTCTTTCACAGTAAATCACGTGACCCTCACTTCATCGTGAAATGTCATAGGGTCTGGCACCAGATTTCACAAAATCTGTTTTTGAGTCAGTATCGCGTTGGACCACCATTAGCAGCAAGACACGCAACACATCATCTTCTCATACTACCAACAAGACGTCTGATGTCATTTTGGGGAATGCGACGCCACTCTTCTTACAAGACGTTGGCTAGTTCTTGAAGGTTCCTGGGAGCTGGTACGTGACCTTGAACTCTTCTACCAAGAATGTCCCAGACATGTTCTATAGGGGAAAGGTCTGGCGACATTGCAGGCCATGGCAGTGACTGGATTCCACGAGTCTGGAGGTGATTCAGCACAACATGAGCGCGATGGGCATAGGCATTGTCATCTTGGAAGCGAAAACGATTCCCATGGGCAGCTGCAAAGGGCACGACAAGAGGTTCAATGATGTTATCTCGGTAGTACACACCAGTAACTCTGCCCTGGCATACGTGAAATCAGTTCACTCATTGGTTGTGACACCACCCCCAAACTGTTACACTGCCACCTCCATAACGATCATGTGGAAGGTTGGTTGCATCAAAATATCGCTCCCCCCGGCGCCGCCAAACCCTTTGTCGACCATCACAGAAGTCCAACATGAACCGTGACTCGTCGGAGAACATAACATGAGACCACTGGCCTAAGTTCCACCTCTGATATTGCCTTGCCAGGCGATGACGAGCAGTCAATGGCAACACAAAGTACGGCCTACGGGCGTTAAAACCTCGATCGTGCAGCCAGTTTCTCACTGTCTGAGTAGAGACCTGCACCCCTGTAACCTGGTAAAGTCGGCGCTGAAGCTGTGTGGCATTCTGATGTCTGTTTCTCAAGGCTGATGTGATTAACAGGCGAACTTGTTGTCGGGTTGTTGCACGCGGGCGGTCGACTCTATGAATATCAGTGACATTTCCTGCCTGTTGATGACGATTCGATAACCGACTGATGACAGACTGTGAAACATTTAGTTGTCTTGCCACATCAGCCTGCGTACTTCCGCCCTGGAGCAAACCAATTGCTAACCACCTTTGATTCTCAGGTAAGCGCCGCACAGCCAAAAACCTTCAAACTACCTTAAGGATATTCAACATGGCTGCCAGTACAAATGAGCCAAACTGACACTGGTACTGGATTTGCACAAATTTCCAATGGAAGCAATTATTAGCTGGCAATTACTGTATTCTAAGTAAATAGTTAAAGGTTTAAAGTTGACAAAACAGGCAATGGAAAAATATCATAGACTGTGTAACTTTTAGTTGACTCGCCTTAAAAACACCAAAGTTCTTTGGTCATAATTGTCACTTTCCTCCACACCAATTATGGAAAAAAAAAGATCACTGACTAGATGAATGTTTGTGCAAGGTGCATCAAGAGTCCAAATTGTCATCTTTGGTACTTCATGAAAATTAACTTTCCTTTTCCAAGGTACATAAACTGCCATACACAAATAATTTTGTTCTATAATGTACACAGTTTTTACACACTGAAAGTAGCTCTTTCAAAGGTATGGTGAAATAAACTTATCTTCAGGACAATCACAGAGGCAGAAATCAGGTACAATAGTTTGCTATTCTGGTTGACTGAACATACCTGTAAAAAGAATACTGGTTGAAGAAAGGTGATATGATAAGAAATTGAGGTTTACTCCAAAATTAAGTCACTTCAATACAGTCAAATGTGTGCAAGCCCATGTGGCAAAAGCTAAAAAGTGGCTGCTTAAGACAGATACTTGCTTAATACAGGTAGCTTTTATGTGATATACTGGTTTTATTTGTGTTAACGGCCCTTTCAAGAATATTTCGCTTATATCAAGCAGATCATTTACCAAAGGTGAACGAAAACCGGAGTACCCGGAGAAAAACCACCTGACCTACCGCTGCAGAACTTGGCATCTCACATGTGACCCGAGCCAGTCTCGAACCCACAGCGGTTGGAGATCAGACATGGCCCCTAGTTAAAAGTGCAATCAGTTCAACCTGACACCAAGGGGACTGTCTATTTCAGTATGAAAATCCATGCTGTGGGCAATTATTGAAATGCCCCATTCAGGTTATATTATATTGTTTAACAACACGTCAACTATTATGGGTCATTTTGTGTTGTCTCCCAAAGAGAGGGAGAAAAGGCAAAGACGAAATAGTAAAGTGGAAAATAGAAAGAATGGAGGAAAAGTGAATGACAATGAAAAAACAGAAGAAATATAGACAAGACCACTTGCCACACATAGATAAAAAATAATTCAACGTAGAAAGATAGACAGAAGGGCGTTGAGAAATTTTTTGGCTGTAGTATACTTTTACAGGTGCTGACAATTGTAAACAAATCCTTTCGGAATGTAGTTTTCACACAATCGGTCCCACAAAGCACAGAATCCGACAATTTTATCATCAGCTTCTATCATACAAAACACTTACCTGTTAGAAAAACATAGAAACTACAGCAATAAGAACGATTAGGAATCAAAATCTCGCTAAATTTAAGGGGAAAGTACAAGCGTATCTAATATCGTCCTCCATAAATTCCATATTTAACCGACACGATATATTGGTTACCGGCTCAACATTTTAAAACGCATTGACAGTATATATGACATGTTCAAACATCGAAGCTGAAAACCAGCATAAACCAGGGGAGGTAATATTACGCGTGAAAAAATAGTTCAAAACGCTTACAATCTAAAAAAATAAAAGTTATATGGTTTTGGTCACAAGCACTTCGTACATTTATCAGTTATGAAAGAACAGATATAACTGAATTGCATTTAGCTTGATTTTAAAGAAAATGCACGATGTTTCACTGCTGAAAATGAGGTCTACAGCGAACTAATTCTATAAAAGTTTTGGATGTCCTTCGGCATCTTGGCGAAAAATTTGTACACAAAATAATGTAAAAAGAAGAAGCAATGAAACAGCCCATGCAACATGTTTGTCGTGAAATCGAAAGGTAATCTTGTGACGACCGAATGTCTTAGTTCTATGACAAATAATCAGCGCGATCGAATTAAACTTTCTACGATATGAACCTGAAAGATAAAAACTCCATGGATTTTAGTCAAAAAAATAGCATATTTTTTAAAAAGTTACATATAAACCATGTAAAAAAATGTGGTTGCGTCGCTATATAAAGAGAGATTTTTTCCCATTAGTATTCCAAGTGTCTTTTTCACCGACTAGGGTATAAAAAATTCAGGGTTTTCCAAGTGCCTTTCTGTCCGTATTAGGCTGTAAAGTATCCAAACGTCAAGCAGAGAATTTGGTGAATTTGTGAATTGTCCATATGTCATCTAGAGAATTTAGGAAAAAAAAATACTTATTAACCGTGTAAAAATGTCGTCGCGTCGCTATATAGGGAGAGAATGTTTTCCCCACTAGTATTCCAAGTTGTTTTTTTTTTTTTTTCGATTAGGCTGTAAAATCCCAGGGGTTTTCCAAGTGTCTTTTTGCCCGTACTTGGCTGTAAATATATCAAAATGTCAAGTTGAGAATTTGATGAATTTGTGAAATGTCCAACTGTCAAGTAGAGAATTTGTGAATTTTCCAAATGTTACCTAGGGAATTTAAGGAATTTTTGATTCGCCAAATTCCTTAAATTCCACGATGGACAATGTGGAATACTAACGAAAATAGAAACTCCATTGAAATTTATCAGTAACGACATTTTCTTCTTAGAAAAAAAGTTACATATAAACCATGTAAAACAATGTGATCTCGGAGCTATATAGGGAGAGAAAACTTTCTGAAAACACATATAGCCCAGCCGATTTTAAAAAAAAATAGTGTTGAATACACCAAATTCTCTACTTGACACTTGGACAGTTCACAAATTCATCAAATTCTCTATTTGATATTTGGATATTTTTACAGCCTAGTACGGACAGCATGTCACTTGGTAAACCCCTGAATTTTTATACCCTAGTCGGAAAAAAGACACTTGGAATATTAGTGGGGAAAAAATACTCTCCCTATATAGCGACGCAACCACATACTTCACATGGTTTATATGTAACTTTTTTTTCAAAACAAAACAATTGCAAGTTTTTGACTAAAATCCATGGAGTTTCTATCTTTGTTAGTATTCCACACTGTATTCCACACTATTAAAAAAATTCTCGGCTAGGCTATATGTGTTTTCAGAAAATTTTCTCACTCTATATAGCGACGCGTCCACATTTTTTACATGGTTTATTAGCCAATTTTTTCTAAGAAAAACAAATTGCCTTTACTGATAAATTTTAATGGAGTTTCTATCTTCATTAGTATTCCTCACTGTCTATTGTGAAATTTAAGGAATTAGACGATTCACAAATTCCCTAAGTTCTCTAGATGACATTATGTATTCCACACGGTTTCAATTTTTGGCTCTCCGTATATAGGGGACGAGACCAATTAATTCACGTCAACAGAATTTGATAACAAACGTGATTTTTTACCTTTTCTTAAAGTATTTAGTCTGGATTTTTTCCATCGTTAGTATTCCACACTATTTCAATTTTTTGGCTCTCCTTATATAGGGGGCGGGACCAATTAATTCACGACTACAGGATTTGGTAACAAATGTGTGATTTTTAGTCCCTTTTTTTTTAAATTATTTATCTGTATTTTTTTCCATCGTTAGTATTCCACGCTGTTTCAAGTTTTATCTTGCTCTCCCTGTATAGGGGACGGAACAAATTTATTCACGTCAACAGGATTTGGTAAAAAGAAAGTGTGATTTTTAGCCCTTTTTCATATATTATTATTTTATATATATATATATATATATATATATATATATATATATATATATATATATATATATATATATATATATATATATATATATATATATATATATATATATATGAAAAAGGGCTAAAAATATATATATATATTCACGATTTTTTCCATCGTTAGTATTCCACACTGGTTATTTATTTTATTTATTTATTTATTTATTTATTTATTTATGTTTTGGCTTTTTCTATATAAGTAACGGGACCAAATGTGATTTTTGCTAGTGTTTTTTCGACAGTCACGTGCTAAAATATCAGTAGGATAGTGTGGAATACTAACGCAGATAAGGGTTAAAAATAGATTATTTCAAGATAAATTTATTAAAAATAATCTGTTGCTATGTCTAATATACTGAGAATTTGGTAAAAAAAATGAGACTTTTCTAGTGTTTTTGATAGTCTCCTGCTAAACTGTCAGTAGGATAGTGTTGAATACTAACCATTACGAAAACATGCCTATTCAAATATATTGAAAATTTTACAACCAAAAAGAGGAAAATTTTCAGATAAAAGTTCTGATATTTTTCATATTTCTGCTCAAAACATAGATTGTTGGTACTAGTTAGAACCGCCCAGCCGAGGCGGTTCTAACAAGTACCCATAATCTATGTTTTTGAGCAGAAATATGAAAAATAATGTATACCCCTGTAAACCCCAGTTTTACTATATAAAAGTGGGGTTGAAGGGGGTCAAAATTATATAGGCGTGTTTTCGTGATGCGAAGATAAAAGGTTAGAAAATTGGTTATTTCATAATACATTTATTAATAATAATTTCTTGCCATGAAGATAAAGGTTAGAAAATAGGTTATTTCAAGATAAGTTTATTAAAATAATCTGTTGTCATGTCTAATATTTAGAGAAATGTAGCATCATTGCAACAAATTTTGTTGACGTGAATTAAAAGGGCTCGCTGCTATATAGGGCCGGAAACACATTTAGTACCGTTTGTCTGTAATACCGGTTTTTTAGTATTTTGTGGGTACCCGTCAAACAACTTTTGACAGCAAGCTTGAAAACATCTAAAAGTACGTACGAAACGTAAATAACGAAGATAAATAGAAATTTAAGTAATTTCTCATCTTATCTTAGGCTTCGCTTCATCACGCCTTGGTGACACTATCATTTGCCTACCCCTACATATGACTTGTCTTGCAGCCAAACCTAAAAGTCCTCATATTCAGACTCGATTTGGGAGATAAGGTATCGCCTTATATAGGTGCGGGGACCACTTAATTCACGTCGATCGCTGTTTTGCCGAAATTTTAAGCATTTGCCATACATTGATAATTTCAAGACAGTATTCAGTATTTTATGCAATTGTGGTCTTGACACAGATAGCAACTTTACTGTTATCAGTAATGAATGTATATAACTGATTAAGAATAACGGCATTTAATCTGCATTTATGGAAATGCTTACAAAAACTTCTAAATAATACAAAACAGAGGCACTAAATACTGATGCAAAATACCATACAGAAAACCGCCGAAGCCCACACTATGTAAATATTGTAGGTGTTACTTAAGTTACTATGGGCAGAATGGTATGGCAGAGACAGGTTTTAATGCGCCTATGTATCTCATATTATTAAGATATAATGCTATAATAAGAATTCACTTTATTTGTACAATTTCTAGGCAGCATTTTACGTGATATTATTTGAATATATATATATATTGTTTTTTCAATATTACATTTCACAGTGGGGCGACTTTGCTTAACACCCAATAACTGATTAAGTACAAAAGCTATAGAGATAATGTTTGCAGGTTTTGAAAAGATTTTCAAAAACCATATCATAAATTACAAAATTAAGGTCATATATGCAATGTACAATCTAAGAATATGAGCTATTAGAGCTAAAATACTTCTTTCGAAACGGTACAGTAGAAAATGTAACATGCGTAACGCCGGGTAAGGCCAAAACGAACTTTCAAACATCTCCTTTTGTCGCTAGTGGACTGTTCTTTATCTTCATATATTCAGTTGGAACATATGATTACTTTTGCTCCAATTCTCATAGTTTTAATAGTTTTCAATGGGGTTATAGGTAGGATTTGGTAGGGTTAACGAATGTAACAGGCTCTTACTAGGTAACACCCCCATGGCCAGATGGCAAACATGCTGCAAAATACTTGCAAGATTATTGGTTTTAAGAAAAAGATGGTTTAAAAAATTCCTCCTAATTGGGGAGATAGCTGTTCAGCAGCCTATATCTATTAGCAAAATAATTTTGCCTGTAATTTCAGATTGTTGTTGGTGTACACGACAGCAGAAGCATCTTTCAGTTGAAGAAAAGGGTGCCAATAGACGACACTTATAAACGAATGATGAATGTGAAGAAATATGCTGACATAGTATGATTTTCATTCCTTAATTAGCATTCTAATCTAAAAACTACACACGTATCTCTCTCTCTCTCTCTCTCTCTCTCTCTCTCTCTCTCTCTCTCTCTTTCGCGCGCACGCACATATCCTCTCTGATCAGGGTCTACACTGTTTGTGTGTAGAGTAGTAGGGCCACAAATAAAATGTGCATGTTATTATTATTATTATTATTATTATTAATGATAATAATAATGATAATATTATAATTATCAATACTACTACCTACCTTTTATTTTCCAATTTTCAGGTGTACTGCGTCCATGGCACTGACCCTACCCCTTATCTGCATTGTATGTTTGACCAGAACGAGACCTGTACGAGTACGTATGTACGCGGAGATGATATGCCTGACTTTCCAGCACGTGATCTGACCGAGCAATTAATGCCTGTACAGTTTCTGCCGTATACACAGTCAGTGTCTTCTACTAAGATCAGGAAAGAAGTGTATAATGCATCAATATTTGGACCACATGTACGACATGATGACCACTTCCTGTTTTACTGAAACCACACATCAATATTCGAACCACATGCACGACATGATGACCACTTTCTGTTTTGCTTAATCACGTATCAATATGCGGACCATTTGTACGATATGATGACCACTTTCTTGTTTATTGAAACCAAGCTTCATATATTCGGATCATATGTAAGACATGATGACACTTTCTGTTTTACTGAAATCACGCATCTATATGCTGGCCATATGTACCTCGTGATGACCACTTTCTGTTTTGTTGAAACCATGTATCAATATTCGGACCACATGTACGACTTGATAGCACTTTCTGTTTTACTGAAACCACGAACCCATATGCGGACCATTTATTGCAAGACATGATGACCACTTTCTGTTCAAGTAAAATAATGCATCAATATTTGGATCACATGTACGACATGATTATCACTTTCTTGTTTATGGAAACTACGGATCATGTTCGGACCATTTGTATGATATGATGACCACTTTCTTGTTCATTGAAACCAAGCTTCAAATATTCCGACCATATGTACGACATGTTAGCACTTTCTGTTTTACTGAAACCATGCATCAATATGCGGACGATATTTACGACATGATGACCACTTTCTGTTTTATTGAAATCATGCATCAACATTCGGATCATATGTACGGCATAATAACCACGCACAAATATTTTGACTACATGTACGCGTCATGTCACTTTCTGTTTTACAGAAACCACGCATCATATACGACATGATGACAGTTTTTGCTTTACTAAAACCACGCATCAATATGCGGACCAAATGTATGACATGATGACCACTTTCTTTTAATTGAAACCACGCATGAATATACGGACCACATGTACATTTTGACTTTTTGTTTTATGAAACCACGCATGAATATTCGAACCACATGTACGACAAGGTTACACTCTCTGGTTTACTGACAACACGCTTCAATATACGGACCACATGTACGATATGATGACACGTTTTGTTTTATTGATATCATGCATCAATATTTTGACCATATGTACGATATTACGGCCGCTATCAATATTCGGACCATATGTACGACATGATGACCATTTCTGGTTTACTAAAATCACGCATTTATATGCTGACCATAATTATGACATGATGGATACTTTCAGTTTTCTTGAAACCAAGCATTAATATTCGGACCACATATACGACATGATGACACTTTCTGTTTTTACTGAAATCAAGCATTTAGTGCTGACCATATGTACGACATGAATACCACCTTCTGTTTCACTAAAACCATGTATCAATAATTTTATTACATGTACGACATCATGTAACTTACTTTTTAAAAGAAACCACGCATCAATATGCGGACCACACAGACGACATATGGACCAGTTTTTGTTTTATTGAAACCACGCATCAATATTCGGACCACATGTGCGACATGATGACACTTCCTGTTTTACTGAAACCACGCATAAATATGCGGACCATATGTACGACATGATGACCACTTTCTTTTTATTGAAACCATGCATGAATATACGGACCACATATTTACATTATAACACTTCTTGTTTTCTAAGACCGTACATCAATATTCGGACCACATGTATGACATGATGACACATTCTGTTTTTCTGAAACCACGCATAAATATTCGGACCATATGTACGACATGATGGCCATTTTTTTGTTTAATGGGCTCTCCTTATATAGGGGACGGGACCAGTTGAATCACAACTGCAGGATTTGGTAACAAAAGTGTGATTTTAGCACGCATCAATATTTCGACCATATATACGATACGATGGCCGCTATCAATATTCGGACTATTTGTACGACATGATGACACTTTCTATTTTACTAAAATCACGCATCTATATATAGACCCTAATATGACATGATGACTACTATCTGATTTCTTGAAACCACTCATCAATATTTGGACCACATCTAAGACATGATGACCTTTTCTGTTTTACTGAAATCTTGCATCTATATGCTGACCATATGTACGACATGAGGACTACTTTCCGTTTACTGAAACCAAGCATCAATATTCGGAAAACATGAACGACATGATGGTCACTTTCTGTTTTACTGAAACCATGCATCAATTTGCATACCATATGCACGACATGTACGACATGATGACCACTGTCTTTACAGAAACCACGCATCAATATTCGGACCACATATACGATGCTCACTTTTTGTTTTATTGAACAATGTACATGTACAATCAATTACAATCTCAACTTACATGATCTGACAGTAAGCTTTCGCTTAATGAAAGTCAGGAATGTTCACACATTGCAAACAGTAAATGTAATTAAAAGAAAAAGTACATGTGAGGCTGCTAAGGAATATCTGAGAAACAAGAACTTGACAAACCGTGCTATTTGATCTAAATTTTATCAAAAATGGATGAAATTAGAGAAAAAAATATCAAAGTTCAAAGATACCCAAGTCGGTCGACTGGGTGATACCGCAGTCATTGGCCAAGAAATATTCTGGTCTCATTTGAATGACTTTAGGAACGCAGTGCAAGTTACATACAAGAAACTTCTTTACTCTAAGTATTCGGACATATAGGCCAGAGAAAAAATGGTAGACAGATCACATGCCGCAAAAGTGTTGTCTGATCATTGTGTACACCGTTTGCCACTCACCCAGCAGTTTTTAACATAGGTGGTAAAGAGGAGTTGTTCAAATTTTAGGAAAAGTATGATAAGGAGTTAAGAAGTCCGAATATTTAGTGCAAATACAATAAGATTCGTCATTTGTTTGTCGGATCGTGTAATTCCTAACAAAACCTTTACTGTTATAGTTGCTAGGCATAAATGTTGACAGAATAAAACATAATATGTGTGTGGGGGGGAGTGGGGTGCGGGGGGGGTAACTTCCTATATATGGCGTAGAACGGATGTGCGTGCCGAATGACCCCCTTTTCAGCGCTGCCAGGTATATGATTGGCCCCCTATTTTAAACAAAAATGTATATGAATGACCCGATTGTTTTGGATTCCTATGTGAAAGGCCCCACTTTTCTGACATCCTGGTATATGCACATATTTTTCACTTAGAGATTTTTTGAGGCTGCTTGTTCTCTTGGTATTCAATGAATTGACTGCGATATTTGTCTAACTACCAGCAATAAATGGGTACAAAAATCAAAGGGCGATATATGAATAGGTCAACATTTCGGATGATCAAGTATAGGAATGGGTCCGTTTTTTTCAAAGACCAGGTATATGAATGGGGTAGGTTTTGAAATACTGACTCGCACACCCCTACCACAATTTCCCCCAAGTTACACCCCACGCCCCCCCACTCCACCCCCCCCACCCCGTCTGCACTGGCGCCATGTTCTCCTGGTCTGTTTTGTCATAATACTGGCGTTTCTGCTATTTATTCAAGCCAGAGTTCATGTAGAACTCTTACACTGCAGTCTTTTCTTCATGGGATGATGATGATGATGATGATGATGTGGTTACATCTCTTTTAACTGAATGTCATAGCGAGACGATGAAAGGGTGATCATAGAATGCAGCATGCAGTGTGGCGCAGCAGACATGGGCTGAAAATCAATGCCATTGGGATGGAAACCCGTGATCTCGTTATCCGATGAGAAGCACTAGGCCACACAAACGCTGCACATTGGAGGCTATTCCCAATGTAAAAACGAGGCCACCTTAAAGTTTATGATCTGAAGGCAGATATTTACTGAGAAACCTGAATCAAACAATATGAGTGCTTATTGGCCCTGCTAAAGACAGGTTAAAGAGAACCAAAATGCGTATGATCAGCCGCGGATTACGCCGAGCTCTTGTTATATATTAGACAAACAAACTTACAAATGCTGTGAACAACATACATGTACAGAGAGAGAGAGAGAGAGAGAGAGAGAGAGAGAGAGAGAGAGAGAGAGTAATAGTATAATGGTATAAAAAGCAAAAAGAAAAATGCATGTTAAACATGTAAGGCAAAATCTATATAAATATACTTCATATATTCGTATATTATCATGTGTATATAAAACATTTGTGTGTGTGTCTCTCTCTCTCTCTCTCTCTCTCTCTCTCTCTCTCTCTCTCTCTCTGTGTGTGTGTGTGTGTGTGTGTGTGTGTGTGTGTGTTCAGTAAACAACAAACGAAATAAGACACATATTGGAAACATCAACTTTTACCCAGCATGAAACCAAATAAGACCAGTCTTAACTGCTCGCCTACAGGATCGGAGCCGCATCAGAAAATGTACCTTCGGACGTGTGCGCCCAGCAATACTCCACATATACACAGTCTCATCAGAGGCTTTATTGATCGTCTGAACGGTGAAAGAGCGCAGTTTTCTTCAGGCGGACCAGTCACTGATACGACTAAGCTAAGAGCACATGTCCAAAGGTACGATAATAATAGGCTTTTGCAAACAGCATAGATCCAGATGACGGCTCAATGAGCCGTCTCATCTGGATCTACGCTGTTTGCCATTCAGTCTTTCAACTTTACATATAAATGTCTTTCGAAACGATAGTTTGTTAAAATAAAAACGCAGACCACAAATGTCGTCTGAAATTTGGCACCGAAAGCGTTAAAGGGTGGAGCAAAATTGTAGTAGACGACTGTCTATTTTTTCCCTGTTTATCAGAGAAAACAAGGCATGACATCTCAAGTGAATCATCTGCTAGACCGAGAGTTTACATAAAACGTCGTCTAATTTTGTGTAGAAAACGATAAAAAATATTTTAAAATGCCGTCTACTGCAGTTGTGATTGGCACTTTAAAGGTTAAAGAGCGTCTGAATTCAAAAACACAAGGACCCTATCTTCCTGTATTGATTTAAATAACCGCTGGCGTAATTTTGAATCCTTCTTATTTCATGGCCTCTTAAGAAAGAAAGACTTGACGTTTCATACAGACTACTTTAAAGATTTGACGTTTCATAAAGACTATCGCAAAGACTTGACTTTTCTTTCATACAGACTATCGCAAAGACTTGACGTTCCATACAGACTATCGCAAAGAGCTAATTCTCATGATATTTCAAGCTCTTTTATCTGGGAAAATAAGAATAAAATTTCTAAAATATCGTCGTCTGCTGATTGTGCTGGAAGATGCTAAATAAGAACAAAATTTCTAAAACATTGTCGTCTGCTGATAGTGCTCGAGGATGATAAAGATTAAATGAAAACAGTATTGAACGCCCACGTCAGAAATGATATGTTATTGCATATACCAAGTGCACAAAAGGGCAGCCTGATCAGGACCTGATAATTTCCCATACTCATGAGTTGTAGCTGACAGGAAACATAGCGCCGCAGACTAGTGTAAGGATGTTGTTCTTCCAACTTCTTCCTCATAATACCTGAAGCCTTTCATTCCTTCGTTTTACTATATAAAGTGGTAAATGAGTTGTCTGAATTTAATGTAGCATTTCCTTTTATGTTTAAAGTTTTCTGACCGCAAGTATATATGAAAGCGGAGAACATTGAAATATATTTTTTACTACTTTTAACAGAAAAAAAGACTAGGTTTCATTCCAATTATTCCCAAAGAAAACACTTTGAATGGAGTTTCAAACTCAAGACAAAATAATTAATTTTCATCTGATTTTGTGAGTTCGCTGACAGAATATCAAAACTTAAAAGGTATAGGAGACGGGACACTTATTATTTTACCTTGACTGGGCTTTTCAGGTTCAATCTGAGATGACCGTTGTGGATGACAAACGTCAAGAAGCAATAACTAATACGCTATAACAGAAAATAAAATTTTCTTTATAAAATATGCGGTCAGGGAAGACATATAGCTTACTGAGCATACTCACAGTCTGATCAGAGTCTTTGCTGGTTCACATGAAGAAACCCTGGATCATTGACTAGCCACAGAGGGCAAAGGAAAGATTCAGACTAGGTTGCACGGATGCGTAGGCTGATCACAGTCTTTACTGGGCAAACTTGTAAGAAGGTACATGTACACTTTTCTCAAGTCGCGGCTTAATTGTATGCATTTTGCATTTCCCTTTTTTATTAGGTTTTCTCATAGAAATCCTAGGTGACATTGCAGTTTGTACTTGACCAATACTAACTTCCCGAAAATTCCTCTTTTCAGATTAATGGGATTATTCCAAGTAAAGTTACATCAAAGTTCCTTCATGTTGATTTAAATCAGGTTTAAAGATCATAAACGCATAATCAGATGTTTCTAGAAGGAGATTATATAGAGCACTAGATGGCATAGCCCGTCGGTGGCCTCCACTTTGGTTTGTAGAAAAAATGCCCAGCAAATACACAACGACGCAACAATGTCGCTGTAACGTCACGACGTTGTAACGACGTTCCTGCGACGTTGTGTGTTTTCCGGGTGGATACCCTATTACCCTAAGTATCCGTATAGACGGACCTGAGCAGTATAGATCCACATTAGACACCACAGAAGACGGTGTCTTATCAGGGTCTACACAGTTTGCCACTCATCCAGCAGTCATGAAGGAGTAATCTGGACTTGTTCAAATTCAAGGAGAAGTATGGTAAGGAATTAAAGTATTTAGGGTACATACAGTACTAAAGACCAGCGTCTAATACAAGCAGGCTCTTTGTGTATACGCGAGAAAAGGGTTTATTATCATGTACTGATAATAGGACTCGGATCAGCGTGTGCATCCGCGCAATTTGATCAGGTTCTTCTATGCTGGTATATTCTACAGTTCCAAATGATTCTATTAGCGGATAATGAAGGCCCTGGTCAGACTGTGAGATTGCACAGTCTGCTAGGCTCTTTGTTGTCCACAGATGGCATAAGACCTAGCACTGTCTTGTGTTAAGTGTCATATGTAGAAGAGTCAGTCAACATTATATCACGAACACAACATCAAGCACATTGCACTGACATGCCAGGTTATCTCATATTTACCGTAAGTACATGTATTGCAATGACATGCCAGGTTATCTCATATTTACTGTAAGTATTGCACTGACATGCCAGATTATCTCATATTTACCGTAAGTATTGCACTGACATGCCAGGTTATCTCATATTTACGTAAGTATTGCACTGACATGCCAGGTTATCTCATATTTACCGTAAGTATTGCACTGACATGCCAGGTTATCTCATATTTACTGTAAGTATTGCACTGACATGCCAGATTATCTCATATTTACCGTAAGTATTGCACTGACATGCCAGGTTATCTCATATTTACCGTAAGTATTCGAACTCCTTACCATACTTGTCCTAAAATTAGAACAAGTCTTTTTACTACCTGGATGACTGCTTTTGCTTGGTGAGCGGCAAACCAGAATAGATTCTGATCTGAAGCCGCGTTCTGATTTGGGTGAACATTACTAGCCCAGGTCCTGACCTGTCTACTGTCTATCTGACTAATTACAGGGTTTATCTTTAGGGCTTAAAAATAAGGGTCCCACGGACCCCTTGATGTGGAGGTAAGGGGTCCTAAAGTAAGATTTTGGGGTTCATTGTTTTAAAGAGGTTAACTTAACTATTGCCTAAATACTGATAATTCTTGTCCTTTAGGTGACAGATATATTTAGGGGATAACTGCATTCAATTTTGTTATTTGGGGAGGTAAATCGGCGGTTTTACGGTCGGAAATTTCGTATTACGGCGACGCGTCAGCGGAGCCGTTAAACGTAATTTGCGACCGTAAAACCGCCGATTTACCTCCCCAAATAACAGAATTGAATACAGTTATCCCCATTCTAATGCATTTATTCATTTTTTTTTCTGTTGAAAAAATGTACTATTTGCACAAAGCGACAAATGCTGTGAGCTGCGTAAAATCATATGCCAACCAATGAGAAGCGATGTACCGTGATGACGTCGGATTTCCGACAGTATATCGCAGAATATACTGTCGCAAATTTTTGACGTTATCCAATCAGACGTCACGTTACTTACATAGGTGCATTAGAATAAAATATAAAGCCAAAAATAGATGAAATAGATTTAAAATTGATCATATTTGCATCACTCAGGACTCTTGCCCTTAACTTTTGATGGTCCAGGCTATGATTCTGGGGGTAAAAACTGCCAAAATGCGAGTCAGGGAAAACCCTGTATTTAGGGTAAATATGGTACATTAGAGGAATAAAAACATGTAAAATATACACAAGAATGAAAACAAACACACACTAGTCAAAATTATCACATTGCATACCAAATGTGCATCACAATCATGTCTCTTTGCAATACATATTTACTCCTGTGTTTATTCATAATTACAGGCGAGCGTGTCATAGAAAAGGCAAGTGACGACTACTCCTTCGCAGTCCGATGTTTAAATGTTCACATCATAAAAAAGGGGGTTGGATACACTGAGATTTTCCGCCATTGCATACAAGAGAGATAATATATGAATTCTGTTTGCTTCCCTGCTTAGCAAACCCTATCTGAAAAAGGAAATTACTCTTGAAGGAAAAGATGCTCTCAGGAATGTTTTTGAAGACCTTTTACAGAAGGTCCCAGTTTAGGTAGAGCTATTCGCCTTTAAAGTGTATTCATTTCGCTCAGAATAAACACGGGAAGTAATATTAACTAAGGCAAACATATTTCTGCTACACTGGATTGGAAGGAAATATACTGCCCTCACTGATCTATCCATTCTTCAGGTACGCTATAGCTTAAAACATGTTCTTAAAGCACCATTATTCATGACTGATATTCACTATGTTTCCACCACAGCCTTTCTGTAATAGAAAACACCTGCTGAAAACATACATGGAGTGGGGGTGAGTATCGTGGTTATTAAAATCTCACAGTAAACACTTTTATGATTACTGAAACAATCATGTAACTTTTTATATAACATGTACATAACCTTCTGATAATAGCCACCAGTATTTTTTTTATTTGCTGCAACCGTTTTTTGCCAAAATCACATAGAGGTTTTAGCAGCTTTAACGAAATGGTTATACACTACGTGAAGTACTTTAATTCTCAGTGATACGTTTTTAATGAAATTAACACATGCGGGTATAATGTGGTCAGACTTAACACACATACACACACACACACACACACACCGTTGTTAGATTTTCATGTTTAGGCAGGGACCAGATTTTCACTTCGAGATAAGCGGTTATTCGAGATAAGCGAGTTCGAGATAACGAGAGTCAACTGCATTCTATATAGCCACTAATTTTATATGCCAGGGCACAAAATTTCTTCCAAGATTGCAAGTGTGCCCAGCGAAGTCGCAGATGTACAGTCTAATCAAAGTCTTCACAGGGCACTCTGTGATTAGCCAAGTATCCAAAGCGTCTTCAGGCAGCCAGCGAAAACACATCACGAAAACATGCCTATGAAATTTTGACCCTCTTAAACCCCACTTTTATATAGTTAAACTGGAGTTTACAGGGGTATACATTATTTTCTTATTTCTGCTCAAACACATAGATTGTGGGTACTCGTTAGAACCGCCTCGCCTCTAACGAGTACCCACAATCTATGTTTTGAGCAGAAATGTGAAAAATATTAGAATTTTTATCTGAAAATTTTCTGTTTTTGGTGGTAAAATTTTCAGTGTATTTGAATAGGCTTGTTTTCATAATGAGATCAGCCTGCATATCCACTGATCTAAGTCTTCGCCGGGCCACTTGCAATCTTGTAGGAAATTTTGTACCCCGGCTCCAACACTCACTATATACTGACTTGTGTTACAGGAAGCAGCAAGAGAGGAGGAGGTATCTTCAGCAGCTGACGTTAATGTCTCGGTTTAGACTCTTGTATTATTGTCAGTGCTGTTGACACGAATTACAAATAAAATCTAAATGAACCGCAACGTGGAAAAACGTACCCTCTGAAATCATCGCCCAACGCATCCGCACAGTCTGATCAGAGCCTTCAATGTCAGAATGAAACAAAATGTATGCGCAGGCTGATCTGAATCTTTGCTGAGCGCACATGTCCGAGGGTACGTTTTATGACTGGGACTCAAATCATTCTTTTGAAATGGCTCGCAGAAATATATTGAAAAAAAAGAAAATTTGTCAGTGAATGTGTCTAGGTGTTAAAGTGATGTGATTATAAACACTGTAAAGTACGATCCAGCTGTAATCATTCCTAACAATAAACCATAATTTATCATTTAGTTAGTGACTGAAAAATTCGTCTTTCTTAATCAGAATTTATAAATATTACACAATAAAAATGTATTTCAATTAAACTTTATTTGTCATCATTTGTTGTTTCTTCTAGTTGTCGTATTCCTTTAGCCATCAAACGTAAGTTGAGGCCATAAACATTTGCGGCGTACATGTAATCTACACACAAAAGACGAATATATATGAAAAAATCAATCATCACATTACCTTCCTCACAATTTCTAATCCAAGCGATTCCCCTATTTCACAATATATATGTACAATGGTGAATTAGGGAGTAAATGAAACGTTTTTATGCGTGTTTAAAACTTCAGACATAAGCAAAGAAAGGAATGTTTTTATTACTTAAAACGGTTGGTGCTTAATTCAGCAAGCACAGAAGTGTATTCGAAATTAAAAGCAGTCTATCTGTCTGTTAACTTGAACCTCTGATGACTATAGTCAATAACAGCAGGCACCATTTTAATAGTTTCTTATTTTCTCAGAACATAATAGGCTGACATGTCATTTAAATAGCCTCCAAAAAAGAAGGCAGTTTAAAAGAAATGTCATTTATTATTTCTGTACAAATTAAGACGTTTTAATTTTTTTTTTTTTTTGTCTTTGATTTTAGCCACAATGATAAACATTAACATTTATATCGGCTGAAATAATTGCCAAGAAGGCTCTCCAGAACAAATCAAAATCATTTAGAGGATGTGAAACTTTAATTTAACATGATTGTTACTAACAAATTTCATGTCAATCCATTGTTGCCCCATTACACCACATTACGTCACACATAAACGTGGTTTGTCAGGTTTTATAGGTCGTTTCATAGGGCGCCTATTCCATTCCTTTACAAATTATTCCAAAAACAGTATATCTAATCACATAATCATTTTACAGTAAACCCGCATAACTTAACGTCAGCGTCACACACTATTTCTGAGAATATGACATCAGTCTTGAATACGGACAGCTTATTTTGGCATTGATGGCGTACCACCAGTATTAAAGAGAAAGAATGAAGAATGTTTGAGATGAAATATCTTGCCAGACCTTGCATTTTGAAGCAAATTTGATCAAAAGCGCATACAAACTAATACCGTTAATGACGCCTAAATATTAAGAAAACGCTGTCAAAGGCGCTGAAATTTTGAAAATTTAATGAGATTATAAAACCTTCAAAATATTAAATAAAATCGAGTCCATTAGTTTTTCAATACTTCCTACAATGTTTCGAGTCAACTGGCCTTTCCATTCAGGAGGAGATGTTCAAAAGTCGAGTCAACTGGCCTTTCCGTTCAGGATAAGACGTTCAAAATAGATTTGCAGGATGGCGGCCATGGCGGCCATCTTGCATTTTCGATCGAAACGATTTTAACTACCTTTATTCTACAAGTTTCCCCGAGTTTCGAGTCAGTTGGCCTTTCTGTTCTGGAGAAGAAGTTTAAAATAGCTTTTCAAGATGGCGGCCATGGCCTACTACTGTGCTTTCGACATCTTTCAGCTTGGCGTTTTACACAGAAGAAGTAAATTGGGAAAACTTTTGTCATGATTTAATGCAAAGCCATTTGTCGTAACTACCTATGCACATTTGTTTATTCTAATCATTTGTTTTTAAAAAATCAAATATTTTCACTTTTTCCCATAGTAAAAATGAATGCAAATTATGCAGAAATCTGTAGGGTAGGTAACTTGAAGGCAGATTTTCAACAAGTTCCGCTTGTTTATTTTTTTCGAAAATTTTCACAATGTTGTAAAAACATCAATAATTAAAATTCAGCAAAGAAAAATAAAAAAAAGTATTTTCTCAGACAAAAAGTCCAAACAATCCCTTTACTATAGAAATTGCATATGTCAGACCATTTTTTTGGCCGTAAATTTACTTTTACTGTAAAAAAATGAGAACAGAACACAGAAACAGAAAAAAAAAATGGTTTCTGATAAGATATGGTCAATCAGAACAATATATTTTCATTTAAAATAAAGTGCCAAACAAAAAAAAAAGTCTTTCCGAGAGATGTCGAAAGTACAGTGAGTTTCGAGTTAACTGGCTTTTTGGAATAACAGAAGAATTTCGAGATTGATTTTTAAGATGGCGGCAATGGCAGCCATCTTGAATTTCCGATCGAAGCAATTTTAGCTACTTTTGATCTACATTCCACCCCGATACTTCATATCAAGTTTTTCGATTCAGGAGAAAAAGGTCAAAATAGATTTTTAAAATGGCGGCCGTGACGGCCATCTTAGATTTTCAATCGGAACGCTTTTAATTGTTTTTATCTGCAAGTCGTCCCGATACTTCCTATCAAGTTTCGAATGAACTGGCCTTTCAGTTCAGGTGAAGAAGTTCAAAACAGATGTTTCTATTTTTAGCTCTAGTGGTGATCATCTTGTTATTGGAGCGGAACCATTTTAGCTTTTTTTTTCTTTTGGTTGAGAGTCACCTAGGCAATATTCCCGTGAAATTTGATTGAAATGAGCCCAGGTGTATGGAAGAGTTGTCATTAAGGGGTAAAAGCAAATTGTTGACGCCTCATGACGCACGACCCACGACGCACGACGCACGACGGACATTCACAATAACTCACAATAACTCACAATGGGCTGAGGTGTGCTAAAAAGACTTTGCTATCATTGGAAGAGGATTTTTTTCCTTTTAGAGAAGACTCCTTTTTATAAAGGACTTGGTTAGCACAAAAGTAATGAGTGAGTCACAAAAGTTATCTCCCTTGTACGAAATGGCGAAAATCTACTAAGTATATCCTGTTAAAATTGTCCCCTTATTTCTCCTAGAATTATTTCTGACATCATTAATCCCAAATTATGCAAGCACTGTTTCTGCTGTTTCAACCAGAGAAAACTGAATACTACAGCATAATTGGGCGATTCCTATAATAGAAGCATCAATACAGCCTTGGTCTGTGGTGTAGATTGATTATTGCTAATGATCCAATCCTTCCTCTTAAAGCTCTTTAAGCCCTAAACATAATATAAATTGTATGTGATGATGAATGTTTAATATATTGATAATTTATATTTGATAGTTGCAATAATAACACTATAAGTTAAGCCCTTCCAGACATAATATACAACATTCCTGAAAAGTCAAGACGGTATGGTACAGCCCACGTCACATCGAAGCATTAAAAAAGAAACCTCGTCTAAGTTAAGTCCTATTTGAATTTGTATCAGCGTCCTGATGGAATATATAGTCCTCTCAAAGCTACTTATTATGTATGCAAACGTATATTACTCGAACTGACACTGATTACAAGGTACTTCCGTAAAGCCTATCACATATTCAAATCACTTTTCATGAGTTTAAAAAGAACAATTCAAGAAACGTTCAATTTCCGAAATGAAGCTTGTGGAATATCATCATCAGGTTTCGAAGAAAGGTCGACACCATATTTTCCGCTGTGCAAATCACGAATAAAGTCTCTTACACTTGGCTCTAATAATTCGTCTGCCAGGTTCTCTGAAATATTTAAAGACCCTAATTGTTGGGACAAACATGTCTGAGCAAACAATGTAGACCCAGATCAGAAGCCACAGGATCTACACTGTTTACACATGAACAGGTAGTCAAATGGATTTTTTAAATTTTAGGAGAAGTACGGTAAGGAGAAAACGTCTACCGGTACTAGAGTAAATATTGCATTTTGGATATATAAGAACATTATTTACATCGGTTGTTTCCCCACTATTGCCTAAAGCAACTTATTAATATATACTTTGTACCTAGATATTGGTCATTCCTGCAGATAGTCAATGTACAAGTTCCTGCTCTGACGACAATTCTAAGAAATATATTTTATAAAAGAACGAGTTTTATAGGGAATCTCTCTTCAAACATGATTAAAGCAGACTTATTTACTATTAAGTGGACTAGATACGCATTCAGCAGTGGCCAGTCTGTCAGTCTGTAAACTGATTAGTATGCCTTCTGAAATAGGGATTCTCTAAATGGAAATACATGTGGCGCCTATGATAGCAAATGCACAACGTTTAGAGCAGATTGCTTTTCAGAAGGACTTTGTGTGTAGAAAAGCAAACAGGCAGTCTAAAAGTGTGTCTCCGTTTGAAAAGTTGAAGACGACAAACTGACAATATAGCCAGTCTCCTTAAACAAATCTGACGGAAGACATTTATTTAGTGATTCAGTTAGAGATTCATTACAGGCAAATGAAAAATAATTCAGTGAACTCAGGATCCTTATCAAGCCACAACACCAAAAGGAAAGACAGACAAATACAATTAAGCAGCCACAAAATGAACATATGGCAAGCAGAATTGGCAATTCTTTTCCACAAAGGTGGCAATTCCGTATTCCAAACTTAACTGAGTATATTTTAAACATAAATAATTGTTTAACGAAAAACATAAGAAAGTGAAACACTACATGACTTTGAAAAAGGACCACAATGAAAGAACCGTCTTGGAACGGTCAGTAATGAGCTACTGGAGGGGGTGGGGTGGAGCTTAAGTTAGCTGTGTTATCCTAGGCATCTTAGTTTCTCGCTCATCATTAGTCGGATCATGTTAAATATACTTTCAAAGACGGACCCTGTGTTGTAGTAGTGCTATGCACTAACTAATAATCTAAAAGTTACTGATATCTGTTAGCTACTTTTGAGTTTCATTTAAGATCTTACTCGCTATTTCTTGTACAGTTCCCGCATTAGGACCAGTATAATCGTCTGGAAGGTATTCTTCTGGCAGCATTGACATGTCGATTTGATCATAAACTGTTGTAAGATTCTGCCCATGGACGTGAACCTAAAATTAACTTATCACTTAGTGTCTGTTCGTATCAAATTCTGAAACCTAAGTTTATCCCTCTTATTAAAGAATGATGTTTTCTGTTCGCCGCGTGTAAGCCTGAACACTATTGGTGGGGAAATGGAAAGATCCTGATCAGACTTGCACAGAGAGATCTTGACCATCACATTTCGCACATTTACAAAACAAACGTAATAGATATGTTGAAAACAATTGTTGTTTGTCAAGCTATCTTCCGCTGTTCTCACGTTGCTTCAGCATATTACTTGTATGACAAAGTACATGTACAAAAACGGAACAGTATTTAATTTAAATATCATGCTTATTTCAGAGAGAGACTTTAATCAAATTGAGAACATATATTAAATACATCATACTCACACAATGCCTGCTGACTGAGTTGACTCTAAAGCTGTCTAATTTAAGGGATCAAATTACAAAACTGAATTTCATTGTGAAACAAATTTCATTTTAATATTAATTTTGTTTTATGTTGAAATTAACAGGATGCTGTATGTCACACCCTAACAATATTTTTTCTCTACACATAGGTGAGAACAAATGTAAATCGGGCATCCAGTGACACTCGTACAAACAAAAGTTAAAACGTATGTTAAAATAACATTTAGTTTCGTAAAGAATGCATGTTATCGCATTCATCAAATTAAACATACTGATGCATCTACTCACCCTGTTTCTTAGTTTCTCGCTCATCATTGGTCGGATCATGTTAAATATACTTTCAAAGACGGACCCTGTGTTGTAGTAGTGTAACTCTTTTATTCTGCCAGGTAGGGCTTTCTGTAATTATGTATAGCAGTATTAAGTTTGATTTTTTTCTCCTATATATATTAGGCTAGTATCTTGTTTTCCACACGCCTAGTACTATATTTACCCTAAATATCCGGGTACATTAATTCCTTACTATACGTGTCCTAAAATCTGAACAGTTCATTGTGCATACCTGTTGATGTTTCTATAAGAATACTGGATGTGCAGCAAATAGTGCAGAACTACATCAGACGCTGCTGTCTGCGGCGTCTGACCTGGATCTATCTATTTGCTCACGCCTGTCTGTCCGAATATTTAGGGTTAATACGGCACTAACAGTTACTATGCTACAATTATACGAACAGTGAAGATCCAAATATGTCTTATTTGTGCATACACACAGTATGCTTTGAGTCAGCTGGTTCACATATAAATATACTTCGGTGGTTATCATCGTTAAAAAAACTGCGTTCTCGCACAGTGATAAAGGGTATGTTTGTCAAAAATCTCAGGCAGATTTGGACCTGAGCTGCTAATGCACAAATTTTGGTATGGTATTGTTAACGACCGGTCGGTTCGAGAGGTCTTAACATAGATGTCGAAAATCTTTTTTACAACGTAGACGTTTAAAGTCAAATACCATTATTCAAACTGCTTACTCGCATGGGTTCCCAGTCAATTCGTACTCAAGTCAACTCGTTCTCATTTTGGTCAATTCGTACTCATCGATTTGGTCAATTCGTACTCACTGTTTGGTCAGTTCGTACTCATTTTGGTCAATTCGTCCTCATTTTGGTCAACTCGTACTCATGTTTTTTCGTCAGTTTGTACTCATTTTGGGACCTCTATTTGAGGACGCAAACATACGGAAGCAGAATAAAATATACTTAACGCCATTAAAATGCAAAATTAAGAGCATTTAAAAATGTTTGAGTTAGAGGTTTTAGGTCCGACACAATTCTTAGTTATTGGGTTTTATTCAGGGACATGGCTCAAACTGGACTTTTTGCAGATGTAATGGCGTCAAAAAAATTTAAATTTTGCATATCTCGAGTGTATAGACGGACCAAATTCACCTGTCGCGTTGACCTTTATATTTACTATTCACCAGTATGTCCCCGCCTACAAAATCAGTGGGGTATGAATGATCCCACCCATCTCTGCGTCCGTCCGTCCGTCCGTTTGGGCGAACAGTTAGATTAAGAGAGGTTATTTTGGACAAAAACATTAGGTTAATTTTGTTTAAAATACATTGATGGAGGGTCCGTCCGTCCATCTATCCATTCAATTCACAATTAAGAAGTGAAAGAAAAAAAAACAGAACATTAATTAAAGTACATTGTATATTTTGTATAAAAGCGATTTTCAGTCCATCAAAGCATACAATAAGCATTTCAGAATAAGAGTTTTCAGATACTTTCATATACTTTCAATGCGAATTGTAAATCTTATACAATCATGTCCTAAAGGCCACCTGTTTTAAGACATCACCTGTCTGAAAAGGCCAGTATTTCAGATCCCATTAAATGCAACGTAGTTGAAATTTACATCCATTAAGCAAGCATTTTTTTGAATTTCCCACAGGCGCTTGCCTTAAACAGGTTTGTCTGTATTTCACATGGCAACTGCTAATCAGTACCAGAAATATTCGGGATTAACTGACAAAATGGTTTTTATGACATTTCGTCGAATCACATTTCGTCGATATGACGTCTAGTCGAATGCGACATTTCGTCGATACGACGTTTAGTAGCCTACGACATTTGGTTGAATACGCCATTTCGTCGAACTGGTCGAAATTTAGTCGAAAAGGCCAAAACCATGATATTCCCGAAAATTAGATACTTTATTTACATAATTTGTATATGAGCGTTATCTGAGTATAAAAGCCGGAATTAAGGTCGGGAGTCGGCCTTGTCTGTTTTACACGGATTGTAAAGAAAATACGTGTATCTCGGTACATAATGACTTTATTTCATTAAAAAAAAAAAAACGGTTCTGAAGTCAAAACTTGTTTGACGTTTTCGACTGAATGTCGTACCTGACATTTTTTTCGACCAAACCTCACACTCGACAAAACATTACAGCAACCAAATGTCGCATTCGACGCAACGTCGTATCGACGAAATGTCGTGCACCCGACAAAATGACATGTTTATGTGAGGGGATGAAAGACTTGACCCTCTTGTTGCTATATACTGCAGAACAAGATTTAAATTTCAATTGAACACACACACACACACACACACACACACACACACACACACATTACAGCTTTCACAACTTGAAAAGATTATTTTTTAATCATGTCAATTACATGTATCCACCATTGAATAGCGGCGATCAATTAAAGACAATCAAATATATTGCTCCAAACTGTTACATTCCTAATAGTTTACAAATTATGCGGTGAAAGGTCGCCGCAATAATCCATTGTATTAAATGCATGTACTTTTGTTACATTTCTGTGCACAAGATAATTATGTAACGCAATCAAGAGAAAACAAAATTAATTGATATTTAATGGAAGTAAACTGCTTTTCTTTCTTACATTCTTCTTTTATATTCTTATATGTCTGACCTGGAATTTTGTGAATGGGTAAACCACGCTGAGCGTGAATTACTACATCACGAAAACACGCCTATATAGATTTGACCCCCTTAAACCCCACTTTTATATAGCAAAACTGGGGTTTACAGGGGTATACATTATTTTTCTTATTTCTGCTCAAAACATAGATTGTGGGTACTCGTTAGAACCGCCTCAGCGAGGCGGTTCTAATGAGTACCCACAATCTATGTTTTGAGCAGAATCATGAAAAATATCAGAGTTTTTTTAACTAAAAATGTTTAGTTTTTGGAGGTGAAATTTTCTATATATTTGTATAGACGTCTTTTCATTATGATAATACATTAGCGATGAGTTGTACCATGCTCAAGTCAAAATAAAATTTATGTTATGCTATGTTATATTAAATTCTTAAAAGTTAATTTGTTCAAATGTCTCATTTCTTTATTTTCCGTTATATTTGGAAGTTTTTCTTACTCGATTTTAATGTGAGATCAAAGGAAAACAACTTTAATTGCCAACCAATGAAAATAACTACTTGTTTATTACTTTCTTTCATTTTTCATAGCTTAAATTATTAAAAGTTAATTTATTCGAATTTCTCAATTCTTTATTTTCCGTTATATTTGGA